>JAPTYO010000004.1:43349104-44549104 GCA_036873135.1 Clarkia xantiana subsp. parviflora
GGAGGAGGAGCCAACCTGGATGACCCCGATAGTCGCGTACCTGACTACGGGGGCAGTCCCCCGATGATCAAGTGGCAGCGGACAGGATACGTCGGATCGCGGCCAATTATGTGATGCTGGACAATCAGCTATACAAGAAGGGCTGGTTCTCGACTCCGTACTTGAAGTGTGTAGCAGAACCCGACACCAGTCGAATCCTGAAGGAAATACATGAAGGGGTCGCGGCTTGTCACGAAGGGGCCCGATCCATTATGAGGAAGGTGTTGAACTTAGGCTACTATTGGCCCACGATGAACAAAGAAGCAACGGCGTTGGTCCGATCCTGCGACGCGTGTCAGAGGTACGCCCCGAGTATCGCGGCTCCGGCCGCTAATCTGACATCCATCAAGAGCGCGTGGCCCTTCGCGCAGTGGGGCATCGACTTGGTGGGACCTCTTCCACAAGCACAAGGACAATGTAAGTATTTACTTGTAGCTATCGATTATTTTTCGAAATGGATAGAGGCAAAGGCGTTGGCCAGAACAACAGGGAACCAGATCGTCAAGTTCCTCCAGACCCATATTGTGTCCAGATATGGGATTCCTAAGGTGGTGATCAGCGACAATGGTCCACCGTTTAACGGCTCTCAGGTGAGGGAGTATCTGGAGGAGTTGAACATCGAGCATCGGACTGCTTCTATGCGTCATGCTCAGACTAACGGCCAGGTAGAATCAGCCAACAAAATTGTGATGGATGGCCTAAAGAAGAGGGTCTATGCCTTGAAGGGCAAGTGGCTGAACGAACTGGAAAACGTGTTTTGGGCTGTTAGAACGACACCCAAACGATCAACAGGGGAGACTCCGTTTGGCCTCGTTTATGGCACGGAAGCTGTCGCCCCCGTAGAGGTAGCTGTGGCGTCCCATCGAATGAGATATTACGAGCCCCTGACGAACGATGAAGTGAGACGTCTGGACTTGGACTTACTCGAAGAGAAGAGGCGGGAAGCCGATGAAGTCCAGGCTCGAATGCGATTGGCGACGGCCAGGTACTACAATCGGCGAGTGAAGTCCCGACAGTTCTTCGTCGGGGAGCTGGTTTGGCGTCGCAACGAGTTCACCCTTTTGGATCGAATCAACAAGATGTCACCAAAATGGGAAGGACCTTATAAGGTCGTGGGGATGCCAGCTCCGAATGCATACAAGTTGGAAGACCTCGATGGCAGAACGTTAAAGCATTCTTTTAGTGGCGAACACTTGAAGAAACACCATGCTTGAAGAAAAGTCGCCTTAAGTGGTGCCCGATAAAGTCGCCTTAAGTGGTGCCCGATAAAGTCGCCTTAAGTGGTGCCCGATGTAAAATCGCCTTAAGTGGTGTATGCTGTGTATCGTTTAATTCGATGTAAGCCAATTTTGTGCCGTCAATAAATAAAGAGGTTGCTTCCAATCAGAGTTATCCTTAGATTTATTCTAAGTATTAAAAAGTCGCCTTCAGTGGTGCACGAGAAAAGTCGCCTTCAGTGGTGCACGAGAAAAGTCGCCTTCAGTGGTGCACGAGAAAAGTCGCCTTCAGTGGTGCACGAGAAAAGTCGCCATGAGTGGTGCACGATCTTTAGATTTATTCTAAGTGTTAAGTCGTCTTAAGTGATGCATGTGTTTGGATTTACTCTAAATCGAGAAAAGTCGCCTTGAGTGGTGCACAATATTAAGTCGTCTTAAGTGATGCATGATTCTTAGATTTACTCTAAGTAATCTTAAGTCGCCTTAAGTGGTGCACGATCTAAAGTCGCCTTCAAAGGTGCACGATATTAAGTCGCCTTAGGTGGCGCAAGTTGAAAAAGTCGCCTTAAGTGGTGCACGATGTAAAGTCGCCTTCAGTGGTGCACGATATTAAGTCGCCTTAGGTGACGCAAGTTGAAAAGTCGCCTTAAGTGGTGCACGATGAAAAGTCGCCTTCAGTGGTGCATAATGATAAGTTGCCTTAAGTGGGACAAGTTATTAAATCGTTGGGAAGGACGTACGAGAATGTCTTAAGTGTCGAGGTTTCGACCTAAGCAACGTATAGTAAAGTCACTCGGAGAAGTGCAACGAAAAATCGGAACTAAAAAAGTCTGATATTGATAAGGGCTCAAGGGCCCGACGACGACAAAAGAGAAGAAGATACAAGGACTCGAAAAGTAAACATTCAAGCTTGGTCCTTGTCGGCAGCGTTGGCAGCAGCTGGGTCCGCGGAGTCAGTAACAGAAGGATCCACAGGGTTGGCTTCGGGAGGATTGGCTATCGGGGCGTCCGCACTTGGAAGTTCAGAAGCTTCTTCGACAATTACGGGGGTACTCCCCCCATCACTCTCCTCGGAAAGAGCAAAATACTTCTTCGCAAAGGGAGCGAGGGAAGGAGACTTGTCGAAATTGATAGCGTCCCCGTACTCCAGGTGGAGCTCCTCAACCGCGTTGAAGAGAGTGTTCTCCACCTCCGCGCCAAAGAACTTCATGGCATCGGCTTGAAAGTCCTCGGACCTCCGATAGTCCTCCCGACCCTTCACCTCCGCCTCGGCCAGCTGCGCAGGAAATCCCGCGATTTGCTCCTCCAGAGCCTTCTTCTCGAGGACCAGTTTGTCCTTAGCAGCCTTCTTCTCCTGGGTCAGCCTGTCCACAGCTGCCTCCCGCTCCTGCCGCTCTTGCCTCAAGAGCCCCTCGAAGTCCCCGATCTGCTGCTGGAGGTCCCGAACCTTCTGGTTGAGGACAGCCTGTTCCTTGACAAGCTTTCCCCGCGAAGACTGGGAGGCCTTGAGATCCTCCTGAAGCTGCTCACGGATCCCTCGGTCCCGCTCCCGAGACTCATCGTAGGCAATGACATACCCGATGAGGCGGTTGAAGTCCCCGAGCTCCTGCAATAAGAAGGAAAAGTGTTAACGGAACAGACGACCCGATTTATCATCAAAAAGAGAGAAGCGAAGTCCTACCTCTACACGGCGCATGGCCATATCCCTGACCTCCCGATGCATGTGCGTCCGATTGAGGCAAATCGGATACCGCATAGTAGGCAGGATCGAACCTGCCAGCAGATGCAGGGCCAGCTCCCGGTCCTGCTCCCCTTGTGTAAGCGGGACTCCTTGAAGCGTCTGGATAGGAGTCCAGGGGGCATTCTCTTGTGAAGGATCGTAGGGCCTGTAGAAGTTCCCATCGAGGGCAAGAGGAGAAAGAGGACGATGAGTAGAAGGGCATGCCTCCGTCTCGGCCCGAACAGGAGAAGGAGTGAAGTCATGAATGGGCGAGGGCTGCCGCTGCTGCGGAGAAGATGAAGGAGGCGGCCCCTGAGGAGTTGGTTTCAAGGGGGATTGCCCCGTCTTCCGACGCTGACGAAGGGAGCCACCCTCGTCAGTCTCCTCGGAGGAGTCCAAGGTTTCCACCTGACGAAATTGTTCGCCAGTCGGAGCCTTCTCTCCAGCTGAGGAAGGCACCCCCGCTGAAGATGGTGTGTCCGCGGAAGCTGCGGCACCTGATGGAGCTCCCGAGCGACCTGCACCTGGAGGATGAGAAGCTTCAGAAATGTAGTCAGGAAGTTCATCGGGATTCTTACACCAAATGATACGTCGGGAGACGTATTGATCCTTCCCGCGAAAATGATAGTAGCCCGCCTTCAAGACACGAGGAGTTTCGCCTCGAAGGATTCGTTTGACGTCAGCAATACGGGCCTCTTTGGTTGAAGGTATCAAATCCTTCGGGACCATCCTCCTGTATGATTTTATAGCAAGTCGGAGCTTTTTACCTTCTTCAGCATTCTGGACATCAAAAAGCTGGTCCAGATCCACCCGCTTCCGCTTAGGTTTCTCCGCTGAAGGAGACCCCGACCGAGCAGCAGCCTTCTTGGCGGACTTCCTCTTCCGCGAGGGGCGGACAGCATCAGTCTCCCCCTGCTTAAGGAATAGATCGGTCAGCACAGATACCTTCTTGGCTGCAAATAGTAAACAAAGAAGAGTTAGAAGTTTACCCAAGGGACCATATTAGAAGGGCCGTCGAAGAGCTGCCCCCCAGAGACAATATCAAGGAGTCGGATCCCGGCGTGCACCAGGTCCCGCTCCACAAGAGAGTTGGCGTTGAGGGGAGTGTAAGACTCCCCCCATCGATAAAGCTGGATAAGTTGAAGAGTTTCGAAATCCCCGTCGGCGTAAGTATGGAAAGCAGGCGGAGGGTCTGCTGCCACCTCCCACCGAGGCCAAGGAATCGAAGAGTGTCGGATGAAGAAGTAGCTCCTCTTCCAGCTACTGTTGTCGGACCCCGTGTCAACCAAGAGTCCCCGACCCTTGACCACCTTCCAGGTGTCATTGGTCCAGCCACACCGGGCAAGCTGCTGCTTACTCCACTTGGGCATCCGAGGGTAGAAGGCGCAAACCCCCGCCTCATTGAACTTCATCCCATAAAAGGTTCTGAAGACCTGGAGGCTGTAGACCCACTTCTGTCGGAAGCAGAGAACTTGAAAGGCGTTCCAGAGACGGATGGCATGGGGAGAAAAGGTGGTGGGATGTGTCTTGTAATGCTGGCACATCTCGACCAGATTACCGCAAAAGGGGAATCTGATCCCCGCTGATACTTGTCCCGTAGAGACAAATACCTCCCCTTTCTGGGGACGAGTAACCTCAGGATTACTCGAGGGGCGAGGCCAAGGATACGGGAAACGAGGTTCCCAGGTGATGGTGATACAACCCTCTCGGAGGGCTGCATCATAAGCAGTATTGGAGATATCATTTGGAGCATAATAAAAATTAAAGGGTTTTCTCCCCTCAGAGCTGGAACCGCTGTCTGAAAAGAAACCATGGCAAGAAAAATACAGTGGGACTCTTGGAAAGCTATAAAAAAGGAAAAGACGAACAAGCAACAAAGGGGAATCCCTTACCAGACATGATGAAGTAGAAGTTGAAGGAGATGAACGAAACGTCGCCGGAAAGATGATTGGAGAAACTCCAAAGACCTTCGAAATCACAGAGCTTGGAATCGCAGAGGAGACGCAGAGGAATCGCAGAGAGCTCTTGAAAATTCGAAGACGGTAAAAGTTTAATTATGACCATGGCTAGGGTTTTATAGTCGAAGAAGACGATTGAAAGGACAATTCGATCTGAGTCGTCGAAGTCGAAGAGTCTTAATCTGGACAGTTGAGATGAAACGTGCAGAAGGACAACGGACGTAATGATGAAACGGCCTGAAAAGCACTTTTCAGAAAAGGACAGGCGCGAAAAATCAGGCACGTGGACTGAAAACGTCACTCCATTATCTACTGCATTTAATGCACTGGGGAACCGAGGAGACCCCTAGAATTTAACAGTTATCTACAAAACATTGAGGAAACGTGAAGGAGAAGACTGATAATTGAGTAACTAAACCAAGGGAAAGATCCCCGATTCCAGCATCGGAAGATCGGGAAAATGATGGGTTCGATTACAGCCGTCAGGCCCTTTAACGGGGAGGAAACGGCAAACAGGCCCACCAAGCCCAAAATGAAGGTCAAGATGACCTAGGAGAAGGGTCCCGACGAAGGAAGTCCCGACAAGGCAAGGTCCCGACAGAGTCGGTCCCGACAGTGGTGCTGGAAGCTCCCGATGAGAAGCCTTTAAGTAGGCCCCGATGATGAATCCCTGAGAATGATTGGCCCTGTCACGATGACGAGGGGCCCCGAGCGGTGACACAACGAGATAACTCTGGAGTCCCCTACGGGAGTCGGGACTCGATTATCAGAGGATAAGGCCAAGATATGCGGGGCGTGGCCGAGATACGCGGAACGTGGTTAAGATACACGGAGCGTGGCCGAGATACGCGGGGCATGGCTGAGATACGCGAGATTACATCCGAGATACGCGGGATACGGGCTAACCACCCCCAACTGTTCGCCAGGTACCTGAGGCATCTCTTTGCCTATAAAAGGGCAGGAGATCACCTCAGAAGACTTACGTTGAATTACATACCCTTTGAGATTATTTGCTTGCCAGTTCGTATTGGGCACTCATTTAAGCATCGGAGAGGGATTCTGGGTCACCGCCCTGTCTATCCCCTCTTGCAGGATCGCGTGGAGCAAAGGAGCTAGGATTGCCGTTAAAGTCCGTACCGGAGTTCCACCGTGATCCAACAAACTTGACCATCCCCATCGCTCATACCCTTAGTCAAACTCACGGTTTCCAAAGACGTGGTAACATGGCCTTTTTCTTCAGCACTATGCTCATACGCCGGGAAGCAAACATTGAGCCCGACCTTAGATGTGAGTTATGAGTCCATGAGGATACTTCGGGTGCCTCTTCATAATGCTCCCGGGATCAATCACACGCTCGAGGTGAAGAAGTTTGCGCCTGTGCGAATCGCGAGGATTCTATCTAGCACAACCGAGTATGATCCCGTGGTTGAACTTGGCACGCGTAGTATAAAGCACGCGTCGATAGCATACCCGAACATCGTCAGGTGTGGGATATGTCAATGATGCTATCGCAGACTTTCATCTGGCCCAGGTTAATGATGAACAGAGTTCATCACCGGCGAAGTGCAAAACGGAGTTCATATCGTGTTACTCTGAAACCAAATGATCGTTTTGCATAACCAAGTTTCCCAATTGGTTCTTAGCCAGTCTTGCTTCGGAAGAGAACCCCCTCTCCTACAAGACGACAGTGCCCGTGTGAAAAGCCAAGGCCCACATTCGACATAATTTATACAGAGGATTGCGTCCTCCTACGACTTAGTTTATAGACCGTAAAATCCGATGTAATCAAACATTATGCCATCGATGAATCATAAACTTAAATTGCAATTCTTTCATTTATCAAAATGTTATCACAGATACATGCCCACATTTAAACCCTACGCAATCCAAACAGTTTAACATGCTTTTCAAATGTCTCCCTGCGTAATGGTTTAGTTAGTGGGTCCACCACCATATCATCAGTGGGCGAGTATTCTAAAGTAATTATATTATCTTCTACCATAGATTTAGCATAATTATATTTCACATCAATGTGTTTAGTCCTACTATGGTACTTCGGATTCTTTACTGCCGCAATCGCTGCCTGACTGTCGGAGAACACCTTCACAGGTTTACTCCCGACATCGCCATCAAGCAGCGCAGTAAGAAGTCTTTTCAGCCTGACCACTTCCTATGCATTTTTAGAGAGAGCAACGAATTCTGATTCATCGTAGACAGCACGGCACAAGATTGCTTCTTACTCGTCCATGAAATGGCGGCATCAGCAGGGAGAAACACTCCTCCTGTGGTGGACTTACGATTGTCTAGATCGCCACCATGGTCGGCGTCACTGAATCCGGTAAATTCTAACTTCCTGCCTTCATAGCACAGTACGTAGTCGACAGTACCTTTATGATATCGTATGATCCGCTTTACAGCTTTTAAATGTTGATAGCCAGGGTCTGATTGGAATCTTGCTACTAGGCCCACAGCGTAACAGATGTCCAGCCGAGTACAAAGCATGGCGTACATGAGACTCCCAACCATGCTTAAATACTATGCACTCCTCATCTGTTCACGCTCTTGCTGGTTCTTCGGGGCGTCGCGCTTTGACAACGTGCACCCGAGTACTACCGGCGTTTCCACGTGTTTGGCATCCTGTAATCTAAACCTTTTCAACAGTTTGTTGATGTAGGCTTCCTAAGATAGACATAACCTCCGGATGGCACGATCTCTAGCAATTTTAATGCACAAGATTTACGTAGCCTCTCCCATGTCTTTCATCTCAAATACAGATGCCAACCAGGACTTAGATTCATGGATAAAACTCACGTCGTTTGCGGCAATGAGTATGTCATCCACGTATAAAGTTAAGATGACGTACTTAGACCCGGAGGTCTTTGTATACACGCATGGATCCTCGTGGAGATTCACGATTCCGTTTCCAACGATTTCCTCGTGGAACCTGCGGTAACATTGCCGAGACGATTGTTTAAGACCGTAAATGGATCTTTGGAGTTTACAAACTTTACGTTCGTTAACAGGATTAATAAAACCCTCCGGTTGCTCTATGTAGATCTCTCCTCCAAGTTTATGTGGAGGAATGTGGTCTTAACATCCATTTGGTGCAGGTCTAAATCGAGGCTTGCGACCATGGCTAGGATTGCCCTGACTGTGGTGTATCTCACAGTCGGTGAGTAAGTCTCATTAAAGTCCACTCCGTGAAGCTGGGTGTATCCTTTCGCAACCAGTCGAGCTTTGTATCGCTCGATATTTCCATCAGCAGTGAGTTTCAGTTTCAGAACCCACTTCGCCCCTATGGCCCTGCGGTTAGCAGGTAAATAAACTAAAGACCACATAGAATTGGCTTTCATTGAGGCGATCTCTTCTTCCATTTCTTTCCTCCATTCCTTCGCTTGAGGTCATTTCAACGCTTGTTGAACAGTCACTGGTTCGTTAACAGAAGTTAGGGTAAATATTTCACCCTTTTTGATGGGATACTTCTTGGGAGAAGTTCGATGACTTCAACTTCGTCTAGGCTCGTTAATCCCGTCTTGAGTCTGAACATTGCTCCCACTCGGAATATATGCTTTCTATCGGAGCATCACTCTCACTAGGAACAAGGGCAATGCTAAAACCTTGACCTACAACTTTTCTTGGACGACCTCTCGGTCTCGGAACCAAGTTGGTTAACCCACTCCCACTGGGAACAATGGGTAGTTCTGGCATTAATGGATTTTCATCCAGCGGTCTGGCAACGTGATTATCAAGTTCGCACCTGCAGCAACAGTGATTTGTGTGGTAGGATTGTGTCCTACCACTGGATTTACTATGAAAATGTCCCCATATTCATTTACCATTTCATTCACTTGCGTTGCTGCCTCAAATCTCCCACTCGAAGTAAGTGGGACCTGACTATCATCGTTATCTTGCACTAATTTGATCAAGACTTCGTCTGTTATATCTCACCAAGCGTTGAAAATTCGTCCTCAAGGTGTCTCATGTTCGACCACGACACCATTATCACAAGCTAATTTAAACATGTATCCTCTAAGAGTAGTCACCATACTCTCGGTCCAAATACTTGTTTAATGTGCATGATAATGTCGCATGATGATAAGAATTAATTCATTATCATTCCTTTTAGCTTTTATGCGGTCGTGTTTGACCGATTTTGTTGGAACATAGTTCTACATTGGTGTGAGTCAATTTCTTTTCATCGCATAGGGAACGTCCGTTGTTGAACTCTAACATTATGTTTTCAAACTATGCAAATTGAAGTGTGTTATCGATATGAATGTCTTGCCAAACTTCTCGTTCAAAGCATTTAGTGGGAGAGTTATTTTACCAACATCATCATTTTCATTAGCTAATTCATCTCAAAGGACTTATCCATCTCTGAACTGTGCATTGGGATTTCGCCTTATGCGTCATTTGATACTTTAAGAGTTCTTGGTAGCTCGTGGAGCATACCTCTTTTCATCGTGAAAGTATTGAATGAATTATTCCCAAAAGGGAGGCAAATGAAAATTAGCATTCATTCAAAACACTTCATCATTAAATTCGTACTTTGAAAACGATGTGTTTCGTCTTTCGAGGTACACGCACCTGTGGCGCCAATTCCAGGTTTAACCCATTGTATAGATCGTTTTGTTTCCAAAATTCAATTTAATTTAATCCAATCGGTGTCGCACATGTTTATCATTACAAAATTTATCATATTATGGAGTACTAACAAATAAGAAATACTAAATCTTTCGATCTAGCTACGTAATCGATGGGTTTATTCAGTTCAGTTGTCCCAACTGAGATGACGGAGTATGTGTGTCATTTCGTTTCATTCATCCTCTCTTACCTGGCCGAAAATTTTGGTTCCAAACCCGTGGGTATGGATTTTCGTTTCGGATCGTTCCCTTTTGCGGGACCGTTAAATTTTTAAGTAAATCATGCTTCGAATCGAGCAACAATTAATTCATTCAATAACTCTGAATCTCGAAATAACCAAAAAATTTAGTAACTCAAACGAACAACGAACGATAAATGACAATGGTATGGTTCTTGATCTGAAAGTCGCGTATTTGATCCATGCTTGTCGTACACATAGTCGAGAACTTTGAGTCATGTTGAACATCACACTTTATCAACGGGGTTTAACCCACCAGATTTTCGTATAGGACCTATTCAGTCCAGTTCTCTTCATGACATGCAGATCATGGTTGAATTCTTTCGAACCACTATGGTGAGCAGAGAAGGTTGTTCCTTTACTGATGTGGTTACTGTACTTGACTAGACTCATGGTAAGTGAGTCCCGTCAACATCAGACAACCTTATACATCTTTTCATGTTGACCTTTCATAGTGAAGGTCTCGAGCGGCTTTTACACCAGCATCCATGGAAAGAGAGAAGACCAATCACATTCAACCAAAACATTTCTAGCTTTAGCATCCTTGCTTCCACCGAGGTGGATGCAAAGGGATACCAAGTTGTAACATTGGTTGAAATTGAAGTTTCTTCAACCCCTTTATCCAGAATTGAATAAATCACAACATACGCGTTCAGATCATAAAAGAACCTACTCCCATTCTTGGGGAAACAAATTATCACATTCATCTCTCACTGACAAAATTATATAGACTAATATATTCATCCGTTGTTGTCCTCTCCGCTTTTCGGAATCGTAGCAGAGAGTTCAATACACTCCTTTTATTCATCATAATCCATACCATCAAGATTGCGAGGAATTTCGTATCGCACTCATTCAACCAATTCATAAGAACACATTGATAATCAGGCATAATTAGGGAGACAATAACATTTTGAGAAAGAATTGCATACATCGAATATATATTAAGATGGAATACGACAAATAATGATTCATCAGCCATCTAAACCAACCGACCGGCAGTAAACCGGGGGAAGGGGGTTCGTGAAAGAGTTCACATTACCGTCTTCTTCAATCTAATAGATCTGTCTCTTAAAAAGGATTTTATTCGCAAATTACCGGAACGGGAACTTTGAAATAAGCATACCCGATCTTGGCTTTTCCAAGGCCCTTTTGTGTTTAATAATGTTATGATGAACTTACGCATGCATATATAATTCTACTTCACAAGTAAATCATCATGGCAAACCAAATTCATCAACCAAACCACACATCATGCATACGCGTCATGCGTTTACTGTTCCGAGGAACTCATGCTAGCATATATATATAATTCTACTTTCCAAGTAAACTATCACATGCAGCTACATCCTCAACATTCAAGCATACGTGTCATACATGGAAACTTCCACATCAATCATGCATATTTGGCGACTGGATTTTATTTTTAAAACATTTAGAATATTAGGGGCTGACTTGCAATTCATGCTTACAATTAATTATGCGTGTTTCTAAACATGAATCTTAGGCAATCACAACCATCACAGCATGTCTATCCTAATGCGCAAACCATATATTTAACCACAACATCCAGCTAACTTGACGTAGTCAAGACAACAGTTCTAATAAATATATGTGACGAAACGTAAATAATTGCAATTCAGCCCTCTAATTAATACAGTTCTTAAATCATGCATTTCTGATATCCATCCCCATAATCGAAACTAGGCATTAAGGTTTAATAAAAAACTTGAAAGTTTTAAACCTTTGAGCACTGTGTAGACTAATTAAAATTAAAAAAACATTTTGATTTTAAAACTTGACCATCCCATTTTATTAATTGACTTGAATTCAATTTTGAAAAATCTAGTTTGGTTCAGTCGATTTTGGTCCGGTTTGGTTCGGTCCAGTAAATTCGGTTCGGTTCGGTTCGATTTTATTTTCAGAATATGGTTCGGTCCGAACTGGTCCAATAAAATAGGGTTCGGTTCAACACACAAAACCGGTTCGGTTAGGTCCACTTAGTTGCCCCGGTTCGACCCTACCCGGCTAGGTCGAATCGATTAAGAAAATCTGGTTTGGTTTTATTCCTATCCGGTTTAGCAAATTGGACCGGTCCGTTAATCACACAGGGTTGGGCCGAAATAATCTTGTGGGCTAAATAGGGTTTTAAAGTCCACTAAAAACTTAAATTAGCCTCAAAGAATTATTAACTATATAAAATAATTTCAAATATTGCATATATATAAAAATCAACATACATCTATATATATATATATATATATATATTTATTGTCAAGGTTCTATCTATAAGATGAAAATCAATCAACAATGTATATACATATATATAAATTTCGGCCCAACTATATATATATATATATATTATTGTCAATATCTTTAATAGGGAAAAAAAATATACTGGCAATATATTTTCTTAATCATTTATGTAACTCAATCTATCAATAATATCTCAATCCCTATAAATTAGCTAGATATATTGATAGTTATATATATTTCCATATATTTAATGTGAACCTATCCTTATGTTTCCAATTATAGATATATTGTTACCTTTAATTAAAATTAAAATACGGTAAATAATTATCTAGACCTATTTCGGCCGAAACTTTTAACTTAGGGCCTAAGAAATTAAAAAAAATTCACCTTGTAATTCCTATAGGGTTCGGCCGAAAACACCAAATTGGAAACAAGTGGTCAAATTTTAATAAGATCTACAATCCAATGTTTGATTTTGATAAAAGTCTCATTTTTCTTGAAGATCATGAACATCAAATTTTTACTAAGAACATCATGAATATTTCGGTACATCCACTTAAAAATTTCAAAAAATTTAAAAGTCACATCTTTAAATTTTCGGCCAGAAATTTAAATTTTTAAGAACATGAATTTATCAAAATCAAGAACTTCTAACACAGGCTCTGATACCACTGTTGGATTACGGGGTTGATTACTACAGAAACATAAACAAGGTACATGCTTGTAATCAGAATTACGCAGCGGAAGATGTGCACATACCTTAAACCCTTTCTGTAGTCTCCAAGGATCCTGCTGAGAGAGTTCACGACCCACTGGCCAGAACCCGTAGAAGTTCTTGTTAAGGAAGTCCTATGCGGTATTGTCTCCAATACAAAGCCTCTGATCGATTCTTGGCAGGGACGGATCTCCGGAGTGTTCTGCTCTAAGCAAGTTGGCACACCCTTGGTGGTGCAATATGGTTCGGCCGAACTAATGTTCTAGGGGGGAGGATTTTCTCTCAAATCACCACTTAGGGAGAATTGTGAATTACCCCAAATAAAACCTAACACCCTTTATTTATAGGAGGAGCAAAGTGGACAAAAGTCCACTTTGCCCCTACATACAATTTCGGCCGGCCATGTATAAGGGATGCCCAATATTTTGGGCCTCTCATGTCAATTGGGATTTGGGTCAAGCCCAATTTCCCTAATGTGACATTTACCCAAATTCTTAGGTAACATATACATATTAATGGGCTACCAATTACGGTGCTCGGTCACCATTTGCTAACAGCTAATACTTGGAGGTTAAGTTTCTTAACCTTCTTAATTAATGGGGAGTAGATATATTTGTTGATTAAATATATATATATATATATATGGTAACTAGATATATACTTATGATTGTCTAGGATAATTATATATATGTTATAGATATATATTATATTCTAATTTAGGTAATATATAATTAAATATATGTATTATTTCCAATCTTAACCTATCTATATCTTGGAAATAAATTATATCCTCCCTTATATATAGTGAAGCTTCGGCCGACCCTTAGAGAATGTACAAGTCATTGTGCAATTAATCATTTACAACTAAGGTTGACGGTGGTTAAGGTATGGTGAGGTTACCACTAATATCATAAAGTTGCCATATTTTTTCCAGTCATACCATAACCATTATGGTTATATTCTTAATACTATAACCAGGTTTTTTCACCGCAGTCAAACAATTTAACCATATCTATTTAAACTAATATAACACCATTATTTTATACAAAAAAATCTAAATTAAACATAATTTTATTGTTTCATACAAGAAATTCAAATTAAACATAATTTTATTGTTTCATACAGGAAAATCCAATATAAACATGACTTGGTGAAGCATAAACTAGTGTTTGGTGTGTTGACCTAGGGCGAACGAGGCAAGGAGCAGGCGAGCAACGCATCTAATATTGCAAATAAACTTAGTCAATTAGGGTTTTCAGGATTGGTATAGACTATAGAATGATGGATGATTAGATATTTATGATGAAAAGTATTAAAGGTCAAGATATGTCAATAATTGATGTTCAAGATTTATTGGAATTACCGAATGAACAACCGTTAAGAATAATATTGGATTATATATATATATATATATATATATATATATATATAAACGAATACGATAATAATTATTATTATATATATATATAGTTCAATAGCATAAATTTTGAATATTTATATATACTTAGTTCAAAATCTATAATTTTTTTGAACATATATATATTTAGTTAAATATTCAATGATTAAACATATATAGCAAAAAATTTGAACATATATATACTTAGTTCAATGATTCTATTGTATATATACAAACAACATTTTAGTCGGCGAGGAGTGGAGCAACGGAGAAGTCAATGACGTTTGTGAACAAATTCATATAATCAAGTATATTTATTATGGCCAACATATTAAGCAACGTTGTATATATATGTAAATAACTTAAACAACACAATTAGTAAGCTAGGAAATTGGAATTATTAACTACTTTTTAAATTGGTAGTTAAAATTTAATAATAAAGAAATGTTTAAGTAAAATAGTTAAGTAAAACCATTGTGGACCTACGATTATTTAGGTATTACATAAATTTAGGTATTCCTTAAAACCACACATAAAATCCTCACTTTTAAGGAATACAATTTAAGTAATAGCATTGTGGATGCTCTTATGTTTGCACTACGTGATGAAATGATTACTTTTATTTTTTATATAATTACATATGAATCAATGGCTCGAAACATATTTTATTTAATTATTTATATTTAACCACGTGTGATTAAATGATTATCAACGACGCATGGTTCAGTTCGAAGATAATTTCTCCTGTGCCCACTGCCCACCCACCGGAAGATAATTTCTTCATCTTCTCCTTTAGCTGCCGTCTCTATTCTTTATGCATTCCGTCTATTTCATGTATTCAGATTCTAATCTTTCTTATTATAAGCAAGTTTAACGGGTTCTTGATTATAAGAAAGCCCAACGATGTTAAGTGTTCACCCCTTAAGATTAAAAAACGGTTTTTTTCAATGTAAATGACAAAAAATATATTAAATGGGTATTTTGGACATTTTAATTTAAACTAAACAGTCATATGTACAAATGTAAGTGATGGGTCCGACTATAGCCGTCAGGCCCTTTAACGGCGAGGAAACGGCAAACAGGCCCACCAGGCCCAAAGTAAGGGTCAAGATGACCTAGGAGAAGGGTCCCGATGAAGGGAGTCCCGACGAAGCAAGGTCCCGACAGAGTCGGTCCCGACAGTGGAGCTGGAGGCTCCCGACGAGAAGCCTTTAAGTAGGCCCCGATGACGAATCCCTGAGAATAAAGCCAAGATATGCGGGGCGTGGCCGAGATATACGAAACGTGGTTAAGATACACGGATCGTGGCCGAGATACGCGGGGCATGGCTAAGATACGCGAGATCGTGTACGAGATAAGCGGGATACGGGCTAACCACCCCTAACGGTTCGCCAGGTACCTGAGGCACCTCTTTGCCTATAAAAGGGCAGGAGGTCACCTCAGATCACTTACGTTGAGTTCGATATACTTTTGAGATTGTTGCTTGCCAGTCATACGAGAGACTCATTTAAGCATCGGAGAGGGATTCTGGGTCACTGCCCGGTCTATCCCCTCTTGCAGGATTGCGTGGAGCAAAGGAGCTAGGATTGCCGTCAAGATCCGTACCGGAGTTCCACCGTGATCCAACATTGGCGCCGTCTGTGGGAATCAAACAAAAAGCTAATATGCCTTCTACTCGATCGATGGCGGCTTGCAAGAACAAGAGAGGACAATCTGGTGGTTCCCGTCACCCCACTGAAACGAACCTGAATTCAGTACCGGAACAAGGGGAAAACCAGAACCATCCCCCGGCTGAGCTCTCCCAGACAGGAGGACACAATGGATCGCATCCCGAAGACGTTGCCCCTCAACACCAGGATAACAGGGGGCAGGAGGCTCCCCCGGCTGCAGATTTGACGAGGGCCGTGGCCGAAGCCATGCCCATGTTTCTGGCGGCTGTCGAGGCTCTCTTGGACCGAAGGGAGGCTGCCAGGAGGCAGGAGGAGATGCCCCCGCTGGAGGAAGCAACCCTACCAACAGAGGGTCAGAATGCACAGGAAGCCCCGCCCCGAGGCCAGGACAGAGGTAGGGCAACTGGTCAGCCGGAAAGGTTCGTGGTTGATGGGCCAGGACCAGTACAGCACAGGACCATTCCCCTGAATGGTCTCATCACTCCCGACCAGGTGGTAAAGATCGTGAACATCTGTATGGGAGAACAGAAGCCGCTGGTGTCGGAACTGGGGGATCGATCCACTCATCCCTTCGTTCCCCGACTAATAGACACCCTCGCCCCACCTGGGCTGGGTATCCCCGAGATTAAGGAATATGATGGCGAAGGAGATCCAGTCCGTCACGTCCAGAAACATCTTATGGCGTGTCTGGGTAGAGCCCCGAATGAAGATATAGTGTGTACACTATTCCCAAACACACTCGGAGAAAGAGCCCTGACCTGGTTCTTCAGCCTGCATTACCTGTTGGGCGGACATGCACGACCGTTTCATTCGACAATATCAGGGCCGCAGACGATTGTTGAAGAGCGTGAGGTCTCTAACCCAGGTGGTGCAGAGGCCCGACGAGTCGCTGGCACACTATTACCAGCGGTACACAGACAGCGTAGCAGAGATAGACGAGGAAATCTCGGAGGGCGAGACCATCCGCACCTTTATTCGGAACCTGACAGCCCCCTATGGCTCCGACTTGATGCACAGCGTGGCTGAGAAGGCTGTGTGGAATATGGAGGCTTTGCAGAAGAGGGTGAAGCGACAGATTGATGTCCAGGAGTCCAAGATAGCTGCGGGAGAACTGGAGCCCCCAAAGTCAAATAAAGGGAAGCAGTCGAGTAAACCTTTCGACGATCGTAAGTCGAAGGGTAAACCCGACAGCAGCAAGAATCGAGGTCGTCCGGATCGGAGGGACGACAGACGTTCTTCAAGGAAGGATAAGCGAGAAGATCTCGACATTCCTCTCAACTGCTCCATGGCGGAAGTGCTGACAGTCATGGAACGACAAGGTATCTCCAGGTACCCCCCGAAGAAAGATGGAGAATTCCTCGGGTCCCGCACAGATCGCTATTGTCGATTTCACCGCGCAAATGGCCACGACACCAATCACTGTCGGGAGCTGAAAAAGGAGATTGAAAAGCTAATCCAGAAGGGAAAGCTCAAGGAGTTCGTCGGGGACAAACGCTGCAGGTCCCGCTCTCGGTCTCGATCGCGGTCCCGTTCCCGATCCCGCGATCGGTCCCCGAAGAAGAAGAGAACTGATCCAGAGTCATCTGGTGTTCGCAAAGAAAGACGAGTCATCAACGTGATTCATGGAGGATTTGCTGCCGGAGGAGATACCTCATCCGCTCGAGAGGTTTACGCCTCCAGGATCCCTACAGCGGTGGTGCTGGGTAAAAGGTCCCGATCTTGGACCCTGAAGGAAGAGATGGTGATCTCCTTCTCATCGGAGGACCTCATAGGCGTGGAGACTCCGCACGACGATGCCCTGGTGGTAACCCTGGATGTAGATGGGTTCGAGATGAAGAGAATCCTAATCGACGGAGGGAGCTCCTCCGACATTCTATTCATGGACGCGCTGGAAGCCATGGGGAAGACGAAGAAGGATCTGAAAGAAGCAAACTTCCCGATGGTTGGGTTTTCTGGCTCAACTTCCTACCCGCTGGGAGTAATCACCTTACCAGTGGAGTTTGGTAGTGGGTAGAAGTCAGAAAGGAGGAATGTGGAATTTGTCGTGGTTGATTCTGCGGGGACCTACAACGCAATTATCGGGAGAACCACCATCAATCCCCTGATGGCGGTTGCCTCGACTGTGCACCAGAAGATGAAGTTCCCGACCGACCACGGAGTCGGGGAGGTCAAGGGCGACCAGGTGTGTTAAGTTATGAGATCTAGGTCAACGGGGTGTCGGCTTTGATCTCACTCCTTATGGGGGATGTGTATGATCCGGTCTTCTCGAGTTGCCTTGCCTTTGTCTATGTCCCTCTTCCTTTCCTTCTTCCCTTGGTTCCTTCTCTTCTTCTCTCCCTTTGCCCTGCAAAAGGGGCAATACCAGACACGGAGGAGGGGGGGGTGGTGCCTGGTGAACCCTCTCCGATGCCTAAGTCAGAACTATATTTCTAGAGAGATAAAGCTAGAGAGATGTCAGAGCTAAATTGTTCAAAATGGCCAAGATGTTCAAATGAGTTGTGAAGGTGGGGTATTTATAGGCAACGGTGTCATTAAGGTGGCTTAATGACATCGTTAGCCTTTAAACACAATTAATTAACCTCTAAGCGTATAATTAAGACTTTAGGATTCGGATGAGGCAGGCGGAGTGGACCGAGCATGGGCGTCTGAAAGGGGTACCGGGACCCTTGGGGGGGGAGAAATCCGACCCCCAAGGGTAGGGGTTGGGTGAGGACACCCAACCCCTCCTAGGGAGGGTGGGGTTGGCCAACCCCATCCCTCCTAGGAGGGATCGGGTTGGCCGACCCGATCTCCCCTAGGGGAGATCGGGTCGGGTGTGGCCACCCAACCTCACCTAGGTGAGTTCGCCTCTATCGGACGGGCGCTTCGGCCCCGTCCGAGCCGTCGATGTTCTCGCGAAGTGTCCGGGTTGAAGTTTCGATTCGCAATCATAAATGGGATGATAAAAATACAACGGTTTGGAAGTCAACGGGTTCAAATTGGGCGTATATCCATCACATGCCCCCGAGTCAACCAATGGCCTAACCCTTGATTGACTCTATTTTAGGATGGTATGACACGCGCAATTTGAAACTGGGGTTTTACCTTCTTTGTCTGAATGCTTGCTTACCCGTGGATACGTGCTTCTGACTCTGCCCCCCTGTCTACTGAGATAGAGGAATTGTAAACGTCAGAGTAGCACGGACGTGTGCCTAGGCACGCGTCCGTCTGAGGTGGGAGTAATAAACTTATCTCTGCTACAGGTGTACACTCAAAAAATACAAACTTGCACAGGGGTGTGATACGAATGTAACTAAATAACTTACGCTTCAATTTCGTGCCGGGATTTTATCTAAGTGAGGAAGAATTAATTTTAGTCAAAAATTTTCCTAAGTATGGAATACTAGAAAATAAACCTTAGGGGGTGTTAACTAGGGTGAGCGTGGATTTAACCATGGTTGATGGGAACTAGTTTTTGAATCTTGTCCCTTGAAATTTTCCTCTCTAAAATTCAACGGTGTTGATTTGGCGATTTTGGAAAAACCCTAAATCTTTGTGTTATAAAAGGGGGAGTGATTACCTCATTCTCGTTGTCCTTTTCTCTTCTTTTCGACGGTGGGATTTCTGGTTGGGCTTACTTCTCGAGGCACGAGTCGCATTGAGGTATGCGTTTTTCTTCTTGTGTAAGCATTGTTCTTGTGGAATCCGATCCTGTTTTTCTTTCAGTTGTTTCCTTACTTGTCTCGTTTCGACTTACGTGTCTTCATGATAATATAGTTCTGCTTGATTTGTCTTTCCTCCATCTTCTTGCTTTCGTATTTCCGTTTACTGGCGCGTGGGGTTTTTTACATCGGGATTATGGCTATCTCTGTTTGCCCTCTTGCCTCTGTCTGTTGGGCTGAGGGGTCTCTTCCATGCTGGGGGTTATGACTATCTCCCCCTGCCCCCTGCCTCTGCCTGTTGGGTTGAGGGGTCTCTCCATGCTGGGGGTTATGACTATCTCCCCCTGCCCCCTGCCTCTGCCTGTTGGGTTGAGGGGTCTCTCCATGCTGGGGGTTATGACTATCTCCCCCTGCCCCCTGCCTCTGCCTATTGGCTGATGGGGTCTCCTTATGCTGGGGGTTATGACTATCTCCCCCTGCCCCCTGCCTCTGCCTATTGGCTGGTGGGGTTTTTCTTGCCGTCTTTCTATTCTTGTCTTTTGACTTTGTATCTATCATTTTATGGAAATGAGTTCGTGTCTCTTGTCCATTGTTTGCTTTCTGTTTTTCTCGGATTGAGCCTGTGTTTTTTCCGGTTAGCAGAACTTTCTGGTGATTGATGAGGAGTAAGAGGCCAGTTCGTGTGGGAGTGGTTACTTCCGGGACCGGATCTTCGATTGCAAAAAGATCGGTTTTCTATGGTGCGGGGAGGTGTTCTCTAACTGGAGGTAAGGGTGGTGACGTTAGGGTGCCATCTTCTTTCTATATTGATGCCCCCCAATCGAAGGTCCGGGAGCCGTCTTTTCCTTCCTCTCTGTTTGGTGAGTTCTTGAGCAGCTGAGTTTCCTTAGTGTATATTGGTATTTACTCTGTGCTTTGTTATAGGTAGACTTCGTCTTCCGCGTCTGAGTCGGAAGGAGCTGTCTCGTCCACCTGTTGATGGTATTGTTGGGTCTGAGTGGGCGCCTTATTATGGGCGTGGGGCTCGTTTTGACAATCAATCTTCTTTGCGAACTCCTGAGGTTGGAGTTCGTGTTCTGCAGTCTGCTGTTCCTCCTGCTGATCGTGTGTCCCTCTCCAAAGGGTCGGATGCAACTTATGAGTTGGCTCGTGATGTGTTGGCTCGTTATGCTCCTGTAATGTTATTAACCGTTTTATCCTTTGGCATACTTCTTCTCCATGCGTTATCCGTCTCATCTTTTGTTTTGGTTGCAGGGTATGGCCGACCTTGTTAATTTATCCACCCTTGCTATTCATCTTGCTGAGGAGAGGAAGGTGTACGAGGACATTTGTGTCTCCCTTAACTCCAGTCTTATTAGCTATTTGGAGCATAGTCGTATTACTGATTTGCGGTGCCGAGACTTGGAGGGTCGCATTGCTCTTCTCAATGAAGAGGTTGAGGCGTTGAAACAAAGGTCTTATCGTGATGAGACACTTCGTGCTGCTGAGTTAGTCTCTCTGGAGGAAATGTTTCGTATGGAGGCGAAAGAGTGTGCCATTGCTGAGTATAAGGCCTCTTCCGCTTATCAGGCTGCTATGGACGTTCGCTGCTCTGTGGCTAAACGTATTTCCTTTAAGGAGATTCTTGAACGTATTCACATGATTGCTCCTGACTTTCCTTTCTCTCGTCTTGGTGATTTGTCAGACTTTGCACTTAAGCATATTGCGAAGATAAAGGAATAGTACCCCTATCTATTGTGGTAGTCTCATGTGCTTGTGAGTTGTGGTTGTCTTTAGAGTTTAAAACTCCACCTTTCTTAGTGTTGCCATCTTTGTCTAATACACTTGTTTATACTCGTTGTATATATGGCCGTGTGCTTATATCTCTTCTCATGATGTCTCCCTATGCCTTGTGTATGGCTCTTTGGGTATGGACCCTTTCATTGGTGTGTTTCCTTTACTTATCCTTCTTTCGTGCTTTCCTTCTTGCCTTACCTGCCATTTCATAAAGAAAAAACATTACTTGTTCTTCACATTACTTTACTTAGAAATTTCTTTCTCATGGTATCCTTCTGAACGTGGTATCCTTCTAAGCATGGTACCGTTCTAAGCATGGTATTCTTCTAAGCATGGTATGATGATCTCTTCTGATACCCCTTACACGGTATACGTTGTACTGTTTAGACCAAAGATACGCTCTTGGTGGGCGTCGAAATTTGTTCACGAGACAGGCTCTCGGACGACACTTAACGTTTCACAGGATAGGCTCCCGGAGGGCACAGGTTAGTCCACCGATACTTTTTTGACGGGTGTCAAACTGTTCACGAGACAGGCTCTCGGACGGCACTTAACGTTTCACAGGATAGGCTCCTGGAGGGCACAGGTTAGTCCACCGATACCTTCTTGACGGGTGTCAAACTGTTCACGAGACAGGCTCTCGGACGGCACTTAACGTTTCGCAGGATAGGCTCCCGGAGGGCTCAGGTTAGACCAAAGATACGCTCCTGGTGGGCGTCGAACTGGTAGTTTGAAATCTACCTCAAGATACGCTCTTGGGGGCGTCGAACTGGTAGTGTTTTTTCTACCTCAAGATACGCTCTTGGGGGCGTCGAATCTGGTAGGTTGCAAATCTACCTCAAGATACGCTCTTGGGGGCGTCGAATTCGTAGTTTTTGGAAACCACTCTCAAGATACGCTCTTGGTGCGTCGAAGTCGTAGTGTAATAACTACTCTCAAGATACGCTCTTGGGGGCGTCGAATTCGTAGTTTTTGGAAACCACTCTCAAGATACGCTCTTGGTGCGTCGAAGGTCGTAGTGTAATAACTACTCTCAAGATACGCTCTTGGGGGCGTCGAAGGTCGTAGTATGAACACTACTCTCAAGATACGCTCTTGGGGGCGTCGAATATCGTAGTATGGAAACTACTCTCAAGATACGCTCTTGGGGGCGTCGAATGTCGTAGTATGAAAACTACTCTCAAGATACGCTCTTGGGGGCGTCGAACCTGTCATTGACTTGAAGTCATATCTGCGTAAGGATAACTTCGTGATTATACCACTACATTCACTTGAAAATACTCTTGAGTAACTACTACTCCCTTAGGAGCATTCATGTTTTTGTACACTTGGGATGCCTTGGTGCACCAAGACATCCTTTGTAGGAATAAAAGATAGTTGTAGAGTTGGAGTAACTTTGTGAGTTCTCCTTCTCAAAAGTTGTTTTTTGAAAAGCTTGTGAAGCTGAAGCGCGTAAAATGTGTAATATGAAACTAAGGATATGGTCTTTTGCTTGTGCTTTCTTCTTATACGTAGTACTTCTTTAGGTGCTCTCCACTGAAGGTGTTTGTGGAGATATACCCCTCCCCATCTTCGAGGCGGTACGCGTTTACGTAGGGAACTGACGCTATCTTGTATGGTCCTTCCCACTTTGGAGATAATTTTCTGACTTGGTCTAAGTGTGAGAACTCATTCCTTCTTAGTACTAGTTCTCCTACGTGGAATTGTCTCTCCTTGACTTGGCGGTTGTAGTATCTTGCTGAGACAAGGCGCATTCGTGTCTGTGCTTCTTCTGAATTCCACCTTTTGTCCTCCACCATGTCTAAATCTAAAAGTCTTGCCTTGTTGTTCTCATGCTCCTCAAAGTACTTGGTCCTCAGTGATTGTACAGCTATTTCTGCTGGTGCTACCGCCTCGGTTCCGTACACTAGACCAAATGGCGTTTCTCCTGTGGATATCTTTGGTGTTGTCCGCACTGCCCATAGAACATTCTCCAGCTCATCTACCCAACTTCCCTTGGTGGCGTGGAGTCGTTTCTTTAGGCCATCTAGCACTATCTTGTTTGCCGATTCTACCTGTCCGTTTGTCTGAGGGTGCTTTACTGATGCGAAACGGTGATCTATATTCAGTCTTTCGCAATACCACTGCAATTTCTTGCTCTTGAATTGTGGGCCATTGTCACTTATTATTGCTCTTGGCACCCCGTACCTCGAGACAATGTGAGATTGGATGAAATTAACGACTTGGTCGTCTGTTGTTTTCCCCATTGCCTTTGCTTCTATCCACTTAGAGAAGTAGTCTATTGCAACAATTATGCAAGTCTTCTGGCCTTTTGTTTTTGGTAGGGGGCCTATCAAATCAATCCCCCATTGTGCGAAAGGCCAGGCTCCTGAGATGGAGCTTAGCTTTGCTGGTGGGGCTGTTATATTTCTGGAGTACCTTTGGCAGTGATCACATTTTTGTACCAAGTCTGCTACTTCTTTGCTCAATGATGGCCAATAGTATCCTAGGTTGTAGACCTTTCGGCTTATTGACCGTGCTCCTTCATGGCACCCCGCCTCTCCTTCATGGAGTTCTGCAAGTACCCTCTCTGTTTCTGGGTATGCTATGCATTTGAGGAAAGGTGTGGAGTATCCTTTCTTGTAGAGCTCATTGTCCATCACTGCGTAATTCCTAGCCATCCTTTCAATCTTGACTGCCTCCACTTTATCTTTTGGGAGCTTTCCTTCCATGATGTATTGTCTCATTGGTGTCATCCAGACTTCTGCTTCATCTATTGCTAGAACCTCCATTTGTTCTATCACTGATTGCATTCTTTGCTCCACGAAGTGAACCTCTTTTCCTGCTTCTGCCCCTAAGGCTAGTTTACTTAAGGCGTCTGCCTCTTGGTTTTGTTCTCTTGGGACAGACTCAATGTCGAAGCTTTGGAAGCTCTTTATCAGGTCCTTGGCTTGCTGCAAGTATCTCTGCATGTTTTCGGACTTTGCAGTGTAGATTCCTTTCACTTGGTTGACAACTAGTTGAGAATCACACTTGACCCTTAAATGCTTTGCCCCTACTCCTTTGGCTATTCTCAGGCCAGTTATTAGTGATTCGTACTCAGCCTCATTGTTTGTTGCCTTAAAGGTTAGTGCCATGGCATAGCGCATAGGTGTATCGCTGTTTGGTGGGTATAGTAAGAGGCCTGCGCCTGAACCTCCTCCGTTGGATGACCCATCAGTATGCATCTCCCATAATTCTTCTGATTGTGTCTCCTGACTACTACTTGCCTCGCATGTAGTTTTGACTTCTCCCAAGTCTTCGTCCGGATTAATTCCAGTGAATTCGGCGATAAAATCTGCTAGAGCCTGACCCTTTATGGCTGTTCTTGGGGCGAAATGAATGCGAAACTCACTTAGCTCGATTGCCCATTTGGTCAGTCTTCCCGATGTGTCTGGTCTCTGCAGGAGGTGTTTCAATGGTTGGTCTGTGAGGACTGTTACTTCATGCCCATGAAAATACGGTCTCAACTTCCTTGCTGATATGATCAGTGCATAGAGGTACTTTTCTATTGGCAAGTAGTTGATCTCATACTTTGCCAATGTTTTGCTTACGAAGTATACTGGCAATTGTGCAGCGTTTTCCTCTTTGATTAGCACTGAGCTAACTGCCACGTTGCTCACTGAGATGTAGAGGTAGAGGGGCTCTCCTGGTGTAGGCTTTGCTAGGGGTGGTAGTGTCTTTAGATGTTGTTTGAGTTGCTGGAAGGCTTCCTCACATCTCGGTGTCCATTCAAATTTCTTGTTTGCCCTTAGTACCTCAAAGAAGGGTAGTGCCTTGTCTCCTATTTTGGATAGGAATCTGTTAAGGGCTGCCAACCTCCCGTTCAGTCGTTGAACCTCTTTGTGCTTCGTAGGTGATTGCATTTCTTCAATTGCTTGAAGTTTTTCGGGGTTTACCTCTATGCCTCGCTGGCTTACCATGAAGCCTAAGAACTTTCCTGATTGCACCCCAAATGCGCACTTTTTCGGGTTTAGACGGACTTGATATTGCCTCATCCTTTCAAACGTTGAGCGAAGGTTTTCCACATGGTCCTTCTTCTCTTTAGATTTGACTATCATGTCGTCCACATACGCCTCCATTGTCTTCCCTATCATGTCCCCAAAGATTTTGTTGACCATTCTTTGGTATGTTGCTCCAGCATTTATGAGTCCGAAAGGCATCACTGTGTAATGGTATATCTCGCTATTAGCGTAGAATGCTGTGTGGGGGGCGTCCTCAGGGGCCATTTTTATCTGGTTATATCCTGAGTATGCATCCATGAAGCTCATTAGTTGGTGACCTGATGTTGCATCCACTAACTGATCTATTCTTGGTAGCGGATATGAGTCCTTTGGGCATGCCTTGTTTAGGTCCCGATAGTCAATACACATTTTCCAACTTCCTCCCGGCTTCTTTACCAGTACTGGGTTTGCCACCCATGTCTGGAATCTGATTTCCTTGATGAACTTTGCCTTTAGTAGCTTTTCTACTTCTTCTTGAATAGCTATCTTTTTATTTCCTCCCATTGGTCTCACCTTCTGTGTTGTTGGCCGCGTTGCCGCGTCTATGTTGAGCCTGTGTGAGATCACATCTTCTGATATCCCTGGCATATCGCTCGGTGACCAGGCGAACAAATCCTTGTATTCCCTTAGTAAAGCGACTAAGTGGTTCTCCTCTTCCTGAGATAAGGCAGTCCCAATTTTAGCCTTCCTATCGGGTTCTTCTATGAGTATCTCTTTTAGTTCCTCCATGGGGGCTGGCCTTCCATGATCTTCTCTTGGGTCCTCGTCTACTAGTAGGACTTCTCTTGTTTTCTTCCTTTTGCTTAGTGCAATCCTTGCACATTTCCGTGCTACCTTCTGGTTACCCTTTACTTCCCCTATCCCTTGGTCTGTGGGGAATTTCACTTTCTGATATAGCGTTGATGGTACCATACCCCACTTGTTGATTGTAGTGGTACCTAGGACCCCATTGTACTCCTCCATGTCTTCTGTAATGAAGAATGGGACATCAATCTTTAGCTGCCTCTGCCCTGTGCCCAGTGTCACAGGTAGTGTGACTGCCCCCAGTGGGTATGTTGGCTCTCCTGAAAATCCTACCAAGGGGGAGTAAACCTGTTTTATGCTACTTGGCCTAACTCCTAATATGTTGAGGACCTTCTTGCTAATGATGTTGGGTGAGCTTCCACTGTCTATTAGGATTCTCCCAATGTCCATATCAGTGATCTTCATTGTTATGACCAGGGCATCTTTGTTGTCTGGTAACACATGCTCCATGTCTCTTCTTGAAAATTCTATTATGTCTTCTCTCTTTCCTTTTGGTTGTTCTTCTTTTGGCTTAGGAGTCCCTAACTCTGCCATATATGCTTCTCTGGCATTCGCTGACTCTCCTCCAGCTCCATAACCTCCATGGATGACATATACGCTTGCCATCTTGCTAGTGATAGTTAGGCTTTCTGTCCGAAGCCCGCAGACGGCGCCAAGTGTTAAGTTATGAGATCTAGGTCAACGGGGTGTCGGCTTTGATCTCACTCCTTATGGGGGATGTGTATGATCCGGTCTTCTCGAGTTGCCTTGCCTTTGTCTATGTCCCTCTTCCTTTCCTTCTTCCCTTGGTTCCTTCTCTTCTTCTCTCCCTTTGCCCTGCAAAAGGGGCAATACCAGACACGGAGGAGGGGGGGGTGGTGCCTGGTGAACCCTCTCCGATGCCTAAGTCAGAACTATATTTCTAGAGAGATAAAGCTAGAGAGATGTCAGAGCTAAATTGTTCAAAATGGCCAAGATGTTCAAATGAGTTGTGAAGGTGGGGTATTTATAGGCAACGGTGTCATTAAGGTGGCTTAATGACATCGTTAGCCTTTAAACACAATTAATTAACCTCTAAGCGTATAATTAAGACTTTAGGATTCGGATGAGGCAGGCGGAGTGGACCGAGCATGGGCGTCTGAAAGGGGTACCGGGACCCTTGGGGGGGGGAGAAATCCGACCCCCAAGGGTAGGGGTTGGGTGAGGACACCCAACCCCTCCTAGGGAGGGTGGGGTTGGCCAACCCCATCCCTCCTAGGAGGGATCGGGTTGGCCGACCCGATCTCCCCTAGGGGAGATCGGGTTGGCCAACCCGATCTCTCCTAGGAGAGATCGGGTTGGCTGACCCGATCTCTCCTAGGAGAGATCGGGTTGGCCAACCCGATCTCCCCTAGGGGAGATCGGGTAGGCTGACCCGATCTCCCCTAGGGGAGGTCGGGTGTGGCCACCCAACCTCACCTAGGTGAGTTCGCCTCTATCGGACGGGCGCTTCGGCCCCGTCCGAGCCGTCGATGTTCTCGCGAAGTGTCCGGGTTGAAGTTTCGATTCGCAATCATAAATGGGATGATAAAAATACAACGGTTTGGAAGTCAACGGGTTCAAATTGGGCGTATATCCATCAAGGTGGCCTCCCGAAAATGCTATGTTAATGCCACCCGGAGGAGGAGGCGAGAGGCTATGACTGTCCTCCAGACAGACACAGACCCAAGAGAAGAGTTTGGGCGTCCCGCCCCCGTAGAAGATCTGAAAGAAGTCGAGATCGACGGACCCCAGAGGAAGGTGAAAATCGGGTCTGCCCTAACTGAGGAGACAGCCCAAAAATTGGTGGAATTGCTGAAAGAGTTCAAAGAGCTGATTGCCTGGTCCCCCAGCGATATGCCAGGAATCAGCCCCGACGTGATCGTGCACGAGCTGAAGATAGACCCCGCAATCAAGCCTATCACGCAGAAGAGGCGTCCGATGGGCACAGATAAGAAAATCGCGATCCAGCAAGAAGTGGGCAGGTTGCTCGATGCTGGTTTCATTAAGGAGCTCCGATTCCAGACTTGGGTTGCCAACCCAGTGCTGGTGAAGAAGACTAACGGGAAGTGGCGAATGTGCGTGGACTTCCGCGACCTGAACAAGGCTTGTCCAAAGGATTGCTATCCACTCCCGAGGATTGACCAGCTGGTGGATGCCACATCGGGACATGAGCTGCTGAGTTTCATGGATGCATATTCAGGCTACAACCAGATCAAGATGGCCAAGGAAGACGCCCCCCACACTGCGTTTTATGCAGACAGCGACATCTATCACTACGATGTCATGCCTTTCGGGTTGATCAATGCCGGGGCAACCTACCAGCGGATGGTGAACAAGCTGTTTGGAGATATGCTGGGAGAAACCATGGAAGCTTACGTGGATGATATGCTGGTAAAGTCCCGACAAGCCGAGGATCACGTGCACAACCTTACCATGGCGTTTGAGCGGATGAGGCTTCATCAAGTTCGCTTGAACCCGACGAAATGCGCCTTCGGAGTCCACTCAGGAAAATTTTTGGGCTTCATGGTAAGCCAAAGAGGAATTGAGGTGAACCCAGAGAAGCTGAGAGCAATCGAGGAAATGCAGTCCCCGATAAACCATCGGGAGGTGCAAGTACTGAATGGCCGACTAGCTGCAATGAACCGCTTCTTGTCCAAAGCCAGCGACCGATCAATGCCGTTTTTTGAAGTCTTGAGGGCCAACAAAAAATTCGAATGGACCGCCAAATGTGAAGAGGCGTTCCAAGCACTCAAGCAGCATCTCCGCACACACTCGCCGCTGGCGAAACCGGTTCCAGGCGAGCCGCTCTTCCTTTATTTGGCTGTTTCTGAATTTGCTATTAGCTCTGTGTTAGTAAAGGTTGTCGAGGGTAATCAAGTCCCCGTCTATTATGTAAGCAAGGCATTTGCCAAATCTGAATTGAACTATCCCGCCGTTGAGAAGTACCTCTTTGCGTTGATAATTACTGCCCGGAAGCTAAGGCCATATTTCCACGCACACGAGATCACTGTGCTAACGAACCAGCCTTTGAAGCATTTTTTGAACCGACCGGATGCGTCGGGGAGATTGGTGAAATGGGCAGTAGAGCTCAGTGAGTTTCGAATACACTTTGCTCCAAGAACGGCAATCAAGGGCCAGGCATTGGCGGACTTTATAGCAGAATCTACAGCCCCAGATCTAGAAGAAACGGGCCCTATAGAGGGGGCAACCATGGAGGTCCCGACAGAAGAACAACCAGAGAGGGCAGAGCAATCAGAACAGCCAAACAAGGAAAATATCTGGGAAATGTATACGGATGGCTCTGCGAGTTTAGACGGATCAGGAGCGGGTTTCTTGTTGATACCACCGGGTGAAGGTGAACCACTCCGATATGCCTTGGCTTTAACATTCAAGGCCACAAACAATGAAGCGGAGTATGAAGCTCTTATCACGGGCCTGAAAATCGCAAAAGGCACTGGAATCGATCACTTAAGAGTGAAGTGCGATGCGGCGTTAATCGTGAACCAGGTTCAAGGGCGATACGAAGCAAAGAGCCCGATAATGAAGAAGTATCTGCGAGAGGTACAAACCCTAAGAGAGAGCTTCAAAAGCTTCGATATCGAGGCTATTCCAAGGGAGGAGAACGTAGAGGCGGACGCCTTGAGCAAATTCGCCCTGGGGGCACCCTTAGAAGAAAATCGGAAGGTGCACTTCCTGGAGAAGGTGATCTTGTCAAACATCGACCCCACGCAGGTGTGCACCGTTGAAGCGAAACCGGAGGAGGAGCCCACTTGGATGACCCCGATAGTCGCGTATCTGACTACGGGGGCAATCCCCGAGGATAGGGTAGCAGCAGACAGGATCTGTCGGATCGCGTCTAATTATGTGATGCTGGACAATCAGCTGTACAAGAAGGGCTGGTTCTCGACTCCGTACCTGAAATGTGTAGCAGAACCCGACACCAATCGAATCCTGAAGGAAATGCATGAGGGGATCGCGGCTTGTCACGAAGGGGCCCGATCCATTTTGAGGAAGGTGTTGAACTTAGGCTAGTATTGGCCCACGATGAACAAAGAAGCAACGGCGTTGGTCCGATCATGCGACGCATGCCAGAGGTACGCCCCGAGTATCGTGGCTCCGGCTGCTAACTTGACATCCATCAAGAGCGCTTGGCCCTTCGCGCAGTGGGGCATCGACTTGGTGGGACCTCTTCCACAAGCACAAGGACAATGTAAGTATTTACTTGTAGCTATCGATTATTTTTCGAAATGGATAGAGGCAAAGGCATTGGCCAGAACAACGGGGAACCAGATCGTCAAGTTCCTCCAAACCCACATCGTGTCCAGATACGGGATTCCTAAGGTGGTGATCAGCGACAATGGCCCACCGTTTAACGGCTCTCAGGTGAGGGAGTATCTGGAAGAACTAAACGTTGAGCATCGGACCGCCTCCGTACGCCATGCTCAGACCAATGGTCAGGTGGAGTCAGCCAACAAAATCGTGATGGATGGCCTGAAGAAGAGGGTCTATGCCTTAAAGGGCAAATGGCTGAACGAACTGGAAAATGTACTTTGGGCTGTTAGAACGACACCCAAACGATCAACAGGGGAGACTCCGTTTGGCCTTGTTTATGGCACGGAAGCTGTCGCCCCTGTGGAGGTAGCTGTGGCATCCCATCGGATGAGATATTACGAGCCCCTAAGAAACGATGAAGTGAGGCGTCTGGACTTGGACCTACTTGAAGAAAAGAGGCGGGAGGCCGATGAAGTCCAAGCACTAATGCGCTTAGCGACGGCCAGGTACTATAATCGGCGAGTGAAGTCCCGACAGTTCTTCGTCGGGGAGCTGGTTTGGCGTCGCAACGAGTTCACCCTTTTGGACCGAATTAACAAGATGTCACCAAAATGGGAAGGACCTTATAAGGTCGTGGGGATGCCAGCTCCGAACGCATACAAGTTGGAAGACCTCGATGGCAGAACGTTAAAGCATTCTTTCAGTGGCGAACACTTGAAGAAACACCATGCTTGAAGAAAGTCGCCTTAAGTGGTGCCCGATAAAGTCGCCTTAAGTGGTGCCCGATAAAGTCGCCTTAAGTGGTGCCCGAGAAAGTCGCCTTAAGTGGTGCCCGATGTAAAATCGCCTTAAGTGGTGTATGCTGTTTATCGTTTAATTCGATGTAAGCTTATCTTATGCCAATTAATAAAGAGGTTACTTCCAAAATAAGAGTTGTTCTTAGATTTATGCTAAGTGTAAAAGTCGCCTTCAGTGGTGCACGATGAAAGTCGCCTTCAGTGGTGCACGATGAAAGTCGCCTTCAGTGGTGCACGATGAAAGTCGCCTTCAGTGGTGCACGATGAAAGTCGCCTTCAGTGGTGCACGATGAAAGTCGCCTTCAGTGGGGCACGATGAAAGTCGCCTTAAGTGGTGCACGATGAAAGTCGCCTTCAGTGGTGCACGATGAAAGTCGCCTTAAGTGGTGCATAATACTTAGGTTTATTCTAAGTATCCGAAAGTCGCCTTCAGTGGTGCGCGACGAAAGGCGCCTTCAGTGGTGCACGATGAAAGTCGCCTTCAGTGGTGCGCGATCTTTAGGTTTATCCTAAGTAACGGTTAAAATCGTCTTAAGTGATGCACTCGATATTAAGTCGCCTTAAGTGGTGCAAGTTATTAAATCGTCGGGAGGACGTCTGAGAAATTCATAAGTATCGAAGTTTCGACTGCCAAGAACTAAGTCGTCTTAAGTGACGCACTCAAAGTTAAGTCGCCTTAAGTGGTGCAAGTTGTTAAATAGTCGGGAAAGACGAAAGACAACAAAAGATCGGAATTAAAGGAGTCTAATATTGATAAAGGGCTCGAAGGCCCGACGACGATGTAAGAGAAGAAAATACAAGGACTCTGAAAGATAAAAGCATTCAAGCTTGGTCCTTGTCAGCAGCAGCAGAGGGGTCCACAGGATTGGGGATTGGCTATTGGGGCGTCTGCACTTGGAAGCTCAGAGACATCCTCGACAATTACGGGGTACTCCCCCCATCACTCTCCTCGGAAAGAGCAAAGTACTTCTTCGCAAAGGGAGCGAGGGAAGGAGACTTGTCGAAATTGATGGCGTCCCCGTACTCCAGGTGGAGCTCCTCAACGGCGTTGAAGAGAGTGTTCTCCACCTCCGCGCCAAAGAACTTCATGGCGTCAGCTTGGAAGCCCTCCGACCTTCGATAGTCCTCCCGACCCTTGGCCTCCGCTTCGGCCAGCCGTGCCGGGAACCCCGCGATCAGCTCCTCCAGAGCCTTCTTCTCGAGGACCAGCTGGTCCTCGGCGGCCTTCTTCTCCTGGGTCAGCCGATCCACGAGAGCCCCCCGCTCTTGCCGCTCTTGCCTCAAGAGCCTCTCGAAGTCCGCGATCTGCTGCTGAAGGCCCCGAATCTTCTCATTGAGGGCAGCCAGCTCTTTGGCCAGCTTCCCCCGCGAAGACTGGGAGGCCTTGAGATCCGCCTGAAGCTGCTCACGGACTCCTCGGTCCCGCTCCCGGGCCTCATCATAGGCAATGACGTACCCGATGAGGCGGTTGTAATCCCCGAGCTCCTGCAATCAAAAGGAAAAAGTGTTAGAAGGACAAAAGACCCGATTTATCGATCAACAAGGAAAAAGCGAAGTTTCACCTCAATGCGGCGCACAGCCATATCCCTGACGTCCCGCTGCATATGCGTCCGATTGAGGTGGATCGGATGTCGCATAGAGGGCAGGATGGAACCCGCCAGCAGATGCAGGGCCAGCTCTTGGTCCTGTTCCCCTTGCGTGAGCGGGACTCCCTGGAGCGTCTGGATCGGAGCCCAGGGGGCATCGGCCTGTGAAGAGTTGAAGGGCCTTTAGAAGTCCCCATCAAGAGCCAGGGGAGAGATGGGACGGGGAAGAGAAGGGCACATCTCCGTCTCGGCCCGGACAGGGGAGGGAGAGAAGTCATGGATAGGAGAGAGCTCCCGCTGCTGATCAGAAGACGAAGGAGGCGGCCCCTGAGGGGTTGGTTTCAAGGGGGATTGCCCCGCCTTCCGACGCTGTTGAGGGGGGTCAACCCCGCCGGTCTCCTCGGAGGAGTCCAGAGTCTCCACCTGGCGAAACTGTTCACCAGATGGTGCCTTCTCTCCAGCCGAGGGAGGCACCCCCGCTGAAGGCGGTGCATCTGTGGAAGCTGCAGCACCCGAGGAAGCTCCCGAGCGACCTGCACCTAGAGGATGAAGAGCTTCAGATAGGTAGTCAGGAAGTTCATCGGGATTTTTACACCAAATGATACGTCGGGAGACGTATTGATCCTTCCCGCGGTAATGATAGTAGCCTGCCTTCAAGACTCGGGGAGTTTCACCTCGAAGGATCCTTTTGACATCAGCAATTCGGCCCTTCTTGGTCGAGGAAATCAAGTCCGACGGAACCATCCTTTTATACGATTTAATAGCAAGTCGGAGTTGTTTACCTTCTTCAGCATTCTGAACCTCGAAGAGTTGGTCCAGATCCACCCGTGGCCGCTTGGGCTGCTCCGTTGAAGGAGACCCCGACCTTGCAGCAGCAGCCTTCTTGGCAGACTTCCTCTTCCGCGAGGGGCAGACAGCATCGGTCTCCCCCTGCTTAAGGAATAAATCGGTCAGCACAGACACCTTCTGGGCTGCAAACAATAAACGAAGAAAAAGTTAGAAATTTTACCCAAGGGACCACGCTAGAAGGGCCGTCGAAGAGTTGCCCCCCAGAGACAATACTGAGGAGTCGGACCCCGGTGTGCACCAGGTCCCGCTCCACTAGAGAGTTAGCATTGAGAGGAGTGTAAGACTCCCCCCAACGATAAAGCTGGATCAATTGAAGAGTCTCGAAGTCCTCATCAGCATAGGAGTGGAAAGCAGGCGGAGGGTCTGCTGCCACCTCCCACCGAGGCCAAGGAATAGAAGAATGTTGGATGAAGAAGTAGCTCCTCTTCCAGCTACTGTTGTCAGACCCTGTATCAATCAAGAGTCCCCGACCCTTGACCACCTTCCAGGTGTCACTGGTCCAACCGTGCCGGGCAAGCTGCTGCTTACTCCATTTGGGCATCCGAGGGTAGAATGCGCAAACCCCCGCCTCGTTGCATTTTAGCCCGTAGAAAGTCCGGAAAAGCTGGAGGCTGTAGACCCACTTCTGTCGGAGACAGAGGACTTGAAAGGCGTTCCAGATGCGGATGGCATGAGGAGAGAAGGTAGTATGGTGTGTTTGGTAGTGTTGGCACAGCTCGACCAGGTTATCGCAGAAGGGGAACCTGATCCCCGCTGATATTTGTCCCGTTGAGACAAATACCTCCCCTTTCTGGGAACGAGTAACCTCAGGGTCACTCGAGGGACGATGCCGAGGATAACGGAAACGAGGTTCCCAGGTGAGGGTGATGCAACCCTCTCGGAGAGCTGCATCATAAGCAGTGGTGGAAATTTCATTTGGAGCATAGTCAAATTTAAAGGGTTTTCTCCCCTCGGAGCTGGAACCGCTGTCTGAAAAGCAACCAGGGCAAGAAAATATAGTGGGATTCTAAAAAAATTAAAAAGAAGGGGACAAACAAACAACGAAGAATGTTTCCTTACCAGACATGGTGGAGTAGAGGTTGAAGAAGATGAGCGAGATGTCGCCGGAAAGATGATCGGAGAAGACTCCAAGGATCTTCGAAAACACAGAGCTTGGAATTGCAGAGGAATCGCAGAGAGCTTTTGAGAATTCGAAGACGGTAAAAGTTAAATTGTGACTGTGGCTAGGGTTTTATAGTCGAAGAAGACGGTTGAAAGGACACTTCGATCCGAGTCGTCGAAGTCGAAGAGTCTTAATCTGGACCGTTGAGATGAAACGTGCGGAAGGACAACGGGCGTAATGATGAAACGGCCTGAAAAGCACTTTTCAGAAAAGGACAGGCGCGAAAAATCAGGCACGTGGGTCGAAAATGTCACTCCATTATCTGCTGCATTTAATGCACTAGAGAACCGAAGAGACCTTTGGGATATAGCAGTTATCTACAAAACCCTGAGGAAACGTGGAGGAGAAGACTGATAAAACTGAGTAACTGAATCAATGAACAGATCCCCGATTCTAGTATTGGAAAATCGGGAGTTGGAAGACACGACGAACTAAAAGTCCCTCATGTCTTGGGGGCAAATGATGGGTCCGACTATAGCCGTCAGGCCCTTTAACGGCGAGGAAACGGCAAACAGGCCCACCAGGCCCAAAGTAAGGGTCAAGATGACCTAGGAGAAGGGTCCCGATGAAGGGAGTCCCGACGAAGCAAGGTCCCGACAGAGTCGGTCCCGACAGTGGAGCTGGAGGCTCCCGACGAGAAGCCTTTAAGTAGGCCCCGATGACGAATCCCTGAGAATGATTGGCCCTGTCACGATGACGAGGGGCCCCGAGCGGTGACACAACGAGATAACTCTGGAGTCCCCGACGGGAGTCGGGACTCGTTACCAGAGGATAAAGCCAAGATATGCAGGGCGTGGCCGAGATATACGGAACGTGGTTAAGATACACGGATCGTGGCCGAGATACGCGGGGCATGGCTAAGATACGCGAGATCGTGTACGAGATAAGCGGGATACGGGCTAACCACCCCTAACGGTTCGCCAGGTACCTGAGGCACCTCTTTGCCTATAAAAGGGCAGGAGGTCACCTCAGATCACTTACGTTGAGTTCGATATACTTTTGAGATTGTTGCTTGCCAGTCATACGAGAGACTCATTTAAGCATCGGAGAGGGATTCTGGGTCACCGCCCGGTCTATCCCCTCTTGCAGGATTGCGTGGAGCAAAGGAGCTAGGATTGCCGTCAAGATCCGTACCGGAGTTCCACCGTGATCCAACAGTAAGTAACTAAAAATCACACATTTAAACTAAACATAAATAACCAAACTGTATATTAACCTTTTATTTTATTCTAACATTAGGCTTTTCCATAAGCCTAAAGCGAAGACGTGTAATTTATTGATCCTAACACTCTTCTACAGAGTAGTATAGAGAGTACATTCATCATTAATTAATTAGTGCAATGTATCATCTATACTGCATTTAAATGTATCATAATGTTATCTTGTAAATCAATCTCCAAAGGAAAGGGTGTGCTTTTGATTAGGGGTGAGAGTGGTCTGGTCCTGGTCAGGACCAGACCAAGACCATTCAAGACCATTTATAAATGGTCCTCATCCAAATGGTCTAGGACCAAACCAGGACCATTTGGACCATTTACAAATGGTCTTGGTCTTTTTGGTTCTGGTTTTGGTCCAGACCATTAGGACCATTTTTATTTTTTATGTCTTTTAATTTAATTTAATTTTTTAAAATTTGTCGAATATTATTTTTGTAATAATTTTAAATTGAAAATATGTTTATTATAATTATAGGGTTAAGAACACAATAGGGGCCTGGATGTTTGCCCATGTTGCCAAAAGGGGTCTGAATTGAAAAAACGTATTATTTAGGGCCTGAATTTTGAGTTTTGTGTATAAGTGAGGTCTCCGTCTATTTTTTCTGTTAAAAGTGACGGAAAGTGGTCACATGCTTGGCATGTGACCAAAAATAATTTGAAAACCCGAAAATGCCCTTTGACAAAAGTGTGTCTCTCATATGTTTGACCTAAAATGACGAAAATACCCTTTAAGCCACCACAGCTCCGGCGACCACTACCACCCCGACTCCGGCGACCACCACCGGCCTCCGGCGACCACCACCGACCTCCGGCGACCACCACCGGCCTCCGGCGACCACCTCCGACCTCCGGCGACGATCGAAAAGCTCCGATCGGAGCTCTGCGGCTCCGATCTGGAGGCCGGTGGCAGTCGCCGGAGCCGAGTGGTGGTCGCCGGGCGGTGGCCGGAGCGTGGTGGCCTTAAGGGCATAATTAGTGTGTAGGGGTATTTTAGACATTTCACATTTTATTAATTAAATTGATAAATTGTATAATAATTACAAAAGGGTATTTTTGTCTTTTCACGTGAATCTGTTAGATTTAACAGAAAATTTTGACAGAGACTTGAAAAAACACAAACTCAAAATTCAGGCCCTTAATAATACGTTTTTTCAATTCAAACCCCTTTTGGCAACATGGGCAAACATTCAGGCCCCTATTGTGTTCTTAACCCAAGAAATTATATATAATAGTTGAGATTGGTGCAATCAATACTTGATAAAGTGTTCAAATAAGTTTTATGGTTATACGATCATAAATAACAAATAAGACACTTATCAAATTACGTAACCTGGTGTAACAAAGTTACAATTTCCCTGATATTAGACAGAAAATAAATCAAACACGAAAATGTAGTATTTTGGCACTTTGCACTTTACAAACATAAGCTTTTCATCTCTCTGTAGCAAACAACTTCATAAACTAATTATTGAGTTTTTTACCAAAATTGGGTTACATGGACAACCAAATACCAATATAGGCTAGAAAAAAAAAACAATTACAATTATAGGGCTGGCCGGGTTGGGGGAACCAGACCAAGTGAGTTCCAAAATTAGACTCCACTTGGTCGGGTTCCCCCAACCCGGCCAACTGATTTTTTTTTTTTTTTCGGAAAACAGAAAAAAAAAAAAAATTGGATCTCACTTGGACGGGTCGCCCCAACCCGGCCAAATATGTATTTTTTTTCTTTTTTTTTAATAGAAATTGTAAAAATTAATGGTTTTGTAAAAAAAAAATTTCCCCCAACCCGGCCGTTTACCAATTTTCGTTAAAAAATTACAAAACTACTAATTTATATTTTTTTGAACTCATTTGGCCGGGTTCCCACAACCCGGCCAAGTAGTGTTTCTTTTTTTTCCTCAAAATTAATTAATTGCGATGTCAACAACCCACAACCAAATTCTCTAATAGGTTTTTTAGAAAAAAAATTACAAAACCATTAATTTTTACAACTTCTATTAAAAAAGCAAAAAAAAAAAAAAAAAAAAAAACAGAAAAAACAGGAAAAAAAAACGAAAAAAAAATATTTTGCCGGGTTGGGGGAACCCGGCCAAATGAGTTCCAAATTTTTTTTTCCGAAAAAAAAAATTCAGTGCTCCGGGTTTGGGGAACCCGGCCAAGTGAAGTCCAATTTTGGAACTCACTTGGCCGGGTTCCCCCAACCCGGCCAGCCCTATATTTGTAATTAGTTTTTTTTCTAGCCTATATTTGTATTTGGTTGTCCATGTAAATCTATTTTGGTCAAAAACTCCTAATTATTCAACTAATCTAATGTTTCTCAAGTTTGCTCTCGACGCTCAGCGGAGGTTTTAACTTTTATTATAAATTATTATTTCCAGTTTTTTTTAATAATACAATGGTCTTAATGGTCCTAAATGGTCTCAAATGGTCTTAATGGTCTTGGACCGAAATTAAGACCAGGACCAATTAAGACCAATAAAAGAAGACCATTGGTCTTGGTCCTAAACGGACTTGGGCTAATGGTCTTGGTCTTGGGCGGTCTTGGGCTCGGTTATGGTCTTGCTAGACCATTGCTCACCCCTACTTTTGATTGGGATTTAATTGAGATTACCCAGTATACTTTTCAGTTGCCATTTCTCAATCTTCCCCTTCTAATGCTAGCTAACATTCAATCCACAAGACATTAAATTCACATTACCATCCATGTTTGTTCCAACAAATTCACCAACTAGCAATGCCTAATCTGAGGTGGTGCTGCTGCTGCTGTAACCATAAATCTAAGTGAAGCCTTGCTTGCCTATCTCTTTTGGGGACCATTTTGGAGTCAAGCTGGAAGTCTGTAGCTGTCTTCTAGTTTATTATTAGTGTAGGGTTTTATTTCTGGTTTATTTGTATTTTGGACCATTCTGTAATATTAGTTGTTTGTTTCTGAACCTTTTTTTGCTTGTTTGGGACCAAAGTTCCTTCTTGTAAAACTGTGGGGTAAAGTCTTGATTCGCTCAGGACTTCTCTTAGTGCTTATTAGGGTGATGGCAGGCCACTTGAAAGAACCCTAGCCATATGATCCCGCATCTCTTCTTGTTCTCTCTTTTTTCTTCTCTGAAACACAAAATGGTATCAGAGCATTTGGAAACCCTAGGTTTCCATCGATCGATCTCTGGCCTCTGATCTCCTTTCCACTCCTTACCTTCTTACCTCCGCTGCGTTCTTCTCGCACTCTCTGGCATCATCGATTCGTTGCGTTTTCTTTTCGCAACAGAGCGACGCTTCGTCTCCGCGACGAAAATCTGTTGAAGATTGACTTGATTCTTCACCGATCTTGTTCGCGAGTTAGCGATTCACTTTCTTGTGGATTCTCGCTGACACCTCGTTACTGAAACATGTCTGATGACTCGATCGATCCTCTGGATGGCACTGTGATCGGGCAGAATGGCGCTGCAATCGTCAAGGATGCAACCGAGGATTTCTCATCGGAAGATCTCTCCTCCGAGGTTCACTCGTTTCACCCTCTTTACTTGCATGCAACTTAAAACCCTAGCTAAAGCATAGTTTCGATCAAATTGACTGGATCTAACAACTATACCAAATGGAGTCGTGCTTTGCAAATCCTTCTGTTGGGGAAGAATAAGCTTGGATTCATAACCGGATCTTGCAAGCGTGACTTTTTTTATCCAAAACTACGCCACTTATGGGATAGGTGTAACGCTATGGTTCTTGGCTGGTTGCTCAACTCTGTTTCTGTTGAAATTTCTAATGGGATCATGTATTGCTCTAGTGCTTTTCTTGCCTGGCATGATTTACAAGAACGTTTTAACAAAGTCAGTGGCTCTAGAATTTATCAACTTCACTGAGAGATTGTTTCCACTCGCCAAAGCCTTGACTCTGTTTCAACCTATTTTACCAAACTGAGAAATCTTTGGACTGAGTATGACACGATTTGTGCCTTGCCTCATATTGATGGTTCTGATTTCAAAAAACACGTGAAGCATAAGGACAACCATAGACTTTTTCAGTTTCTCATGGGTCTCAATGAGAATTTTTCGAACGTTAGAAGCAATTTGCTGCTCTAGACTCCTTTCCCCACTCTTAACATTGCCTATAGCATGCTTCTTCAAGAAGAGAACCAACGTGATTTTTCTGCTTCAATGGTTACTGATACTGTCCCTCCATCTGCTGTTGTCACTGCACCCCTTGTTAAGAAAAACCCTTTCTCCAACACTGAATGTGATTTTTTCCATAAGAAAGGGCATCCAACTGAGAGATGCTATGTTAAGGGATGTGATTTTTGTAAAAGAAAGGGCCACTACAGGGACAACTGCTTCAAACTAAGGGATTTAAACAAGGCAAAAACAGCTGTTGCCAAGTGTAACATCCCTGGTTCTCTGGATGCTGACACAGCTGACTTTGCCAATTTGAAATCTAATGTTTCTTCTGTGGGTAATTCTGTGCAAGGTGGTTTTATCCTTACTGATGAGAAATTTGAAAAATATCTTCAGAAGATTGGATCTGTGAATCCATCTGCCTCTACTGCTATTCCGTCTCAAGGGACTTTCAATGTTGCTGGTATGACTTCTTTCTTCCCTTGTAAAGATAGCAGTAATTGTTGGATCTTAGATACTGGAGTTACCAACCATATGACAAATAATTTGAATTGGGTGAAAAACTCCAGGATTGTTTCTAATTCTAAAGTTGATTTACCAAATGGCCTTAGTTCATCTATTGCAGCAATTGGTGACTTTCATTTTTCCAATGATAAAAGATTACAAAATGTTCTTTACTTTCCTGATTTTAAATTCAATTTAATCTCAGTTTCTAAACTCGCAAGAGACATCAATTGTACTGCAATTTTTTACCCAAATATTTGTGTTCTGCAGGACCTCTCAAATGGGAGGGTCTTGGGGACTGGTCTTGAGGACTCTGGCCTTTATCTTCTTCATGTGAACCAACATTGTAATAAGCCTGCTGCTTTGTTTTCAACCAATAATGATAGTCCTATGATGTGGCACAAACGTTTAGGGCATCCTTCTGTAAAGGCCTTACAATATCTTGATAGTCTCCAGTATTCTAAGAATAATGTTTCTGACATTCATGATTGTATTGTCTGTCCCATGGCAAGGATTGTTAGAAATAAATTCCCCATTTCTGATTCTCGTGCTAGTTCCATTTTTTATCTGCTTCATGCTGATGTGTGGGGTCCCTATGGTACTACCACATGTGATAATAAAAGGTATTTTTTAACCTTGGTGGATGATTTTTCTCGAGTAACCTGGATTTTCCTCCTTGAATTGATGTGGTAGTAATTTTGAGATACTTCCTTGCTATGATTCAAACCCAATTTTCCAAAACTATTAAGATTTTTAGAAGTGACAATGGGGGGGAATTTGTTAATGAGCAAGTCAGTACTCTTTTTAAAACTAAAGGGATCATACATCAGACAAGTCGCACCTATACACCTCAACAAAATGCTCGAGTTGAAAGAAAACATAGGCACTTGTTGGAAGTTGCCCGAGCTTGAAGTTGCAGGCTTCTGTCCCTAATGATTTCTGGGGGGATTGTGTACTCACTGCTTGTTATCTAATCAATTTAACACTGTTAGATATCTGTCCAATTCGGGTTCGTATTTACATTCCGGGCCTCGCAAAATACTCCAAAACCTGTAAAAGAACTTTTCCGCAGACACCCAAGTCCAAAACGGTCCGGAAATACGCGCAATACCCGGACCGGGGGACTTCGGGATTGCCCTAAGGCAATCCGGACCAGTCCGGATTAATAGAAAATCCGGGTAGGTCCGGATTACCGACATACTCCGCGCGCTTATCCCAAAATATTTTACCAAGTACGAGAAGTCAGTGCGCGCATAGTCCACCTTGATGACGGTATACGTTTTCCTTTATACCGGCATCAAACCGTTCAAAACCGGGCACGATCCTTTGGTTCCCTATAAATAGGGACCTAGGTCTCCCATTTTATTCAATTCCCTCATTCTGGCTTTTGGGTGCTCTGAATTCTCTCTATTGACTTTCTCTCTCTAAAGATTTTGACTTGAGCGTCGGAGAGGGCCCAACCAGCATTCCCCCCCTCTTCCACGCTGGTTACTGCCCCTTGTGCAGGACCCGGATTTCGAGAGATCAAAGTCGGGAAGTTGAAGACTAGTTCGAGGATCGTGTCTCAGAGGTTCACAGCATACAGACAGATACCCGTTCCTGTGCACACATCCAGAGCCCGTTCGTGGGAAAGAAGCCCGAAGTTACCCCAGTGGAAACAAACATAACATTTGGCGCCGTCAGCGGGATTCGAACAAAAAGCCGTTCCATACCGCAAGCTATGACAGGAAGACGAACGAAGAAGGCGGGTGCAAGCAAGCCGAAGCCGACAAGAAGCCAACCAGGACCTTCTCACATTCCAGACGCATAGTCTACCGCCTCATCCGCGCCAATCGCAAACGTGCCTTCCGCACAGCATGGTCTTAAAGTCCAAAATACAATATACATTGCATCCCATCCAGAAAAGATGGCAAACGTACATATGATCCATGGAGACTTTGATGCTAAAAGCAAGGAGTCATACGAGCAAGAAGTGTACGGTTTAAAGAAAATGCACAAGTCCCATGATAACAACATGGAGTATGTCGACATAAAGGAGGCTGTCATAAAGGATGCCGCCTTGGAAGATGTCATTGGTTTTTCATCAAGGGACAAACAGCACATTGCGTACCACGACGCCTTGGTCATAACCACGCAGAAGCCGACAAGAAGTCGACTTGGATCCTCCCACATGCCTGTTGCCACATCCAATGCTTTCTTCATACCAACAAGAAGTACATCCTTCGCACAGTACGACCAAGGAGTCCTCCAATACAAAGGTGTCAACCCGCCACCACCTACCATGGTGACCGCGCTCGAAGAGCTGCTTGCATTCCGAAAAATGTTAAGGAACCAACTATATGCCCCACCACCACCACCTCTGCCTCCAATCAACGGACAAGTCGAGGAGACAAGAACAAAGTCCCGAGTCACAAGTCATCAAGACACACCGCACCAAAGAATATGGGGGCAATACACGGAAGGTACCTTCCAGTACCAACAACCAAGGCAAAGAGCTGCACGCTCATACAACCCGTATGTGATAACACAACACCAAGAAGGGGCATGGAAACAACCTCCAACCTCCCGCTCAAAAATACACAAGGAAGGTTCTTCCACGAGAACAAGGCAAGACGATGCTGACATCCGTCACAAGGAGGGACGGAAAAAACCTGTTAATGACGATGATGTCCCAATCACGGGACTTACAACAAGAACCTTGAAGGAAATAATTGAAAAAAAGATAGACGCTTCCTAGGAAAAGAGACAACCGCAACAAAAGAGGTCATTCCAGTCAGACGTCCAAAGGCTCAAAAAGACCAATCTCGCCAAATGTGTTCCATTGAACACACCGCTGTCTGCCATCTTGAAAGAGATAAAGGAGACCAAGTTGTGGAAAAAGCCATCCAATTTCCGCAAGGGCCCATTGGGAAAAGATGAAAGCAAATGGTGTGAAAATCACGAAGTGTATAGCCACGAGACGGAAAGCTATGTTGGATTAAGGTTTCATGTAAACAGCTTAATCTTAAAAGGAGAAATGAAGAAGTATATCTACCAAGGCAATAAGCATCAAAAGAAGTGTCATGTGGCTCTTCAGGAAAAGGCAAAGGAAAAGAAAGGGCGAATGATAATCCACATCTCGCCAAGCGCGGAAAAAACAACGTCATTCATGGAACTAATTATGACAACTTATACAGTCTTTGGAGCACGAAGGTGGAGGAAACAAATTTCAAACTCTTGGAAAACAAACTTCACCGTCCACTTGAGCCAATGACTGCCTTCCTTGGCAAAAACGTTGAAGAACGATGCAAGCACCATAAAACTGGGGGGCATAACACCAACATTTGTTCATTCACAAATGTGGAGATTGAAGAGCTCAACACGCTAGATGCACTGAGGAACTATGTGGCACGTGACAGAATCAACTTGCCGACAAATCACCTATGAAGACGTCAAACACATCATCAATCCCTTTATCTCCATTTTTGCATATCTACTTTAAGTCTTCTTAGATTAAGTACAACTTATGTTTATTAGCCTTAGTACTTTTCAAATGGAGCGATCAGTAGACGCCTTCCTGTAATCCTTTGTACGAACTCCAAATATCTAATGAAGGTTAAATCTACTTTCGTAGGTACATTACTATATCATGCATACTACCTTGGAATAACGCCAAGTAACAACTACGCACATATTAATTGCGTCAACAACACAAGCTATCGCACTAGGAACAACAAACGGCTTAGGCCATACAACATCCCCCATGCAACGGAGCCTCAGGCATTCTATAACGCACAAGACTAAAAATCGCGCTGCAATAATAAACCAAGACGGGGGCATCACCCATGTGACAACGTCATCAACATTGTGGAAGATAGGAATTCAGGATACGCTCCTATGTTTTACGCACGCCTGTGCCAAACCAATCACGAGAAAAGAGTTAGAGAATTATTTCCAACATCCAGCAAGTTTACCCTTGTCAAGAACACAAGAAGGATCGTGCCACTCAAAACGTACGCCGACAGCGAAACCTAATCTTCGGCTAAAACAAAGGAGAAGATGAGGATTCCACCTGTATAACATCTCTCAACCATGTGCACAATCGTCATACAGACACAACCTCGGGAAGAGTCACAAGTGTATGAAGAAACACATCAAATAAACCCAGGCCCCTTGAAAGTGAACACATGAAGCATACATCGCAAAACCAGCACATTAAATTCAACACCGCGCAATGCGCAATAGGAGAAGGAGAGCAACAACTCCAAATCGGCGTTCCAAGGGTAGATCATGCACGTCTTGCTCTTGTTGAAGCATTACAAGAAATCAAGATAGATGAGCCATAAAAGATGGTCCTAGTAGGCGCATCACTGTCAGAAGATGAAGTAATAGAAACCATCAGGAAACAGCGGTACGACTGCCAAGCGACTTGGGGGGCACCAAGCTGACAAGTGCTCGGCATTCCACCGAAGTGAAGAAACGAATAATTGCAAGAACACGCAGTACCATTCTTCTAAGAAGGAAACACCAAGCAATGATCATATATAGGCATGTACATCATGCTAAGGAGGCATCAACGCGTATCAACTAGAGGACTCATACAATAACGCATAGTCGTTGTTCATGCATACATATTCACAATCACATATAGCGGGTGATACTTGGAAAAGCTTCGCTCCCGACATATGCGCACCTGTCACGATCCGCACCTATTGTGTCCGCACTTAGGGAATTTTCCTGCACAAACAAGGATTCCTCGTATCAGTCTCCTTTACTTTATCTATTATATGCATTACTAAAAAGAAAATTTCATAAATCCATATTTTTGCAAACTTGTAAACATTGCAACTATCTGACAAAGCGCAACTCTGTTTGTAGGTACATACTACACTATGATTACTACATTGGAATTATGCCAAATAGTAACCTATGCACATAATATCTACTTCAACAATACAAGCTAAGCATTATGTTCAAGGAGGGATTTATGGCATACAACGCCAATATATCTATTATCTACACCAACAGGGAGTTTATTTCTCCATCCATAACGGCGTCTATCTCAAGAAGGCGTTCACTCAGGAACAACGTCAACAACATACAATGCCTTGGAAGAAAACCAAAACCTATTCTAAAAGTGACATGGTGCAATATCCTCCTTGTAGGGACAAAACCCATGTTCACATCTATCAAAAGTAACATGTTTCGACATCCTCTTCAAAAGGGCAAACCCCATGTTTACTTCTAAAAAATGGCATGTTGTGAAATCCTCTGGGCAAATCCTCATGTTCATAGCCATTCCCTGAATAAAAACAGGATGCGGCAAATACATTATGGGACTGATCACCCCACCGTGGCGGAAATCCTCTTAAGAGATGACAACCCCACACACTAAAAGTATGTATACTCTCTTAAGGGTTCATACACCATGAAGACTTAGGCCTGAAAAAGGATAGCTTCATGTTATATGCTTTTAAAAGTAAAACTTGTACAAAACTCATCAAACTTACAAGTCGAGTCTTGTATAACGTTATCTTGCTCTTTAACATATAACGCCAAAACAGCAAAATCAACAAAAAGTATCTTGCAACGACGTCGCCTTAGAGTGGAACTAAGAGACGGTATAAACTTAAGTCTTGCTACGCCAAGACAACACTGCTACATGTCAAAGGCCAAGTGCCAAGTATATTACTACCTGCAATGCTACAAGTACCAAGTGTACATAACACCCTGCAATGCGCAAGTCGCAACATTGTATGTTTTATCTATCACAACAAAGAGTTCAATCCTATCATGCAAGTCCAATACATACGGACAATGAAAATAACGCAAGGTATGAAATATTACTAATAAGTTATCACATGTTTATTGAAAACAGGTCCAAGTGATGAAATACCATGCAAGCAAATGCATAGACAAAGATTTATCGAAAACCTCAAAACAACATCAACCCATTCACAAAGGGTTCAACATGCTGGAAGCAGACAACCTAACACCAACCAAGAGACAACATCATCTCAAAGGATCTATGGCAAAGAGTTCATAATGTCAACATCAAATGCAATGTCGTCATCCGCACAAAAGACACGGCAAGAATGGTTGCTTCAACTTCAATACGACATAGCTCTTAAACATAAGAGCAACAATCAGCAATGCGTGCATCAAAATCAGCCGTCTTCTAGATCAAGTTTCAAGTGTGAAGAAGTAAACAACGCTTACCTCAATGAGAGGAACGCTCCTCCTTGGGCCGGTCCCTCGACCGGGGGGCAGAAGGAACCACCGCACGACCCTCAACTCTATTCCCTTTATCGCAAGAAGGAGTTAGCATGGTCGTACTCGGCATAAAAAACTTAGAATCGCTCGAGGAACGCGACCCTGCGTCGGATCTTTTGAGAATTGTGCTAAAGCCAGGAACTGCAACCACGCGTTCAGCAACATGAAAGCAACAACTTGGAAAATTAACAAGTTCAAAGAAGATACAAGGAGGTGCCATACTCACAAGTCCTTTACCGCGACCATGTCCGAAGACTCCAGAGTAGCGGGGACAATTGTACGGACATCCCTTCCAACAAGCGGATTACTGTATACATTGGCTATCTGCAAAGACGAGCTTTTTCCGTCAGTCCGACCTACATTACAACATGATACAAGTCATAAAGATCATAAGCATACCAAATCTTCAGAAGGACGTATATGTGTACCGACATCAATTAATCAAGCAAGGACATCAGCATCTACACTTGGGGTATTATTTAGCTGCTCAACCATGTCGACATCTGAACACAGAGTTACTCGCAGAATGGAAATAGTAGACTTATTCATGATAATAGCCGTGGGAAGATTAATTCCGACAAGAAGATAGCAAGATTTGATATCCTGAAAAATGCATCCAACAATCCAATCTGTGCGCAAACACGCATCAACACTTATGCAATGGACGCTCCATGTGAGATAACTATGTACGCAATGACCTAATAATCTTCGTGCAACAAGTAACAAGCATCATGCAAGAGGGGCAACTTCTTCAACACATCAACCTTACATGTCGACATCGAGCTCGTACTCGCAACATACATGATTACAAGGGCGAAATATTTTTTAAGTGTTTTGCTCAGGATGACAGTCAGCATATTGCAAGCTGTCAGCATATTACCAAGTGTTAGCATACAACAAGGTGTTGGCATACAACCTGTGTTTACATCAAGCATATGGATACAGCGTACATAGCCAAGGATAGAGAAAAGATTCTAAGTGTGGGGGCAAGTGCGCACATACAAGTACGTACATACATGTCGACAAGGATGCATGTCGACAAGTGAAGAATATTTTCTAAGTATTTCCATGTACGTACATACATGTCGACAAGGATGCATGTCGACAAGTGAAGAATATTTTCTAAGTATTTCCATGTACGTACATACATGTCGACAAGGATGCATGTCGACAAGTGAAGAATATTTTCTAAGTATTTCCATGTACGTACATACAGGTCGACAAGGATGCATGTCGACAAGTGAAGAATATTTTCTAACTATTTCCATGTACGTACATACACGTCGACAAGGATGCATGTCGACAAGTGAAGAATATTTTCTAAGTATTTCCATGTACGTACATACATGTCGACAAGTGAAGAATATTTTCTGAGTATTTCCATGTACGTACATACATGTCGACAAGGATGCATGTCGACAAGTGAATAATATTTTCTAAGTATTTCCATGTACGTACATACATGTCGACAAGGATGCATGTCGACAAGTGAAGAATATTTTCTAAGTATTTCCATGTACGTACATACATGTCGACATGGATGCATGTCGACAAGGGGAGAATATTTTCTAAGTGTTTCCATGTACGTACATACATGTCGACGAGGATTGATGTCGACAAGGGTAGAATATTTTCTAAGTGTTTCCATGTACGAACATACATGTCGACTAGGATGGATTGCATGCATCAAGTAGCTATTATCAACTTCTACACAATACATCCTAAGCATTCCTACGATGCTTATCGACAAAGCTCATACGACGACATCTATGGTAACAAGCATTAGATATTGTTAAACTATTTTCTAAGTGTTTTAGCATGCTTGCAGAAAGTGGCCGATGATCAACATACGATGCTAAAAGAACATTGTCTAGCCTACCATTACCCATGTACAACAATCAACGATCATGTCCGAACAACTATCCATCATCAACATCAAGCATACAAAAATGATGACTAAAGCACGGAACAACATGACGGCAATGAATACTATGCACAAGGGAAATATAACAATCTATTTATGCTTTTCTAAAAATTTCCAGCACTTAGAAAAATTTTGGCTAATTTGGAAAGCTAATTACTCTAACGCATTTTATCAAACACCTTATGTGCATGTTAAGGTAATCAAATTCATGATGATTTCAAGATCAAATTAAGGCCAAACGAAGTCACGAAATGTCCAGCCATGTACGGAATTGAACTCACCAACACGAAGCGAGTCTGAATTGACACGTGCCACACCGGAATCCAATTGATCTCAAAAGCTTCATCTTCATCAAGAATGGAGAGCTTCTTGAAGATTTATCTATGAAGGATGTAAGATAATGAGTATTCTCTCTCCTAATTTTCACTAATAGTGCCTACACCATGTGCTAAGGACTAAACTTTCATGTATTTTCATATAAGTCCTTAGCAACCTTTACAAGCATCTTTGCATCTCTCCTATGTTCATATTGCATACATACTACACAATACTTCATGACATACTACACGTAATTATTATTACATATTACGTACATAGAATTTATTATGCACGATTCCTATTTATGATCATTACATGATTATTTTTGTAATCTAAGTGTGAATTTCATGTTTACATCATGTCTCATGTTTACACCATGCTTCATGATTACGTACATGCTCTCCAATTTTATATTGTTCTAAGTGCTTTGCTTATTACATGATTACGTCATCCATTTGCTATATCATCATCTACATGTTGACTACGTATTATATGCTTACGTCATGTCCCATGATATTATCATGTTGTATAATTCTTTATTATTACAATTATTTCACTCATTACATGATATTGCGAATATAATTGCATGTTGTTATACGCATATTGTCCGCTAGGCTAACCCTATAAACAGATTACGTACATACGGTGGAAAATTGAAGTTGGTCAAATTTATGATCCCAACACTCGAATTGACAAACAGGCCACGCCTGAGGTCAGTACCGAACCTAAATTGGACGAATATCTTATCTTAAAAAGAGTCAAGCATGGGTTTTGAACCACTACTTGACTCGGGGGCAAGTGTTAGATATCTGTCCAATTTGGGTTCGTGTTTACATTTCGGGCCTCGCAAAATACTCCAAAACCCGTAAAATAACTTTTTCGCAGACACCCAAGTCCAAAACGGTCCGGAAATACGCGCAGTAGCCGGATCAGGGGACTTCCGGATTGCTATACAATCCGGGTAGGTCCGGATTACCGACATACTTCGCGCGCTTATCCCGATTATTTTGCCAAGTACGAGAAGTCAGTGCGCGCATAGTCCACCTTGATGACGGTATACGTTTTCCTTTATACCGGCATCAAACCTTTCAAAACCGGGCACGATCCTTTGGTTCCCTATAAATAGGGACCTAGGTCTCCCATTTTATTCAATTCCCTCATTCTAGCTTTTGGGTGCTCTGACTTCTCTCTAAAGACTTTCTCTCTCTAAAGATTTTGACTTGAGCGTCGGAGAGGGCCCAACCAGCATTCTCCCCCTCTTCCATGCTGGTTACTGCCCCTTGTGCAGGACCCGGATTTCGAGAGATCAAAGTCGGGAAGTTGAAGACTAGTTCGAGGATCGTGTCTCAAAGGTTCACAGCATACAGACAGATACCCGTTCCTGTGCACACATCCAGAGCCCGTTCGTGGGAAAGAAGCCCGAAGTTACCCAAGTGGAAACAAACATAACAAACACCTTCAAAGGTTTTAAAGGGAAAAATCCCCCTTGGAAGTTTTTAGTGGAAAGAAACCCTTTCTTGGTCATTTAAGAGTCTTTGGTTGCTTGTGTTTTGCAAAACAGTTGTTGGTTTCAGACAAACTTGCCTCTCGAGCTGACCCTTCTGTCTTTTTTGGTTATTCTGCTACACAGAAAGGATATAGAATTTATAACTTACAATCCAAAACCTTCTCTGTTAGTAGAGATGTCAGATTTTATGAACATATTTTCCCATTTAAAGGAGGTAAGTCTGATTTGTTACCCTTGTTTTGTGAACCAAGTGAACTTTTATCTGTCTATGATGATGTCTTACAGCCTACTGTAACACCTGAAGAGAAGACTATCAATGAACCATATGATGACTCTCCTCAAGGCTCTGATAGGGAGAATGTATCTTTATCTGCTGATGATGATGCTTCTATTGCACCTGAGGCACCCTCTGTCCCTGCTACTGATGAACCAACTATTGAGACTGAAGCACCTGTCACATATTCTAATGAATTGCTTTTAGTTGTTTCCAAGGTTTCAGGAAGAGTGATCAAGCCTTCTATATGGAGAAATGACTATGTGTCTTCAACAACTATTGCTAACCCTATATCTCTTTATGTTGATTATTCTCATATTTCATAATCTCATTCCTGCTTTCTAACAAGTTTGTCTAAGAATGTAGAACCCCAATCTTATTTTGAGGCTGTTTACCACCCTGCCTGGGTCCAGGCTATGCAGGAGGAGATCTCTGCTATGGAGGACAATGGAACCTAGGAGTTAACCGAACTTCCCTCTGGTAAGGTTGCTATAGGTTGTAAATAGGTTTTTAAACTCAAATATCATGCTGATGGTAGTTTAGAACGTCATAAAGCTAGATTGGTTGCAAAGGGGTTCAAACAGAAACATGGTATTGACTACTTTGAGAACTTCTCACCTGTTGTTAAAATGTCCACTGTTAGAGTAGTCTTGTCTTTAGCCTCTATGAATAGCTGGGCTATTTTTCAGATGGATGTTTTTAATGCCTTCTTACAAGGAGACCTTGATGAGGAGGTTTATATGACCATTCCTCAAGGTTTTCGTAGTCAGGGGGAGAATGTTGTTTGTAGACTACGAAAATATCTTTATGGCTTAAAACAGGCCTCTAAACAGTGGAATGTTAAACTCACTGATTCTTTGATCCATGCTGGTTTTGTTCAATCCATATTTGACTACTCCCTTTTTTTAAAAAAGGATTGGTTCATAGTTTGTTTTTTTATTGGTCTATGTTGATGACCTCTTAATTACTGGAAATAGTAAAACACTGATTGATGATTTGAAAGCTGTCCTTAAGAATAACTTTAAAATGAAGGACCTGGGAGAAGTTAAATATTTCTTAGGAATTGAACTTCTTAGATCAAAGGAAGGTGTAGTTCTTTTTCAAAGAAAATATGCTTTACAGCTCATTTCTGAAACTGGTCCTGCTGGAAGCAAGGTTTCTAGAACCCCTATGGAACTTGGTCTTAAACTTACAAGTTTTAAATATGATGAACATCTTAAATTAAATGTTACTGATTTACCATTGGATGATGTTACCGCTTATAGAAGCTTGATTGGAAAGCTTTTGTATCTAACTGTCACAAGGCCTGACATTTCTTATGTTGTACAGAATATAAGTTAATTTATGCAGGCCCCTAAAAGATTACATATGGAGGCAGCACTTAGGGTGGTAAGATATGTTAAGAAGGAGCCAGGTAAAGGTTTGTTCTTCCCATCTGATGCCTCTCCTAAGTTAGTTGCCCATTGTGATTCTGATTGGGGTGGCCTGTCCAGAGACTAGAATATATGTTTATGGCTATTGTGTTAAATTAGGTGGATCTTTGGTGTCTTGGAAAGTAAAAAAGGATGCTACTATATCTCTGTCTTCTGCTGAGGCAGAGTACAGAAGTATTAGGGATGTGATTTCTGAGATAGTTTGGTTGAGAGGTTTGCTAAATGAACTTGGATTTGCTCAGTTGGGTCCTTCTGATCTTTATTGTGATAGCAAAGCAGCTATCCAGATTACTGCTTATCCTATCTTTCATGAGAGGACTAAACATATTGATATTGACTGCCATTATTCTCGTGATAAAATTCTTGATGGTACAGTTCAAACCAGGTTTGTTGGCACCAATAATCAGGTTGCAGATATCTTTACTAAGGCTATCCCTTATAATCAACACTGTTATTTAGTTATCAAACTGGGTTTAAACAATGTTTTCTTTAGACATTCTGTTTCAGGTATTGATGAATTTGGAGATCAGGATGAAGTCAAGACCATTCCAGCTTGAGGGGGAGTTTTGGGGAGCATTTTGGAGTCAAGCTGGAAGTCTGTGGCTGTCTTCTAGTTTATTATTAGTGTAGGGTTTTATTTCTGGTTTATTTGTATTTTGGACCGTTCTGTAATATTAGTTGTTTGTTTCTGAACCTCTTTTTGCTTGTTTGGGACCAAAGTTCCCTCTTGTAAAACTGTGGGGTAAAGTCTTGATTCGCTCAGGACTTTTCTTAGTGTTTATTAAGGTGATGGTAGGCCACTTGAAGGAACCCTAGCCATATGATCCGCATCTCTTCGTTTTCTCTCTTTTTTCTTCTATGAAACACAAAAATCTCAATAAGTAAGATCTGTTGTAATTTGTCACAAAGGAGGAATTTGGTCTCCCATTGTTGCATCCTCTTGGCGACCTTCCGCGTCTCTACAATAATAATCGGACAACAAGAAGAACATCAAAATCCAATCCAAAGCATATGTTTCGAACTTAACTAAAAAAAAAGAGAGAAAAGATTCATGAACATGATATGTCCCTGTTTCCATGATAATATCTACATTTTAGGATCGAAAACCCAAGCCTAACCTCATCTTGACGTTTTCATTAGTCAGAAGATCTATGTTTCCTCTTCCCCTAGACTTCAGGATCCGAATCATAGTCTGCACCATCCTGATGGATATACGCCCAATTTGAACCCGTTGACTTCCGAATTGTTCCATTTTTATCACCACGCTAATGATTGTAAATCGAAACTTCAACCCGAACACTTCGCGAGAACACCAACGGCTCGGACGAGGCCGAAGCGCTCGTCCGGCCAAGTCAAACTCGCCTAGGTGAGGTTGGGTGGCCCAGGAACACTGAAGAGGAACACTGAACCCGACATTTCATTAGTGGGAGATAAATTCTAGACTGACGTCCCGTTGACCTAGACTTTATAACCTAACACATCCCAAATGCGTGGATTTGGTCTTTGATCCACATCCTCCTCACCCTGAGTATAAGCAATGCCAAGAATGAGCAATCTTACCAACAACAGAACAATTGATGCTTCCAGTTACAGTCATTGCAGAAAATAGAAAACGTTCAGTCAGTCTCAAATTGCTCTAATTGACAAATTTATATGAGAACTGACAGTTCCTACATCTTTGATTTCATAGGGTTAGGTTAAGATGTATGTTTTCAGCAATCCAAAAAGATGAACTTAAAACTGCCTACAATTACTAAAAAAAAACATTCAATGCAGTAACTGTTAGAGACCAACCTCGTCAGGAACTTGGATAGTGGGCGGTGTTGTCTGAAAAGGAACACTCGGAGCATGGGGAATTCTTGACAGTTGCTCTAATAACATAGTCCTGAAATATGGAGGACAGGAGAATTCTCAGAAACTTCTATAAAAAGGAACCAAATTCATGTTTTGTCTATTCACATTTATTTCCTTCTTTCTTTTAAAAGAAGTATTGAAACTGACATTTTATGCATATTGCATAGAGTCTGAGAACCGACATTCATAGAGAAGTATCTGAAAATAAAGGTTCTGATCTTTTTTTTGGAACATTCAAACTGATAAATGATTTAAAATCAAATAGGAAGATGAAAGTAAATAGAATTTCTCATTGCACAGAGGAAGTTCTTAGGCAATATATTCTTTCTTTTACCCATTCTTAATGTGGATACATGATAAAAATTCTATACAAACAAATGAAGGGGATGGTCTCTCCCCATATTATGAAGCCATTAGAGGCAAAATTGAATTTTGCCTTTACCCGGATCAATTATTTTCCCACCAAATTTCTCCCTCCTAATCTTCAGGTCTCTTGGTAAAACTAAATAATCACAATTTTGGTCATTTATATTGAAGTGATTTCAACTGAGACAAAATAACCACAATGTGTTAGACAGGTAAGACACTGATATTACGTTACGAACAGACCCTGTTGAAATGGAACCTACAATTTATTCCACATATACTTTATGTTACAAATTTCGGACTCCACATTCACAAGCTATGATTTTTAGTTGCTCCAATAGTTACATATGCAATCATATTAATCCCAAGAAAGAAGCTCTCTAATATCTATCCAACAACGGGTTCAGTTACTAGGCTAACAACTTCCTTTTCTAGGACACTAATGATTTAGACTGCGAATTAGACTGTGAAATATTTGCCGAATGAGTCTGTGTATTTACTGCCACTCCACTTCAAATAAATTACAAATCTGCCACACTGAGTACTTTCGGGTGATGTTTCACATGATGTTTCGGCATATGTAGTAGAGCCCTTTCTAGGATGGACAATACAAAGAGACTATAAACAGTTTTTAACAAGAAATCATGTTTACAATAAATTTTTATTTCATCATTGATGGATTCGACTACAGCCGTTAGGCTCTTTAACGGTGAGGAAACGACTGATAGGCCTAGTGGGCACAAAACGAAGGCCAAGATGGCCCAGGCAAAGGATCCCGACGAAAGGAGTCCGAGGATGAGAGGTCCCGACAGAGTCGGACCTGACAAGCGAGCTGAATGCTCTCGACGAGATGCCTCTGAGTAGGCCCTGATGATGAATCCCTGAGAACAATAGGCCCTGTCACGATGACGAGGGGCCCCGAGCGGTGACACAACGAGATAACTCTGGAGTCCCCAACGTTAGTCGGGACTCGCTATCAGAGGATAAGACCGAGATACGCGGGGCGTGGCCGAGATACGCGGAACGTGGTTAAGATACACGGAGCGTGGCCGAGATACGCGGGGCGTGGCCGAGATAAGCGAGATCATGGCCTAGATAGGCGGGATCACACCCGAGATACGCGAGATACGGGCTAACCACCCCCAACGGTTCACCAGGTAACTGAGGTACCTCTTCGCTTATTAAAGGGCAAGAGATCACCTCAGATCACTTACGTTGAAATACCTTACTTGAGATTACTGCTTGCCAGTCCATACGAGATACTCATTTAAGCATCGGAGAGGGATTCTGGGTAACCGCCCGGTCTATCCCCTCTTGCAGGATTGCGTGGAGCGAAGGAGCTAGGATCGCCGTCAAAGTCCGTACCGGAGTTCCACCGTGATCCAACATTGGCGCCGTCTGTGGGAATCAAACAAAAAGCTGATATGCCTTCTACTCGATCGATGGCGGCTGGCAAGCAAAGAAGACAGGGACAATCTGGTGGTTCCCGTCACCCCGCTGCAACAACTTTGAATTCACTACCAGAACAGGAGGAAAACCAGAATCATCCCGCTGTTGAGCTCTCCCAGACAGGGGGGCATAATGAAGGTCCCGAAGAGATTGCCGCTCAGCACCAGGGCAACAGGGAGCAGGAGGCTCCCCCAGCTACGGACCTGACAAGAGCCGTGGCAGAAGCCATGCCCATGTTTTTGGCAGCTGTGGAGGCTCTCTTGGATCGGAGAGAGGCTGCGAGGAGGCAGGAGGAGATGCCCCCGTTAGAAGAAGTGCCCCCACCAGCAGAAATTCGGAACGTACAGGAAGCTCCGCCCCGAGGCCAGGACAGGAGTAGGGTGTCCATTCAGCCGGAGAGATTCGTGGTTGATGGGCCAGGGCCAGTACAGCACAGGACCATTCCCCTGAATGGTCCTATTACCCCCGATCAGGTGGTAAAAATCGTGAACATCTGCATGGGAGAGCAGAAGCCGCTGGTATCGGAGCTGAGGGATCGATCTACTCATCCCTTCGTTCCTCGACTCATAGACACCCTAGCCCCGCCAGGGCTGGGTATCCCCACGATAAAGGAGTACGATGGTGAAGGAGATCCGGTTCGTCATGTCCAGAAGCACCTCATGGCGTGTCTGGGAAGAGCCCCGAATGAAGACATAGTGTGTACGCTGTTCCCGAACACACTTGGAGAAAGAGCCCTGACCTGGTTCTTTAATCTGCCCCCAGGCTGCATCACTTGCTGGGCAGATATGCACGACCGGTTCATTCAGCAGTACCAGGGTCGTAGACGTTTGCTGAAGAGCGTGAGGTCCCTGACCCAGGTGGTACAAAGGCCCGACGAATCACTGGCACATTATTACCAGTGGTACACTGCTAGTGTGGCGGAGATTGACGAGGAAATCTCGGAGGGCGAAACCATCCGTACATTCATTCGGAACCTAACGGCCCCCTACGGTTCCGACCTAATGCACAGTGTAGCTGAAAAAGCTGTGTGGAATATGGAGGCACTACAGAAGAGGGTGAAACGGCAAATCGATGTCCAGGAGTCAAATATAGCCGCGGGAGAGCTGGAGCCCCCAAAGTCGAACAAAGGGAAGTAGTCGGTTAAACCTTTCGACGATCGTAAGTCAAAGGGTAAACCCGAAAATAGTCGGAATCGAGGCCGCTCTGATCGGAGGGACGATAGGCGTTCTTCAAGGAAGTATAAGCGGGAGGATCTCGACATTCCTCTCAACTGCTCCATGGCGGAGGTACTGACGGTCATGGAACGACAAGGTATCTCCAGGTACCCCCCCAAAGAAGGATGGAGAATTCTTGGGATCTCGCACGGATCGCTACTGCCGGTTTCACCGCGCAAATGGTCACGACACCAACCATTGTCGGGAGCTGAAGAAGGAGATCGAAAAGCTGATCCAGAAGGGGAAGCTCAAGGAGTTCGTCGGGGATAAGCGGTGTCGATCCCGCTCTCGGTCCCGATCGCGGTCCCGTTCCCGATCCCGCGATCGGTCCCCAAAGAAGAAGAGAACCGACCCAGAGTCATCCGGTGCTCGCAAGGAGAGACGGGGCACTATCAATGTGATTCAGGGAGGGTTTGCTGCTGGAGGTGATACTTCATCCTCCCGAGAGGTTTATGCCTCTAGAATCCCTACGGCGGTGGTGCTGGGTAAGAGGTCCCGATCCTGGATCCTGAAGGAAGAAATGGTGATCTCCTTTTCGTCGGAGGATCTCATAGGCGTGGAAACTCCGCACGACGACGCCTTGGTTGTAACCTTGGATGTAGACGGGTTCGAGATGAAGTGAATTCTGATCGACGGGGGAAGCTCCTCCGATATTCTATTTATGGACGCACTGGAGGCCATGGGAAAAACGAAGAAAGATCTGAAGGAGGCAAACTTCCCGATGGTCGGGTTCTCTGGTTCAACCTCCTATCCGCTAGGAGTAATCACCTTACCATTGGAGTTTAGTAGTGGGTGGAAATCAGAAAGGAGGAACGTGGAGTTCGTGGTAGTTGATTCCGCAGGGACTTACAACGCGATCATCGGGAGAACCACCATCAACCCCCTGATGGCGGTTGCCTCGACAGTACACCAGAAAATGAAGTTCCCGACCAACCACGGAGTCGGAGAAGTCAAGGGCGACCAGGTAGCTTCCCGAAAATGCTACGTTAACGCCACCCGGAGGAGGAGGCGAGAGGCCATGACTGTCCTCCAGACAGATACAGATCCTAGAGAGGAGTTTGGGCGCCCCGCCCCTGTAGAAGATCTAAAAGAAGTTGAAATCGACGGACCCCAGAGGAAGGTGAAAATCGGGTCTGCTCTGACTGAGGGAACAGCCCAAAAATTGATTGAGTTGCTGAAAGAGTTCAAGGAACTGTTTGCCTGGTCCCCGAGCGATATTCCAGGAATCAGCCCCGATGTGATCGTACACGAGCTGAAGATAGACCCCGCAATCAAGCCTATTACGCAGAAAAGGCGTCCGATGGGCACAGATAAGAAGAACACGATCCAGCAGGAAGTGGGCAGGTTGCTCGATGCTGGGTTTATTAAAGAGCTCCGATTCCAAACTTGGGTCGCTAATCCAGTACTGGTGAAGAAGACTAACGGGAAATGGCGGATGTGTGTGGATTTCCGCGACCTGAACAAAGCTTGCCCAAAGGACTGTTACCCACTCCCGAGAATCGACCAGTTGGTGGATGCCACGTCGGGACATGAGCTATTGAGCTTCATGGATGCGTACTCAGGCTACAACCAGATCAAGATGGCCAAGGAGGATGCTCCTCACACAGCATTCTATGCAGACAGTGACATCTATCACTACGATGTCATGCCTTTCGGGTTGATCAATGCTGGGGCAACCTACCAGTGGATGGTGAATAAGCAGTTCGGAGATATGCTGGGGGAGACCATGGAGGCTTACGTGGATGATATGCTGGTAAAATCCCGACAAGCGGAGGATCATGTGCACAACCTAACCCTGGCGTTTGAGCGGATGAGGCTTCACCAGGTTCGTTTAAACCCAACGAAATGCGCCTTCGGAGTCCATTCAGGGAAATTTTTGGGCTTCATGGTGAGCCAAAGAGGAATTGAAGTGAATCCCGAGAAACTGAGGGCGATTGAGGAGATGCAGTCTCCGATAAACCATCGGGAGGTACAAGTGCTGAATGGCCGACTGGCTGCAATGAATCGTTTCCTGTCCAAAGCTAGCGACCGATCAATGCCATTTTTCGAAGTCCTGAGGGCCAACAAGAAATTTGAGTGGACCGCCAAGTGTGAAGAGAAGTTCCAAGCACTCAAGCAGCACCTTCGCACCCTCCCGCCGTTGGCGAAACCGGTTCCAGGCGAGCCGCTCTATCTTTACTAGGCTGTTTCTGAATTTGCCATTAGCTCTGTATTAGTGAAGATTGTTGAGGGTAACCAAGCCCCCGTCTATTATGTAAGCAAGGCGTTTGCCAAGTCTGAATTGAATTATCCTCCGGTTGAGAAGTATCTCTTTGCCTTGATTATTACTGCTCGGAAGCTAAGGCCTTATTTCCACGCACACGAGATCACTGTGTTTACGAACCAGCCTTTGAAGCATTTTTTGAACCGACCAGATGCGTCGGGGATATTAGTAAATTGGACAGTAGAGCTTAGTGAGTTTCGCATACACTTTGCTCCAAGAACGGCTATTAAGGGCCAGGCGTTGGCGGATTTCATAGCGGAATCTACAAACCCCGATCTGGAAGAAGCGGGCCCTGTAGAGGGGGCAGCCATAGGGGTCCCGACAGAGGTCCCGACAGAAGAGCAACCAGAGCAATCAGAACAGCCAAACGAGGGAAATACTTGGGAGATGTACACGGATGGCTCCTCGAGTTCAGATGGATCAGGAGCAGGCTTTTTGTTAATACCACCAGGGGGAGGTGAGCCGCTCCGATATGCCCTGGCTTTAACATTCAAGGCCACAAACAACGAAGCGGATTATGAGGCTCTTATCACGGGCCTGAAAATTGCTAAAGGCACTGGAGTTGATCACTTGAGAGTGAAGTGTGACGCAACTTTAATCGTGAACCAGGTTCAAGGGCGATACGATGCGAGAAGTCCGATAATGAAGAAGTACCTGCGCGAGGTACAAGCCCTGAAGGAGAGCTTTAAAAGCTTCGATATCGAGGCAATCCCGAGGGAGGAGAACGTAGAGGCAGACGCCCTGAGCATATTTGCCCTAGGGGCACCCTTGGAAGAAAATCGGAAGGTGCACTTCTTAGAGAAGGTGATCTTATCGACCATCGACCCAACACAGGTGTGTACCATCGAGGCGAAACCAGAGGAAGAGCCCACTTGGATGACCCCGATAGTTGCATACTTGACTACGGGGACAGTCCCCGATGAAAAAGTAGCAGCCGACAGGATATGTCGGATCGCGGCCAATTATGTGATGCTGGATAATCAGCTATACAAGAAGGGCTGGTTCTCAACTCCGTACTTGAAGTGTGTGGCAGAGCCCAACACAAATCGATTCCTGAAGGAGGTGCATGAAGGGGTCGCAGCTTGTCATGAAGGGGCCCGATCCATTATGAGGAAAGTGCTGAACTTGGGCTATTATTAGCCTACGATGAGCAAGGAAGCAACGGCGTTGGTCCGATCCTGTGACGCGTGCCAGAGGTACGCCCCGAGTATCGTGGCTCTGGCCGCTAATCTGACATCCATCAACAGCGCCTGGCCTTTCGCGCAATGGGGCATCGACTTGGTGGGACCTCTTCCACAAGCACAAGGTCAATGTAAGTATTTACTTGTAGCAATCGATTATTTTTCGAAATGGATAGAGGCAAAGGCGTTGGCCTGAACGACGGGGAACCAGATCGTCAAGTTCCTTCAGACCCATATTGTGTCCAGATACGGGATTCCTAAGGCGGTGATCAGCGACAATGGTCCACCGTTTAACGACTCTCAGGTGAGGGAGTATCTGGAGGAGTTGAACATCGAGCATCGGACAGCTTTTGTACCCCATGCTCAGACTAACGGTCAGGTCGAAGCCGCCAACAAAATCGTGATGGATGGCCTAAAGAAGAGGGTCTATGCCTTGAAGGGCAAATGGCTGAACGAACTGGAAAACGTGCTTTGGGCTGTTAGAACGACACCCAAACGATCAACCGGGGAGACTCCGTTTGGCCTCGTTTATGGCACGGAGGCTGTCGCCCCCGTGGAGGTAGCTGTGGCGTCCCATCGGATGAGATATTACGAGCCCCTGACGAATGATGAGATGAGACGTCTGGACTTGGACTTACTCGAAGAGAAGAGGCGGGAAGCCGATGAAGTCCAAGCTCGAATGCGTTTGGCGACGGCCAGGTACTACAATCGGCGAGTGAAGTCCCGACAGTTCTTCGTCGGGGAGCTGGTTTGGCGTCGCAACGAGTTCACCCTTTTGGATCGAATCAACAAGATGTCACCAAAATGGGAAGGACCTTATAAGGTCGTGGGGATGCCAGCTCCGAATGCGTACAAGTTGGAAGACCTCGATGGCAGGACGTTAAAGCATTCTTTTAGTGGCGAACACTTGAAGAAACACCATGCTTGATGAAAGTCGCCTTAAGTGGTGCCCGAAGAAAGTCGCCTTAAGTGGTGCCCGATAAAGTCGCCTTAAGTGGTGCCCGATGTAAAATCGCCTTAAGTGGTGTATGCTGTTTGTCGCTTAATTCGATGTAAGCAAATTTTATGCCATCAATAAATAAAGAGGTTGCTTCCAATCAGAGTTATTCTTTGATTTATGCTAAGTGTTAAAGTCGCCTTGAGTGGTGCACGAGAAAAGTCGCCTTGAGTGGTGCACGATGTAAAGTCGCCTTAAGTGGTGCACGAGATTAAGTCGCCTTAAGTGGTGCACGAGATTAAGTCGCCTTAAGTGGTGCACGGTTCTTAGATTTATTCTAAAGTATTGAAAAGTCGTCTTAAGTGATGCACGGAATTAAAGTCGCCTTAAGTGGTGCACGATGAAAAGTCGCCTTAAGTGGTGCATGGTGGTAAGTCGCCTTAAGTGGTGCAAATTAGTAAATCGTCTTGAGTGACGTACGCGAATGTCTTAAGAGTCGAAGTATTGACCTAAGCAAGTATAGTAAAACCACTTGGAGAAGTGCATCGAGAAAATCGGAACTGAGAAAGTCTGATAATTGATAAGGGCTCAAAGGCCCGACAATGACAAAAGTGAAGAAAATACAGGGACTCTAAAGATAAACGATTAGGCTTGGTCCTTGTCGGCAACATCGGCAGGAGCTGGGTCCACGGAGTCGGTAGCAGAAGGTTCACAGGGTTGGCCTCGGGAGGATCGACTATCGGGGCATCTGCTGCGTCTTCGGCAATTGCGGGAGTACTCCCCCCATCACTCTCCTCAGAAAGAGCAAAGTATTTCTTCGCGAAGGGGGCGAGGGAAGGAGACTTGTCAAAATTGATGGCGTCGCCATACTCAAGGTGGAGCTCCTCAACCGCATTAAAGAGAGTGTTCTCCACCTCCACGCCAAAGAACTTCATAGCATCAGCCTGGAAGTCCTCAGACCTTCGATAATCCTCCCGGCCCTTGACCTCCGCCTCGACCAGCTGTGCAGGAACCCCCGCGACCTGCTCCTCCAGGGCCTTCTTCTCGAGGACCAGCTTGTCCTCAGCAGCCTGCCGCTCCTATCGCTCCTGCCTCAGGAGCCCCTCGAAGTCCCCGACCTGCTTTTGGAGGTCTTGAACCTTTTGAACAAGGGCGGCTTGCTCCTTGGCAAGTTTCCCCCGCAAAGACTTGGAGGCTGCAAGATCCTCCTTAAGCTTGTCAAGGGCCGCCCGGTCCCGCTCCCGGGACTCATCATAAGCGATGAGGTACCCGAAAAGACGGTTGAAGTCCCCGAGCTCCTACAATAGAAGAAAGAAAATTGTTAATAAACAAACAACCAGATTTACCAATGAAAAGGGAGAAGCGAAGTTTTACCTCTATCCGACGCAGGGACATCTCTCTGACATCCCGATGCATAGCAGTCCGATTCAGGGAAATCGGATACCGCATGGTAGGCAGGATCGAGCCTGCCAGCAGATGCAGAGCCAGGTCCTGATGCTGGTCCCCTTGTCGAAGCTGGACTCCTTGCAGTGTTTGGATTGGAGTCCAGGGGGCATTCACTTGTGCAGGGTCGAAGGCCCTGTAGAAACTCCCATCGAGAGGGACAGGAGGAGGAGAACGAATCGTGGAGGGGCACGCCTCCGGCTCGACCCGGACGGGGGAAGGAGTGAAGTTGTGGATGGGCGACGGCTGTCGCTGCTGCGGAGATGATGAAGGGGGCAGCCCCTGAGAGGTTGGTTTCAAGGGAGACTGCCCCTTCCTCCGACGACGACGGAGGGAGCCACCCTCATCGGTCTCCTCGGAGGAGTCCAAGCTTTCCACCCGACGAAACTGTTCGCTGGTCGGGGTCTTCTCCCCAGTTGAGGGAGGCGCCCCTGTTGAAGACGGTGCACCCGCAGAAGCTTCAGCACCCGATGGAGCCCCTGAGCGACCTGCACCTAGAGGACGAGAGGCTTCAGATATGTAGTCAGGAAGTTCATCAGGATTCTTACACCAAACAATACGTCGGGAGACATATTGATCCTTCCCACGGTAGTGATAGTAGCCCGCCTTCAGGACACGAGGAGTTTCCCCTCGAAGGATTTGTCTGACGTCAGCAATACGGGCCTCCTTGGTTGAAGGAATCAAATCCTTCGGGACCATCCTCCTATATGATTTAATAGCAAGTCGGAGCTTTTTACCTTCTTCAGCATTCTGGACATCGAAGAGTTGGTCCAGATCCACGCGCTTCCGCTTAGGCTGCTCCGTAGAAGGAGACCCCGACGGAGCAGCCTTCTTGGCAGACTTCCTCTTCCGCGAGGGGCGGACAGCATCAGTCTCCCCCTGCTTAAGGAACAGATCGGTCAGCACAGATACCCTCTTGGCTGCAAACAGTAAACGAAAAAGAGTTAGAAGTTTACCCAAGGAACCACATTGGAGGGGCCGTCGAAAAGCTGCCCCCCAGAGATTATATCGAGGAGTCGGATCCCGGCGTTCACCAGGTCCCGCTCCACGAGAGAATTGGCGTCGAGGGGAGTGTAGGACTCCCCCCATCAGTAGAGCTAGATGAGTTGAAGAGTTTGAAAATCTTCGTCGGTGTAGGTGTGGAAGGCAGGCGGAGAATCTGCTTCCACCTCCCATCGGGGCCAGGGGATCGAAGAATGTTGGATAAAAAAGTAGCTCCTTTTCCAACTGCTGTTATCGGACCCCGTATCCACCAGGAGTCCCCGACCCTTGACCACCTTCCAGGTGTCACTGGTCCAGCTGCATCGTCCAAGTTATGCCTTGCTCCACTTCGGCATTCGGGGGTAGAAGGCGCAAACCCCCGCCTCGTTGCACTTCATCCCATAAAAGGTCCCGAAGAGCTTGAGGTTGTATACCCACCGCATTCGGAAGCAGAGGACCTGGAAAGCATTCCACAGGCGAATGGCATGCGGAGAGAAGGTGGTCGGATGAGTTTGGTAATGCTGGCACATCTCGACCAGATTGCCACAAAAGGGGAATCTGATCCCCGCTGATATTTGCCCCGTAGAGACAAATACCTCCCCTTTTCGAGGACGAGTAACCTCAAGGCTACCCGAGGGGCGAGGCCAGGGATACGGGAAACGAGGTTCCCAAGTAGCAGTGATGCACCCCTCTCGGAGAGCTGCATCATAAGCAGTGTTGGAGATCTCATTCAGAGCATAATCAAAGTTGAAGGGCTTTCTCCCTTCAGAGCTGGATCCACTATCTGAAAAGTAGCAATGGCAAGGAAGGCACAGTGGGATTTTCGGAAAGCTATAAGCAAGGAAAACATGGACGAATAATAGAGAAGAGACCCTTACCAGACATGGCGATTGGAGGTTGAAGGAATGAACTTGGCGTTGCCGGAAAGATGACCGGAGAAACTCTGAGACCTTCGGAATTGCAGAGCTTGAATTCGCAGAGAAGTTACAGAGAGCTTTTGAGAATTCGGAAACGGTAAAAATTAAACTGTGCCCATGGCTAGGGTTTTATAGGTGAAGAGGACAGTTGAAGGGACACTTCGATCTGAGTCGTCGAAGTTGTAGAGTTTTATTCTGGACCGTTGAGATGGAACGTGCAGAAGGATAACGGGCGTAATGATGAAACGGCCTGAAAAGTACTTTTTCAGAAGAAACAGGCGCGAAAAATCAGGCACGAGTACAGAAGACGTCGCTTCACTAGCTACTGCATTTAATGAACGGGGGAATCGAAAAGCCCCCTCGGATTTGGAATTTATCCACAAAGCATCGAGGAAACGTGAAGGAGAAGACTAGTATTGAGTGACTATGACAAGGGAAGGATCCCCGATCCTAATGTCGAGAGGTCGGGAGTTGGAAAGACACGACGAACTAAAAGTCCCTCATGTCTTGGGGGGCAAATGATGGATTCGACTACAGCCGTTAGGCTCTTTAACGGTGAGGAAACGACTGATAGGCCTAGTGGGCACAAAACGAAGGCCAAGATGGCCCAGGCAAAGGATCCCGACGAAGGGAGTCCGCGGATGAGAGGTCCCGACAGAGTCGGACCTGACAAGCGAGCTGAACGCTCTCGACGAGATGCCTCTAAGTAGGCCCCGATGATGAATCCCTGAGAATAATAGGCCCTGTCACGATGACGAGGGGCCCCGAGCGGTGACACAATGAGATAACTCTGGAGTCCCCGACGTTAGTCGGGACTCGCTATCAGAGGATAAGGCCGAGATACGCGGGGCGTGGCCGATATACGCGGAACGTGGTTAAGATACACGGAGCGTGGCCGAGATACGCGGGGCGTGGCCGAGATAAGCGAGATCATGGCCTAGATAGGCGGGATCACACCCGAGATACGCGAGATACGGGCTAACCACCCCCAACGGTTCACCAGGTAACTGAGGTACCTCTTCGCTTATAAAAGGGCAAGAGATCACCTCAGATCACTTACGTTGAAATACCTTACTTGAGATTACTGCTTGCCAGTCCATACGAGATACTCATTTAAGCATCGGAGAGGGATTCTGGGTCACCGCCCGGTCTATCCCCTTTTGCAGGATTGCGTGGAGCGAAGGAGCTAGGATCGCCGTCAAAGTCCGTACCGGAGTTCCACCGTGATCCAACAATCATAAGAAGCCACAGCTACTACTAGTATTAACACTTTTCAGTGTGAATTTGAGCACATATATCGTTTGAATTGATACAGTAAGATTTGATAATTGTTGACCACAAGATGGACCATTCCCCAACATAAAAGTGAAAGCTAACAAGATACTAAACATGTCTGCACCATCAAATAATTCAACCTTAAATAGAACAAATCTCTTCCATCCAATAAAGAATGATAGATCATCGAAAGAATGTGTGAAGATAACTTCATTTACCTGATTCTCTCCAAATCTTTTGGTACATTAAGGTTTTCCATGTGGGATGGCTCAACATGAAGAGTGTAATCGGGGCCAAAATACTCGTAGTATTCATTGTAGGGGAGATTATCATCAGGTTCAACACCAACTGCAACTGCTGTCTGTTGAAAACAAGAAAGCATAAAAACAAAACTCAATCCTCCACTCAAGAGAGAAAAAAAAGAGAGGGAGAGAAACCTCACAGCACCAACAGCGGGCGACATTCCTCATAGTATATCCTCCCCCACCAAACATCATCAAAGGAACATTGAAGGATCTGAGGAAATGAAGGCAATCTGCATGGCCTTTCACAGACAAATTAAAGCACCCCAACCTGTCACCAGAAAGGGAATCTGCTCCGCACTGAAGAACAACTGCATCTGGCTGATAAACTTCCATTACTTTCGGAATGATGGGACGAAACATGCCACGGAAACTTTCATCGTCTATTCCATCATTTAACTAACGGGACATTCAATGCATAATTCTTCCCTGAGCCTCCACTAATTTCCTTAATGTGTCCACTTCCTGGAAAGAAGTCCCCGAACTTATGGAAAGACACGCTCATGACTCTATCTGTGGTATAAAACGCCTCCTCAACCCCATCTCCATGGTGAACATCAATATCCACATAGAGTACTCTATGCATACAATGACAATCAAATACAATTTTCAGAAACCTTATACATGGACAGACATAAAACAACCCTTTACTACAAGTATGTTCCTCTGTGATTACTAAAGTTTTTGCTATCTTTTCCATTTAGACTCATGATATTAGCTATGATTTTTCACTGCCTTGGACTAAAATCGAGATTCTCTGCTTACAGATTTCTCAAAACTGAACCTCTTTTTGCCACCTCAAAACTGAACCTTGAAATGGAAAAAAAAAATAGTCAGTAGCCAAGTAGCGATAGGGTTATTCATAAACGCAAGACAGAATTCTTATTGGTGTCTTCACTAAAGCAAATAAACAGCAAACTACTACCAAACATACATTTAAGTTAGCTAATGCTAGGAACAAATCTGTCATTACCCTGTGAGCCTTGAGCAACTCCAAAATGCCAAGAACAATTTCATTGACATAGCAAAATCCAGAAGCCTCAGACTTCTTCGCGTGATGTAAACCACCCGCCCAGTTCAACTCAATGTCAGCGTCACCTCGGTTAAGCTTAACCGCCGCTCCGATGGAGCCGCCAGTGGAGGCCTGGCAAAATCCGAAGAGACCATCAAAGACAGGGCAGTCCTCCCTGTCACAAGGGCTAAATTAGGGCTTATTTTTCGCCTAAGTATAGCTCTTGCTGGCGTGATTCCCTACTCAAAATCACCAGCCAACACACGGATCCAACGCAGCAGACGAAATTCACGAACAAGCCAAACGAACCCGGAACCAGAAACTCACAATGATCTCGAGTAATAACAGCAAAACGCAGCAACACACCAACGAAATCCGCAAGGAACAAGATAAAGATGTATAAAACACTTGCCTTTATTACTCAATGAAGGCTACGCGCCCGAATTACACCCACACAATTTAGACGCTTACAACACTCCTCAGTTTTGACCTAGTTGGGTGACAAAAACTGATTACAACTCAAGGGAACTCTCCACTTTATATAGATCCAAAAATTGCCTAAACTCCAGGAAATATTGATCTATATATATCTAATTCTATCTATACTTAGCTAGGATATATATTTATAACATATATATATATCCATAGCTATTACAAAAGCCCACAAATATATCTAAGTTCCCTTAAATATAGTTATAAATAGAATCTTCACATATCGTGGGCAGATTAGATCCCTTGATTTCGAATCATCACAGACATGTGTTTGTCTTTCCATCAAACATGGGTTTCCAGCCAACTCTGGTCCAGTTCAGCCTTTCTGGTCATGGGCACTTGCTGAGCACGAGCTGAACACACAAAAAGCACGGGCCATGCACACTAAAAGTACGGGCCAAGCATTGTCTGAGCACTTGACTGGCAGCTTCGTCTGGGACATCTGCTGGGCACGGGACTGGCACTCACCAAGCACGGGCAAAGCACACAAATTGCACGGGACGAACACACTAAATGCACGGGACGAGTGCTGAGGTTGGTACGGGACAAACTTTTTGCTCGTACGAGACAATCTTGGGATGGACACGGGAAAATCCTCGATGACGCGGGACTAACTCTTGACGAACGCGGGGTAAACTCTTGTCCAAGGATCGAATCCCACCAACTCTACCTTTGCTGCCAATATTTTCAAAACACCCAAAACACGTTACACATTGCTACGATTTATTGTTTTCACCTTCCAAGCGCTTCTTAGGCTTGGGAAGCATGTCTATCATAGCCAAATTCATGCTTCCCAATAAGTTACTTTTCAGGGGTGTGACAAACCTCCCCGACCACTCGAAGTCGACGCCCTCGTCGACACAGATTCGCGACACTCTTCAACCCAGGGCCCATACTCCCTTCGAAATTGCGCCGTCTCCTCTGTACCATCAATCTTCACGTGAGCCTCACCATGGTCTTCATGAAAAATTGATGAAGATGCACCTTCCAAACACTTGACTTTGTGGAATGCTTCAACTCCTCCACGAGGTAAAAGCTTCTTTGGTGCATGCAAACATGCCTTACTCTTGGAATCAACACGCATCTTTTCGCTACTCCGCAATGGTCGAAGTCGTCCCGTAACTCCACACCAAGCTTCTCTGCCTCTTTTGGACAAACTCTTATCCGACACGCACTCTGCGTCAGCTGCAACCTTAACATTCACTCGATTAGTTAGGACGGTCTTGTCATCACTCGATGTCAGCTTACCTTGTACTTCTGAGACGCGCACTTTAGGCATAAGTGCCCACGTACTAATATTCAATCCATCCGACTCCAACAAGCTGGTTTCTCCACGCACCATTCCACCAATGCGCTCAACAAGTCCTACGTCGCGACCGCTGGACACACCCTTCTTCATACTCATGAGAGGAATACAATACCGTTTTTTCCACAGTTGTTGTACTACTCCGTTGCGCCTTGACTTACTCAATGCACTCGCATCCGTCTTGGACTTCGCCGCAGCTTTATTCCCACTGTGCTTTCCCCGTCTATGTTTCCCACGCTCTTTCGGTTCCAGCTGGATTGAATCACTGACACACTCTTCACGCTCCAGCTTATGCGCTAGCTGCACAGCTGAGACGTACTCAACCGACCTCATTGCCTCCGGGACTTCCCTAACACCTGGCACAAAACAGGGTTTCTTCGGGTCGTTGAACATTATTCCGCAAACATAAGGTAATACCATAACATTGTTGCTCATAAGAAAGTTGTTTCCAAGGATGAAGTCGAAATCATCCATTGGAACCACCATGAACTCGACCGGGCCACTCCAGTCTCCAATCTTCGCTTGGACACGCACCATGCCCTTCGCTACCATGCTTTCTGAGTTCACCGCTTTTACACGCCCTGAGCACTTAGAGATTTTGAATCCAAATTCCGCACACGCCTTATCTGAACACAAAGAATGTGTAGCTCCAGTATCCACTATCACCACCGCATCCTTTCCGTCTAGACAAGCTCGAACACGAACCAAGGGAGGTACTTTACCCTTAGTTTCTGTCAATGCACCCAACACTTGCATCGAAGCAAACCGGCTCATCGTCTCCTCTTCCTCATCCGACGTCTCATCGACCTTCGCTATGGAACTCAACCGTTCTTTAGGCTTCTTGGCACAGTCCCGAGCTATGTGCTCCCCATTGCAAATAAAGCATCCATGGGTACTCGGATCCTTCCACACTGTCTCCTTACCTTTGTCCCGCTTTCCACTCGTGGGTTGGGGTTTGAACTTACCCTTACCTATGTCACATGGCTTGGCAGCTCTCGGCTCCTTACCATCGCGGCTAGCATCCTCCGACTTACTCAAGGCTCGAAGCTCGGTCAATTCGTTCGCAGCAATAATCGCACTCCTCAAGTCCTTAGCTCCCCGACGCTGCAATTCCACTTGCGCCCAATCTTGTAATCCCTTCACAAAGTGAAAGAGCCTATCCTCCTCTTCCATACTTGGGGTCTCGGTCATGATCGCTGAAAACTGCTCAATGTACTCACGAATCGAACATGTCTGCTTCAAGTTCAAAAGCTTTTCACGGGCCACCCAAGCACTGTTGTTTGGCATGTAACGAGCCTTCAACTACGCGCGCAACTCTGCCCAAGTAGACAAAGGTTCCCCATCTGTTGTGTCACACGATGTTAGATAACTTCTCCACCAGGCAATCGCGTCGCCTTCGAAGTACGCACTCGCACACCTTACTTGTGTGGACTCAGGGATTTCAGCATCTTCGAAGTATTGGTCCATTCGCCACAAAAACTCTTCTAACGTCTGGGAATCACGAACACCTAGAAAGGGTTTTGGCTCACGTACCTTTACTTTTGCATTGGAGTGATTGTTTACACTCTTCTTTATCAACTTCAATTCTTCACGAACTGAATCTGCAAAGACTTCCACCTCACGCAGCCGATTCCCTTGCGCCACGCCTTTCACCTCAAGATCCGCAACTCGAGTTTCCATTCCTTGCTTGTGCTCGTACAGGTCGATCAGCACTGTTAGCACGTGCTTAATGGACTGATCCTCAGCTGTATTAGCTTCAAAAAGAATTTCCCTACACTTCACAATGATCTCTTCCATCGACATGATGCAAATTCTTCAAGGACTCCCTTGCACGCACTCTTGTTGAACCGGCTCTGATACCACTGTCACAAGGGCTAAATTAGGGCTTATTTTTCACCTAAGTATAGATCTTGATGGCGTGATTCCCTACTCAAAATCACCAGCCAACACACGGATCCAACGCAGCAGACGAAATTCACTAACAAGCCAAAAGAACCCGGAACTAGAAACTCACAATGATCTCGAGTAATAACAGCAAAACGCAGCAACACACCAACGATATCAGCAAGGAACAAGATAAAGATGTATAAAACACTTGCCTTTATTACTCAATGAAGGCTACGCGCCCGAATTACACACACACAATTTAGACGCTCACAACACTCCTCAGTTTTGACCTAGTTGGGTGACAAAAACTGATTACAACTCAAGGGAACTCTCCCCTTTATATAGATCCGAAAATTGCCTAAACTCCTATGAAATATTGATATATATATATATATATATATATATATATATATATATATATATATATATATATATATATCTAATTCTATCTATACATAGCTAGGATATATATTTATAACATATATATATATATCCTTAGCTATTACAAAAACCCACAAATATATCTAAGTTCCCTTAAATATAGCTATAGATAGAATCTTCACATATCTTGGGCAGATTAGATCCTTCTTGGCAGCCAAGTATCTTGTTTAAATCCATTGATTTCGAATCCTCACAGGCTTGGGCTTGTCATTCCATCAAACATGGGTTTCCAGCCAACTCTGGTCCAGTTCAGCCTTTCTAGTGCTGAGCACGGGCTGAACACACAAAAAGCACGGGCCATGCACACTAAAAGCACGGGCCAAGCACTGTCTGAGCACTTGACTGGCAGCTTCGTCTGGGACATCTGCTGGGCACGGGACTGGCACTCACTAAGCACGGGCAAAGCACACAAAATGCACGGGACGAACACACTAAATGCACGGGACGAGTGCTGAGGCTGGTACGGGACAAACTCTTCGCTGGTACGGGACAAACTCTTTGCTCGTACGGGACAATCTTGTGATGGACACGGAAAACCCTCGATGACGCGGGACAAATTCTTGACGAACGCAGGGCAAAATCTTGTCCAAGGATCGAATCCCACCAACTCTACATTTGCTGCCAATATTTTCAAAACACCCAAAACACGTTACACATTGCTACGATTTATTGTTTTCACCTTCCAAACGCTTGTTAGGCTTGGGAAGCATGTCTATCATAGCCAAATTCATGCTTCCCAATAAGTTACTTTTCAGGGGTGTGCGACATTGAAGCGCTTGATAAGACGGGAGAAGGAGGGGTTGCTGAGGGTTTCAGGGGAGACTAAGAAGAGGAATTGGACGTAGTCGTCGGCATGGAATCGGCGAATATCCTCGGGGCCGGCGGGGAAGGGGAGACTGATCTCCATGCGGCGGTGGAGGCTATAATGGATGACGAGATTATGGGCCATGCGGATGCGGTGGGGCTTCATGGGGTGGCCATGACCGTAGTAGTAGTCACCGATCGTCGGCTCGTAGAAGTATTTCACGCGCCGCTTCTTCGCGTCCTGGCCCACTGATGGGAGCGACGCGCTGCTGCTCCCTGTCGGGCCTTCCATGTTGTATTAACCTTACTGGGTTTCCACTCTAGTTAGAGGTGTAGTGTAGTAGCCTTTACCGGAGGTGGATTTTCTAACATGCTTCACAATTCACAAGCAATCAATCTATTGGACCTATTTTTTTATTATGAATGACTTAATTGTATGTATACAAGTTAAAAGTATATTTTTTCTAGCTATATTTAAATTTGCATCAGATTATTATTAATGTCAATCTTTAAAAAGTGTTCATTTCATAGCAATAGCAAATAGAAAAATGCATATACAATTATTATAAATATGGTATATATAAAGCATAATAGTAAGATATGTTGTAAGTGGATAGACCAATATTTTTATCCTTGACCAATACTTTTATCCCTTAATCTTACCTCAATTTTAGGACCTGTTAAATTAAATTAAACGAGATGCTTATCCGTCCATAAAAAATAGAACTATATAAATTTAGTTTAGCATTAAAAAAAGTTTAAAAAGTAAATTGTTAAAATTAAATTTGGGAAATAATAATAATTTAATTGATTTTTATAGATATAATACTAAAAATTCTTATCTATTTAAACAATTAATTATATTTATATAATTGATCGTAATAAGTTTTTGTGTTAACATGTCTTTTGGTCTAACATCTTCAATAACTTTTAAGTTTTTGTCCAACATCTTTTTTTTTTTGCCTTTGACAATTTTTGGCTTTTGATCCATCTGTTAGTTGACCGTCAGTTTGACCGTTAAATAGTCACGTGACTAGCAAATGTATAGCCCCAAATTTCCATTTTGTTCGGTTTAGTCCTGAAATTTAATGTCCTAACTTTTTATTTTTTCAGTTTAACCCTAAAACATTATCAACCGCACCCTAGGACTAAATTGACATAGTCATGGTCCGACCCATGGTTAGTTCGGACCATGGTTAGGGTCGCGGACCTGGGACCCTAACCATGGTCAGACCTAGCCTTGTCTAGGACCATGGCTAGGTCAATTTAGCATTAGGTCCAATTGACCCAATTGGACCACATGGCTAAATTGACCTAGTCATGGTCCGACTCATGGCTAGGTAGGACCATGGTTAGGGTCTCCTGGCCTGGGCGACCCTAACCATGGTCCGACCTAGCCATGGGTCGGATCATGTCTAGGTCAATTTATTCCTAGGGTGCGGTTGATAATGTTTAAGAGCTAAATTGTAAAAATAAAGTTAGGATAATAAATTTGAGGACTAAACTAAACAAAATGAAAATTTGGGGCTAGTCATACGCAAGTAACTTGACTATTTAATAGTCAAACTGACGGTCAACTAACGGACGGATCAAAACCCAAAAGTTGTCAAACATATAGTACCAAAACCATGCAAAAAAATGTTAGACCAAAACTCAAAAGTTGTCAAATAAGTTTTACCAAAAGACGTGTTAACCATAAGTTTTTATATTAAATTTACGTTATGTTTATGTAAGAATATATTAGGATTATTTATATTAATATATATATATATATATATATATTATATTTATATATAGTTAGTCGTAGTAAGTTTATATATATATATATATATATATATATATATTGGATTTTTCTATCATACTCCAAGAGCACTATGCTTTTGGTTTTTTTTATTATTAGGAGGACTTAATTGTAACATATGTAAAACTTAAAAGTATAAAAAAAAATTCAAACTACAAACTACAACAAACAAATGGAAATAAAATATAAGTGCAACAACCACGACGAAATACATGGGTGTAATCAAGTTTTCGTAATAAGTTTAAGTGTTGCTGTAAAACCAACGGAAGATGCAGAATAACAAAATGCTTGTGCAACTTACAGAAGAGAAGCATAGTCAGAAACAACCAAAGATGGTTAAAAACTGTGACATCTGGTAAAGAAGGAATATATGTTGTGTAGGATGCTTCAACTGGCTCAGCAAAACGATCAGGGATAATCTAGCTAACAATAGACGTGCTCAACAAGCAGTAACTTCCATCCAAATTGTGACATTATTGAAGGGACTACAAGTAGCGGATGATACGTTTGAGTTGTGACCAATGTGGGAGCTTAAAAAAATAGTAATACCAACAATCCAACAAACACATAAACGATACCGCATGATAGAGGTGAGTATGATAGACTCCTCCGAAGTAGATATGGTCAAAAATCACTCTACCAATGCAACCCTGTTTGAGAAACATCCTAAAAATACTAGCTCACAAATAAGATGCCAAATAATATCTTTGCTTCTCTTTGAGGAGAAGTAGTTTATGTTGGAAATTATAGTAATTGGGTTTCCCTTCATGAGACTCCATTAACCACTGCTTAATAGAGTGTAATTTAATTAAGCCTAAGTGCCAAATCATATAATGTTGGGTTAAGAACCTATAAACTGTCTGTTTTTAATGTAAGATTTTGGTGTCTGAAGTTTAAAATGTTAAAATGGACAGTCCCATGTTTCATTTTCGTGAAATTTGGTGTCTCGGTGTGATTACTTTAGAAAAGCTAACTGGCTGTCAAATAGGAGCTCTCTTGCACACTCCCTTCTGGTCACCTTGCCGGGACCGTCACCTAAGAAGATGGTCACATCCGCACTAGTAAATATCGCTCTATTGTCGCTGAAAATCACTCCACACCACTCTGCTGGAAACATTTTCTTTCGGATTTTCAAGTTTAGGGAGAATTTGGCGATTTTATAAAAAGTAAAGAGTGGTGCATTATGAGCGGGTGAAAGTGCTGATGAAAATGTTTGAATGTAGAGGAAAAGACGCGCGGAGACACCAAATTTCGACAAAAATGAAACCTGGGACTGCCCATTTCAACATTTTAAATTTCAGACACTAAAATCTCACATGGAGCAAACTTCAGACAGTTTATAGGTTCTTAACACTATAATGTTAGAATCTTATTGGACTTGCTCATTAACTCTAAGATTAAGGTTTATTAATTGGACATATACTAGTATTTTCAGCCGGACCATAGTGTTATGGTTATTTGGTGGTTAAGTTTTGATCACCTTGATTTAAGGAATATGCAAAATATATTGTATTACTAAAAATATATGGCGAGCGACGGCGACAAGCGGCGGTGGCAAGGTTAAAATTGTATTTTTGTTTCAATTCCTAATTCCTGCATAAATTGGAAGGGTCGTTCTTAGGGTTGGGACAAGATTGACTATTCCTACAAAAAAATATAAAATTGTGAATTCTTATTTTACACTTAAGTAATTAAACATCACCATACATATCCCACACACTTAAGTATTTCAATTTCTATTCCACGAATCAAACATATTTCTATTCCACGAATCAAACATATGTTAATTTCACGTTACTTCATCAAGTAGTTAATACACTAGAAATATTTGTACAAAACAATCAAACGTACATCAAAATTCCAATTATTTTAGATGAAGCTATAAATTTTAGGAGTAGGAAAAAAAACCACTAAATTTTTTTTTTCCTATTATTATTATGTTTGTAATAAGTCACAACTCACACGGCTGACACGCAACGCGGACACAACACCCTATATCATTCAGGTTGGTATGGAACGTAATCTATGTAATAATTGAAACCTCAAATACTCAACTTTAAAAAATTAATATTTGAATAATAATTTATTATAATCGAACCAAAATACATAACGTTATTAACCCTAGTTTACATCTGTTAGTCGAAATCAGGGGTAAATCAGTAATTCTGAAATATGTATGACAAACGTCCGTTTAATTTTTATTCGGTGATCAACATACAATTAACGAGTAATCTGTATGTGTATGAAACCAAAATTAGCGATCCGTAAATCGAATGGGAAAGACGATTTTTACTGAGGCACGTGCTGACCACGCTCTCCTTAAGGCAATTTCGCCCCACCTCACCCTCAGGCTATGCAACGAGGTTTAACAAAAGGGGCGATCACCTCCCAAGATACAACAGTGTCGTTGACACGAACTGTGCACACAGTTCGTCCAACCAAACCGAATAGTACCTGTACTCAAAAGAGAATGTGAGATTCGGAGAGAAAAATAATAAGAAAATTGAATCTCAGGACAATGATTAAACCTGAGAAACTAGCAGTTACGAGAACGGAAGTGATGGAACAGAGCACCTAGAAGTCTATGAAATTTTCGGATTTTGAGAGGAAAAATTTCGGATTTTTATGTGTTGTCAAAAACTGAAGGAATACCATCATATTTATAGTGAAATGATTGCTCAAACCAAATTTGGACAGTGTATAAACTGACCCAAATTTTGGCTTAAAAAAAAATATACACTGATTATTTACGCGTATATACTCGCCAAATTTCACCATTCGATGTATCTGGACATCATTAAAGCAGGTAATTTTCGGTTTGCTATATTGACAGAATATTATGTTTTCAAATTCTATTTTTGGCAATAAACAAAAAATTCGGTTTAGCAAAATCGGGCTCACGCGAGGTAGGCTTTTCGGGCCGACAATCGTGTACGCATGTCGCGGGCACACACACAAGCCAAGCCTGCTGGGGGTGTGCTTCGGATCTGGTGATTTGCACACCCCCTGCGCCCGCGCGTGTAGAGAGATCCTTCCATCTAGTAAGTTGTTACCACTTTAAGATGTGTAGCAATATACATACTATGTAAATAAATGAAATCTGGCCGGTGCGGGACACCAACCAACACTCACGCCACTTCCATACTATTCACATTAGTAATGACATTTTGGGCCACAAAGCCCATGAGTTCAAATTCCATGTCCAACAATCCCCCACATGAATGGTATTGGAAACCTAAGTAAGCTCTAGACTCGATACTTTGAGTTCAACGGTTAATACCTGATGGATACACGCCCAATTTGAACCCGTTGACTTCCGAATTGTTCCATTTTTATCACCCCGTTAATGATTGTAAATCGAAACTTCAACCCGAACACTTCGCGAAAACACCAACGGTCCGGACGAGGCCGAAGCGCTCGTCCGGCCAAGTTAGACTCACCTAGGTGAGGTCGGGTCCCGACCTCCCCTAGGAGGGGTTGGGTGGCCTCACCCAACCCCTACCCTTGGGGGTCAGATTTTCCTTCCCCCCAAGGGCCCTGGCACCACTCTTGGACTCCCATACTCGGTTTACTTCCGCCAACCTTCTCCGTATCCTAAGGTCTTAATTACGTGTTTAAAGGTTAATTAACTGTGTTTAAAGGTTAACGATGTCATTAAGCCACCTTAATGACACCGTTGCCTATAAATACAACACCTCCACTATTCATTTGATCATCTTGGCAAGTTGCATAATTTTGCTCTGACATCTCTCTAGCTTTATCTCTCTAAAACCGTACTGACTTAGGCATCGGAGAGGGTTCATCAGGCACCACCCCCCCCCCTTCTGTGACTGGTATTGCCCCTCTTGCAGGGCGCGAGGAGAAGAAAGGCTAAAAACGGAAGGACACGAGCTAGGACAGCATAACCCGAGAGCATCGAATCCGCAACATCTCCAGTGAGGAACGAGACTTGAGTCGACCGCCCGTTGACCCTAGACTCGGAACCTAACACTTGGCGCCGTCCGTGGGCTTCGAACAGAAAGCCTGACAATCACGAGAGCGAAGACGAACAACTTAGTGTCTAGAGATAATCGCCCACCTGGGGGCAATAGGCAAGAAAGACAGCCTATACCTCCAGCAAGGCTGCCTAACCCAGAGAAACAGCCTGCACACCCAGAGTCTCAGGTAACCCCACAGGCACCCCAGCCTAACAAACAGGGAGGAGAACCTTCACGCCCAGCTGGCTAGGAGGCTTCCACAGCTTCAACTCCATTGACTAGGAAGCCACAGGGACAGGGGGGCAACAAGGAGTGCCATCCCAATACACGGCACCTCCACAGGGATACCACTATGAGGCACAACCTCAAGGGTATCCATATGGAATACTGACTCAAAGGAACGACAATCGTGCCCACACAACCAACACAAGGCCGGCATACACACAGGAAGCACATACAGTGACTCCAGGGCTGATAAGCGCCTCGGACGAGCTTCTAGCTTACAGAGAGACCCTAAGGAATAGGCAGGAAAGGCAACACCGACAGGAAGGAGAAGAAGCTCATGAAGAGGAGCAAATCCCAACGGAAGAACGCCACTCGCACCCTCGAATAGGGCAGCGAGGAGAACAAAGGAGAGACAACAAAAGCCCACCCCCAGGGGGAAGGCAGCAGTCTGCGCCTCCAAGGCAGCAACAGACACAGCAGGATGCCAGGGCATACACCCCTCTGGGGGCAGATAGACAGGCAAGACCTCCAAGGAGGCATGAATTCAACCAAGTACCCCAACAGGGACATACACCGCACTAAGGGAGGACATACATGCCAGACCAACAAGGATATAGGAGTTCCAACATCCACCCTGGCAATGTACACATACAGTCCGTATCACCACAGACATGACCAAGGGACATACCAAGGAAAGCTCAAAGGGAGGGACATAGTCCCAACAACACAACAAGGCAACCACCTACCCATGATACAGCACGACAGGTCCAAACCCCTCATGCATTACAACCCTTGGCACACATCCCCCTAGGACAGGGGAGCAGTCGAAAAGACAAGAATTTGAACAGGGGACTCATAGAGTACCACACCATGTTAGTACATAGCTACTACAATGGGAAATCTCATGGAGAGACATAGTGGAGTGAGACCACACATAGCATACATGAAGGATACACCTCCACCTAGTCCGCCTTGCAAGGATGCGACCTTATATTCCTCAAGTGGAAGGAATACACACAGACTACTGGAGGAAAACAGCTACATTACCAAGGAAGCAAGGGGTATCAACACCCCACACTCATATCCTTCCCATATCCTCTTATTTAATTTAACTGCATAACAAGTCAACTCCCTAAAAGGGGTATATTTTGATACTTGATATCAACATGTTTTCCAAGAAATACCGTACCGGACGCCTTCGGGCTCCGTGGTATATATATACACAGGTGGACCACTAGAAGAATCTGTAAAAGGCCGTCGCCAATCAAGGGATCCACAAGAAACAGATTTCTCAATCTCAAAGGGCACCTATAAGGTCAAGTTTCTGAGAAAGATCACAAGATGGAAGGCTCACTTACAAAAATAAGTTGAGCACTCCCAACATCCTATAGAGGAACTACCATGAAGGTCACAAAGGATTACCCCTACTATAACCTTCCACTAATCATCCTAGGGCCAAGTCCATCAAAGGATCCCATCTGGCATTGGTATGCAAGGGGGGCACCAATCGCAACATGCCCTTCCCACAAACGCCCATTAGCATGAGAGGGGGTAGCCGCGAACACATCCCTCCAAAAATGGAGGAAACCATATCACATGGACAACGCCCACCATCAGAGGCAAACACCTCCAGCGGATCTTTATGATTTCACAAAATAGCCAGGAGATACAACTACACCTAGTAAGCTCATCCCAGGTAATGGAATACACTTCCATCAAAACCTCTCAAGGACACCAAGCCTAGCAAAGGAAGAATGGCGACACCATCATCAAGCTTTTAAAAAATGGATATGGAAAACATAGTATTTCCACACAATGATATATTAGTCATAAGAGAGGGAATCACCAACTTTGACATGAAGAGAACTATAGTGCACGAAGGGAGTCCGTCAGACATCTCCCATGACCAACCATTGATGATACTAGAGAAGAGTCAAGCATACCTAATACTAAAGGACCCCCTACTAGTAAAGGTAGTCAGAACATCAACACACCCATTAGGGACACGGCACTGCAAATGAACTAGGAACAAGGATGGAACACATATCCTTACAAGTATCCTTACGAGTATCCTTGCATTTATCCTTGCAAAAATAAACTCCGTAGATAAAGAGGTTATCTAATAGATGACTATGTCTCTGTTCTCAAAATATGATCCTAACCCGGAGATCCTTGGACTCCGTATTATATATGCAATGAATAACATGATTCATCAAAGATAGGTACACGAAGATTCAAGACAGCGCCATAATGATTAGGCGCATACCTCTACCAAGTACGACACATTGGAGTGTTCATAAACACTCCTTCGCCATCTCACAAGAAAGGAAGGTAACCAAGGATACAAGTCCTAATAGAATAAACATCGGCAGAAAATCCTGTCATTGAAGTCATGCACCAAGAGAGAAACTCTAAAGATGCAAGATTAGCAAAAGAGATAGTGCAACAACTAGAGTATGAAAAAGGAGATACATCTCCTATCAAGAGCCTTAGGGCAGGATAATAGTTCTACAAGACCAACCAAAGAAGAGCTCAAAAGCTTGGGGAGTAAGGTTTCAAGGACCCTCACACTAGACGCACATCTCGATCAACCGCCTTGTCTGCAAATGATAAGACATTTGACTCTGGCATCCCATCAAGAGGAGAACCCCGATAAAAGGGGCACTAGAAAAACATCCCGCCTTTAAGGCCATACGCCGAATACATGATGAATGAAGGTTATGACAAAACAAAAAAGGAGGGACTTGTCAGCTCAACACACCTCAAACACGTATACGTACGCAATACAAATGCAGCCTCTAATGAAGTTATCCAACAAGGAATTGACAATACGGGGGCGAACCCATGGAAAATCATGGAGCATCACCTGCAAACCTAAAGGAAAACGCCCTTTTTAGATTCAAGTCCTAATTCAAAGGAAGTCTATAATCAACATTCAAGGTGGGAGGAGCATGACCAATGTGACACCCCCTAAAGGCATCGAAGAATACTCCAATATGAAGGAAAAGGAAAAGCACACTAAGTGCCACAACACTCCAAGAAGATTATCACAGCCCGGTCAGACCCCCCCCCCCCCCCCCCATGCACGAGAAAAGAGCATGGATTAGATTGACTAGTCTGAAACACACTGATGGATATACGCCCAATTTGAACCCGTTGACTTCCGGATCGCTTTATTTTTATCACCCCGTTAATGATTGTAAATCGAAACTTCAACCCGAACACTTCGCGAAAACACCAACGGTCCGGACGAGGCCGGCGCGCTCGTCCGGCCGAATTAGACTCACCTAGGTGAGGTTGGGTGGCCACACCCGACCTCCCCTAGGGGAGATCGGGTGGACCAACCCTATCTCCCCTAGGAGGGGTTGGGTGGCCTCACCCAACCCCTACCCTTGGGGGTCGGATTCTCCTTCCCCCCAAGGGCCCCGGCACCATTCTTGGACTCCCATACTCGGTTTATTTCCGCCAACCTTCTCCGCATCCTAAGGTCTTAATTACGCGTTTAAAGGTTAATTAACTGTGTTTAAAGGTTAACGATGTCATTAAGCCACCTTAATGACATCGTTGCCTATAAATACCACACCTCCACTATTCATTTGACCATCTTGGCAAGTTGCATAATTTTGCTCTGACATCTCTCTAGCTTTATCTCTCTAAAACCGTACTGACTTAGGCATCGGAGAGGGTTCATCAGGCACCACCCCCCCCCCCCCCCCCCCCTCTGTGCCTGGTATTGCCCCTCTTGCAGGGTGGCAAGGAGAAGAGAGCCAAGGAAGCAGAAGAGCATAGAGCAGAAGGACAAGCCCCAGGGGATAAGAAGTACAAGCCTCAGGGGGTCAGAAGGAGAGAAGGAAAGGAGGTCAGAAGGAGAGAAGAGAAGGACATATATCAGAACGACTAGCCCTAGGAACACTGAACCCGACATTTCATTGGTGGGAGATAAATTCTAGATTGACGACCCGTTGACCTAGACTTTATAACCTAACACTTGGCGCCGTCCGTGGGTTTCGAATAGAAAGCCTAATTATCACCAGCTAGATGGCAGGCGTATATGTCATTCATGGGGGTTATGGAGCTGGAGGAGAGTCAGCGAATGCTAGGGAAGCGTATATGGCACAGTTAGAGGACCATAAACCAAAGGAAGAACAAGCAGAAGGAAAGAGAGAAGATATAATACAATTTTCAAGAAGAGACATGGAGCATGTGTTACCAGACAACAAGGATGCCCTAGTCATAACAATGAAGATCACTGATATGGACATTGGAAGAATCCTGGTAGACAGTGGAAGCTCACCCAACATCATTAGCAAGAAAGTCCTCAACATACTGGGAGTAAGGCCAAGTAGCATAAAACAGGTTCACTCCCCATTGGTGGGATTTTCAGGAGAGCCAACATACCCACTGGGGGCAATCACACTACCTGTGACATTGGGCATACACCCCGCTGGGGGCAGACAGACAAACAAGACCTCCAAGGAGGCATGAATTCAACCAAGTACCCCAACAGTGACATACACCGCACTAAGGGAGGACATACATGCCAGACCAACAAGGATATAGGAGTTCCAACATCCACCCTGGCAATGAACACATACAGTCCGTATCACCACAGACATGACTAAGGGACATACCAACGAAAGCTCAAAGGGAGGGACATAGTCCCAACAACACAACAAGCCAACCACCTACCCATGATATAGCACGACAGATCCAAACCCCTTGTGCATGACAACCCTTGGCACACATCCCCCTAGGACAGGGGAGGAGTTGAAAAGACAAGATTTGAACAGGGGACTCATAGAGTACCACACCATGTTAGTACATAGCTACTACAATGGGAAGTCTCATGAAGAGACATAGTGAAGTGAGATCACACATAGCATACATGAAGGATACACCTCCACCAAGTCCGCCTAGCAAGGATGCGACCTTAGATTCCTCAAGTGGAAGGAATACACACAGACTACTGGAGGAAGACAACTACATTACCAAGGAAGCAAGGGGTATCAACACCCCACGCTCATATCAATCCCATATCCTCTTATTTAATTTAACTGCATAACAAGTCAACTCCCTAAAAGGGGTATATTTTGATACTTGATATCAACATGTTTTCCAAGAAAGACCATACCGGACGCCTTCGGGCTCCGTGGTATATATATACACAGGTGGTCCACTAGAAGAATCCGTAAAAGGCCGTCGCCAATCAAGGGATGCACATGAAACAGATTTCTCAATCTCAAAGGGCACCTATAAGGTCAAGTTTCTGAGAAAGATCACAAGATGGAAGGCTCACTTACAAAAATAAGTTGAGCACTCCCAACATCCTATAGAGGAACTACCATGAAGGTCACAAAGGATTACCCCTACTATAACCTTCCACTAAACATCCTAGGGCCAAGTCCGTCAAAGGATCCCATCTGGCATTGGTATGCAAGGGGGGCACCAGTCACAACATGCCCTCCCCACAAACGCCCGTTAGAATAAGAGGGGGTAGCCGCGAACTCACCCCTCCAAAAATGGAGGAAACCATATCACATGGGCAACGCCCACCATCAGAGGCAAACACCTCCAGCGGATATTTATGATTTCACAAAATAGCCAAGAGACACAACTACACTTAGTAAGCTCATCCTAGGTAATGGAATACACTTCCATCAAAAACTCTCAAAGACACCAAGCCTAGCAAAGGAAGAATGGTGACACCATCATCAAGCTTTTAAAAAGGGATATGGAAAACATAGTATTTCCACACAAGGATATATTAGTCATAAGAGAGGGAATCACCAACTTTGATATGAAGAGAACCATAGTGCATGAAGGGAGTCCGTCAGACATCTCCCATGACCAGCCATTGATGATACTAGAGAAGAGTCTGGCATACCTAATACCAAAGGACCCCCTACTAGTAAAGGTGGTCAGAACATCAACACACCCATTAGGGACACGGCACTTCAAATGAACCAAGAATAAGGATGGAACACATATCCTTACAAGTATCCTTACAAGTATCCTTACAAGTATCCTTGCATTTATTCTTGCAAAAATAAACTCTGTAGATAAAGAGGTTATCTAATAGATGACTATGTCTCTGTTCTCAAAATATGATCTTAACCTGGAGATCCTTGGACTCCGTATCATATATGCAAGGAATAACATGTTCATCAAAGATAGGTACACGAAGATTCAAGACAGCGCCATAAAGATTAGGCGCATACCTCTACCAAGAACGACACATTGGAGTGTTCATAAACACTCCTTCGCCATCTAACAAGAAAGGAAGGCAACCAAGGATACAAGTCCTAATAGAATAAACATCGGTAGAAAATCCTGTCATTGAAGTCATGCACCAAGAGAGAAACTCTAAAGATGCAAGATTAGCAAAAGAGATAGTGCAACAACTAGAGTATGAAAAATGAGATACATCTCCTATCAAGAGCCTTAGGGCAGGATAATAGTTCTACAAGATCAACCAAAGAAGAGCTCAAAAGCTTGGGGAGTAAGGTTTCAAGATCGACCCTCACACTAGACGCACATCCCGATTAACCACCTTGTCTGCAAATGATAAGACATTTGACTCTGGCATCCCATCAAGAGGAGAACCCCGATAAAAGGGGCACTAGAAAAATATCCCGCCTTTAAGGCCATACCCCGAATACATGATGAATGAAGGTTATGACAAAACAAAAAAGGAGGGACTTGTCAGCTCAACACACCTCAAACACGTATACGTACGCAATACAAATGCAGCCTCTAATGAAGCTATCCAGCAAGGAATAGCCAATACGGGGACAAACCCATGGAAAATCATGGAACATCACCTGCAAACCTAGAGGAAGACATCCTTTTTAAGTTCAAGTCCTAATTCAAAGAAAGTCTATAATCAAGATTCAAGGTGGGAGGAGCATGACCAATGTGACACCCCCTAAAGGCATTGAAGAATACTCCAATGTGAAGGAAAAGGCAAAGCACACTAAGTGCCACAACACTCCAAGAAGATTATCACAGCCCGGTCAGACCCCCCTATGCACGAGCAAAGAGCATGGATTAGATTGACTAGTCTGAAACACACCTACGAGATTAACAACTCAAGACACCATTCTATGAGAGACCTTTTCAACCTAAAACACAAAGAAGGGGGGGAAAGAATTTACAAGCACCCCTAGGATACAAACACAGCCGCATCCTGGTTATCAAGAGAATGAAAATCACCCCCACCCACCCAAAGAAAAAGCTCTCCACCCAACCTCTAAAGATACATCCGACAAAGGCATTATCCAAACCATGCCTATGACTGAAACAAGCAAGCATGAGAAAGAGTAAATCCTACAAGGGACACTCATCGCATTCAACCAAGCAGACAAGGGAGCCCCGAGCATAAGGGGTACCCAACCAAGAAAATGAACGGGGGGGCCTTCAATGGCCAAATAAGAAAGACGGTATGACCACCAAGCAACTTGGGGGACACCAAACAAATAAGTGCTTGGTAGTCCACCTAAGTGCAAAAGAAGAGATTAAAGGCAGAGGATCACAAGAACATGGAATATCACTTCTCCTAGAAGAGGTCACATAAGAGGAAAACATCCTCAACTCCCTGTACGGACTCGTCCTAAGTTGGCAACACACAAACATCGACCTCGAAAGGTGATCCCCCACATTGAAGAAAACGCGTGGTAACAGGCAATAGCATGGAAAGAAAACTCAAGTAAAGATCTAAAAGGCGTATCAAAAACGCACCCTACATGAGAAGGAACACAAGGTAAAGTAATATTCTGAGCCCTCCGGGAGCCAATCCCGCGAACACATTCGACGCCCCCAATAGCGTATCTTGAGAGTAGTTCTAAAACTACGAACCCTGTGCCCTCCGGGAGCCTATCCCGCGAACAGATTCGACGCCCCCAAGAGCGTATCTTGAGAGTAGTTTTTATACTACGACCTTCGACGCCCCCAAGAGCGTATCTTGAGAGTAGTTTTTATACTACGACCTTCGACGCCCCCAAGAGCGTATCTTGAGAGTAGTGTTCATACTACGACCTTCGACGCCCCCAAGAGCGTATCTTGAGAGTAGTTTCTATACTACGACCTTCGACACACCAAGAGCGTATCTTGAGAGTGGTTTCCAAAAACTACGAATTTCGATGCCCCCAAGAGCGTATCTTGAGAGTAGTTTCTAAAACTACGACCTTCGACGCCCCCAGGAGCGTATCTTGAGGTAGATTTGCAACCTACCAGATTCGACGCCCCCAAGAGCGTATCTTGAGGTAGAAAAAACACTATCAGATTCGACGCCCCCAAGAGCGTATCTTGAGGTAGATTTCAAACTACCAGTTCGACGCCCACCTAGAGCGTATCTTTGGTCTAACTACTGGTGCCCTCCGGGAGCGTATCTCGTGAACAGTTTCGACGCCCTCCGGGAGCGTATCTCGTGAACAGTTTTAACGCCCACCTAGAGCGTATCTTTGGTCTAACTTGTGCCCTCCGGGAGCCTATCCTGTGAAACGTTAAGTGCCCTCCGAGAGCCTATCTCGTGAACAGTTTTCGACGCCAACCAGGAGCGTATCTTTGGTCTAACTTGCGCCCTCCGGGAGCCTATCCTGTGAAACGTTAAGTGCCCTCCGAGAGCCTGTCTCGTGAACAGATTCGACGCCCACCAAGAGCGTATCTTTGGTCTAACAGTACCATATATACCATTTAAAGGGTATCAGAAGAGATCATCGCACCATACTGAGAAGGATTCCATGAGAAAATAATTGCAAAGTAAAGTTGTATAAAGAACACATAATGTTTTTTCTTGATGAGATAGCAGGTATGATGTGAAGAAAAGCACAAAAGAAAGATAAGGAAAGGAAAGCATATACAAAGGAGAAGTCCATGACCAAAGGATCATACACAGAAGCACAAGAGGTTTTCATGAAAAGTAGTGAGTTATCCTACCATCCATAGCACAAGTCAAGAGAAGTATCTCAAAGGAACCCAACACCACCAAGGAGGATAGCAAAGACATGAAATCCAAAGTTCAAGGCTCTCAAAATAAACTCGACCCATCAGAAAGAGAATTGCCTTACAATTCGCACAAATCAACCTCCGACAAGCGTTATTGTCTTGCATGTCGCCCTCGCGTGACCTATGCTAGTATCAGACTTGAACATCGTCAAGCACAACTCATGAAGGAGACATCTAAAGAGCATAAAGGATACAACATCCGACAAGACGAGACATCAGGACCTAACCCAACAAACATAGCCTAAACAAAAGGCAACTATAGCAATGAACGCTCTCCAATGAGAAAGGAATACTAAAGCACAACTCCATACATCGTGATGTGGCTATCATGTCCACATATACTGAAGTGGCTATCATGTCCACATATCTTGAAGTGGCTATCATGTCCACATACCTTGAAGTGGCTATCATGTCCACATACCCTGAACTGGCTATCATGTCCACACACTACAGAAGGGCTATCACTCCGACACATCACGAAGTGGCTATCACGTCCACATACCCCGAAGTGATTATCATGGCAGCACATCATAAAACATCTGTCAAAGACATGCATTGTAAAGACACCATCCCGACCACGAACATCAAAAGGCTACGCCTAGCCTTGGGAGGAGGTTCAAGAAAAAGGGAGAAACAACACTCTTCATACGCTCATCAAAGGTAGGCACTTATATTTTAACCCACTGGGGGATACTAGGTAGGAGACGTCCTCATTATGAAGACAACCTCCATATCTCATGAAATCAACCATGAAGCAAAGAATCACCACAAGCACTATTGAGGGCATATAACAAAACGATCCCCACAACGATCACAACTACGATACTAGTAGAGGCTAACTCAAGAACAGTATCCACCGAACTCCCAAGTAAGAATTCGCTATCTTAATCAGAGCCATGGCAAGAGAAAGGAACCTCAACGAAAGGCGATGATCACACCCATCACCAAAAGAAAAATTTTCAACGCAGGGGTTAATAACATAACCCATAGGAAAGCCAAAGACACCTTCGAAAGTCGTCAAATCTACATGAAGATGAAATGAACCTGAGTCTCGGTCCCTCGGCTGGGGGGCAGAGGATAAAGAAGAGACATCAAGACCTATGATCACCTCATCGCCAGCCACAGGTTGTTTCCCTTTGTCAAGCAAAGAGGACGCCTCTTCAACCAATACCTCCTTATCATGAGAGGGAGTCAGCAAGGGGGCACTGGAAGGAGAGCCTCTCGCGGTTTCCTTCTCCTTGGCAGCCGAGGGCCCGACCTCAGAGTCAGGTTTTCGCGCCTTGGATTTAGATTGACTTGAACTCTCGCCCACCGCAAGAACCATTCGGTAACCAGGGAAGAACGCTCTAACAACAAGAAGGAAGCAACATGGGAACAATCATAAGTATATCACAAAGAAAAGAGAATGGAATGAGAGCATACTAGAAGCATTAGCAGCCTTCCCTGACTTAGAAAATTTCTTGGCCTGATAAGCAGAACTAGAGGGTTCTTCCCACTCATCCGATTCAACGGTACATTCGGAACGCTCTGCCTACACCTTATATTTTTCTCCATGAAGTCAACCTACAAGGGGTCATACGAGTCCCCGCCTCATACGAGTCCACCACGGACACCCAAGACACAGGACAGTCAGATTTGGTCTGACTACCTTGGAAAACGATCTTCAAGGTCTCCCTGTCTGAAGAAGAAAGCTTCCCAAAAGTGAGTCATCTATACGAGCAACCAACACAAAGATCGACCCTTACTCATGGAGGGGCGAGATCCGCCTACTACGGGGGCAACCTTAACACCAAGGGAAGAGGGCGAACTTTTAGTTTCCCCAAATGGAGCAACGCTCCAACACATCCGAAGGAAGGGTCAACCCTTAACACATGTCAATAGACCCCTTCGCTCGCGGCGGTAAGAAGAAAGATTGTAAGCATTTTCACCCTCACTTTTATGGGGAACAAACTGAAGAGCAAAGGTCAAGAGCTATACACACGCTCCAACGAATGAAGGAAAAATGTTACACATGCCGAAGGTCGAGGTTAATGGACAATGCTCACGCTAGTACGAGGGAGGCGGAACATTGTGTCCCATTGAGTGGCAGAGTTCCCACCCTCAAGTAAAGGAGAGGTCTATGCTCTCACCTTTGCACTTATGCTCATATTCATGATTAACATCTACATGTACATCAATGTCATCACTCATGCTTATACTCACAACCCGTCCATACATACATACATGTTCATGCTTGCACTCATATGCATGCCCACGTATACACTCCCGTGTGTTCAAACATTTAGACGTCCATGCACATGGTCGCCATATATTTATGTATACATTCATGACTACAATCGCAGCATGTCTATACACACTCCCATCCTTATGTTCCTACTTGCATGTATGCTAGTACACATTTTCATATTCATGATACATCCATGTTCACTCCCAGTTAACATCCCATAGGTTTATTCTTGAGCATCCCATACTTAGAAAAAATTTAGACCAAAATTAAATTTTTCTCCACTTAGGTAAAATCCCGGCATGAAATTGAAGCATGAATCACTTAGTTGTATTCGTATTGCATCCCTATGCGAGCATGTATCTTTCGAGTATACGCCCGTAGCAAAGATAGATTTATTACTCCTACCTCAGACGGACGCGTGCTTAGGCACACGTCCGTGCTACTCTGACGTTTACAATTCCTCTATCTCATAAGGCAGGGGGCAGAGTCAGAGGCACGCATCCATGGGTAAGCAAGCATTCAGACGAAAGGTAAAACCCCGGTTTCAAATTGCGCGTATCATACCATCCTGAAATAGAGTCAATCAAGGGTTAGTCCATTGGTTGACTCGGGGGCATGTGATGGATATACGCCCAATTTGAACCCGTTGACTTCCGGATCGCTTTATTTTTATCACCTCGTTAATGATTGTAAATCAAAACTTCAACCCGAACACTTCGCGAAAACACCAACGGTCCGGACGAGGCCGAAGCGCTCGTCCGGCCGAATTAGACTCACCTAGGTGAGGTTGGGTGGCCACACCCGACCTCCCCTAGGGGAGATCGGGTGGACCAACCCGATCTCCCCTAGGGGAGATAGGGTTGGCCAACCCTATCTCCCCTAGGAGGGGTTGGGGGGCCTCACCCAACCCCTACCCTTGGGGGTCGGATTCTCCTTCCCCCCAAGGGCCCCGGCACCATTCTTGGACTCCCATACTCGGTTTATTTCCGCCAACCTTCTCCGCATCCTAAGGTCTTAATTACGCGTTTAAAGGTTAATTAACTGTGTTTAAAGGTTAACGATGTCATTAAGCCACCTTAATGACATCGTTGCCTATAAATACCACACCTCCACTATTCATTTGACCATCTTGGCAAGTTGCATAATTTTGCTCTGACATCTCTCTAGCTTTATCTCTCTAAAACCGTACTGACTTAGGCATCGGAGAGGGTTCATCAGGCACCACCCCCCTCTGTGCCTGGTATTGCCCCTCTTGCAGGGTGGCAAGGAGAAGAGAGCCAAGGAAGCAGAAGAGCATAGAGCAGAAGGACAAGCCCCAGGGGATAAGAATTAAGAAGTACAAGCCTCAGGGGGTCAGAAGGAGAGAAGGAAAGGAGGTCAGAAGGAGAGAAGAGAAGGACATATATCAGAACGACTAGCCCTAGGAACACTGAACCCGACATTTCATTAGTGGGAGATAAATTCTAGATTGACGACCCGTTGACCTAGACTTTATAACCTAACACACACCTACAAGATTATCAACTCAAGACACCATTCTATGAGAGAGCTTTTCAACCTAAAACACAAAGAAGGGGGGGAAAGAATTTACAAGCACCCCTAGGATACAAACACTGCCGCATCCCGGTTATCAAGAGAATGAAAATCACCACCACCCACCCAAAGCAAAAGCTCTCCACCCAACCTCTAAAGATACATCCGACAAAGGCATTATCCAAACCATGCCTATAACTGAAACAAGCAAGCATGAGAAAGAGTAAATCCTACAAGGGACACTCACCGCATTCAACCAAGCAGACAAGGGAGCCCCGAGCATAAGGGGTACCCAACCAAGAAAATGAACGAGGGGCATTCAACGGCCAAATATGAAAGGCGGTATGACCACCAAGCAACTTGGGGGGCACCAAACGAATAAGTGCTTGGTAGTCCACCTAAGTGCAAAAGAAGAGATTAGAGGCAGAAGATCACAAGAACATGCAATACCACTTCTCCTAGAAGAAGTCTCATAAGAGGAAAACATCCTCAACTCCCTATACGGACTCGTCCTAAGTTGGCAACACACAAACATCGCCCTCGAAAGGTGATCCCCCACATTGAAGAAAAAGCGTGGTAGCATGCAATATCATGGAAAGAAAGCTCAAGTAAAGATCTAAAAGGCGTATCAAAGACACACCATACATGAGAAGGGACACAAGATAAGGTAATATTATGAGCCCTCCGGAAGCCAATCCCGCGAACACATTCGACGCCCCCAAGAGCGTATCTTGAGAGTAGTTCTAAAACTACGAACCTTGTGCCCTCCGGGAGCCTATCCCGTGAACAGATTCGACGCCCCCAAGAGCGTATCTTGAGAGTAGTTTTTATACTACGAACTTCGACGCCCCCAAGAGCGTATCTTGAGAGTAGTTTTTATACTACGAACTTCGACGCCCCCAAGAGCGTATCTTGAGAGTAGTTTTTATACTACGACCTTCGACGCCCCCAAGAGCGTATCTTGAGAGTAGTGTTCATACTACGACCTTCGACGCCCCCAAGAGCGTATCTTGAGAGTAGTTTCTATACTACGACCTTCGACGCACCAAGAGCGTATCTTGAGAGTGGTTTCCAAAAACTACGAATTTCGACGCCCCCAGGAGCGTATCTTGAGGTAGATTTGCAACCTACCAGATTCGACGCCCCCAAGAGCGTATCTTGAGGTAGAAAAAACACTACCAGATTCGACGACCCCAAGAGCGTATCTTGAGGTAGATTTCAAACTACCAGTTTCGACGCCAACCAGGAGCGTATCTTTGGTCTAACTTGTGCCCTCCGGGAGCCTATCCTGTGAAACGTTAAGTGCCCTCCGAGAGCCTGTCTCGTGAACAGATTTCGACGCCCACCAGAAGCGTATCTTTGGTCTAACCTGTGCCCTCCGGGAGCCTATCCTGTGAAACGTTAAGTGCCCTCCGAGAGCCAGTCTCGTGAACAGATTTCGACGCCCACCAGGAGCGTATCTTTGGTCTAACCTATGCCCTCCGAGAGCCTATCCTGTGAAACGTTAAGTGCCCTCCGAGAGCCTGTCTCGTGAACAGATTCGACGCCCACCAAGAGCGTATCTTTGGTCTAACAGCACCATATATACCATTTAAAGGGTATCAGAAGAGATCATCGCACCATACTGAGAAGGATTCCATGAAAAAGTAATTTCAAAGTAAAGTTGTATAAAGAACACATAATGTTTTTTCTTGATGAGATAGCAGGTATGATGTGAAGAAAAGCACAAAAGAAAGATAAGGAAAGGAAAGCATATACAAAGGAGAAGTCCATGACCAAAGGATCATACATAGAAGCACAAGAGGTTATCATGAAAAGTAGCGAGTTATCCTACCATCCATAGCACAAGTCAAGAGAAGTATCTCAAAGGAACCCAACACCACCAAGGAGGATAGCAAAGACATGAAATCCAAAGTTCAAGGCTCTCAAAATAAACTCGACCCATCAAAAAGAGAATTGCCTTACAAGTACATCAACCTCCGACAAACGTTATTGTCTTGCATGTCGCCCTCGCGTGACCTATGCTCGTATCAGACTTGAACATCGTCAAGCACAACTCATGAAGGAGACATCTAAAGAGCATAAAGGATACAACATCCGACATGACGAGACATCGGGACCTAACCCAACAAACATAGCCGAAACAAAAGGCAACTATAGCAAGGAAGGCTCTCCAATGAGAAAGGAATACTAAAGCACAACTCCATACATCGTGATGTGGCTATCATGTCCACATACACTGAAGTGGCTATCATGTCCACATATCTTGAAGTGGCTATCATGTCCACATACCTTGAAGTGGCTATCATGTCCACATACCCTGAACTGGCTATCATGTCCACACACTACAGAAGGGCTATCACTCCGACACATCACGAAGTGGCTATCACGTCCACATACCCCGAAGTGATTATCATGGCAGCACATCATAAAACATCTGTCAAAGACATGCATTGTAAAGACACCATCCCGACCACGAACATCAAAAGGTTACGCCTAGCCTTAGGAGGAGGTTCAAGAAAAAGGGAGAAACAACACTCTTCATACGCTCATCAAAGGTAGGCACTTATATTTCAACCCACTGGGGGATACTAGGTAGGAGACGTCCTCATTATGAAGACAACCTCCATATCTCATGAAATCAACCATGAAGCAAAGAATCACCACAAGAACTATTGAGGGCATATAACAAAACGATCCCCACAACTATCACAACTAAGATACTAGTAGAGGCTAACTCAAGAACAGTCTCCACCGAACTCCCAAGTAAGAATTCGCTATCTTAATCAGAGCCATGGCAAGAGAAAGGAACCTCAACGAAAGGCGATGATCACACCCATCACCAAAAGAAAAAATTTCAACGCAGGGGTTAGTAACATAACCCATAGGAAAGCCAAAGACACCTTCGAAAGTCGTCAAATCTACATGAAGATGAAATGAACCTGAGTCTCGGTCCCTCGGCTGGGGGGCAGAGGATAGAGAAGAGACATCAAGACCTATGATCACCCCATCGCCAGCCACAGGTTGTTTCCTTTTGTCAAGCAAAGAGGGCGCCTCTTCAACCACTACCTCCTTATCATGGGAGGGAGTCAGCAAGGGGGCACTTGAAGGAGAGCCTCTCGCGGTTTCCTTCTCCTTGGCAACCGAGGGCCCGACCTCAAAGTCAGGTTTCCGCGCCTTGGATTTAGATTGACTTGAACTCTCACCCACCACAAGAACCATTCGGTAACCAGGGAAGAACGCTCTAACAACAAGAAGGAAGCAGCATGAGAACAATCATAAATATATCACAAAGAAAAGAGAAGGGAAAAAGAACATACTGGAAGCATTAGCAGCCATCCCTGACTTAGAAAATTTCTTGGCCTGATAAGCAGAACTAGAGGGTTCTTCCCTCTCATCCGATTCAACGGTTTCCCTGTCTGAAGAAGAAAGCTTCCCAAAAGTGAGTCATCTATACGAGCAACCAACGCAAAGATCGACCCTTACTCATGGAGGGGCGAGATACGCCTACTACGGGGGCAACCTTAACACCAAGGGAAGAGGGCGAACTTTTAGTTTCCCCAAATGGAGCAACGCTCCAGCACATCCGAAGGAAGGGTCAACCCTTAACACATGTCAATAGACCCCTTCGCTCGCGGCGGTGAGAAGAAAGCTTGTTAGCTTTTTCACCCTCACTTTTATGGGGAACAAATAGCAGGGTAAAGGTCAAGAGCTATACACACGCTCCAACGAATGAAGGAAAAATGTTACACATGCCGAAGGTCGAGGTTAATGGACAATGCTCACGCTAGTACGAGGGAGGCGGAACGTTGTGTCCCATTGTGTGGCAGAGTTCCCACCCTCAAGTAAAGGAGAGGTCTATGCTCTCACCTTTGCACTTATGCTCATATTCATGATTAACATCTACAGGTACATCAATATCATCACTCATGCTTATACTCACAACCCGTCCATACATACATACATGTTCATGATTGCACTCATATGCATGCCCACATACACACTCCCGGGTGTTCAAACATTTAGACGTCCATGCACATGGCCGCCATATATTCATGCATACATTCGTGACTACAATCGCAGCATGTCTCTACTCACTCCTATCCTTATGTTCCTACTTGCATGTATGCTAGTACACATCCTCATGTTCATGATATGTCCATGTTCACTCCTAGTTAACATCCTATAGGCATATTTTCTAGTATCCCATACTTAGAAAAAAAAATTAGACCAAAATTAAATTTTTCTCCACTTAGAAAAAATCCCGGCATGAAATTGAAGTATGAATCACTTAGCTGTATTCGTATTGCATCCCTATGCGAGCATGTATTTTTCGAGTATACGCCCGTAGCAAAGATAGACTTATTACTCCCACCTCAGACGGACGCGTGCTTAGACACGTGTCCGTGCTATTCTGACGTTTACAATTCCTCTATCTTATAAGGCAGGGGGCAGAGTCAGAGGCACACATCCATGGGTAAGTAAGCATTCAGACGAAAGGTAAAACCACGGCTTCAAATTGCGCGTTTCATACCATCCTAAAATAGAGTCAATCAAGGGTCAGGCCATTGGTTGACTCGGGGGCATGTGATGGATATACGCCCAATTTGAACCCGTTGACTTCCGAATTGTTCCATTTTTATCACCCCGTTAATGATTGTAAATCGAAACTTCAACCCGAACACTTCGCGAAAACACCAACGGTCCGGACGAGGCCGAAGCGCTCGTCCGGCCAAGTTAGACTCACCTAGGTGAGGTCGGGTCCCGACCTCCCCTAGGGGAGATCGGGTCAGCCAACCCGATCTCCCCTACCCTTGGGGGTCAGATTTTCCTTCCCCCCAAGGGCCCCGGCACCACTCTTGGACTCCCATACTCGGTTTATTTCCGCCAACCTTCTCCGTAATCTAAGGTCTTAATTACGTGTTTAAAGGTTAATTAACTGTGTTTTAAGGTTAACGATGTCATTAAGCCACCTTAATGACACCGTTGCCTATAAATACAACACCTCCACTATTCATTTGATCATCTTGGCAAGTTGCATAATTTTGCTCTGACATCTCTCTAGCTTTATCTCTCCAAAACCGTACTGACTTAGGCATCGGAGAGGGTTCATCAGGCACCACCCCCCCCCCCTCTGTGCCTGGTATTGCCCCTCTTGCAGGGCGCGAGGAGAAGAAAGGCTAAGAACGGAAGGACACGAGCTAGGACAGCATAACCCGAGAGCATCGAATCCGCAACATTTCCAGTGAGGAACGAGACTTGAGTCGACCGCCCATTGACCCTAGACTCGGAACCTAACAATACCTGCATAGGATAGGTATGGGGTCTGCCCTTTGAACCTTCCCTTGTGAGCTTATACCGACTTTACTGGCTGGTTAGTAGACGCGATGTCCTTGAACTAACTGTCGTTGGTGTAAATGATGATACAAGTCACACAGATATCTCCCTAGTATTTTTCGGTTCACGCCTCGATGTCCGTTATGGCCCTGGACATCTAGCCTGGTTCTGCGCGCGTTTCTAAGAAATGCGCCCTCAACAGTTCCTTTCGAAGCGGCCCATCTTCTCACTCACATAGGTGATTCATTATCTCAACAGTTTCATTACAACTCTGATCTCAATCATGAGTGTCTTTGAGATTTCTCACGAATCATTAAAAGTTTTCACTTAACATTTCCCACTCTATCACTGTTTTCATCTAAGAATGGCTTTTGGAGTTTGAACCCCACAGTGATCTCACTCACTCCTGTGATTATGTTGTCCCATTGAACCTAGATCTTGGGATCTCCAGTCAACTAGGTTGGGTTTTCCTTCTCAGGAATGTTTTTTCCACGGGCTTTTATCCCATTCCTCTCGATGCTTGGCCAAAAAGCTCTATGTTTAAACCTTTGGTTAGCGGATCCGCAATATTAGCAGCCGATCTAACATAATCGAGCGTAATAATTCCAGTTGAGAGCAATTGTCTAATGGAGTTATGTCTTCGACGGATATGTCTAGACTTTCCATTATACATGTTACTTTGTGCCCTGCCTATTGCCGATTGACTATCGCAATGTATGCAGATTGCTGGCACAGGTTTTGGCCACCTCGGAATATCCTCTAGAAATTGACATAACCATTCCGCCTCTTCAGCACACTTGTCGAGTGCAATAAGCTCAGACTCCATGGTGGATCTGGCTATAAATGTTTGTTTTGAGGATTTCCATGATACTGCTGCACTTCTAGGGTAAACACATACCCACTTGTGGCATTTGAATCTTTCGAATCAGATATCCAATTAGCATCACTATAGCCTTCAACTATGCTTGGATGTCTTGTATAGTGCAGTCCATAACTGCGAGTATGTGTCAGGTACCTAAGTAGCCTGACGATTCCATCACAGTGATCTACACTTGGATTACTCGTGTATCTGCTCAGCACGCCCACAGCGTGTGCTATATCAGGTCTAGTACATGTCATTAAGTACATTACACTCCCAATGATCCTAGCGTATTCAATATGAGATTTCCCTTCTCCTTTGTTTTTAGAGAAATACTTGCTCGGATCCATTGGAGTGCTGACCTCTCTCATATCATTTTTGTTGAATTTTTCTAATATCTTATTGATATAATGAGATTGACTTAAAGTAATTCCTTCTGATGTTCTTATGATTTTTATATCGAGAATCACATCAGCAAGGCCCATATCTTTCATGTCAAATCTCGAATTCAACATTTGTTTCACTGAGCGAACCATGTCATCATTGCTCCCGATGATGAGCATGTCATCGACGTAAAGACATAAGATTACATATCCTTTATCTGTATTTTTCACGTAGATGCATTTATCGCATTCATTAATTCTAAAGCCTTTCTCAATCATGACACTATCAAACTTTTGATGCCATTGTTTCGGTGCTTGCTTAAGACCGTATAACGACTTAACGAGTTTATTGACTTTCTTTTCTTGCCCTGGAGCTGAGAAACCCTCGGGTTGTTCCATATAAATTTCTTCTTCTAAGTCTCCATTTAAGAAAGCTGTTTTCACATCCATTTGATGTACTGCAAGATTTCGGAGGGCCGCAATTGTAAGTACCATTCTAATGGACGTAATTCTCGTTACGGGAGAATATGTGTCAAAGTAATCAAGACCTTCCTTCTGTCTGTAACCTTTGATCACAAGTCGAGCTTTATATTTATCAATTGAACCATCTGCTTTCATTTTTCGTTTAAAAATCAATTTGTAGCCTAGCGGTTTACTTCCAGGTGGAAGATCCACTAGCTCCCAAGTATGATTTTGCAAGATGGATTCAATTTCACTATCGATTGCCTCTTTCCATAGAGATCCCTCAGAAGAGTTAACAGCTTCCTGGTAAGTCTGAGGTTCGGCTTCAAGCATATAAGTCTTTTTTTTTGGCCAACTTCAAGCATATAAGTCAGAAAATCTGTACCGTAGGATTTTTCAATCCTTGCCATTTTACTTATCTTGGGCTCGACCTCAGTTTCGACTTCTGTCTCAACTTCAACATTTTCATGTTCTTGGTCTTGATATAGTCTCATATTCTTGCCTCGAGGGGCTCGTTTCCTCTTTTGACTTAGCTGGAAACTTATCTTCAAAGAAATACGCGTTTCTTGATTCCATCGTCGTATCTTTGTGTATATCTGATATTTTTTATTCGTACACAAGAAACCGATAAGCATTACTATTCTGAGCATTTCATATAAAAATGCAATCAACCGTTTTTGGACCGGTTTTCACCTTTTTCGGTAGAGGTATCATTACCTTCGTAAGACACCCCCACATTCGAAGGTGTCTATAAGAAGGTCTCCTTCCTTTCCATAACTCAAAAGGAGTTTTTTCTTCCTTCTTACGGGGCACTTTATTTAACAGATAACTGCTAGTTAAAATAGCTTCGTCCCACATGTTCTGTGTTATCCAACATTGAATTCATCATCTCCTTCAATGTTCGATTCTTCCTTTCTGCAATCCCATTCGATTGAGGTGAGTAAGGTGACGTAACTTCATGAATAATACCATGCTCGGCGCAAAATTCATGAAACGGTGATTCGTACTCGCCTCCTCTATCAGTGCGTAGTACTTTGATTTTCTTTTCAAGTTGATTTTCAACTTCTGTTTATACTGCATGAATTTCTGTATAGCTTCATCGTTGCTTTTCATCAGATAGATATAGCAGTATTTCGTACTGTCATCCACAAACGTGATAAAGTATTTATTTCCTCCTCGAGTTTGGACATACTTCAAGTCGCAAACATCGCTGTGTATTAAATCAAAAGGTTTTGTGTTCCTTGTAACCAGAGGAAAAGATGTTTTTGTAAGCTTAGCTTCCACACATATTTCACACTTATGTATTTTGTCAGTTTCGAATTTAGGGATACGATCCATGCTATCCAATCTTCGCAAAGATTCGTAATTAACATGTCCTAATCTACCATGCCATAAAATTAGGAGATTCAAGCATATAAGCAGAAGAAACATTCTTATTCATAATCTTTTTTTTAGGCGCCACGACCATTACAGACATCTTATAGATACCCCCACTCTCATAGCCTTTCCCAACATAGACACCATTCTTAGAGAGTACAAACTGACCAGACTGAAAAACAATTCTGAAGCCATATTTATCAAGTAAGGCCCCTGACACTAAATTTTTCCGGATGTCCGGAACATGCAACACGTTGGTCAGAGTAACTTCTTTCCCAGAAGTCATCTTCAGCTTCACAGTACCTTTTCCCTTGATGGATGATGTGCTCGAATTTCCCATGAACAGGGTCTCTTTGGGATTCTGCTTCCTCAAAATTAAATAACAGATCCTTATTCGAGCAAACATGGTTAGTGGCGTCGGTGTCCAGCCACCACTCTTTCGGGTTGGAGTCAATCGGGTTCACCTCTGACACGACAGTTACCAGATTCAGGTTATTGTGGCAAGATTTAGAATCTTCTTGAGTGGTTATTCTCTGCACCTCCTCAGCCACGGTCCTCGACTTTCGGTTTCCTTGTCCAGCTCCCACACTTGTCATACTCGTCACCAGAGCTGCATCTCCTGTGGTCTGAACAACATCACCGTTGTTGTTGTCCATAATATCTGAGACCAACAAGGCAACAACACACAAATATTTCAGAATAAACCCTAATGTAATCGAACAAGGAAATTGCCTTTAGATTGTTAGTCGAAATCAGGGGTAAATCAGTAATTCTGAAATATGTAGGACAAACGTCCGTTTAATTTTTATTCGGTGATCAACATACAATTAACGAGTAATCTGTATGTGTATGAAACCAAAATTAGCGATCCGTAAATCGAATGGGAAAGACGGTTTTTACTGAGGCACGTGCTGACCACACTCTCCTTAAGGCAATTTCGCCCCACCTCACCCTTAGGCAATGCAACGAGGTTTAACACAAGGGGTGATCACCTCCCAGGATACAACAGTGTCGTTGACACGAACCGTGCACACAGTTCGTCCAACCGAACTGAATAGTACCTGAACTCAAAAGAGAATGTGAGATTCGGAGAGAAAAATAATAAGAAAATTGAATCTCAGAACAAGGATTAAACCTGAGCAACTAGCAGTTACGAAAACGGAAGTGATGGAACAGAACACCTTGCAGTCATTGAAATTGTCGATTTTGAGAGGAAAATTTTCGGATTTTTATGTGTTGTCAAAAACAGAAGGAATACCATCATATTTATAGTGCAAAGATTGCTCAAACCAAATTTGGACAGTGTATAAACTGACTCAAATTTCGACTCAATTAAAAATATACACCGATTATTTACGCGTATATACTCGCCAAATTTCACCATTCGATGTATCTGGACATCATTAAAACATGTAATTTTCGGTTTGCTATATTGACAGAATATTATGTTCCAAATTCTATTTTTGGCAATAAACAAAAAAATTCGGTTTAGCTAAACCGGGCTCACGCGAGGTAGGCTTTTCGGGCCAACACAGATCCGGTGACACATGATCTCGTGTCGACACATGATCTATTTTGACACGAAAAATAATATACTTTTAGGCCCAATACAAATGCTACAAAACCATCATAAATCAAGCACCATCATATTTTGATACGTAAGCTGAAGACATCCCATTTTTTACATTGCATTTCTTAAAAGTGGGACCCATTTATTTTTAGGTAACCTATTCTTTAAACTTAAAGAATGCACTATGTATTACGTAACTAATTTGTAATTATAAATGAATTCATTTTATAATTGTTGTTGGAAAATTTAATAATAAACTATATTTAGGAAATATATATATTCAAACAATACGATTGTTGAGCAAATATTGTTTACTTGTGTTTTATCTTTATATATTACTTAAAATATACATAATTAAAAAAAAATATATATATAATTTAAGTAAAACCATTGTGGATGCTCTAAATTCAATTAGAGTTTATATTATAAGTTTTTATTGTTACATACTAATTCCATTATTTCTTTTAGGATTATATAAACTCCTATATTTGTATATATATATATAAAGATTAAAACAAGGTTTGCGCCAAACTGAGTATGAGTAATAATGATATATATATATATATATATATATATATATATGTATAATGACTAATTGTAATATCCACCATTGCACCTACAGGTATGAGCTACGAGAACATAATTAAAAATGTGTCGAATTGTATTAGAGAGCTGCAGGTCAGGTTATGAAAAAGAAGTATGCTCATGTTTTCGTGTTGTAACAGAAATTGACAGCTCTAGTATGGGTTTAGATGCTTGAGTCAATAGTTAATATGTAGCTTCAAAGCAATGACATTTGTCCTGCTGGAGAGTCGGACGAATATCATCATCTTGGTTGTAGTTGGCATATATATGTTGGAAATACATTAAATTGTACTAATAAATCAATTGGTGAGTGGACTATGTAATGTAAGGCAAGTTTTAATATCTCAGAAAGAGAAGAAGTGCACCAAAAGGGCAACGAAAGCTGCGATAATTGGCTCAGTTGCAGGCAGAGACACAAGGCCAAAGTTGATAAAAACTTGATACTTGCGATTTCATCTTAACTGGATTTCTCTTCAGGAAATCATTTCTATGGATGGAGAGATTTCAAATTGTTTCCTAACGAAGTCAGCTGCCTGCTTGATTCATTACATACTGGTGAGCGCATTTTGCCATTCATAAAAAACTGAGCAGCACAGCAGTAGATTGCAACCAAATGTAACCACAAGGTTCTAACATCTTCAAAACCAAAATTGACACAATGTAATTAAGTAGCATCGAAAGAGAAAATTAACCTAAGCACTGAGCAGAACAGCTCCACCAGCCTCCTTGATCTTCTTCTCCGCGTTCTTAGACACCAGCTTCGCCTTAACCACGATCGGCTGATTCTCCGGCAGCAGGCCCTTCCCGAGCACCTTGAAGTATCCAAATTGCGACACATCGATCAACGGCACGTTGTCCTTGCTTGCCTTCTCCTTGATCTCTTCAGGAACAAGGGACCACAGCTTGTCAATGTTCACGATTGGGCAGTGGAACTGATTCCGGAGCTTGTGGAAGTACCTCATACCCACTTTGCCGAAGTATCCAGGATGGTACTTATCGAAGAGGATCCTGTGGTGGTGCATACCACCGGCGTTTCCACGACCACCGGGATGCTTCCGGTGCTTGCCGATACGACCATGACCGGCGCTGACATGGCCACGCTTCTTGCGGTTCTTCTTGAACCGAGTCGTCATCTTCTTCTTACCTTCGGCTTCTCCTCTGTGCGGCGTGCGGGGCTGACTGAGCTCGGGTGACCCTGACTGAGAGATAGATCTAGGGTTTTATCAAATTTACAGATGGAGCTCAATGACGTTTATGCCCTCAATAAATTCGTTAATTTGCCTTACTAAATACTAGTTAGGGTTAGGACTTGTTCGGCCCAACACTTTAAATCGGCTCAGCACTCTTTACAACAGTGTTTTGAAAACCGGACCGGGTCTCGAACCGGTAAGATGGCCGGTTTACGGTTTAACCGGTCAGACCCGGTTCAACCCGGTTCAAACCCGGTTCAGAATAGAATAGAGTGTGCTTCCCTCTATTTATTGTGTTCATCTTCTTTATTCCTTTTCTGTAGCGCCTGTACCTTGTAGGTCCTGTACTACATTTTGTCATTTCCCTCACGTTAGTCTAAGTCTACACGTTATTGCTCAGACCACCACCATCTCTTCCTCCCACCCCACGGCAGCTACTCTCCCCTCGGTTTCTACTTCGCCTCCGATTTTGACCTCCCCGCCTCCGACATCCACTCCTCCGCTGCCCTTCCACCGCCTGTTAACTTCCCTCCACTGGCATCTCCTCCTCCGGCAACTCCTTCACCTTCCTCCCCTCCTCCGATTTTGACCTCCCCGCCTCCGACATCCACTCCTCCGCTGCCCTTCCACCGCCTGTTAACTTCCCTCCACTGGCATCTCCTCCTCCGGCAACTCCTTCACCTTCCTCCCCTCCTCCGATTTTGACCTCCCCGCCTCCGATATGGACCACCCTACCTCCGGCATCCACTCCTCCGCCTGCCACTCCATCAACTCCAGCGTGGGAATCTCCATACCCTTCTTTTACTGAGACCTTTACAGTGTCCTGTATTTCGGATGCGAACCCTAATCGTCAATTGGAGGACATAACGGAATCGATGCCTTCGTCGGCTTCTGTGCTTCCTTCGTCGGAAGCCACTATGTTGCTTGACTCTGTGGAGGACTACCGTCGTGCATGAATTTTTTTCTTAGATTTGGGCCAGCGAGGTGGGCTTCATGGGCCTCACTTGGACGAGAATGCATGGAGGGAGCAGCTGATGCTTAGGGATCATTTTAATCAAATGGGCCACTCAACCTTTGCAGAGGTTGGGCCATCGAACTGGTCCCCATCGCCACCGCAGCCACCACCGGAGTTTCTTAGGGATGTTGCAATGGGTTTGTTCATCGTCGGGACAAGGAGTCGAGAGTGGAGAATGGACCATCACCTTTGCCGGAGTCTAGGAAGCGATCCTTTGAGGAATATCGTCGCCCGGGCATCCACATCAGAGATACACCAATGCCGGAGGCCAACACGAAGAGGACTAGACAGAGGCTTATGGAAATTGATCCTTTTAGCTCCTCGGATACCTCGGATGAATACCAGGATATGATGGATCTGTCAGCATCATTCTCTCAGGTTTCTTTTTTTTATTTTCAGCTTGGCATGCTTCTTTCTATAATTTGGATGGAATCGTTCTAGCGGGTCTGCAGGAAGTGCAGTTCCCGCAGCCATTATGAATGCTTTAGCCTGGAATTATTAGGGCTGTGGTAATGCCCTGACAATTAAACATCTACACCATTTGGTGGCGCAATGGAACCCGTCGATTGTCTGCCTTTCTAAAAATAAGTGTCAACCGAAGAGAATGGAGACCACTCTGTCTAATCTAGGATTTCCCAATATAATTTCGATTCCAGCTGTGGAGACTAGGGGGACTATTGATTGCTTGGAGGTTTCTTGCCTCAGTCACTATAGTCCACTCAAATGCACGTATGATCCATTGCTCAATTAAGACTAACCCAGCAAATTTGCACTGGTTATTTACCTTTGTGTATGCTCCTACGGTTTTCGCTGATCGATTTAATTTTTGGGAGGAACTAAACAACCTTAAACCTGCTTTGGAGGATTCTTGGCTTATACTGGGTGATTTTAATGATATGTGGGGTTTGGAAGAAAAAAAAAGGAGGGAATATTATGTCTGCTTCAATCTCATATTTGGTCTTGTTCTCTTGACGTTTTAGATTTAGGTTTTCAGGGCCCTCCCTTTACTTGGTTAAATCGTAGGACTGGTGATGACAATATTAAATATAGGCTTGATAGGGCTTTGGCCAATTTTGAGTGGATTTCTAGATATCCTGAGGCTTCTTTATTCCACTTGGAAATGATTGCATATGATCATTTTCCCATATTGCTCTCTTTATCTAGTTCCTCCAATAGATCTAAATTGCATCCTTTTCGTTATGAAAAAACGTGGGAAGCTCATCCTGATTTATGTTCAGTGGTTGATAGTTCTTGAGGAAAGCTTATTATGGGCCTACCACAATTTGTGTTGTTCCAAAAAATAACTAGACTTCGCTTTGCTCTTAGACACTGGAACAAGAACACCTCAGCCCTTCTACGTCTTTTACACTGCCAAAATCTTTCCAAGATTCTGAATGATGAAGCTAGGCTCACTGAGGAATTAAATCAACTCTACTCTCTAGAGGAAACCCACTGGAAACAAAAGTCTAGGCAACTTTGGTTACTTGAAGGGAATAGGAACACAAGGTTCTTCCATGCTAAAAAAGTAGCTCGCCGTCACATCAATCGTTTAGACTACTGGCTCACAACATCCCATCAGGTCCATGATCATGTGGTCTCATATTTCACAAACTTGTTCACCTGTTCTGGTTATCAGGGCCCCTTTTCACTACTGAACTGCCTTGCAAATAAGAACCTCTCTCAAACTCTCCTACCTCTTGATGAGGTTGTATCTCAACTGGAAATTAGAGAAGCTTTGATTGGCCTACATCCTGATAAATCCCCTGGCCCGGATGGATTCCCACCTGGGTTCTTTTAGAAACATTGGTCTATTGTATCCCCAGAGGTTTACTTAGCTGTCCAAATTTTTTTCCAGAATGGTCATATACTTAGACAAAATAGCCACACTTATGTGGTCCTTATCCCTAAGGTGGACCAACCTCAGTCTATCTCCCAATGACGCGCTATTAGCTTGTGTAATACAACCTATAAGATCATATCTAAGGTCCTGCTAATAGATTGAAGAAGTTCCTACCCTCTATAACATCCCTGTTTCAAAGTGTTTTTGTTCCAGGTAGACTTATCATTAATAATAGGGAATATAACCTAAAATCTGTCTCAATTTTGACCCATGTGTCAGTTTGGTGTCTGAGGTTTACAAAGACTGTCTGAAATTTCATACCTGTTGCTATTTGGTGTCTTCGTCTATTTATGGGGTTAAATTGGACGGAATGTGGTCACGTGACCAGCATGTGAGTGAATAATTTTAAAAATTCCTAAAATAGCGCCCTCCAATTCCGGCCACCACCACCGATTCCGGCCCGGTAACCTTCTTCTTCTGCCATAACCAGCTGCAGCTGCACCGCCGTGTCCGGAATTAGAGGTTTGTGGCCGGAATCGGAGGTAGGGTGGCCGGAATCGGGGTGGGTGGCCGAAATCGGAGGTGGGGTGGTCGAAATTGGGGTGGGTGGCCGGAATCGGGATGGGTGTCCGGAATCTAACGGAAAACCAAATAGCAACAAAACTGAAAATTGGGACACCAAATATCAACAGTTTAAAATTGAGACACCAAACTTACACTCGGGTCAAAATTGAGACAGTTTTTAGGTTCTATTCCCTTGGTAATATATTGTTAGCTCAGGAATTGCTCCACCCAATCAAAAAGAGGAGAGTTGGTCGCGTAGGTCTTACGGCTCTGAAGTTAGATATGAGTAAGGCCTACGACATAATCGAGTGTCATTTTCTCCAAGATGTGCTTAATACTCTAGGCTTCCCTGAAAAGTTTATATCCTGGATCATGAAGTGTGTTATGTCTACCACTTTGAGTATTCTGATCAATGGGTCCCCTTCCACCGCAATAACCCCCACAAGAGGACTGAGGCAAGGAGATCCACTATCTCATTTCCTTTTTATTCTATGCTCAGAGGCCCTGTCTACTCAATTGTCTAGATCTCAAGAATTATCCTCCCTCAAAGGTATTAAACTAGGAGCAAACTGTCAGGCTATCTCCAATCTTCTTTTTGCAGATGATAATTTTCTGTTCCTTGAAGCAACTTCTGAGAACCTTCAAATTATCCTACACCTATTGGAACAGTATGAACTTCAATTTGGACAGTGTATCAACTTTCACAAACCTTCTATCAGATTTAGTCATAATGTCTAGAACACTCTTAAACTACAGTTAATATCAAGTATTGGAGTGGTTGACATGTGTGATTCTGATAAATACTTAGGACTTCCTATTAACTGGTTTTTCTAGAGAAAGGCAATTGGAGCTTCTCTAATTCAACGAGTTGGTTGGAGAATACAAGGGTGGATGTCTAAACTCCTGTCCCTGGCAGGCAAGGAGGTACTCATTAAATAAACAGCTTCTTCTAACCCACCATATGTTATGAGCTGCCTAAAACTTCCCTACGATATTCTAGATAAACTAGAACAAATCATTAGGCAATTCTGGTGGAAAAGTTCAGTGGAGAGAGTGGGTATTAACTAGATTAATTGGGCTAAATTAACTAGTAGTAAATGAGAGGGAGGTCTGGGTTTTAAGGATCTTAGAATTCAGAACATAGCTCTTCTGTTTAAGTAACTGTGGAAGCTTCTCGCCTCTGGTGACTCTTTGTGGGCTTCAATTATAAAACAAAAGTATTTCCCACATTGCTCTTTTTTTGTAGCAACTTGTTCAACTAATCACTCTCCAATCTGGAAATCAGTGTTAGCTTTGAGGCCTCTACTTTGTCTAGCTACTAGGTGGCTAGTAGGATCAAGGGATTTTATTGATTTTTGGACGGACCCTTGGTTTTCCAAACTTCTCTTATCTACTCCAGTGGAGAATTGGGGTTGATGATGGTAATCCTGCAAAGGTGGCAGCATTCATCGATCCTGTCACAAGGTCTTGGAGGATGGATGCGTTGTCACACACACTACATCCACTTATCACTCAGTCAATACAGAACTTGGATATCCCATTATTCCCAACACCAGATAGATTTGTCTGGTTGCACCATAAATCATGCAACTACAATGTTAAGTCAGGATACCATCTTCTCCAATCACTTTTCATCTCCCAAAATTATGGTTCTACGTCGGCTCCTTCTATGACTGTTAGTCCTAGCTTTTAGAGTAAGTTTTGGTCTCTATCATTACCTCCTAAGGTTAAGATGTTCGTTTGGAAGGGTTGTAATGGTGGTCTAGCCCTAGGGAAGAACCTCCAGCGACGTATAACTCACATCGTTCCCATTTTCCCTATGTGTTTGGATGGTCTGGAATCCTGGAATCACCTTATGTGGAGTTGTTTCTTTGCTTCTAGAATTTGGTTTGCATCCCCTCTCGATGTTAACACCTGTGCTTTGCCGGATATCTCCGTTCTGGATTGGTTTAATTGGTTTGAAGATGTAGCTACCCCATATTCAGATAGAAGGAAATTAATCTCCCAAAAGTGTCTAGTGTCTGGCTGGCTCGAAATGTTAGTATTTAGGAATAGGAAGCCAGATGTTTCATTTATTATGGGTTGTATGTCTAAGTTATTTATTGACGTGGATGGTATTTCGAAAAACTTGACAGGTACCAAAACAGGGAGGCCATTCTTCTCAGTACCCCCCAACAGGCCTGTTGGATCACGGTCGAAGCTCTGTTACGTTCTTGACGGAAAGCTTGAACTCCTGGGCTCCGCGCAATCCTGCAAAAGGGGATGACCTGGGTAGTGACCCATAATCCCTCTCCGATGCTTAAATGAGTATATGAATGATGGGGTGGTAAGCAGTAATCTAAGCTCGTATTAGAATGTGTGTTTTCTGAGGTAACTTCCTCCTTTATATAGGAGGGGAAGTTACTCAGTTACTTGTAACCGCGCCTGGCAGTTTTACCCACGATTCCGCATATCTCGTTCGGGATTCCATATATCTCGCCCCACGCTCCGCGTATCTCGCCCATACTCCGCGTATCTCGGGGCACGCCCTGCGTATATCGGGGGAGGTTATCTGTATCTCAACCGTCTCCCACTACTCTATCTAGTAGGCGGGTTTCTCGGCTTTATCCTCTGATCACAAGTCCCAATTCATATCGGGGACTCCAGAGTTATCTCATTCTAGGTCACCACCCAGGACCCCTTGTCTTACGAGACGGGTCCAGCTTCCTCGGGGCTTTATTATCGGGGCCTTCTCAGAGGCGTATCGGGGCCTACTCAGAGGCTTCTCGTCGGGAGCATTCAGCTTATATATCGGGACCGATCTCGTCGGGACCCTTCATGCTGGGCTTCTGGACCTTCTAGGTCTTTCACAAGGCCCACCAGGCTTACTCGCCGTCTATTAATTGTCAACGGGGCTAACGATTACATCGGAACCCATCATTTGCCCCCAAGACATGGGGAACTTGCAGTCCGTCGTGTCTTCCAATTCCAGACCTCCCGACCTCATCGTCGAAGGCTTCTGTTTCCAGACCTCTCGACCTCATCGTCGAAGGCTTTTATCTTCAGACCTCCCGATATCACCATCGGAGGCTTTTGCCTTAGGCACAACTCTTGAATAACAGGGCTCCTTACTTGTAATTTCTCAGACTTTAAGGGCAGTTGCCAAATCCGAGGAGTCTCCTCGGTTACTGCAGCATTAAATGCTAGGGATGACGAAACGGCGCCTAAACCGGCGTGACTGCTGCTTTCTGAAAAAGCACACATTACGTCACTAACGTCTCTTCCGTACCGTCCCTATGATTTCGGCGATCAAGATCGAGTCATTTCATCTTCAACGGCCCAGATTTGAGGCTGTCCAACTGTCCTTTTACCTATAAAAGCCAAAACCCTGGCACTATTCACTTCTTCCCTACCGTTTTGATTTCTGGAAATTCTGCCATTTTCAAACCTCGAAGCTTCTTCTCCAAGTTTTGTCTACTCTTCCAGTGATCCAAGGCCTCCAGCCCTCCAAACCTTTCTTCATCTTTTCCAAGCAACTATCAACAATGTCTGGTAAGGTTTTCCTTCTTTGCTTCTATGGTTTACTGACATTACCTTCTCCTCCTTTCTTAAGTTTTCCTGTTTGTGGCTGTTTTTAGACGAGGCCAGTTCCGGGGAAAGGACCCCTTTTACCTTTGAGCTTGCTATTAATGAAATTTCTGAGACCTCGTACGAGGCTGCCCTCCGAGAAGGCTGCATCACTTCAGACTGGGAACCCCGCTTCCCTTACGAGTCTCATCCAGCCACCAGGAGAAAGCATATCGTCACACGTCCTCGGGAAGGAGAGGTGTTCGTCTCCACCGGGCAGATAAACGCTGGGATTCGATTCCCTTTTTGCGGGAATCTGGTGGAGATGTGCACTTTCTACCAGACGCATCCCTGCACCTTCTCTCCACATGCTATCCGCGTGTGGAATGCTTTCCAGGTTCTGTGCCTCCGCCAGCAGTGGACGTACAGTTTGCTGCTCTTCCGCACCTTCTACGGGATGAAGTGTAATAAGGCTGGTGTTTGCTCCTTCTCTCCTCGACTCCCCAAGTGGACAAAGGAGCAACTTTCACGTTTCGGCTGGGATAGCGAGACCTGGAAGTTCAATAAGGATCGGGTGCTCATTCGTGACTCAGGGTCCGATAATAGCGGATGGAAGAAGTATTACTTCTTCGTCCAAAACAGCTCTATCCCATGGCCCCGATGGGAGGTTGTGGCGGACCCTGCCCCCAAGCTCGAAGTCTACACCGAGGATGACCTCAACACTCTCCAGCTGGTCCAGCTTTACCGTTGGGGGGAATCCTTCGTTCCCCTCGACGCCAACAAGCTCGTGGAGGGGGACTTGATCCAGATCGGAGTCCAGCTCCTCGATTCCGTTTCCAAGAATTTGGTTGTCTGGGTAACACTTCTAACCACTTTGTATTTTCATTTTTGCAGCCAAGAAGGCATCTCTGCTGACCCATCTCGTGTTGAAGCAGGGGAGACCGATGCCGTCAAGGGTGGCTCCAAGCGGAAGCGGAAGTCTTTGAAGAAGGGAGCTTCCTCTTCTGCCGCTCCCCCGACTGAAGAGCAGATCGGGACGGCCAAGCGGGCCAGAAGGGAGGAGATAGACCAAGCCTTCGGTGTTACCACTGCTGAGGAAGGTAAGCGCGTTCGCCTCGCTATTAAGAAATATAGGAGGTTGTCCCGAGGAGTTTATCCCCGCTGATCGGGAATCGCGGGTCCGAGATATTAAGTATATACTTCGAGGAGAAACCCCACGCATCCTTAAAGCGGGATACTACAACTTCTTTGGAAAAGACCAATATCTCGCGTGCCAAATCATCTGGTGCCCCCACAATACTCTGCCTGATTTCATTCGTCCCGCAACCGCAGGTCCATCAGAGGCTCTCACTCCGAGGAAGGCTGCTACTCCAGCAAGGGCCGCGACTCCACAGGAGCCGATGATGGAGGATGCCCCGACGGAAGCTCAGTTCCGTCAGGTGACCAACTTGGAGGCTTCCCCCTCCTCCGAGGAGCCAAATGAAGGCGGCCTGCTTCCCCGCCAAAGGCCAGGTCGAAGCATCCTGAGGCCAACTGTGGAGGACGTGTCCCGGAGTCCTCCTGCGGAGTTCCGCTCTCCGACTCCCGAGCCTCCGATCGAGGTGGCTCCTTCGACTGAGGCTTCCAAGGTAATCCCTCCTCTCCCCGTGGATGAGAATCTTTACAAGGTTTTCACCCCCGACCAGGAGACGGTTCCCTGGAACCCGATCGAGTCTCTCCAGGGGGTCTCGCTCCATCGGGGAGACCTTCAGCCTGAATTGGCCCTACATCTGCTGGCAGGGTCAATTCCACCAGCCTTGTGGCGCTAAATCTCCTTGGCGCGGGAGGACATCGAGGAAGAGCTCCGCAACATGGCTATCCGTCGGATGGAGGTAAGACTTTACTCTCGCTTTTATTCTTCCCTTCATTGTTTTTGCCTTCGATTATCGGATTTTAATCCTTTTTCCCTTTCGTCTTAGGAAACCGCGGACCAGCAGCGCTGCTTTGGCTTCATCCTGGCTCTGAAGGGTGCTTTGGAGGAGGCACAAGCCAAGTCGGACCCCGACGCGTTGGCCAAGCTCCAAGCGGACCTCGACGAGGCTGTAGCGGCAAGGAACAAGATAGCCAAGGAGCAGGCCCTCCTTGGCGAGAAGGCTCTGGGCCTGCACAAGCAGGTCCAAGATCATGAGGTCGTGCTGAGTCGGGAGCGGAGGATGCTCCAGGAGGAACAGCGGCGGCACGAGGCGGAGAAGAGGTAGCTCGTCCACGAAAAGGACGTTCTCGCGGAAGCTCTCGCGGAAACCAAGGCGGGACTTGAGGAAGCTAAGGCGAAGCTCGAGGCCGAGAAGGCTGAGTTTCTTGCCAAGCTGGCTGAGGCGAAGGCTCAAAGCCGCGAGGAGGGTCGCCAAGAGGGTCGCGAGGAATATCGGAACTCCGATGATTTCTAGGCGGATGCCGTGGGGTTCTGTAAAACCGAGGTGGAGAACATTCTGTTCAATGCCGTCGAGGAGCTCTACACGGCATACGAGGATTCCATCGACTTCAAGAAGTCCGAGACCCTCGCCCCTATCGCGGAGAGGTACTTCAGCCTCCCCGCGGAGAGTGATGAGGCCAATCCCCCTTCAGGTGCCGCGGACCTGACTCCGCGGACTGCGGAGCCTTCTGCCCAGGCTCCCTCGATTCCTGCTCCCTCCGAAGCTGCTGAGGACCCAACTTCCAACAAGGACCAAGCTTAATGCTCTATTCTTTAAGTCCTTGTAATTTTCCTCCTTGTATCCTCCTTATCTTTTGTATCGGAACCTTTAGGCCTTTGAGCCCTTATAAGAAATTCCTTCCATCTTTTTTGGTCTCGATAATCATTGCACTATTTAAAGCGACTTTAGTTTCGTTACTTAAAACGTTCCGATGCATCACTTAAGATGACTTCATACATCCTTCCGATGCTTTACTCGGGACTTCACCACTTAAAGTTTCTCGTCCATATCATTTAATGTAACTTCGTATGTCCTTCATGACATTTTCCTCGGGACTTTACCACTTAAGGTTTCTCATCCCTGCCATTCAAGGCAATTTCACACATCACTTAAGATGATTTTTTCGCACCCCTTAAGGCTTTTATCGCGCCATTCTAGACGACTTAATCGTACCCTTTAGGGCTTTTATCGCGTCATTCCAGACGACTTAATCGTACCCTTTAAGGCTTTTTGCTGCATCATATAGACGACTTATGCGGACCCGTTAGGGCTTTTTCATACCTAGGCTTTTGGTTGCATCATAAAGACGACTTACTCATACCCCGTAGGGCTTTTGTCCGTACCTCGGAAGGCTTTTATCGCGTCATAAAGACGACTTACTCGTACCTCGTAAGGCTTTTGATCGTACCTCGGAAGGCTTTTATCGCGTCCTTCAGGACGTCTTACTAACAGTTAGAATAAATCTAAAAGCATTTGGATCGGAAGCAACTTCTTTTATTCATTAATGACTCAAAGCTTTGCTTACATCGGATCGATAGATAACTTGCGCCATTCGCGGCGACTTAATATCAAACATGATACTTCTTCAAGTGTGCGCCACTGAAGGAATGTTTCAATGTCTTGCCATCAAGGTCCTCTAGCTTGTAGGCATTCGGGGCTGGCATCCCTACAATCTAGTAAGGTCCCTCCCATTTCGGTGATAGCTTGTTGATCCGATCTTGATGAACGAACTCGTTCCTCCGCCAGACAAGTTCTCCAACGAAGAATTGTCGGGACTTGACACGCCGATTATAATACCGGGCTGTTGCCAGACGCATCCGAGCCTGAACTTCATCAGCCTTCCATCTTTTCTCTTCGAGCAAGTCTAAGTCCTGACGTCTCATTTCCTCGTTCGTCAGAGGCTCATAATACCTACTGCGATGGGACGCCACCGCTATCTCCACGGGAGCAACTGCCTCCGTGCCATAAACAAGGCCAAACGGAGTCTCCCCTGTCGACTGCTTGGGTGTTGTTCTAACAGCCCACATCACGTTTTCAAGCTCATCTAGCCAATGACCTTGCAAGGCGTAGACTCTCTTCTTCAAGCCAACCATCACGATCTTGTTGGCTGACTCGACTTGGCCATTAGTCTGAGCATGGTGGACGGAAGTTGTCCGATGCTCGATGTTCAATTCCTCCAGGTACTCCTTCAACTGAGCCCCATTGAACGGTGGGCCATTATCGCTGATCAACACTCGAGGAACCCCATACCGGGATATGATTTGAGTTTGGAGGAACTTGAGGATCTGCTGCCCCGTCGTCTTGGCCAATGCCTTAGCCTCTATCCACTTTGAAAAGTAATCGATGGCTACTGGTAAATACTTGCACTGACCTTTCGCTTGTGGAAGAGGTCCCACCAAGTCAATGCCCCACTGCGCGAAGGGCCAAGCACTTCTGATGGACATCAAATCCGCGGCAGGAGCCACGATATTCGGAGCGTAACTCTGGCATGCATCACAGGATTGGACCATCGCTGTCGCTTCCTTGTTCATCGAAGGCCAATAGTAGCCTAGATTCAACGCCTTCCTTACAATGGATCGGGCCCCTTAATGACAGGCCGCGACTCCCTCGTGTAGCTCTCTCAGGATCCGATTCGTATCAGGCTCCGCTACACATTTCAGAAAAGAGGAAATCGGCCACATTAAAATTACCTTCTGGGGAGGTCTGTTTGATATCCAAAAACTGCTCAGCAACAGTCGGACAAGTGGGGAATGTTGGGGTGAACCGGAAAAGTTTGGGTAGAGCCTCGATCAGTGAGTTATTACGCACTCTTTCAAGGGTAGCTGCTTCTAGGCAAACCTCCTGGCTGTCTCTGCACCCTTACCTCCTTTATCACTGAGCGGTCATTTAGGGGCCTTAGCTGGTGATCCGGGCTGTTTCCCTCTCGACGATGAAGCTTATCCCCCATCGTCTCACTGCTTTACATGCCCCCTCTTGTATAACTGGTTGTCCACCATCACGTAGTTTCTCACGATTCGACGCAACCTGACAGCTGCCACTTCTTCATCGGGGAGTGCCCCCGTAGTCAGGTATGTGACTATCGGGGTCATCCAAGTGGGTTTCTCTTCTTCCTCCGATCCTGCTTCAATAGCGCAAACCTCCGACGGATCGATGGTTGAGATAATTATTCTGTCCAGAAAGTGCACCTTCTGATTCTCCTCAGGGGCCACTCCTAGAGCAAACTTGCTTAAGGCATCTGCCTCCGCGTTTTCTTCTCTCGGGATTGCCTCAATGTCGAGGCTTTTGAAGCTTCCCTTCAAAGTCTGCACCTCGTGCAAATACTTCTTCATTGTCGGGCTCTTGGCTTCATAACTCCCCTGGACTTGATTCACAATCAAGCTAGCATCACACTTCACTTTTAAATGATCGACTCCCGTTCCTTTGGCGATTTTAAGGCCCGTAATGAGAGCCTCATACTCGGCTTCATTGTTGGTGGCCCTAAACGTCAAGGCCAAGGCATATCGCAGGGGCTCGCCTCCACCGGGCGGTATCAATACAAATCCTGCCCCCGATCCTTCTACACTTGATGAACCATCAATGTACATCTCCCAAGTGTTCTCCTCATTTGGCTGTTCTGCTATCGGGACTTCCATGGTTGCCCCCTCTACAGGACCTGCTTCTTCCAGATCAGGTGCTGTAGACTCCGCGATAAAATCTGCCAATGCCTGGCCCTTAATAGCTGTCCTCGGAGCAAAGTGGATACGGAATTCCGTAAGCTCGATGGCCCATTTCACCAATCTCCCCGACGCCTCCGGTCGGTTCAAAAAGTGCTTCAAGGGCTGATTAGTTAACACCGTAACTTCATGGGCATGGAAGTAAGGCCGTAGCTTTCGAGCAGCAACGATCAACGCGAAGAGATACTTCTCAATAGCGGGATAATTCATTTCTGATTTGGCAAACGCCTTGCTTACATAATAAACAGGCACTTGGTTGCCCTTGACAATCTTTATTAAAACGGAACTAACAGCAACTTCAGAAACAGCCAAATAGAGATAAAGCGGCTCGCCTGGAACCGGTTTCGCCAACGGCGGGAGGGTACGGAGGTGCTGCTTGAGTGCTTGGAACGCCTCCTCGCACTTGTCGGACCATTCAAACTTCTTGTGGGCCCTTAGCACATAAAAAAATGGCATGGCTCGGTCACTCGCCTTGGATAGGAAACGATTCATCGCGGCTAATCGTCCATTCAGCACCTGGACCTCCCGATGGGTTTTCGGAGACTGCATCTCCTCAATCGCTCTCAACTTCTCGGGATTCACCTCGATTCCTCTTTGGCTCACCATAAACCCCAGGAATTTACCCGAGTTTACTCCGAAGGCGCAATTGTCCGGGTTCAAACGAACCTGATGAAACTTCATCCACTCAAACGCCGCCGCTAAATTTTGAACATGGTCTCCTGCCTGTCGGGACTTCACCAGCATGCATCCACATAAGCCTCCATGGTCTTTCCCAGCATGTCCTCGAACAACTTGTTCACCATCCTCTGGTAAGTTGCTCCAGCATTGATCAGTCCGAAGGGCATAACGTCGTAGTGATAGACGTCACTATCAGCATAGAAGGCTGTATGGGGGGCGTCCTCCTTCGCCATCTTGATCTGGTTGTAACCAGAATAAGCATCCATGAAGCTCAACAGCTCGTGTCCCGATGTGGCATCCACCAACTGATCAATCCTCGGGAGCGGATAACAATCCTTCGGGCAGGCTTTGTTCAAGTCGCGGAAATCGACACACATCCGCCATTTCCCATTACTCTTCCTCACCAGGACCGGGTTAGCGACCCAAGTCTGGAATCGGAGCTCCTTGATGAATCCAGTGTCGAGCAACTTGCCCACCTCCTGCTGGATCACGATCCTCTTATCCGCGCCCATCAGACGCCTTTTCTGCGCGATAGGCTTGATCGCGGGGTCAATCTTCAGCTCGTGCACTATCACGTCGGGGCTGATTCCTGGCATATCACTCAGGGACCAGGCAAACAGCTCCTTAAAGTCCTTCAGGAGCTCAATCAATTCGCGGGCTCTTTCCTCCGACAAAGCAGACCCGATCTTCACCTTCCTTTGAGGTCCGTCAATCTCAACCTCTTTCAGATCCTCCACGGGGCGGGACGCCCAAACTCCTCTCGAGGATCGGCATCAGTCTGCAAGACAGCCATGGCTTCCCTCCTTCTTCTTCGGGTGGCGTTAACATAACACCTTCGTGACGCCACCTGGTCACCCTTGACCTCTCCGACCCCATTGTCAGTCGGAAACTTCATCTTCTGGTGGACGGTCGAGGCAACTGCCATGAGAGGGTTGATGGTGGTCCTCCCGATAATAGCGTTATACGTCCCCGCGGACTCTACCACAACGAAATCCACGTTCCCCCATTCCATCTTCCAGCCACTACCGAACTCCACCGGTAAGGTAATCATCCCCAATGGATAGGAAGTAGAACCAGAAAATCCTACCATCGGGAAGTTCACCTGTGTCAGGTCCTTCTTTGTCTTTCCCATGGCTTCCAGGGCGTCCATGAAAAGAATGTCGGAGGAGCTCCCTCCGTCTATCAGGATCCGCTTCATCTCGAATCCATCCACGTCCAGGGTCACGACCAAGGCGTCGTCATGGGGGCTCTCCACGCCTATCAAATCCTCCGCTGAGAAAGAAATCACCATTTCTTCCTTTACAGTCCCCACCCGGACCTCTTTCCTAGCACCACAGCAACAGAGATGCGGGAACCATAATTCTCCCGAGATGCGGAGGTATCACCTCCCGCTGCCATTCCTCCGTGAATGACGTTAATGGTTCCCCGCCTCTCCTTACGGGCACCAGAGGATTCCGGCTCAACCTTCTTCTTCTTTGGGGACCGGTCGCGGGACTTGGAGCTAGACCGGGACCGGGTTTTGGAACGGGATCGGCACCTTCCCCTTCCAACGAACTCCTTAAGCTTCCCTTTCTGGATCAGCTTCTCTATCTCCTTCTTCAACTCCCGACAGTTATCTGTGTCGTGACCATTGGCTCGATGGTAGCGACAGTAACGATCAGAGCGACCTCCTAAGAACTCACCTTCTTTCCTCGGGGGGTGATGGGTCCGACTATAGCCGTCAGGCCCTTTAACGGCGAGGAAACGGTAAACAGGCCCACCAGGCCCAGAGTAAGGGTCAAGATGACCTAGGAGAAGGGTCCTGATGAAGGGAGTCCCGACGAAGCAGGGTCCCGACAGAGTCGGTCCCGATAGTGGAGCTAGAAGCTCCCGATGAGAAGCCTTTAAATAGGCCCCGATGATGAATCCCTGATAATGATTGGCCCTGTCACGATGACGAGGGGCCCCGAGCGGTGACACAACGAGATAACTCTGGAGTCCCCGACGGGAGTCGGGACTCGTTACCAGAGGATAAAGCCAAGATATGCGGGGCGTGGCCGAGATATACGGAACGTGGTTAAGATACACGGATCGTGGCCGAGATACGCGGGGCATGGCTAAGATACGCGAGATCATGTACGAGATAAGCGGGATACGGGCTAACCACCCCTAACGGTTCGCCAGGTACCTGAGGCACCTCCTTGCCTATAAAAGGGCAGGAGGTCACCTCAGATCAGGTTAGGTTGAAATTGAATACTTTTGATATTTGTTGCTTGCCAGTCAGACGAGATACTCATTTAAGCATCGGAGAGGGATTCTGGGTCACCGCTTGGTCTATCCCCTCTTGCAGGATTGCGTGGAGCAAAGGAGCCAGGATTGCCGTCAAGATCCGTGCCGGAGTTCCACCGTGATCCAACATTGGCGCCGTCTGTGGGAAACTAACAAAAAGCTGATATGCCTTCTACTCGCTCGATGGTGGCTGGCAAGAATAGAAGGGGACAATCTGGTGGTTCCCGTCACCCTGCTGCAACAAACCTGAATTCAGTACCAGAACAAGGAGAAAATCAAAATCATCAGGATAACAATGGATCGCATCCCGAAGAAGTTGCCCCTCGACACCAGGATAACAGGGGGCAGGAGGCCCCCCCGACTGCAGATTTGACAAGGGGCGTGGCGGAGGCCATGCCCATGTTCCTAGCGGCTGTAGAGGCTCTTTTAGACCGAAGGGAGGCTGCAAGGAGGCAGGAGGAGATGCCTCCGCTGGAAGAAGCAACCCTACCAACAGAGGGTCGGAACGTACAGGAAGCCCCACCCCAGGGTCAGGAAGGAGGTAAGATGACCGGTCAGCCGGAGAAGTTCGTGGTTGATGGGCCAGGACCAGTTCAGCACAGGACCATTCCCCTGAATGGCCCCATCACTCCCGATCAGGTGGTAAAAATCGTGAACATCTATATGGGAGAACAGAAGCCGCTGGTCTCGGAGTTGAGGGATCGATCCACTCATCCCTTCGTTCCCCGCCTAATAGACACCCTCGCCCCGCCAGGGCTGGGTATCCCCGAGATCAAAGAGTATGACGGAGAAGGAGATCCAGTTCGTCATGTCCAGAAGCATCTTATGGCGTGTCTGGGTAGAGCCCCGACAGAGGACATCGTATGTACCCTGTTCCCTAATACACTGGGAGAGAGAGCCCTGACCTGGTTCTTTAGTCTACCCCCAGGCTGCATCACCTGTTGGGCTGACATGCACGACCGTTTCATTCGACAGTACCAGGGTCGCCGACGTCTGCTGAAGAGTGTGAGGTCCCTCACCCTGGTGGTACAGAGGCCCGACGAATCACTGGCACATTACTACCAGCGGTACACGGCCAGTGTGGCGGAAATAGACGAGGAGATCTCGGAGGGCGAAACAATTCGTACCTTCATTCGGAACCTGACGGCCCCCTATGGTTCCGACCTGATGCACAGCGTGGCTGAGAAACCTGTGTGGAATATGGAAGCATTACAGAAGAGAGTGAAACGGCAGATCGATGTCCAGGAGTCAAAGATAGCCGCAGGAGAACTGGAGCCCCCAAAATCGAACAAAGGGAATCAGTCGAGCAAGCCTTTCGACGACCGTAAGTCAAAAGGCAAACATGAAGGTAGTCGGGACCGAGGTCGCTCTGGTCGGGGGGATGATAGACGTCCTCCAAGGAAGGATAAGAAGGAAGATCTCGACATCCCTCTCAACTGCTCCATGGCGGAAGTGCTGACAGTCATGGAACAACAAGGTATCTCCAGATACCCCCCGAAGAAAGATGGAGAATTCCTGGGGTCCCGCACAGATCGCTATTGTCGGTTTCACCGCGCAAATGGCCATGACACTAATCACTGTCGAGAGCTGAAAAAGGAGATTGAAAAGCTAATCCAGAAGGGAAAGCTCAAGGAGTTTGTTGGAGACAAACGATGCAGGTCCCGCTCTCGGTCCCGGTCGCGGTCCCGCTCCCGATCCCGCGATCGGTCCCCGAAGAAAAAGAGAACTGATCCAGAGTCATCCAGTGTTCACAAAGAAAGACGAGTCATCAATGTGATTCATGGGGGATTTGCTGCTGGAGGGGATACCTCGTCCGCTCGAGAGGTTTACGCCTCTAGGATTCCTACTGCGGTGGTACTGGGTAAGAGGTCTCGATCTTGGACCTTGAAAGAAGAGATGATGATCTCCTTCTCGTCGGAAGATCTCATAGGTGTGGAGACCCCGCACGACGATGCCTTAGTAGTAACTCTGGATGTAGACGGGTTCGAGATGAAGAGAATTCTGATTGACGGAGGAAGCTCCTCCGACATTCTATTCATGGACGCGTTGGAAGCCATGGGGAAGACGAAGAAAGATCTGAAGGAGGCAAACTTCCCGATGGTCGGGTTCTCTGGCTCAACTTCTTACCTGTTGGGAGTAATCACCTTACCAGTAAAGTTTGGTAGCGGATGGAAGTCAGAAAGGAGGAACGTGGAATTTGTCGTGGTTGATTCTGCTGGGACCTACAACGCAATTATCGGGAGAACAACCATCAATCCACTAATGGCAGTTGCCTCGACTGTGCACCAGAAGATGAAGTTCCCGACCGACCACGGAGTCGGGGAGGTCAAAGGTGACCAGGTGGCTTCCCGAAAATGTTATGTTAATGCCACCCGGAGGAGGAGGCGAGAGGCCATGACTGTCCTCCAGACAGAAACAGATCCCAGAGAAGAGTCTGGACATTCCGTCCCCATAAAAGATCTGAAAGGTACGTTGGGAGAAACCGTGAAAGCCTACGTGGATGATATGCAGGTGAAGTCCCGACAAACTAAGGATCACGTGCACAACCTCACCATGGCATTTGAACGGATAAAGCTCCGTCAAGTTCGCTTGAACCCGACAAAGTACGCCTTTAAAGTCCATTCAGGGAAGTGTTTGGGCTCGAGGATGAACCAAAGAGGAATTGAAGTAAACCCAGAGAAACTAAGGGCAATCAAGGAAATGCAGTCTCCGATAAACCATCAGAAGATGCACTTCCTGGAAAAGGCTTCTCGTATGTTGAACTTGGGCTATTACTGGCCCACGATGAGCAAAGAAGCAACGGCGTTGGTCCGATCATGCGACGCGTGCCAGAGGTACGCCCCGAGTATTGTAGCCCCAGCTGCCAACCTGACATCCATCAAAAGCGCTGGGCCCTTCGCGCAGTGGGGCATCGACTTGGTGGGACCTCTTCCACAAGCACAAGGACAATGTAAGTATTTACTGGTAGTTATCGATTATTTTTCAAAATGGATAGAGGCGAAGGCATTAGCCAGAATAACGGGGAATCAGATCGTCAAGTTCCTCCAAACCCACATCGTGTCCAAATATGGGATTCCTAAGGTGGAGACCAGTGACAATGGCCCACCGTTTAACGGCTCTCAGGTGAAGAAGTATCTGGAAGACCTCGATGGCAGAGCGATAAAGCGTTCTCAGTGGCGAACACTTGGAGAAACACCATGCTTGAAGAAAGTCGCCTTAAGTGGTGCCCGAAAAAGTCGCCTTAAGTGGTGCCCGATGTAAAATTGCCTTAAGTGGTGTATGCTATTTTCGATTCGATGTAAACCTATTTTATGCCAATAAATAAAGAGGTTGCTTCCAAACAAGAGTTGTCCTTAGATTTATGTTAAGTATGAAAGTCGCCTTCAGTGGTGCACGATGAAAGTCGCCTTCAGTGGTGCACGATGAAAGCCGCCTTCAGTGGTGCACGATGAAAGTCGCCTTCAGTGGTGCACGATGAAAGTCGCCTTCAGTGGTGCACGATGAAAGTCGCCTTCAGTGGTGCACGATGAAAGTCGCCTTCAGTGGTGCACGACGAAAGTCGCCTTCAGTGGTGCACGACGAAAGTCGCCTTCAGTGGTGCACGATGAAAGTCGCCTTCAGTGGTGCACGATGAAAGTCGCCTTCAGTGGTGCACGATGAAAGTCGCCTTCAGTGGTGCACGACGAAAGTCGCCTTCAGTGGTGCACGACGAAAGTCGCCTTCAGTGGTGCACGATGAAAGTCGCCTTCAGTGGTGCACGATGAAAGTCGCCTTCAGTGGTGCACGATGAAAGTCGCCTTCAGTGGTGCACGACGAAAGTCGCCTTCAGTGGTGCACGACGAAAGTCGCCTTCAGTGGTGCACGATGAAAGTCGCCTTCAGTGGTGCACGATGAAAGTCGCCTTCAGTGGTGCACGAAGAAAGTCGCCTTCAGTGGTGCACGAAGAAAGTCGCCTTCAGTGGTGCACGATGAAAGCCGCCTTAAGTGGTGCACAAACACTTAGGTTTATTCTAAGTATCCGAAAGTCGCCTTCAGTGGTGCCCGAGAAAAGTCGCCTTCCGTGGTGCATGAGAAAAGTCGCCTTCAGTGGTGCACGATGAAAGCCGCCTTAAGTGGTGCACAATACTTAGATTTATTCTAAGTATCCGAAAGACGCCTTAAGTGGTGCACAATACTTAGATTTATTCTAAATATTCAAAAGTCGTCTTAAGTGATGCACTCGATATTAAGTCGCCTTAAGTGTTGCAAGTTATTAAAATCGTCGGGAAAGACGTACGAGAATGTCCGACTTAAGCGCGTATAAGTAAAGTCACTAGGAGAAGTGCAACAAAAGATCGGAACTAAAGAGGTTTGATATTGATAAGGGCTCAAGGGCCCGACGATGACAAAAAAGAAGAAGATACAAGGACTCTAGAGATAAAAACACTCAAGCTTGGTCCTTGTCGGCAGCATGGGTAGCAGTTGGGTCCGCGGAGTCAGTAGCAGAGGGGTCCACAGGGTTGGCCTTGGGAGGATTGGCTATCGGGGCGTCCGCACTTGGAAGCTCAGAAGCATCCTCGACAACTACCGGAGTACTCCCCCCATCACTCTCCTCGGAAAGAGCGAAGTACTTCTTCGCAAAGGGAGCGAGGGAAGGAGACTTGTCAAAATTGATGGCGTCCCCGTACTCCAAGTGGAGCTCCTCAACGGCGTTGAAGAGAGTGTTCTCCACCTCCGCGCTGAAGAACTTCAGGGCATCAGCTTGGAAGCCCTCCGACTCCCGATAGTCCTCCCGACCCTTGGCCTCCGCTTCGGCCAGCCGTGCCGGGAACCCCGCGATCAGCTCCTCCAGAGCCTTCTTTTCGAGGACCAGCTGGTCCTCGGCGGCCTTCTTCTCCTGAGTCAGCCGATCCACGACTGCCCCCCGTTCCTGCCGCTCCTGCATCAAGAGCCCCTCGAAGTCCGCGATCTGCTGCTGAAGGCCCCGAATCCTCTCATTGAGGACAGCCAGCTCCTTGACCAGCTTCCCCCGCGAAGACTGGGAGGCCTTGAGATCCGCCTGAAGCTGCTCGCGAACTCCTCGGTCCCGCTCCCGGGCCTCATCATAGGCAATGACATACCCGATGAGGCGGTTGTAATCCCCGAGCTCCTGCAGTCAAAAGGAAAAAGTGTTAGAAGGACAAAAGACTCGATTTATTGATCAATAAGGAAAAAGTGAAGTTTCACCTCGATGCGGCGCACAGCCATATCCCTGACGTCCCGCTCCATATGCGTCCGATTGAGGTAAATCGGATGTCGCATAGAAGGCAGGATGGAACCCGCCAGAATATGCAGGGCCAGCTCTTGGTCCTGTTCCCCTTGTGTGAGCGGGACTCCCTGAAGCGTCTGGATCGGAGCCCAGGGGGCATTGGCCTGCGAAGGGTTGAAGGGCCTATAGAAGTCCCTATCGAGAGCCATGGGAGAGATGGGACGGGGAAGAGAAGGGCACATCTCCGTCTCAGCCCGGACAGGAGAGGGAGAAAAGTCATGGATGGGAGAGACCTCCCGCTGCTGTGGAGAAGACGAGGGAAGCGGCCCCTGAGGGGTTGGTTTCAAGGGGGATTGCCCCGCCTTCCGACGCTGCTGAGGGGGATCAACCCCGCCGGTCTCCTCGGAGGAGTCCAGGGTCTCCACCTGACGAAACTGTTCACCAGATGGTGCCTTCTCTCCAGCTGAGGGAGGCACCCCCGCTGAAGGCGGTGCATCTGTAGAAACGGCAGCCCCCGAGGAAGCTCCCGAGCGACCTGCACCTGGAGGATGAAGAGCTTCAGATAGGTAGTCAGGAAGTTCATCGGGATTCTTACACCAAATGATACGTCGGGAGACGTATTGATCCTTCCCGCGGAAATGATAGTAGCCCGCCTTCAAGACCCGGGGAGTTTCACCTCGAAGGATCCTCTTGACATCAGCAATTCGGCCCTCCTTGGTCGAGGAAATCAAGTCTCCCGTGGAGAAGACGAGGGAAGCGGCCCCTGAGGGGTTGGTTTCAAGGGGGATTGCCCCGCCTTCCGACGCTGCTGAGGGGGATCAACCCCGCCGGTCTCCTCGGAGGAGTCCAGGGTCTCCACCTGACGAAACTGTTCACCAGATGGTGCCTTCTCTCCAGCTGAGGGAGGCACCCCCGCTGAAGGCGGTGCATCTGTAGAAACGGCAGCCCCCGAGGAAGCTCCCGAGCGACCTGCACCTGGAGGATGAAGAGCTTCAGATAGGTAGTCAGGAAGTTCATCGGGATTCTTACACCAAATGATACGTCGGCAGACGTATTGATCCTTCCCGCGGAAATGATAGTAGCCCGCCTTCAAGACCCGGGGAGTTTCACCTCGAAGGATCCTCTTGACATCAGCAATTCGGCCCTCCTTGGTCGAGGAAATCAAGTCCGACGGAACCATCCTTTTATATGTTTTAATAGCGAGTCGGAGTTGTTTACCTTCTTCAGCATTCTGGACCTCGAAGAGTTGGTCCAGATCCACCCGCGGTCGCTTGGGTTGCTCCGTTGAAGGAGACCCCGACCTGGCAGCAGCAGCCTTCTTGGCAGACTTCCTCTTCCGCGAGGGGCGGACAGCATCGGTCTCCCCCTGCTTAAGGAAGAAATCGGTCAGCACAGACACCTTCTTGGCTGCAAACAATAAACGAAGAAAAGGTTAGAGATTTTACCCAAGGGACCATGCTAGAAGGGCCGTCGAAGAGCTGCCCCCCAGAGACAATACTGAGGAGTCGGACCCCAGTATGCACCAGGTCCCGCTCCACCATAGAGTTAGCATTGAGAGGAGTGTAGGACTCCCCCCAACGATAAAGCTGGATCAATTGAAGGGTCTCGAAGTCCTCATCAGCATAGGAGTGGAAAGCAGGCGGAGGATCTGCTGCCACCTCCCACCGAGGCCAAGGGATAGAAGAATGTTGGATGAAGAAGTAGCTCCTCTTCCAGCTACTGTTGTCAGACCCCGTATCAATCAAGAGTCCCCGACCCTTGACCACCTTCCAGGTGTCACTGGTCCAACCGTGCCGGGCAAGCTGCTGCTTACTCCATTTGGGCATCCGAGGGTAGAAGGCGCAAACCCCTGCCTCGTTGCATTTCAGCCCGTAAAAAGTCCGGAAAAGCTGGAGGCTGTAGACCCACTTCTGTCGGAGACAGAGGACTTGAAAGGCGTTCCAAATGCGGATGGCATGAGGAGAGAAGGTAGTAGGGTGTGTTTGGTAATGTTGGCACAGTTCGACCAAGTTACCGCAGAAGGGGAACCTGATCCCCGCTGATATTTGTCCCGTAGAGACAAATACCTCCCCTTTCTGGGGACGAGTAACCTCAGGATCACTCGAGGGACGATGCCGATCATACGGGAAGCGAGGTTCCCAGGTGAGGGTGATGCAACCCTCTCGGAGAGCTGCATCGTAAGCAGTGGTGGAAATTTCATTCGGAGCATAATCAAATTTAAAAGGTTTTCTCCCCTCGGAGCTGGAACCGCTGTCTGAAAAGCAACCAGGGCAAGAAAATACAGTGGGATTCTGGAAGAAATTAAAAAGGAAAAAACGAACGAGCAACGAAGAGTGTTTCCTTACCAGACATGGTGGAGTAGAGGTTGAAAGAGATGAACGAAGTGGCGCCGGAAAGATGATCGGAGAAGATTCCAAGGATCTTCGAAAGCACAGAGCTGGGAATTGCAGAAGAATCGCAGAGAGCTTTTGAGAATTCGAAGACGGTAAAAGTTAAATTGTGACTGTGGCTAGGGTTTTATAGTCGAAGAAGACAGTTGAAAGGACATTTCGATCCGAGTCGTCAAATTCGAAAGGTCTTAATCTGAACCGTCGAGATGAAACGTGCAGAAGGACAACGGGCGTAATGATGAAACGGCCTGAAAAGCACTTTTCAGAAAAGGACAGGCACGAAAAATCAGGCACGTGGGTCGAAAACGTCACTCCATTATCTGCTGCATTTAATGCACTAGAAAACCGAAGAGACCCTCGGGATATAGCAGTTATCTACAAAAATCTGAGGAAACGTGGAGGAGAAGATTAAGTAACTGAACCAAGGAACAGATCCCCGACTCTAGCCTTGGAAAATCGGGAGTTAGAAGGCACGACGAACTAAAAGTCCCTCATGTCTTGGGGGCAAATGATGGGTCCGACTATAGCCGTCAGGCCCTTTAACGGGGAGGAAACGGTAAACAGGCCCACCAGGCCCAGAGTAAGGGTCAAGATGACCTAGGAGAAGGGTCCCGATGAAGGGAGTCCCGACGAAGCAGGGTCCCGACAGAGTCGGTCCCGATAGTGGAGCTAGAAGCTCCCGATGAGAAGCCTTTAAATAGGCCCCGATGATGAATCCCTGATAATGATTGGCCCTGTCACGATGACGAGGGGCCCCGAGTGGTGACACAACGAGATAACTCTGGAGTCCCCGACGGGAGTCGGGACTCGTTACCAGAGGATAAAGCCAAGATATGCGGGGCGTGGCCGAGATATACGGAACGTGGTTAAGATACACGGATCGTGGCCGAGATACGCGGGGCATGGCTAAGATACGCGAGATCATGTACGAGATAAGCGGGATACGGGCTAACCACCCCTAACGGTTCGCCAGGTACCTGAGGCACCTCCTTGCCTATAAAAGGGCAGGAGGTCACCTCAGATCAGGTTAGGTTGAAATTGAATACTTTTGATATCTGTTGCTTGCCAGTCAGACGAGATACTCATTTAAGCACCGGAGAGGGATTCTGGGTCACCGCCCGGTCTATCCCCTCTTGCAGGATTGCGTGGAGCAAAGGAGCCAGGATTGCCGTCAAGATCCGTGCCGGAGTTCCACCGTGATCCAACAGGGGGTATCGGGCGAGACCCTGCCGATCCATCACCGCTAGCACGGAGGTCATCGAACTGTTGAGGGGTACATTACGACCCTCGCGGTTATCCTTTCTCGGAGGGCGCTTGTCCTCCCTTCTGTCGGGGCGACCACGGCTCCTACTTCCCTACGATTTATCGCTCCCCTTGCGATCATCCGCCAGCTTGGACGATGGCTTTCCTCTTCCTGACTTCGGAGGATCCAGCTCTCCAGCAGCAATCTTCGACTCCTGGACGTCATTTGCTGCTTCACCCTCGCTTGTAAGGCCTCCATGCTACACACAGCCTTCGCGGCTACACTATGCCTCAAATCGGAGCCATACGGAGCTGTCAGGTTTCGAAGGAAGGTGCGGATAGTTTCTCCCTCCGATATCTCCTCATCGATCTCGGCAGCACTGGCAGTGAACCGTTGGTAATAGTATGCCAACGATTCGTCGGATCTCTGCACCACCTGGGTCAAAGAACTCACACTCTTCAAGAGACGCCTACGACCTTGGTACTGCTTGATGAAGAGGTCGTGCATATCGGCCCAGCACGTAATGCTTCCCGGCGGTAAACTGAAAAACCATGTCATGGCCCTTTCTCCCAAGGTGATCGGGAACAGCGAACAGACGAGATCATCATTCGAGGTCCTACCCATACAGGCCTGGACATGCCTCTGAACATGGCGGACCGGGTCTCCTTCACCATCATACTCCTTGATGGTCGGGATGCCTAGCCCTGGCGGGGCGACAGTGTCCAACAGCCGTGGAACAAAAGGGTGAGTGGATCGATCCCTCAGCTCCGATGTCATATGCTTCTGATCGCCCATGCATATGTTGACGATTTTCACCACCTGATCGGGGGTGATGGGGCCATTCAAGGGAATGGTCCTGTGTTGCACTGGTCCGGGACCATCAACCACGAACTTCTCCGAGTGCGCGGGTTCCTTACCCTTATTCCTGGGCTGAATCTCCTGAACCTCCTGTTGCTCTTGAACCTCCCTCGGAGGAGGTGGAGGCAACTCTTCCCGTGGAGGCAACTCCTTTGCCCTCCTAGCAGCCTCTCTTTTGTCCAGCAGGGCCTCCATGGCCGCCAAGAACATAGGCATAGCATCCGCTACTGCCTTAGCCAACTCCGAGTTTGAGGAAGCATCTACCTCCCTCCACGGGATTTCTTCTCTGTGCACCACCGGATTTGGAGGAGCATCCACCTCCCTTCGCGGGATATCTTGCCTGTTCACAGCCGTGTCTCGGACTGAGACCTCATAATCTTCAGCATGCCCCCCTGTTTGAGAAACAGCAGGGTGCTCACCTTGTTCAGCAGCATGCTCCAGCAACGGGGAATTCACAGTTCCAGCAGTGCGAGAACTGCCGGCCTGGACTTGCTTCTTCTTGCCACCACCAGCCATCGATCTAGTAGAAAGTATTTTGGCTTTTCGTAAGTTTCCCACAGACGGCGCCAATGTTGGATCACTGTCGAAGCTCCGTTACGTTCTTGACGGAAAGCTTGAACTCCTGGGCTCCGCGCAATCCTGCAAAAGGGGATGACCTGGGTGGTGACCCATAATCCCTCTCCGATGCTTAAATGAGTATATGAATGATGGGGTGGTAAGCAGTAATCTAAGCTCGTATTAGAATGTGTGTTTTCTGAGATAACTTCCTCCTTTATATAGGAGGGGAAGTTACTCAGTTACCTGTAACCGCGCCTGGCAGTTTTACCCACGATTCCGCATATCTCGTTCGGGATTCCATATATCTTGCCCCACGCTCCGCGTATCTCGCCCATACTCCGCGTATCTCGGGGCACGCCCTGCGTATCTCGGGGGAGGTTATCTGTATCTCAACCGTCTCCCACTACTCTATCTAGTAGTCGGGTTTCTCGGCCTTATCCTCTGATCACAAGTCCCAATTCATATCGGGGACTCCAGAGTTATCTCATTCTAGGTCACCACCCAGGACCCCTTGTCTTACGAGACGGGTCCAGCTTCCTCGGGGCTTTATTATCGGGGCCTTCTCAGAGGCGTATCGGGGCCTACTCAGAGACTTCTCGTCGGGAGCATTCAGCTTATATATCGGGACCGATCTCGTCGGGACCCTTCATGCTGGGCTTCTGGAACTTCTAGGTCTTTCACAAGCCCCACCAGGCTTACTCGCCGTCTATTAATTGTCAACGGGGCTAACGTTTACATCAGAACCCATCAAGGCCCTTAATTTTGGGTTCTCCACTGCGCCCAGTGTGGAGACTCATCACTGAAAGCGCTGTTCATAAGGAGTCTCTGTTAGTTGTAGGTGCTGTTGTCATGGTGGATGAATATGGGGGATTTAATGGTGTCACTTCAGTTCGGTGTCATGGTTATGATCCCTTTCTTGCAGAGGCAGTGACCTCTAGGGCAGCTATGATTATGGCATGAAAGCTATCTCACCTGGATGTTGCAATTTTGTCTGATTCTTCTTTATTGCTTGCAGCTATTTTGAACACTACAAACTACCCTTTTGTTCTTCATGGGGTCCTTTCAGATATATTAGCTTTGAAGTTGTTTTTTGTTAACTTGTATGTTGTTAAAGTTAGTCGGTGTGTTGTATCCCAAGCCCATGTTCTAGCTAGAAGATCCAGTTTATTTGACTTATTTGGGTGTTGGTTTCCTCCTCTTGTTCCGGAGTTGTTACTCGGTTAACTTTGGTTTGGTTGTTGTAGCTACTTTTAGTATTTATAAAATGTGCTACTTTTACCAAAAAAAAAATCCATAAATACGATGGCCAAAATAACTATGTAAGTGAACTGCATTCGCGTACAGAGGCTTACACGACTGCCATAAGCGTAAATTTGTTCATGATTAAGGTGTTAGCATATGGAGACTGGGTGTCGTAATTAGGTGTCCATTAATATGCATACGTTACCTAAGAAATTGGGTAAATGTCACATTAAGGTAATTGGGCTTGACCTAAATCCCAATTGACATGAGAGGCCCAAATATTGGGCCTCCCTTATACATGGCCGGCCGAAACTATTTGATAGGGGCAAAGTGGACTTTTGTCCACTTTTTCTCCTCCTATAAATAAGGGGTATTAGGGTTTTCTTAAGAGTAATTCACAATTCCTGCTAAGTGGTGATTTGAGAGAAAACTCTCCCCCTAAGAACACTAGTTCGTCCGAACCATATTGCACCACCAAGGGTGTGCCAATTTTCTTGGAGCAAATCACTCTGGAAATCCGTCCCTGCCAAGAATCGATCAGAGGCTTTGCTGTGGAGACAATACCGCGTAGGACTTCCTTAACAAGAACTTCTACGGATTCCGTCTGGTGGGTCGTGAACTCCCTTAGCAGGATCCTTGGAGACTACGGAAAGGGTTTAAGGTATGTGCACATCTTCTGCTGCGTAATTCTGATTACTGGCATGTACATGTGTTAAAGCTTCCGTAGTAATCAGCCCCTGATGGGTTCCGCTATGGCCGTTAGGCCCCTTAGCGGCGAGGAAACGGCGAACAGGCCCACTGGGCCCCAAATGAAGGTCAAGATGACCCAGGCGAATGGTCTCGACGTAGGGAGTCCCGATGATGAAAGGTCCCGACAGAGTCGGTCCCGACAGGTGAGCTGGAAGCTCCCGATAAGAAGCCTTTAAGTAGGCCCCGATGACGAATCCCTGAGAACGATTGGCCCTGTCACGATGACGAGGGACCCCGAGCGGTGACACAACGAGATAACTCTGGAGTCCCCGATGTTGGTCGGGACTTGCCATCAGAGGTTAAGGCCGAGATACGCGGGGCGTGGCCGATATACGCGGAACGTGGTTGAGATACACGGAGCGTGGCCGAGATACGCGGGGCGTGGCCGAGATAAGAGAGATCATGGCCTAGATAGGCGGGATCGCACCCGAGATACGCGGAATACGGGCTAACCACCCCCAACGGTTCACCAGGTAACTAAGGTACCTCTCCGCCTATAAAAGGGAAGAGGTTACCTCAGGTCAATTAGGTTGTGTTATACACTTTGAGATTACTGCTTGCCAGTCCATACGAGATACTCATTTAAGCATCGGAGAGGGATTCTGGGTCACCGCCCGGTCTATCCCCTCTTTGCAGGACCACGTGGAGCGAAGGAGCTAGGATCGCCGTCAAAGACCGTACCGGAGTTCCACCGTGATCCAACATTGGCGCCGTCTGTGGGAACGTAACAAAAAGCTGGTATGCCTTCTACTCGTTCAATGGTGGCTGGCAAGCAAAGAAGACAAGGACAATCTGGTGGTTCCCGTCATCCTGCTGCGACGACTTTGAATTCACCACCAGAGCATGCTGAGGACCAGAATCTCCCCGCGGAGGTCTCTCGGACAGGGGGGCATAATGAAGCTCCTGAAGATACTGCTGCTCAACACCAGGAGAACAGGGAGCAGGTGGCTCCTCCAGCTGCGGACCTAACGAGGGCTATGGCGGAAGCCATGCCAATGTTTTTGGCAGCTGTGGAGGCCCTCTTAGATCAGAGAGAGGCTGCAAGGAGGCAAGAGGAGATGCCTCCACTAGAAGAGGAAGCGCCTCCACCACCGGTGGCTCAGAATGTTCGCGTGGCTCAGCCCCGAAACCTGGGCAGGAGTAGGGAGTCCACCCAACCGGAACGATTCGTGGTCGACGGGCCAGGACCAGTGCAGCACAGGATTATTCCCCTTAATGGTCCCCTCACCCCCGATCAGGTGGTGAAGATCGTGAACATCTGCATGGGAGAGCAGAAGCCGCTGGTGTCGGAGCTGAGGGATCGATCCACCCATCCGTTCGTTCCTCGACTCATTGATACCCTTGCCCCGCCAGGGCTGGGTATCCCCACGATTAAGGAGTATGACGGTGAGGGAGATCCGGTTCGTCATGTCCAGAAGCACCTCATGGCGTGTCTGGGAAGAGCCCCGAATGAAGATATCGTGTGTACGCTATTTCCGAACACACTTGGTGAAAGAGCCCTGACCTGGTTCTTTAGTCTGCCCCCAGGCTGCATCACTTTCTGGGCAGATATGCATGACCGGTTCATTCAGCAGTACCAGGGTCGTAGACGTTTGCTGAAGAGCGTGAGGTCCCTGACCCAGGTGGTACAGAGGCCCGACGAATCGCTGGCGCACTATTACCAGCGATACACTGCCAGTGTGGCGGAAATTGACGAGGAGATTTCGGAAGGTGAACCCATCCGTACCTTCATCCGGAACCTAACAGCCCCCTACGGTTCCGACCTGATGCACAGCGTTGCTGAGAAGGCTGTGTGGAATATGGAGGCGCTACAGAAAAGGGTGAAGCGGCAAATCGATGTCAAGGAGTCGAAGATAGCCGCTGGAGAACTTGAGCCCCCGAAGTCGAATAAGGGAAAGCAGTCGGTCAAACCCTTAGACGAACGCAAGTCGAAGGATAAAGCCGAGGGCAGTCGGGGTCGAGGTCGCTCTGATCGGAGGGATGATAGGCGTTCCTCAAAAAACGACAGGCGGGAGGATCATGACATTCCTCTCAATAGCTCTATGGAGGAGGTGTTGACGGTCATGGAGCGACAGAGTATCTCTAGGTACCCCCCGAAGAAGGAAGGAGAGTTTTTGGGATCCCGCACCGACCGCTACTGTCGATTCCATCGCGCGAATGGCCACGACACCAATCATTGTCGGGAGCTGAAGAAGGAGATCGAAAAGCTGATCCAGAAGGGGAAGCTTAAGGAGTTTGTCGGGGATAAGCGGTGTCGATCCCGCTCTCGATCCCGATCACGGTCCCGTTCCCGATCCCGTGATCGGTCCCCAAAGAAGAAGAGGTCCGACCCGGAGTCTTCCGGTGCCCGTAAGGAGAAGCGAGGCACAATCAACGTGATTCACGGAGGGTTTGCCGCGGGGGGTGATACCTCGTCCTCCCGAGAGGTTTATGCCTCTAGAATTCCTACTGCTGTGGTGCTGGGTAAGAGGTCCCGATCCTGGACCCTGAAGGAAGAGATGGTGATCTCCTTTTCGTCGGAGGATCTCATAGGCGTGGAGACTCCGCATGATGACGCTCTGGTCGTGACCTTGGATGTGAACGTGTACGAGATGAAGCGAATTCTGATCGATGGAGGGAGCTCCTCCGATATTCTATTCATGGATGCACTGGAGGCCATGGGGAAAACGAAGAAGGACCTAAAGGAGGCGAACTTCCCGATGGTCGGATTCTCTTGTTTCACCTCCTATCCGCTAGGAGTGATCACCTTACCAGTGGAGTTTGGTAGCGGGTGGAAATCAGAGAGGAGGAACGTGGAGTTTGTGGTAGTCGAGTCCGCGGGGACCTACAACGCGATTATCGGGAGAACTACCATCAACCCCCTGATGGCCGTTGCCTCGACCGTTCACCAGAAGATGAAGTTCCCGACTGACCATGGAGTCGGAGAGGTCAAGGGCGACCAGGTGGCTTCTAGAAAGTGTTATGTAAACGCCACCCGCAGGAGGAGACGAGAGGCCATGACTGTCCTCCAGACAGATGCTGATCCTAGAGAAGAGTTTGGGCGTCCCGCCCCTGTGGAGGATCTGAAGGAAGTCGAGATTGACGAACCTCAGAGGAAGGTGAAAATCGGGTACTCTTTGACCGAAGAGACAGCCCAAAAATTGATTGAGCTGCTGAAGTAGTTCAAGGAGCTGTTTGGCTGGTCCCCGAGTGACATGCCAGGAATCAGCCCCGACGTGATTGTGCATGAGCTGAAGATTGATCCCGCGATCAAACCTATCGCGCAGAAAAGGCGTCCGATGGGCACAGACAAGAGGATTGCAATCCAGCAGGAGGTAGGCAGTTTGCTCGATGCTGGGTTTATCAAGGAGCTCCAGACCTGGGTTGCTAATCCGGTACTGGTGAAGAAGAGCAACGAGAAGTGGCGAATGTGCGTTGATTTCCGTGATCTGAATAAGGCTTGCCCGAAAGACTGTTACCCGCTCCCGAGAATCGACCAGCTGGTGGATGCCACATCAGGACATGAGCTGTTGAGCTTTATGGATGCATATTCGGGCTATAACCAGATCAAGATGGCTAAGGAAGATGCTCCTCACACGGCATTTTATGCAGACAACGACATCTATCACTACGATGTCATGCCTTTTGGGTTGATCAATGCCGGGGCAACCTACCAGCGGATGGTGAACAAGCTGTTCGGAGATATGCTAGGGGAAACATGGAGGCTTACGTGGATGATATGCTGGTGAAGTCCCGACATGCTGAGGATCATGTGCACAACCTAGCCATGGCGTTTGAGCGGATGAGGCTTCATCAGGTTCGCTTAAACCCAACCAAATGCGCCTTCGGAGTCCACTCAGGGAAATTTTTGGGCTTTATGGTGAGCCAGAGAGGAATTGAGGTGAATCCCGATAAACTGAGGGCGATTGAGGAGATGCAGTCTCCGATAAACCATCGGGAGGTGCAAGTGCTGAATGGCCGACTGGCAGCAATGAATCGCTTCCTGTCCAAGGCAAGTGACCGATCAATGCCATTTTTTGAAGTCCTGAGGGCCAACAAGAAGTTTGAGTGGACCGCCAAGTGTGAAGAAGCGTTCCAAGCACTCAAGCAGCACCTTCGCGCTCTCCCACCGTTGGCGAAACCGGTTCCAGGCGAGCAGCTCTATCTTTACTTGGCTGTTTCTGAATTTGCCATTAGCTCTGTATTAGTGAAGGTTGTCGAGGGTAAAGTCCCCGTCTATTATATAAGCAAGGCGTTTGCCAAGTCTGAATTGAATTATCCTATTCCTGCCGTTGAGAAGTATCTCTTTGAGCTGATTATAACTGCTCGGAAGCTGAGGCCTTATTTCCATGCACACGAGATTACTGTATTGACGAACCAGCCTCTGAAGCATTTTTTGAACCGACCGGATGCGTCGGGGAGGTTCGTGAAATGGGCAGTCGAGCTTAGTGAGTTTCGCATACACTTTGCTCCGAGAACGGCTATTAAGGGCCAAGCAATGGCGGATTTCATAGCAGAATCTACAGCCCCCGATCTAGAAGAAGCGGGCCCTGTAGAGGGGGCAACCATGGAGGTCCCGACAGAAGAACAACCAGAGAGGGCAGAGAAATCAGAACAGCCAAATGAGGAAAATTCCTGGGAGATGTACACAGATGGCTCCTCGAGTTCGGACGGATCAGGAGCAGGCTTTGTGTTGATACCACCAGGCGAAGGTGAGCCGCTTCGATATGCCTTGGCTTTAACATTTAAGGCCACGAACAACGAAGCAGAGTATGAGGCTCTTATCACGGGCCTGAAAATTGCCAGAGGTACGGGAGTCGCTCACTTGAGAGTGAAGTGTGACGCGACCTTGATTGTGAACCAGGTCCAAGGGCGATATGAGGCGAAGAGCCCGATGATGAAGAAGTACCTTCATGAGGTGCAAGCCTTGAAGGAAAGCTTCAAAAGCTTCGATATCGAGGCGATCCCGAGGGAGGAAAACGTGGAGGCAGACGCCTTGAGCAAATTTGCCTTGGGGGCACCCCTGGAGGAAAGCCGGAAGGTGCACTTCTTGGAGAGGGTGATCTTGTCAACCACCGACCCAACACAGGTATGTGCTTTTGAAGTAGGATCGGAGGAGGAGCCCACTTGGATGACCCCGATAGTCGCGTACCTGACTACGGGGGCAGTCCCTGATGATAGAGTAATAGCTGACAGGATACGTCGGATCGCGGCTAATTACGTAATGCTGGACAATCAGCTATACAAGAAGGGCTGGTTCTCGACTCCGTACCTAAAGTGTGTGGCTGAGCCCGACACAAGTCGAATCCTGAAGGAGGTGCATGAAGGGGTCGCGGCTTGTCATGAAGGGGCCCGATCCATTATGAGGAAAGTGCTGAACTTGGGCTATTATTGGCCTACGATGAGCAAGGAGGCGACAACGTTGGTCCGATCCTGTGACACGTGTCAGAGGTACGCCCCGAGTATTGTGGCTCCGGCTGCTAATCTGACGTCCATCAAGAGCGCTTGGCCCTTCGCGCAGTGGGACATCGACTTGGTGGGACCTCTTCCACAAGCACAAGGTCAATGTAAGTATTTGCTTGTAGCTATCGGTTACTTTTCGAAATGGATAGAGGCAAAGGCGTTGGCCAGAACGACGGGGAACCAGATCGTCAAGTTCCTCCAGACCCATATTGTTTCCAGATACGGGATTCCCAAGGTGGTGATCAGCGACAATGGTCCACCGTTTAATGGGTCTCAGGTGTAGGAGTATCTGGAGGAGTTGAATATCGAGCATCGGACAGCTTCTGTACGCCATGCTCAGACTAATGGCCAGGTGGAATCAGCCAACAAAATCGTGATGGATGGCCTGAAGAAGAGGGTCTATGCCTTGAAGGGCAAATGGCTGAACGAGCTAGGAAACGTGCTTTGGGCCGTTAGAACGACTCCCAAAAGAGCAACTGGGGAGACTCCGTTTGGCCTTGTTTATGGCACGGAGGCTGTAGCTCCCGTGGAGGTAGCCGTGGCATCCCATCGGATGAGATATTACGAACCTCTGACGAACGATGAGATGAGACGTCTGGACTTGGACTTGCTCGAAGAGAAGAGGCGGGAAGCCGACGAAGTCCAGGCTCGAATGCGTTTGGCGACGGCCAGGTATTACAATCGGCGAGTTAAGTCCCGACAATTCTTCGTCGGGGAGTTGGTTTGGCGTCGCAACGAGTTTACCCTTTTGGATCGGATCGGCAAGATGGGAAGGACCTTACGAGGTCGTGGGGATGCCAGCCCCGAATGCATACAAGTTGGAAGACCTCGATGGCAGAGTATTAAAGCATTCTTTTAGTGGCGAACACTTGAAGAAACACTATGCTTGATGAAAAGTCGCCTTAAGTGGTGCCCGATGAAAAGTCGCCTTAAGTGGTGCCCGGTGAAAAGTCGCCTTAAGTGGTGTCCGATGAAAAGTCGCCTTAAGTGGTGCCCGATGAAAAGTCGCCTTAAGTGGTGCCCGATGTAAAATCGGCTTAAGTGGTGTATGTTATTTATCGTTTGATTCGATGTAAATGAATTTTGTGCCATCAATAAATAAAGAGGTTGCTTCCAATCAGAGCTATTCTTAGATTTATTCTAAGCGTTATAAAGTCGCCTTGAGTGGTGCACGAAAAAAGTCGCCTTAAGTGGTGCACGAAAAAAGTCGCCTTGAGTGGTGTGTGAGAAAAGTCGCCTTGAGTGGTGCACGAGAAAAGTCGTCTTAAGTGATGCACGAGATTAAGTTGTCTTAAGTGATGCATGATTCTTAGATTTATTCTAAGTATTGGAAAGACGCCTTAAGTGGTGCATGATAGTAAATCGTCTTAAGTGATGTATGAGAATATCTTAAGTATCGAGGTTTCGACTTAAGTAAGTATAGTAAAGTCACTTTGAGAAGTGCAATGAAAAATCGGAACTAAGAAAGTCTGATATTAATGGGGGCTCGAAGGCCCGACGATTACAAAATGAGGAGAATACAAGGACTCTAAAGATAAGCAGTTAGGCTTGGTCCTTGTCGGCGACATCAACAGGAGCAGGGTCCACGAGGTCTGTGGCAGAAGGCTCCACAGGGTCAGCCGCTGGAGGGTCGACTATCGGAGTATCAGCACTTGGAGGCTCCGCTGTGTCTTCAACAATCGCAGGAGTACTCCCCCCATCACTCTCCTCCGAAAGAGCAAAGTATTTCTTCGCGAAGGGAGCGAGAGAAGGAGACTTGTCGAAGTTGATGGCGTCGCCATACTCCAGGTGGAGTTCCTCGACTACGTTGAAGAGGGTGTTCTCCACCTCCGCGCTGCAAAACTTCACAGCATCAGCCTGGAAGTCTTCGGACCTCCGATAATCCTCCCGGCCCTTGGTCTCGGCCGCGACCAGCTGCGCAGGAACCCCCGCAACTTGCTCCTCCAGAGCTTTCTTCTCGAGGACCAGCTTGTTCTCAGCAGCCTGCCGCTCCTGTTGCTCCCGCCTCAAGAGCTCCTCAAAGTCACCAACCTGCTTTTGAAGGTCCCGAGCCTTTCGGTCGAGGATGGCCTGCTCCTTGGCCAGTTTCCCCCGCGAAGACTTGGAGGCCGCAAGATCCTCCTTAAGCTTAGCGATGGCCGCACGGTCTCGCTCCCGGGACTACTCAAAGGCGAAGAGGTACCCAAAGAGACGGTTGATGTCCCCGATCTCCTGCGATAGAAAAAAGAGAAGTGTTAACAGATAAGCAACCAGTCTTACTGATGAAAGAGAGAAGTGAGTTTTACCTCTATCCGACGCATGGACATGTCTCGAACATCCCGACGCATCGCCTCCCGATTCAAGGAAATCGGATACCGCATGCTGGGCAGGATCGAGCCTGCCAGCAGATGCAGAGCCAGCTCCGGGTGGGCATCCCCTTGTCGAAGCTGGACCCCTTGCAGCGTTTGGATTGGGGTCCAGGGAGCATCCACCTGCGCGGGGTCGAAGGCCCTGTAGAAACTCCCGTCGAGAGGGAGAGGCGAAGGGCCAGCACGAGTCGTGGAGGGGCGCGCCTCCGGCTCGCTCCGGCGGGGGAAGGAGTGAAGTCGTGGATGGGACATGGCTGTCGCTGCTGCGGAGAAGACGAGGGGGGCAGCCCTGGGAGGTTGGTTTCAAGGGGGACTGGCCCGTCCTCCGACGATGACGAAGGGAGCCACCCTCATCAGTCTCCTCGGAAGAATCCAAGGTTTCCACCCGACGAAATTGTTCGCCGGTCAGGGTTTCTTCCCCTGTTGAAGGAGGCGCCCCTGCTGAGGGTGGTGCACCCGCTGAAGCTCCAGCACCCGACGGAGTCCCAGAATGGCCTGCACCTAAAGGACGAGAAGAGGCTTTAGAAATGTAATCAGGAAGTTCATCAGAGCCCTTACACCAAACAATACGTCGGGAGACATATTGGTCCTTCCCGCGATAGTTGTAGTAGCCTGCCTTCAGGACACGAGGAGTTTCCCCTTGAAGGACTCGTTTGACATCGGCGATGCGGGCCTCCATGGTCGAAGGAATCAACTCCTTCGAGACCATCCTCCTGTACGAATTAATAGCAAGACGGAGCTTTTTACCTTCTTCAGCGTTCTGGACGTCGAAGAGCTTGTCCACCTCCACACGGCTCCGCTTTGGCCTCTCCACGGAAGGAGACCCCGATGGAGCAGCGGCCTTCTTGGCGGACTTCCTCTTCCGCGTGGGGCGGACAGCATCGGTCTCTCCCTGCTTAAGGATCAGATTGGTCAGCACGGATACCTTTTTGGCTGCAAACAGTAAAGGAAAAAGGGTTAGAGATTTACCCAGGAAACCATATTGGAGGGGCCGTCGAAGAGATGCCCCCCGGAGACTATGTCGAGGAGTCGGATCCCGGCATTCACCAGGTCCCGCTCCACAATAGAATTGGCGTCAAGTGGAGTGTAGGACTCCCCCCACCGGTAAAGCTGGATGAGCTGAAGGGTCTGGAAGTCTTCGTCGGTGTAGGTGTGGAAGGCGGGAGGAGAATCTGTTCCACCTCCCATCGGGGCCACGGGATCGAGGAGTTTTTGATGAAGAAGTAGCTCCTCTTCCACCCGCTGTTGTCGGACCCCATATCGACCAGGAGTCCCCGACCCTTGACCACCTTCCAGGTGTCAGTGGTCCAGTTACACAACCCGAGTTGCGTCATGTTCCACTTCGGCATCCGGGGGTAGAAGGCACAAACCCCTGCCTCGTTGCACTTCATCCCGTAGAAGGTCCTGAAGAGCTTGAGGCTGTATACCCACTGCTGTCGGAAGCAGAGGAACTGGAAGGCGTTCCACAGGCGTATGGCATGCGGAGAGAAAGTGGTCGGATGAGTTTTGTAGTGCTGGCACATCTCGACCAGATTACCGCAGAAGGGAAATCTGATCCCCGCGGATACTTGTCCCGTAGAGACAAATACCTCCCCTTTCCGGGGACGAGTAACCTCAAGGTTACCCGAGGGACGGGGCCAAGGATAGGGGAAACGAGGTTCCCAAGTAGAGGTGATGCATCCCTCCCGGAGAGCTGCATCGTAGGCGGTGCTGGAGATTTCGTTCAGAGCATAGTCAAAGTTAAAGGGCTTCCTTCCCTCGGAACCGGATTCACTGTCTGAAATCATCCATGGAAAGGGACATTGGGTTTTCCGGGAAATTGCGAACAAATCGAGCAGAAATAAAGGGAGAAGATAAGCGAACAACAAAGAAGAAACCCTTACCAGACATGATGATTGAAGGTTGAAGGAATGAACTTGACGTTGCCGGAAAGATGATCGGAGGAACACTAAGATCTTTGGAATCGCAGAGCTTGAATTTGCAGAGAAATTGCAGAAAGCTTTTGAAAATTCGGAGACGGTAAAAGTGAAACTGTGCCCACGGTTAGGGTTTTATAGACGAAGAGGACAGTCGAAGGGACGCTTCGATCTGAATCGTCGAAGTTGAAGCGTCCTGATCTGAACCGTTGAGATGAAACGTGCAGAATGGCAACGGACGCAATGATGAAACAGCCTAAAAAGCACTTTTCAGAAAAAGCAGGCGCGAAAAATCAGGCACGAGTATTGAAGGCGTCGCTTCGTTATCTGCTGCATTAAATGGCTGGGGAACCGAGGAGTCCTCTCGGATTTGGCAGTTATCCACAGGGTATTGAGGAAACGTAAACGAGAAGACTCACACTGGGTGATTATGACAAGAGAAAGATCCCCGACTTCGATGTCGGGAGATTGGGAGTTGAAAGACACGACGAACTATAAGTCCCTCATGTCTTGGGGGCAAATGACGGGTTCCACTATGGGTGTTAGGCCCCTTAACGGCGAGGAAACGGCGAACAGGCCCACTGGGCCCCAAATGAAGGTCAAGATGACCCAGGCGAAGGGTCCCGACGTAGGGAGTCCCGATGATGAAAGGTCCCGACAGAGTCGGTCCCGACAGGTGAGCTGGAAGCTCCCGATAAGAAGCCTTTAAGTAGGCCCCGATGACGAATCCCTGAGAACGATTGGCCCTGTCACGATGACGAGGGGCCCCGAGCGGTGACACAACGAGATAACTCTGGAGTCCCCGATGTTAGTCGGGACTTGCCATCAGAGGTTAAGGCCGAGATACGCGGGGCGTGGCCGATATACGCGGAACCTGGTTGATATACACGAAGCGTGGCGAGATACGCGGGGCGTGGCCGAGATAAGCGAGATCATGGCCTAGATAGGCGGGATCTCACCCGAGATACGCGGAATACGGGCTAACCACCCCCAACGGTTCACCAGGTAACTGAGGTACCTCTCCGCCTATAAAAGGGCAGAGGTCACCTCAGGTCAATTAGGTTGTGTTATACACTTTGATATTACTGCTTTCCAGTCCATACGAGATACTCATTTAAGCATCGGAGAGGGATTCTGGGTCACCGCCCGGTCTATCCCCTCTTTGCAGGACCAAGTGGAGCGAAGGAGCTAGGATCGCCGTCAAAGACCGTACCGGAGTTCCACCGTGATCCAACAGCCCCGTAATCCAACAGTGGTATCAGAGCCTGTGTTAGAAGTTCTTGATTTTGATAAATTTGTGTTCTTGATTTTTAAAGGCGATGGCCGAAATTTTAAAGAATGAAAATTTAAAATTTCTGATTTTTACAATTGTTAGGGCTGAAATTTTCATGATGTTCTTAGTAAAATTTGATGTTCATGATCTTCAAGAAAAATGAGATTTTTATCAAAATCAAGCATTGGATTGAAGATCTTATTAAAATTTGATATTTAAATTTGACCCTCTTGTCTCCAATTATGTATTTCGGCCAAACCTTCAGTAAGTTAACAAGGTAAATTTTTATTTCTTAGGCCCCAAGTAATGTGTATTTCGGCCGAAATAGGTGATAATATTGTTTACCATATTTTAATTTCAATAAAGGTAACAATATATCTATAATTGGAAATATATGGATAGGTTCACATTAAATATATATAATATATAACTATAAATATATCTAGCTAAATTATAGGGATTAAAGATATTATTGATAGTTTTGTTACCTAAAAGATTAAGAAAATGTATTGTCAAATATTTGTTTCCTATTAAATATATTGACAATAAATAAATAAATATAAATATATATATATATATATATATATATATATATGTTGGGGCAGAATTTATATATATATATATATATGTATATATATATTGTTGATTGATTTACATCTTATAGATAAAATTTTGACAATAAATATATATATATATAGATGTGTGCCGAAATATATATATATATATATTTGCAATATTGGAAATGATTTTTTATAGTTAATAGGGATTAAGTACCTTTTCATACCACTTCTTTGCACAGAATCCACTTTTGGTACCACTTCTATTTTTTTGTATACTTTTGGTACCAATGTTTTCAACTTTGTATCCTTTTGGTACCACCGTTAACTTTCCGTCCAAATTGGCCGTTAAGTGGCATGTGCCATGCACGTGACCGCCCTAAACTTTTGATTTTGTTTCAATTTAGTCCATCTAATGCATCCCTAACTTTTAATTTGTTCAATTTAGCCCTAAAATTTCCAAATCGAACCCTTAACCCAAATTGACCCAGCCGGACCTAGCCTAGGGCTAGGTCCGACCCTGGGTCGGGGTCGCCTGACCCGGGCGAACCCGACCCAGGGTCGGACCTAGCCCTAGGCTAGGTCCGGCTGGGTCAATTTGGGTCAAGGGTTCGATTTGGAAATTTTAGGGCTAAATTGAACAAATTAAAAGTTAGGGATGCATTAGATGGACTAAATTGAAACAAATTCAAAAGTTTAGGGCGGTCACGTGCATGGCACATGCCACTTAACGGCCAATTTGGACGGAAAGTTAACGGTGGTACCAAAAGGATACAAAAATGAAAACATTGGTACCAAAAGTATACAAAAATATAGAAGTGGTACCAAAAGTGGATTCTGTGCAAAGAAGTGGTATGAAAAGGTACTTAATCCCTAGTTAATAATTCTTGGAGGCTAAGTTAAGTTTTTAGTGGACTTTAAAACTCTATTTAGGCAACAAGATTATTTCGGCCAAACCCTTGTGTGATTAATGTGCCGGTCCAATTTGCTAAACCGGATAGGAATAAAACCAAACCGGATTTTCTTAATCGGTTCGACCTAGCCGGGTTGGGTCGAACCGGGTAACTAAGTGAACTTAACATAACCGGTTTTGAGTGATTGAACCGAACCCTATTTTATTGGACCGATTCAGATCGAACCGGATTTTAAAAACTTGACCGACCCAGATTATCTAGACAGAACCGAACCGGATTTTCTGAACCGAACCAAACTGGACCGAAGTTGACTAAACCGAACCGGATTTTCAAAATCGATTTCAAGTCAATTAATAAAATAGGATGGTCAAGTTTTAAAATCCAAATGTTTTTTAACTTTAATTAGTCTACACAGTGGTCGAAGGTTTAAAACTTTTAAGTTTTTTTTTTATTAAACCTTAATGCCTAGTTTCGATTATGGGGATGGATCTTGGAAATGCATGATTTAGGGACTGGATTAATTAGAGGGCTGAATTGAAATTGTTTACTTTTCATCACATATATTTATTAGAACTGTTGTTTTGACTATGTCAAGCTAGCTGGATATTGGGGGCGGAGCCCTAGCTAAATATATGGTTTGCGCATTAGGACAGATATGCTGTGATGGTTGTGATTGCCTAGGATTCATGTCTAGAAACACGTATGATTAATTGTAAGCATGAATTTTAAGTCAGCCCCTAATATTTTAAATGTTTTAAAAACAAAATCCAGTCGCCAAATATGCATGATTGACGTGGAAGTGTTCATGTATTACACATATGGCTGAATGTTGAGGATGTAGCTGCATGTGATAGTTTACTTGGAAGGTAGAATTATATATGCTAGCATGAGTTCATCGGAACATTAAACGCATGACGCGTACGTATGCATGATGTATGGCTTGATTGATGAATTTTTGGCTTGCTATGATAATTTACTAGTGAAGTAGAATTATATAGGCATGTGTAAGTTCATCGGAACATTTTTAAATACAAATGAACTTTGGGAAATCCAAGTTCGGGTATGCTTATTTCAAAGTTCCCGTTCCGGTAGTTTGCGTATAAAACCGTTTTTAAGAGAATGATCTATTGGATTGAAAATGACGATAATGTGAACTCTTTCACGAACCCCTTCCCTTGGTTTACTGGCGGTCGGTTGGTTTAGATGGCTGAGGAATCATTATTTGTCGTATTCCATCTTAATAAATATCCGGTGTACGCAATTCTTTCTCAAAATGTTATTATCCGATTATGCATGATTATCAATGTGTTAGTAACGAATTACAGCATAGATGGCTTCATCATGTGCTAATGAGCTTTTGATTGAGACGAACTACGACTCGTGGAGCAAACGCGTTAGTACACTGCTGGAAGGTCAAGGTCTTATAGACCACATTCAAAAGACAATGAGCTGCCCAGATGATGGTCTCACTAAGGGACTAGCATTCGCCCATTTCAAATGGGGGCAAGATGATAAGAAAGCAAAGGAGATGCTGCTGTCTGAGATGTCTCAGGACTTCCATGACGAGTATAAAGATATTCCAATGACAAGGACGTCTGAGATGCACTCTTCCTGAAATATGGAAGTGGCATAGCAGTCATACTGCACCCACTTATACCAACTATGGAAGATTGTCTAAACAACAACAGCAAAAGTGTACTTTAAAAGGTATATGATCTCCTCCGAATGTGGAAACCATTAGAAGAAGATAGTCATGTTAGATTACGGGTAATAATCACTACGGATACTATAAACATGGTACATGCTAGTAATCGATATTATGCAGCCAAAGATTCACACATACCTCAGATGTAATCCGTAGTCCCAAGATCCTGCAGCAGGGAGTTCACGGTCCCCCGGTCGTCACCTGTAGAGGATCTTGTTAAGGAAACCCTACGCGGTATATTCTCCACAGCAAAGCCTGTGATTGATTATTGGCAAGGACGGATCTCCATAGTGTTTGCTCGGAGGCATATTGGCACACCCTTGGTGAGGTAAGGTTCGGCCGAATATGTGTTATGGGGATGAGGGTTTTTCTCTCTAAAACACTCAAAGGAGGGATTAACGATTAACCTAACAAAACCCCTAACACCTCTTATTTATAGGATGAGTAAAGTGGACAAAAGTCCACTTTACCCCCTAATAATAAGTTCGGCCGACCATATGTGTTGGGAGGCCCAATTTTGGGCCTCTCATGTCAATTGGGATTTGGGCCTGGCCCAATGTCCTAATGTGACATTTACCCAATTGTCTTAGGTAACATATACATATAATAGGCTTCCATTTACGGCGCCCATCACCATATGCTTACAGCTCCCACTCGCAGGAATGGGAGGGTGCCTGCTAATGTATTGTCGTCCAAATCAGCATCAACATTTCACTCCTTTGATCTCGCCCTTGCTTCCGTATAGTTCATACGAGGTTTGCCGTTCGACCGGAGAACACGACGGGCATCGTGCTACTCATCTGTTAGGAGTGTTGTAGCGCCCGCGGAACGTTGATTCCTTTTTCTTCAATCAACCTGTTATAAACAATATAGTGTCGCGATGTATCCTAGGTCAACTGTTAATTCTCTGTTTGCCCAGTTTTCACATAGGAACACTTCTCCAAGGCATCCTTACAAGTATTCACAAACTTCAACTAATATCCGGTTGGTGGCCACCTAATGAATACAAGAGTCGGTGAATTACAGATGAACTTGACCATCCCCATCGCTCGTATCCTTAGTCAAACCCAACCGGTTTCCAAAGACGTGGTCACTGGGCCTTTTTGTTTAGCACTACTCTCGTATGACGGGAAGCAAACATTGAGCCTGACCTTAGATATGAGTTCTGAGTCCGTGAGGATACTTCGGGTGCCTCTTCATAAGCCTCCCGGGATCAATCACACGCTCTAGGTGAAGAAGTTTGCGCCCGTTAGAATCATGAGGATTCTTATCTAGCAAAACCGAGTTGTGACCCCGTGGTCGGACATGGCACGCGCAGTATGAAGCACACGTCGATACCATACCTGAACTTTTAAGTTGACAGGAATGGGATATGTCAATCATGCTATCGCAGATTTTCATCTGGCCAAGAATGTGGTTTAATGACGGAGTTCATCACGGCGATTTGCAAAATGAAGATCATGTCGAGTTACTTCAAAACTAGATAATCTTCTTGTGTAATCAGGTTTATCCCCTGATTCTTAGCCAGCTTTGCTTAGTAGAGGCCTCCCTCCACCGCAAGACGGCCGTACCTGTGTGACTAGGTAAGGACCACATTCGACATAGTTTGGCGGAAGATTACGTCTTCCTATGACTTAGTTTATAGACCGTAAATTTGATGTATTCAAACATTATGATGTTGATGGATCATAAACTATATTGCAATTCTTTCGTTTATTAAAAAAACTTAACTTTAAATTATCTAAATGTTATCACAGATACATGCCACTTTTAAACCCTACGCAATCCAAGCAGTTTTACATGCTTTTCGAATATCTCCCTGCGTAGTGGTTTAGTTAATGGGTCCGCAACCATGTTATCAGTGGACAAGTATTCCAAAGTGATTGTATTGTTTTCTACCATAGATTTAGCATAAAAATATTTCACATCAATGTGTTTAGTCCGACTATGGTACTTTGGATTCTTAACTGCCGCAATAGCTGCCTGACTGTCAGAGTGTACCACGAAGGGTTTACTCACGTATCTGTCACCAGACAGTGCAGTAAGAAGCCTTTTCAGCTAGACCGCTTCATGTGCGTTTTTGGAGAGAGCAACGAATTCCGATTCCATCATAGACAGCGCAACACAGGTTTGCTTCTTGCTCGTCCATGAAATGGCAGCATTAGCAAGGAGAAAGACTTCTCATGTGGTGGACTTACGATCATCCGGTTCGCCACCATGGTCGACGTCACTGTAACCGGTCAATTCTAACGTCCTTCCCTCATAGCACAGTGCGTAGTCGGCAGTATCTTTCAGATAACGAATAATTCGTTTTACAGCCTTTAAATGTTGATAGCCAAGATTTGATTGGACTCGTGCTACTAGGCCCATGGCGTAACAGATGTCCGGACGGGTGCATTGCATGGCGTACATGAGACTACCGACCATGCTTAAATACTCTGCAACCTTCATCTGTTCTCGCTCTGCCAGGTTCTTGGGGCCGTCACGTTTCGACAGTGCGCACCCAAACACCACCGGAGTATCCACGGGTTTGGAATCTTGTAATCTGAACTTTTCAACAGTTTGTTGATATAAGCTTCTTGAGATAGACATAATTTCTGGGTAGCGCGATCTCTAGCAATTTAATGCCTAATATGTACGTGGCTTCTCCAACGTCTTTCATCCCGAATACAGATGCCAACCAGAACTTTGACTTGTTCATAATACTCACGTCGTTTGCGGCAACGAGTATGTCGTCCACGTATAAGGTTATGATGACATACTTAGACCCGAAGGTCTTATAATACACGCACGGATCCTCTTGAAGATTCACGAATCCGTTTCCTACGATTTCCTCATGGAATATGCGGTATCATTGCCGAGACGAATGTTTAATACCGTTAATGGACCTTAGGAGTTTACAAACTTTACGTTCATTACCAGGAGTAATGAAACCCTCTGGTTGCTCCATGTAGATCTCTTCCGCCAGGTTTCTGTGGAGGAATGTTGTCTTTAACATTCATTAGGTGCAGCTCGAAACCGAGACCTACGACCAAGACCATAAATGGCCCTAACCGTGGTTCTAGACTCTGAAGGAAACTGGCTCACAACATCCCATTGGGTCCATGATCATGTGGTCTCATATTTCACAAACTTGTTCACCAGTTCTGGTTATCGGGGCCCCTTTTCACTACTGAACTGCCTTGCAAATAAGAACCTCTCTCAAACTCTCCTACCTCTTGATGAGGTTGTATCTCTACTGGAAATTAGAGAAGCTTTGATTGGCTTACATGCTGATAAATCCCCTGGCCCGGATGGATTCCCACCTGGGTTCTTTTAGAAACACTGGTCTACTGTATCCCCAGAGGTTTACTTAGCTGTCCAATTTTTTTTCCAGAATGTTCATATACTTAGACAAAATAGCCACACTTATGTGGTTCTTATCCCTAAGGTGGACCAACCTCAGTCTATCTCCCAATGACGCCCTATTAGCTTGTGTAAAACAACCTATAAGATCATATCTAAGGTCCTGGCTAGTAGATTGAAGAAGTTCCTACCCTCTATAATATCCCTGTTTCAAAATGTTTTTGTTCCAGGTAGACTTATCATTGATAATAGGGAATATAACCTAAAATCTGTCTCAATTTTGACCCATGTGTCAGTTTGGTGTCTGAGGTTTACAAAGACTGTCCGAAATTTCATATATGTTGCTATTTGGTGTCTTCGTCTATTTTTGGGGTTAAATTGGACGGAATGTGGTCACGTGACCAGCATGTGAGTGAATAATTCTAAAAATTCCTAAAATAGAGCCCTCCAATTCCGGCCACCACCACCGATTCCGGCCCGGTAACCTTCTTCTTCTGCCATAACCAGCTGCACCACCGTGGCCGGAATCAGAGGTGTGTGGCTGGAATCGGAGGTGGGGTGGCCGGAATCGGGGTGGGTGGCCGAAATCGGAGGTGGGGTGGCCGAAATTGGGGTGGGTGGCCAGAATCGAGATGGGTGTCCGGAATCTAACGGAAAACCAAACAGCAACAAAACTGAAAATTGGGACACCAACTATAAACAGTTTAAAATTGAGACACCAAACTGACACTCGGGTCAAAATTGAGACAGTTTTTAGGTTCTATTCCCTTGGTAATATATTGTTAGCTCAGGGAATTACTCCACTCAATCAAAAAGAGGAGAGTTGGTCGCGTAGGTCTTACGGCTCTGAAGTTAGATATGAATAAGGCCTACGATATAATCGGGTGTCATTTTCTCCAAGATGTGCTTAATACTCTAGGCTTCCCTGAAAAGTTTATATCCTGGATCATGAAGTGTGTTATGTCTACCACTTTGAGTATTCTGATCAATGGGTCCCCTTCCACCACAATAACCCCCACAAGAGGACTGAGGCAAGGAGATCCACTATCTCCTTTCCTTTTTATTCTATGCTCAGAGGCCCTGTCTACTCAATTGTCTAGATCTCAAGAATTATCCTCCCTCAAAGGTATTAAACTAGGAGCAAACTGTCAGGCTATCTCCAATCTTCTTTTTGCAGATGATAGTTTTCTGTTCCTTGAAGCAACTTCTGAGAACCTTCAGATTATCCTACACCTATTGGAACAGTATGAACTTCAATCTGGGCAGTGTATCAACTTTCACAAGCCTTCTATCAGATTTAGTCATAATGTCTAGAACACTCTTAAACTACAGTTAGTATCATGTATTGGAGTGGTTGAAATGTGTGATTCTGATAAATACTTAAGACTTCCTATTAAGTGGTTTTTCTAGAGAAAGGCAATTGGAGCTTCTCTAATTCAACGAGTTGGTTGGAGGATACAAGGGTGGATGTCTAAACTCCTGTCCCTGGCAGGCAAGGAGGTACTCATTAAATAAACAGCTTCTTCTAACCCACCATATGTGATGAGCTGCCTCAAACTTCCCTATCATATTCTAGATAAACTAGAACAAATCATTAGGCAATTCTGGTGGAAAAGTTCAGTGGAGAGAGTGGGTATTAACTAGATTAATTGGGCTAAATTAACTAGGAGTAAAGGAGAGGGAGGTCTGAGTTTTAAGGATCTTAGAATTCAGAACATAGCTCTTCTGTTTAAGCAACTGTGGAAGCTTCTCACCTCTGGTGACTCTTTGTGGGCTTCAATTATAAAACAAAAGTATTTCCCACATTGCTCTTTTTTAGTAGCAACTTGTTCAACTAATCACTCTCCAATCTGGAAATCATTGTTAGCTTTGAGGCCTCTACTTTGTCTAGCTGCTAGGTGGCTAGTAGGATCAAGGGATTTTATTGATTTTTCGACGGACCCTTGGTTTCCAAACTTCTCTTATCTACTCCAGTGGAGAATAGGGGTTGATGATGGTAATCCTGCAAAGGTGGCAGCATTCATCGATCCTGTCACAAGGTCTTGGAGGATGGATGCGTTGTCACACACACTACATCCACTTATCACTCAGTCAATACAGAACTTGGATATCCCATTATTCCCAACACAAGATAGATTTGTCTGGTTGCACCATAAATCATGCAACTACAATGTTAAGTCAGGTTACCATCTTCTCCAATCACTTTTCATCTCCCAAAATTATGGTTCTACCTCGGCTCCTCCTATGACTGTTAGTCCTAGCTTTTAGAGTAAGTTTTGGTCTCTATCATTACCTCCTAAGGTTAAGATGTTCGTTTGGAAGGGTTGTAATGGTGGTCTAGCCCTAGGGAAAAACCTCCAGCGACGTATAACTCACATAGTTCCCATTTTCCCTATGTGTTTGGATGGGCTGGAATCCTGGAATCACCTTATGTGGAGTTGTTCCTTTGCTTCTAGAATTTGGTTTGCATCCCCTTTCGATGTTAACACCTGTGCTTTGCCGGATATCTCCGTTCTGGATTGGTTTAATTGGTTTGAAGATGTAGCTACCCCATATTCATATAGAAGGAAATTAATCTCCCAAAAGTGTCTAGTGTCTGGCTAGCTCGAAATGTTAGTATTTAGGAATAGGAAGCCAGATGTTTCATTTATTATGGGTTGTATGTCTAAGTTATTTATTGACGTGGATGGTATTTCGAAAAACTTGACAGGTACCAAAACAGGGAGGCCATTCTTCTCAGTACCCCCCAACAGGCCCTTAATCTTGGGTTCTCCACTGCGCCAAATGTGAAGACTCATCACTGATGGCGCTGTTCATAAGGAGTTTCTATTAGTTGTAGGTGCTGTTGTAATGGTGGATGAATATGGGGGATTTAATGGTGTCACTTCAGTTCGGTGTCATGGTTATGATCCCTTGCTTGCAGAGGCAATGACCTCTAGGGCAGCTCTGATTATGGCATGAAAGCTATCTCACCTGGATGTTGCAATTTTGTATGTTTCTTCTTTATTGCTTGGCTATTTTGAACACTACAAACTACCCTTTTGTTCTTCATATGGACCTCGCTTCGGTCCCGCTGCGGAATCGTCCCGCTTACCTTAAATAGAAATATTACAAAGCGGTTATATATGTCTTAAATTATTAAAAATAAATAAAAATGTATAATTACCTGCTTAACAAGTTGCAGGTTTTTTATACTATTTTTTTTTTTCACTTTTAGCTTCAATTAATCATAACTTTTGTTTTATAAGACCAAATGATTCACGGTCAGTTGTGTTGCATTTGTTATTTTACGAGCTTCGATTCAAGACCCATATTGATATATTTCTATGTAATGTATTCAGCTCACAACTGTCTTACAAATCACATGTGCCAAGTTCTATTATTTTTCCAAAAATATAAATGCTTGAATTATGTTCCTAACGCTAGGGCTGTAAACGATTCGAGTCGAGCCGAGTATTTGACAATCTCGACTCGACTCATTTTACTCGAGCTCGAACTCGACCGAGCCTTAATTTTTTCGAGTTCAAGCTCGACTAAGTGTCATACTCGACGAGTTCGAGCTCGACTCGATTCGATAAAATTATAAAAAAAAAAAAACAATTAATTAATTAATTAATAAAAAGTGCGCATTAGCTCGAGTTCGAACTCAACTCGATTAGGTTTTTGACTCAAGCTCGAACTCGACTTGAACTCAATATATAAATACATAAAATTATTATTTAAAAATAAAAAAATCGAACTCGACTCGAATAAGAACAAGAAAAAAGCGCGATTAGGCTCGCGAGCTTCTCGAGTCGAGTACCAGTGAACTCAAAATCGACTAGGCTTTAGAAAAAGCTCGACTCGAAATTTAGTGAGTCGAATTCGAATATTGACCAAGCCGATCTTGAGCAGCTCACGAGTAGCTTGACTTGTTTACACCCCCTACTTAACGCATTCGAAATTTAAAACTCAATTAAAAATCGAGTGTTAACACTATATAGAGTTGTAAACGAGCCTAGTCGATCCGAGTATCTCGCAAACTCGACTCGACTCATTGTACTCGGTGCCATACTCGACGAGCTCATTCTCGGCTCGACTCGACTCGCCAACTTTAAATTGTTCAACTAAATCATGAAATTGTGTATCTTAGACCGAGCTCGAACTCGGTTTGAATTGAATATATATATTATGCTAGCTAGATATATTATGTTATATATAAACTTTTGCTAAGTTATATCTATTATAAAGACTCTTGCATATAAATATTTTGTCAAAGTAATGTATAAAATTTTAATATAAATATTCTCACAAATATATTAATTATATGCAAATGTAATTTTGTATTAAATAGTCATTGTTTGATTTAAAAAATTAATATATGTAGTATTATTATTTATAATATAAACTCGGGTGTAGTTTCTAATTTTGTAAAAACTAATATGTGTAATATAACTTATAATCTAGAAATTAAATGAAATTTATATATTTTTTTTCAAAAAAAAAGTTGATTTTTATTTTTTAAGACAAATTATTATTTTGTCTTAATGAACCTTCTTGATAGGTTACAAGTTTAAATAATTAAATTTTTTTCTAAAATATTATAATATACTTTCCTTTTTTATTTTAGATTACTATTTTTAGCAGGCGTGACCATTCCGCAGCGGGATATAAGAATTTTCCGTCCTTTCAGATATATTAGCTTTGAAGTTGTTTTTTGTTAACTTGTCTGTTGTCAAAGTTAGTCGGTGTGTTGTATCCCAAGCCCATGTTCTAGCTAGAAGATCCAGTTTGTTTGACTTATTTGGGTGTTGGTTTCCTCCTCTTGTTCCGGAGGTGTTACTCGGTTAAGTTTGGTTTGGTTGTTGTAGCTACTTTTAGTATTTATAAAATGTGCTACTTTTACTACAAAAAAATCCATAAATACGATAGCCAAAATAACTATGTAAGTGAACTGCATTCGCGTACAGAGGCTTACACGACTGCCATAAGCGTAAATTTCTTCATGATTAAGGTGTTAGCATATGGAGACTGGGTGTCGTAATTAGGAGTCCATTAATATGTATACGTTACCTAAGAAATTGGGTAAATGTCACATTAAGGTAATTGGGCTTGACCTAAATCCCAATTGACATGAGAGACCCAAATATTGGGCCTCCCTTATACATGGTCGGCCGAAACTATTTGATAGGGGCAAAGTGGACTTTTGTCCACTTTTTCTATTCCTATAAATAAGGGGTGTTAGGGTTTTCTTAAGGGTAATTCACAATTCCTGCTAAGTGGTGATTTGAGAGAAAACTCTCCCCCTAAGAACACTAGTTCGACCGAACCATATTGCACCACCAAGGGTGTGCCAATTTGCTTGGAGCAAATCACTCTGGAGATCCGTCCCTGCCAAGAATCGATCAGAGGCTTTGCTGTGGAGACAATACCGCGTAGGACTTCCTTAACAAGAACTTCTACGGATTCCGTCTGGTGGGTCGTGAACTCCCTTAGCAGGATCCTTGGAGACTACGGAAAGGGTTTAAGGTATGTGCACATCTTCTGCTGCGTAATTCTGATTACTGGCATGTACATGTGTTTAAGCTTCTGTATTAATCTGCCCCGTAATCCAATAGTGGTATCAGAGCCTGTGTTAGAAGTTCTTGATTTTGATAAATTGGTGTTCTTGATTTTTAAAGGCGATGGCCGAAATTTTAAAGAATGAAAATTTAAAATTTCCGATTTTTACAATTGTCAGGGCCGAAATTTTCATGATGTTCTTAGTAAAATTTGATGTTCATAATCTTCAAGAAAAATGAGATTTTTATCAAAATCAAACATTGGAATGAAGATCTTATTAAAATTTGATATTTAAATTTGACCACTTGTCTCCAATTATGTGTTTCGGCCGAACCTTCAGTAAATTAACAAGGTAAATTTTTTATTTCTTAGGCACCAAGTAATGTGTATTTCGGCCGAAATAGGTGATAATATTGTTTACCATATTTTAATTTTATTAAAGGTAACAATATATCTATAATTGGAAATATATGGATACGTTCACATTAAATATATAGAATATATGACTATCAATATATCTAGCTAAATTATAGGGATTAAAGATATTATTGATAGTTTTGTTACCTAAAAGATTAAGAAAATATATTGTCAAATATTTGTTTCCTATTAAATATATTGACAATAAATAAATAAATAAATATATATATATATATATATATATGTTGGGGCAGAAATTTGTATATATATTGTTGATTGATTTACATCTTATTGATAAAATCTTGACAATAAATATATATATATAGATGTGTGCCAAAATATATATATATATTTGCAATATTGGAAATTATTTTTTATAATTAATAATTCTTGGAGGCTAAGTTAAGTTTTTAGTGGACTTTAAAACTCTATTTAGCCAACAAGATTATTTCGGCCAAACCCTTGTGTGATTAATGTGCCGGTCCAATTTGCTAAACCGGATAGGAATAAAACCAAACCGGATTTTCTTAATCGGTTCGACCTAGCCGGGTTGGGTCGAACCGGGTAACTAAGTGAACTTAACATAACCGGTTTTGAGTGATTGAACCGAACCCTATTTTATTGGACCGATTCAGATCGAACCGGATTTTGAAAAACTGGACTGAACCAGATTTTCTGGACAGAACCGAACCAGATTTTCTGGACCGAACCAAACTGGACCGAAGTTGACTAAACCGAACCGAATTTTCAAAATCGATTTCAAGTCAATTAGTAAAATAGGGTGGTTAAGTTTTAAAATCCAAATGTTTTTTAACTTTAATTAGTCTACACAGTGGTCGAAGGTTTAAAACTTTTAAGTTTTTTTTATTAAACCTTAATGACTAGTTTTGATTATGGGGATGGATCTCGGAAATGCATGATTTAGGGACTGGATTAATTAGAGGGCTGAATTGCAATTGTTTACTTTTCATCACATATATTTATTAGAACTGTTGTTTTGACTATGTCAAGCTAGCTGGATATTGGGGGCGGAGCCCAGGCTAAATATATGGTTTGCGCATTAGGACAGATATGCTGTGATGGTTGTGATTGCCTAGGATTCATGTCTAGAAACACGTATGATTAATTGTAAGCACGAATTGTAAGTCAACCCCTAATATTTTAAATGTTTTAAAGACAAAAGTCAGTCGCCAAATATGCATGATTGACGTGGAAGTGTTCATGTATTACACATATGCCTGAATGTTGAGGATGTAGCTGCATGTGATAGTTTACTTGGAAGGCAGAATTATATATGCTAGCATGAGTTCATCGGAACATTAAACGCATGACGCGTACGTATGCATGATGTATGGCTTGATTGATGAATTTTTGGCTTGCTAGGATAATTTACTAGTGAAGTAGAATTATATAGGCATGTGTAAGTTCATCGGAAAATTTTTAAATACAAAAGAACCTTGGGAAAGCCAAGTTCGGGTATGCTTTTTTCAAAGTTCCCGTTCCGGTAGTTTGCGAATAAAACCGTTTTTAAGAGACTGATCTATTAGATTGAAAATGACGATAATGTGAACTCTTTCACGAACCCCCTTCCCTCGGTTTACTGGCGGTCGGTTGGTTTAGATGGCTGAGGAATCATTATTTGTCGTATTCCATCTTAATAAATATCCGATGTACGCAATTCTTTCTCAAAATGTTATTATCTGATTATGCATGATTATCAATGTGTTAGTAACGAATTACAGCATAGATGGCTTCATCATGTGCTAATGAGCTTTTGATTAAAACGAAGTACGACTCGTGGAGCAAACGCGTCAGCACACTGCTGGAAGGTCAAGGTCTTATAGACCACATTCAAAAGACAATGAGCTGCCCAGATGATGGTCTCACTAAGGGACTAGCATTCGCCCATTTCCAATGGGGGCAAGATGATAAGAAAGCAAAGGAGATGCTGCTGTCTTAGATTTCTCAGGACTTCCATGACGAGTATAAAGATATTCCAATGACAAAGGACGTCTGAGATGCACTCTTCCTGAAATATGGAAGTGGCATAGCAGTCATACTGCACCCACTTATACCAACTATGGAAAATTGTCTAAACAACAACAGCAAAAGTGTACTTTAAAAGGTATATGATCTCCTCCGAATGTGGAAACCATTAGAAGAAGATAGTCATGTTAGATTACGGGTAGTAATCACTACGGATACTATAAACAAGGTAAATGCTAGTAATCGATATTATGCAGCCAAAGATTCACACATACCTCAGACGTAATCCGTAGTCCAAGATCCTGCAGCAGGGAGTTCACGGTCCTCCGGTCGGCACCTGTAGAGGATCTTTTTAAGGAAGCCCTACGCGGTATATTCTCCACAGTAAAGCCTCTGATTGATTATTGGCAGGGACGGATTTCCGTAGTGTTTGCTCGAAGGCATATTGGCACACCCTTGGTGAGGTAAGGTTCGGCCGAATATGTGTTATGGGGATGAGGGTTTTTCTCTCTAAAACACTCAAAGGAGGGATTAACGATTAACCTAATAAAACCCCCTAGTAATAAGTTCGGCCGACCATATGTATTGGGAGGCCCAATTTTGGGCCTCTCATGTCAATTGGGATTTGGGCCTGGCCCAATGTCCTAATGTGACATTTACCCAATTGTCTTAGATAACATATACATATAATAGGCTTCCATTTACGACGCCCATCACCATATGCTTACAGCTCCCACTCGCAGGAATGGGAGGGTGCCTGCTAATGTATTGTCGTCCAAATCAGCATCAAAATTTCACTCCTTTGATCTCGCCCTTGCTTCCGAATAGTTCATACGAGGTTTGCCGTTCGACCGGCGAACACGACGGGCATCGTGCTACTCATCTGTTGGGAGTGTTGTAGCGCCCGCGGAACTTTGATTCCCTTTTCTTCAATCAACCTGTTATAAACAATATAGTGTCGCGCTGTATCCTAGGTCAACTGTTAATTCTCTGTTTGCGCAGTTTCCACATAGGAACACTTCTCCAAGGCATCCTTACAAGTATTCACAACCTTCAACTAATATCCGGTTGGTGGCCACCTAGTGAATACAAGATTCGGTGAATTACAGATGAACTTGACCATCCCCATCGCTCGTATCCTTAGTCGAACCCAACCGGTTTCCAAAGACGTGGTCACTGGGCCTTTTTGTTTAGCACTACGCTCGTACGCCGGGAAGCGAACATTGAGCCTGACCTTAGATATGAGTTCTGAGTCCGTGAGGATACTTCAGGTGCCTCTTCAAAAGCCTCCCGGGATCAATCACACGCTCGAGGTGAAGAAGTTTTCGCCCGTTAGAATCATGAGGATTCTTATCTAGCAAAACCGAGTTGGGACCCCGTGGTCAAACATGGCACGCGCAGTATGAAGCACGCGTCGATACCATACCTGAACTTTTAATTTGACAGGAATGGGATATGTCAATCATGTTATCGCGGATTTTCATCTGGCCCAGAATGTGGTTTAATGACGGAGTTCATCACGACGATTTGCAAAATGAAGATCATGTCGAGTTACTTAAAAACTAGATTATCTTCTTGCGTAATCAGGTTTATCCCCCTGATTCTTAGCCAGCCTTGCTTAGTAGAGGCCTCCATCCACCGCAAGACGGCCGTACCTGTGTGATTAGGTAAGGCCCACATTCGACATTGTTTGGCGGAAGATTACGTCCTCCTATGACTTAGTTTATAGACCGTAAATTTGATGTATTCAAACATTATGATGTTGATGGATCATAAACTATATTGCAATTCTCTCGTTTATTAAAAGAACGTAACTTTAAATTATCTAAATGTTATCACAGATACATGCCACTTTTAAGCCCTACGCAATCCAAGCAGTTTTACATGCTTTTCGAATATCTCCCTGCGTAGTGGTTTAGTTAATGGGTCCGCAACCATGTTATCAGTGGACAAGTATTCCAAAGTGATTGTATTGTCTTCTACCATAGATTTAGCATAAAAATATTTCACATCAATGTGTTTAGTCCGACTATGGTACTTTGGATTCTTAACTGCCGCAATAGCTGCCTGACTGTCAGAGTGTACCACGACGGGTTTACTCACGTATCTGTCACCAGGCAGTGCAGTAAGAAGCCTTTTCAGCTAGATCGCTTCATGTGCGTTTTTAGAGAGAGCAACGAATTCCGATTCCATCATAGACAGCGCAACACATGTTTGCTTCTTGCTCGTCCATGAAATGGCGGCATTAGCAAGGAGAAAGACTTTCTCATGTGGTGGAATTACGATCATCCGGATCGCCACCATGGTCGACGTCACTGTAACCGGTCAATTCTAACGTCGTTCCCTCATAGCACAGTGCGTAGTCGGCAGTATCTTTCAGATAACGAATAATTTGTTTTACAGCCTTTATATGTTGATAGCCAGGATTTGATCGGACTTGTGCTTCTAGGCCCATGGCGTAACAGATATCCGGACGGGTGCATTGCATGGCGTAGATGAGACTACCGACCATGCTTAAATACTGTGCAACCTTCATCTATTCTCGCTCTGCCAGGTTCTTGGGGCCGTCACGTTTCGACAGTGCGCACCCAATCACCACCGGCGTATCCACGGGTTTGGAATCTTGTAATCTGAACCTTTTCAACAGTTTGTATATATAAGCTTCTTGAGATAGACATAATTTCTGGGTAGCGCGATCTCTAGAAATTTAATGCCTAATATGTACGTGGCTTCTCCCATGTTTTTCTTCCCGAATACAGATGCCAACTAGGACTTTGACTTGTTCATAATACTCACGTCGTTTGCGGCAACGAGTATGTCGTCCACGTATAAGGTTATGATGACATACTTAGACCCGGAGGTCTTATAATACACGCACAGATCCTCGTGAAGATTCACGAATCCGTTTCCTACGATTTCCTCATGGAATATGCGGTACCATTGCCGAGACGACTGTTTAAGACCGTTAATGGACCTTAGGAGTTTACAAACTTTACGTTCATTACCAGGAGTAATGAAACCCTCTGGTTGCTCCATGTAGATCTCTTCCTCCAGGTTTCTGTGGAGGAATGTTGTCTTTAACATTCATTAGGTGCAGCTCGAAACCGAGACCTACGACCAAGACCATAAATGGCCCTAACCGTGGTTTTACGCACAGTCGATGAGTGTATTTCGTCAAAGTCCACTCCGTGAAGTTGGGTTTATCCTTTTGCAATTAGTCGGGCTATGTATCGCCTGACCTGTTCCATCAGTGGCGAGCCTTCTTTCAGGACTTACCTTATCCTTGTGCCCCTGTGGTTAGAAGGTAAATCAACTATAGACTATAATGGCTTTCATTTACGCAATCTCTTTCTTTTATTGTTTTCCTCCATTTCCCCACTTGAGGCCTTTCCAATGCTCGTCAACTATTGTTAGAGTGAGGTTTTCACATTCTTGATGGGATACTTCTTTAGAAAAGTTTGATGCCTTTGACTTTCGTCTAGGCTTGTTAATCAAATCTTGAGTCTGAACGTTTCTCCCACTCGGAATAATACTTCTTATCGGAGCATCACTCCCACTGGGAACATGAGCAGTGCTTGAACCTTGACCTATAACTTTCCTTGGACGACATTTCGGTCTCGGGGTTTTACTTCCGAGTTGAATTCCTTGATCATTAGGACCTAAAACCAAGTTGGTCGGATCACTCCCATTGGGAACAATGGGTAGTATAGGTAGTTCTGGCATTATTGGATTTTCATCCAGTAGTTCAGCAACATGACTATCAGGTTCAACTTGATTCGTCTTAGTGGAAACAGTGATTTCATGTGGTAGGGTTTATTCCTCCCACTGGATTACTATGAAAATGTTTCCATTATCAATTACCATGTAATTCACTTGAGTTGCTGGTTCAAATCTCCCACTCGAAGTAAGTGGGACCTGATTGTCAGTGTTATTCTGCTCCTGTTCGATCAAGACTACAATTGTTTGAAAAAATGACCATGCATTGGAAATTCGTCCTCAAGTGATGTAATGTCTCATGTTTGACCACGACACCATTTTCCCAAGATTTAAACAGGTATTTCTAAGAGCAGTTAACATACTCTTGGTCCAAACACGTGTTTAATGTGCATATCAATGTCGCATGATGATATGATTTAATTCATTATCATTCTTTAGCTTTTATGGCGACGTGTCTTACCAATTTCATTGGAACACAGTTTTACATATCCGTGAATCATCTTCTTCATTCCATAGGGAACGTCTAAAAGATTGACTCTAACATCATGTTTATGAACTGTGCTTCTTGAAGTGTGTATGTTATTTGATTTGAATGCCTAGCCTGACTTATCGTTCAAGGCGTTTGGAAGGAAAATCATTTAACCGACTTCATCCTTCTTCGTTTGCTAACTTATCTCAGAGATTTTATCCCATCTCCGAACTGAGCATTTTGGGTTTTCACATTATGCGTCAATTGATACTTTTACAAGGTCGTGGTAGCTTATGAAGCATACTTCTCTCCGATGTAAACGTTATCAGTAAGCTGTTTCCGAAGGGACGCAAATGAAAATTCAACACTTAATCATTTAAAAAAACTTCATTATTAAACTCGTATTTTGAAACGATGTGTTCCATCTTTCGAGGTCCACACGCGCGCGACGTTATTTAACAAAGATTCAACTCATGGTTAAATGGTTTCATTTCTGAATGTAATTCAATTTAATCCAATCGGTTTCGCACATGATTATCATTACTAATTATTTCATTCAATGGAGTACTAACAATTAAGAAATACTAAATCTTTCGATCTAGCTACGCAATCGATGTGTATGTTCAGTTCAGTTGACTCGACTGAGATGACGGAGTACCTGAATCGTTTCGTTTTATTCGAACACTTTTACCTGGCCGAAATTTCGTTTCGGATCGATCCTTTTTAACCGGGTCGATTAATCCATGAAAAGAGAGAGAAGACCATCATGTTCAATCGAAACATTTCTAGCTTTAGCATCCTTGCTTCTACCAAGGCGGATGCAAATGGATACCAACCTGCAACATCGTTTCGTTGCAATTGAAGTCTTCTTCAACCCCTTTTTACCAAGGTTGAATGTATCACCACATACGTGTTCAGATCATCAAAGAACCTACTCCAATGCTTGGTGAAACAAACTATTACATTTGTCTCTCATTGTTAAAATCATACAGACTACTATATTCGTCCGTAGTTGTCCTCTCCACTTTTTGAAATCGTAGTAGAGAGTTCAACACGCACTCCTTTTATTCATCATGATTCACACCATCAACATTGCGAGGAATATCGAATTTCACTAATTCAACCTATTCATACTAACACATCGATGATTATGCAAAATTCGGGGAGACAAAAACATTTTGAGAAATAGTTGTATACATCAAATATCTATTAAGATAGAATACGACAAGCAACGATTCCTCAGTCATCTAAATCAACCGACCACCAGTAAACCAATGGAAGATGGCTGTGAAAGAGTTCACATTACTGTCGTCTTCAATCCAATAGATTAGTCTTTTAAAACGGTTTTAATCGTAAATTACCGGAACGGGAATTTTAAAACAAGCATACCCGATCTTGGATTTCCCAAGGCCCTTTTTGTTTTGAAAAATATTCCGATGAACTCAATCATGCATATACAATTCTACTATCCATGTAAATCATCATACGCAAGTAACATTCATCACAAAAACCACACTCATGCTTACGCGTCATGCGTCTAATGTTCCAAGGAACTCATGTTAGCATACATAATTCTACTCCCAAGTAAATTATTAAATGCAGCTACATCCTCAACATTCTAGCATACGTGTCAAACATGAAACTTCCACATTAATCATACACATTTGGCGACTAGTTTTCGATTTTAAAAAAATATTTTAAACATTAGGGGCTGATTTGCAATTCTTGCTTAGATTCAATTATGCATCATTCTAGACATGAATCCTAGGCAATTTAGACCATCATAGCATGTCTATCCTAGTGCGCATACCATATATTTAACCAGGGTTCCGCCCCCAACATGCATTATCCAGCTAGCTTGACTCAGTCAAGACGACAGTTCTAATCATGTATAAATATATATTGAATAATAAACAATTGCAATTCAACCCACTAATTAATCCAGTCCCAAAAACATGTATTTCCGAGATCCATCCCCATAATCGAAACAAGGCATTAAGGTTTAATCGAAACTGTGTAGGCCTTTAGAGGTTCAAAACATTTGGATTTTAAAACTTGACCACCCTATTTTTAAATTGACTAGAATTCAGTTTTGAAAAATTCGGTTCGCTTGCGTCAATTTCGGTCCGGTTTGGTTCGGTTCGGTCTAGAAAAATCCGGTTCAGGTCCGGTTCAGTAAAATCCGATTCGGTTCGGTTTTATTTTCAAAATATGGTTCGGTCCGAACCGGTTCAATGAAATAGGGTTCGGTTCGGTTCAACACTCAAAACCGGTTTGGTTAGATCCACTTAGTTACCCCGGTCCGACCCGACCCGACTAGGTCGAACCAATTGAGAAAACACGGTTCGATTCAATGCGTCCCGATTTGATACATTGGACCGGCCCAATAATTAAATCAAAAGGGTTTGGGCCGAAATGTTAACTTGTGGGCTAAGTAGGGTTTTGAAGTCCAAAAAAAAAAAAATTACATATATATATATATCAGCCAACATTAAACATATATATATATATATTTATTTATTGCCAAGATTCTATCTTTAAGACTAAATCAATCAACAATATATATATATATATATATGTAAAATTTCGGCACATAATATACACATATATATTTTGTTTATTGTCAATATCATAAATAGGGAAACACATATACTGACAATATATTTTCTCAATCTTTTAGGTAACTAAATCTATCAATAATATCTTTAACCCTATTAAATATTTAGATATATTGATAGTTGTATATATCATTATATATTAATGTGAATGTATCCTTATGTTTCCAATTTTAGATATATTTTTACATAGAATAAAAATTAAAATATGGTAAACAATATACTTTAAAATTTTGGCCGAATTTTATTTCTTGGTGCCTAAGAAATAAAAAATTTTACCTTGCAATTTTAGCCTAGGGTTCGGCCAAAAACACCAAATTGGAACCAAATGGTCAAATTTCAAGATCAAATTTTCATAAGATCTACAATCAATGTTCGATTTTGATAAAAATCATGTTTTTCTTGAAGATCATTGTTGAATCACGGCTGGAACTCCGGTACGGTCTTGACGGAGATCCGAATTCCTTCGCTCCACGTAATCCTGCAAGAGGGGAATAGACCGGGCGGTGACCCAGAATCCTTCTCCGATGCTTAAATGAGTATCTCAATTATCTCAATAAACTGGCAAGCAAGAGTCTCAGTATGTAAAACGTATCGATCTGAGGTAACTTCTGCCCTTTTATAGGAGAAGAGCTACCTCAGTTACCTTGTGAACCGCTGGGGCAGTTAGCCCACGATCCCGCCTATCTCGGCCACGATCCCGCCTATCTCGGCCATGATCCCGCCTATCTCGGCCACGATCCGGCCTATCTCGGCCATGATCTCGCTTATCTCGGCCACGCTCCGCGTATCTCGGCCTCAACCTCTGATAGCAAGTCCCGACCAGTATCAGGGACTCCAGAGTTATCTCATTTGGTCACCGCTCGGGGCCCCTCGTCATCGTGACAGGGCCAACATCCTCAGGGATTCATCATCGGGGCCTACTTAAAGGCATCTCATCGGGGCCTACTTAAAGGCATCTCATCGGGAGCGTCCAGCTCACATATCGGGACCGACCTTGTCGGGACCCTTCACCATTGAGACTCCTCTCATCGGGATCCTTCGCATTGGTCTTCTTTGACCTCTTTTAGGGCCCAGTGGGCCTATTCACCGTTTACTCGCCGTTAAAGGGCTTCACGGCTATAGCGGAGCCCATCATTTGCCCCCAAGACATGAGGGACTTACAGTTCGTCGTGTCTTTAAACTCCCGACCTCCCGATACCGATATCGGAGGCTTTTCTCTTGACAAAATTTCTCGACACAGATCTTCTCGTCCACGATTCCTCGATACCTTGAGGATAGTCACAAAATCCGAGAAGACTCCTCGGTTACTCGGCCATTAAATGCAGCAGGTGACGAAGCGACAGTTTTGGCACCCGTGCCTAATTTTTCGCGCCTGCTTTTTCTGAAAAAGTACTTTTCAGGTCGTTTCATCATTAACGTCTCTTTCCATTCTGCCCCCTTTTATCTCAACGGCTCAGATCAAAACGTTTCAACTTCGACGACTCAGATTAGAACGCCGTTTCACTTATCCCTTCTTCTATAAAACCCTAATCCTGGGCACTGTTCTTCTTTTACCGTTTCCGTGATTTCAAAAGCTCTGCAACTTTGAGAACTCAAGCTCTTCCTTGGCTTCCCAATCTCCGATCAACCCTCCGGCAACCGTCAAGATCATCCTCTCCGTTCCAATTCATCATGTCTGGTAAGAATTCCTTCTCTACTCTTAGCGTAGCCTTTCCCTTATCTTTGTTTAGTTTGCTTGCATTTTTTCCGAAAACCCTATGGCTGATTTTCAGACAGCGGATCCAGTTCCGAGGGGAGGAAACCCTTCAATTTTGATTATGCTCCCAACGAAATCTTGGTGACTGCCTATGACACAGCTCTCCGAGAAGGATGCATTACCCAAACCTGGGAGCCTCGTCTTCCTTATTTTCACCACCGTGCCTCGGGTGACCCTGTGGTCACTCGTCCCGAGGAGGGGGAGATATTTGTCTCTACGGGACAGATATCGGCAGGGATCCGATTCCCCTTCTGCGGGAACTTGGTTGAGATGTGCACCCACTACAAGACGCATTCAACTACATTCTCCCCACACGCCATCCGCGTGTGGAATGCTTTCCAGGTTCTTTGCTTCCGCCAGAAATGGGTCTACAGCCTCCAGCTCTTCAGAACTTTCTACGGGATGAAGTGCAACGAGGCTGGGGTTTGTGCCTTCTATCCTCGGATGCCTAAGTGGAATAAGGCGCAACTTGCGCTGTGCAGCTGGACCAGCGACACCTGGAAGGTTGTCAAGGGTCGGGGACTCCTAATCGACACGGGGTCTGACAATAGCGGGTGGAAGAGGAGCTACTTCTTCATCAAGAATCTTCGATCCCATGGCCCCGATGGGAGGTGGAGGCGGACTCTCCTCCCGCTTATCACACTTACTATGATGAAGATTTTAAGACCCTCCATCTTATCCAGCTCTACCGTTGGGGGGAGTCCTATACTCCCCTCGATGCTAACTCTCTAACGAAGCGGGACCTGGTGAAGGCCGGGATCCGTCTCCTCGACATAATCTCTGGGGGGTCAACTCTTCGACGACCCCCTCCAATATGGTTCCCTGGGTAATGTTTCTGATTACGTCTTTGTTTTCCATTGTTTGCAGCTAAGAAGGTATCCGTGCTGACCAATCTCATCCTTAAGCAGGGGGAGACCGACGCTGTCCAACGCCCCGCGCGGAAGAGGAAGTCGGCGAAGAAGGCTGCTGCTCCGTCGGGATCTCCCTCCGCGGAGAGGACTAAGCGGAGCCGCCTGGAGGTGGACAGACTCTTCGATGTCCAAAATGCTGAAGAAGGTAAACAGCTCCGCCTAGCTATTAAATCATACAGGAAGCAAGTTCCTAAGGAGTTGGTCCCTTCGACCATGGAGGCCCGCATCGAAGAGATTAAACGTGTCCTCCGAGGGGAAACTCCCCGCATCCTCAAGGCGGGCTACTACAACTACCACGGGAAAGACCAATACGTTTCTCGGCGCGTCATTAGGTGTAAGGACCCTGACCAACTTCCTGACTATATTTCTGAAGCATCTCGTCCTCTAGGTGCAGGTCACTCGGGGGCTCAGTCGGGTGCTGGTGCTTCAGCAGGGGCGCCTCCTTCAGCAGGGGCACCACTTTCCGGTGCTCGAGGTGGAGAAGACCTCTCTCAACCTCCTGCCCCGATGGGATCGGGGGCTGGAGAAACCCCGACAGGAGATCAATTTCGTCGGGTGGAAAATCTGGACTCCTCCGAGGAGACAGACGAGGGCACCGCCTTGATTCATCGTCGGAGGACGGGGCAGTCCCCACTGAAACCAACCTCCAAGGGGCTGCCCCCCTCACCTTCTCCGCAGCAGCATTCGCCCATTCACAACTTTACTCCCTCTCCGACCCAGGGCGAGTCGGAGATGCGCGCCTCCGCGACTCCCGTCGGTCCTCCTCTTCTACCATGTCTATGATCCCGCCCAGAAGGCTGCCCCCTGGACCCCCATCCAGACACTGCAAGGGGTCCAGCTTCGACAGGGCGACACATACCCGGAGCTGTGTCTGCATTTGCTGGCAGGCTCGGTTCTGCCATCTCTGAGGGTTCCGATCTCCCTGGATCGGGAGGACATCCGCGCGGATGTTCATGCAATGTCTATCCGTCGGATAGAGGTGAGGTTCCTACTTTCACTCCTTCATCCATAAGGCAGAATATTTGTATGCTAACCTTTTCTTCTTTCCTTCCCAGGAGATGGCGGACATCAACCGCACCTTCGAGTACATCTTTGCCCTCGAGGAGGCTTTGGAGCAGGAGCGGGCAAAGGGGGCTCCCGCGGTCATAGCCAAGCTTGAGGAGGATCTCGCGGCCTCCGAGTCTTCGAGGGGAAAACTGGCCAAGGAACAGACCCTCCTCGATCGAAAGACTCGGGACATCCAAAAGCAGGTTCACGACTTCGAGGCGCTGCTGAAGCGGGAGCAGCAGGAGCGACAAAAGGATGCAGAGGCTCGGGACAAACTTGTCCTTGAGAAGAAGGTTCTGGAGGAGCAAATTGCTGAGGTTCCTGCGAAGCTGGTCGCGGCTGAGACCAAGGGCCGGGAAGATTATCGGGGGTCCGAGGACTTCCAAGCTGACGCGGTGAAATTCTGCACCGCGGAGGTGGAGAACACCCTCTTCAACGCGGTCGAGGAGCTCCATCTGGAGTATGGCGACGCCATCAACTTCGACAAGTCTGCGACTCTCGCTCCCTTTGCGAAGAAGTACTTCGCCCTCTCGGAGGAGAGTGATGAGGGGAACACTCCCGCGGGTGTTGAAGACATGGCGGAGCTTCCAAGTGCCGATCCTCCGACAGTTGACCCCCCGATAATCGACCCTCCAGCAGTTGAACCCGTGGAGCCTTCTGCCACAGATCTCATGGATCCTGCTCCCGCTGGTGTCGACAAGGACCAAGCTTAAATGCTCTATCTTTATAGTCCTTGTATTTTTCCTTTCTTTGTAATGCATCCTCGGGCCTTTGAGCCCTCATCAATATCAAACTATCTTAGTTCCGATTTTCCATTGCACTTCTCAAAGCGACTTAACTATGCCACTTAAGGCGAAACCTCACCACTTAAGACATTTCAACACATCACTTAAGACGATTTAGCCCACACCACTTAAGGCGATTAAATCTCGTGCACCACTTAAGGCGACTTTTTCTCGTGCACCACTTAAGGCGACTTAATCTCGTGCACCACTTAAGGCGACTTTTTCTCGTGCACCACTTAAGGCGACTTAATCTCGTGCACCACTTAAGGCGACTTTTTCTCGTGCACCACATAAGGCGACTTAATAACACTCAGAATAAATCTAATAATAATCTGATCGGAAGCAACCTCTTTATTCATTGATGGCACAAAATCTGCTTACATCGAATCAAACGATAAATAACTTACACCACTTAAGGCGATTTTACATCGGGCACCATTAAAGGCGACTTTTCATCGGGCACCACTTAAGGCGGCTTTTCATCGGGCACCGCTTAAGGCGGATTTTCATCGGGCACCACTTAAGGCGGCTTTTCATCGGGCACCACTTAAGGCGACTTTTCATCAAGCATGACATTTCTTCAAGTGTTCGCCACTGAAAGAATGCTTCAATACTCTGCCATCGAGGTCTTCCAACTTATACGCATTCGGAGCTGGCATCCCCACGACCTTATAAGGTCCTTCCCATTTTGGCGACATCTTGTTGATCCGATCCAAAAGGGTGAACTCGTTCCGACGCCAAACCAGCTCCCCGACGAAGAATTGTCGGGACTTAACTCGCCGATTGTAATATCTGGCCGTTGCCAAACGCATTCGAGCCTGGACTTCATCAGCATCCCGCCTCTTTTCCTCGAGCAAGTCCAGTTCCAGACGTCTCATTTCATCATTCGTCAAAGGCTCGTAGTATCTCATCCGATGGGACGCCACAACTATTTCCACGGGAGCAACATCCTCCGTGCCATAAACAAGGCCAAACGGAGTCTCCCCAGTTGATCGTTTGGGTATTGTTCTAACAGCCCAAAGTACATTTTCCAGCTCGTTCAGCCATTTTCCCTTCAAGGCATGGACCCTTTTCTTCAGGCCATCCATCACAATTTTATTGGCTGACTCCACCTGGCCATTACTCTGAGCATGATGGACAGAGGCTGTCCGATGCTCGATATTCAGTTCCTCCAGATACTCCTTCACTTGAGCCCCATTAAATGGAGGACCATTATCGCTGATCACCACCTTAGGAATCCCGTATCTGGATATAATATGGGTTTGGAGAAACTTGACGATTTGGTTCCCCGTCGTCTTGGCCAATGCCTTAGCTTCTATCCATTTCGAAAAATAATCAATGGGCACGAGCAAATACTTACACTGACCTTGTGCCTGTGGGGGGGGGGGGGGGGGGTCCCACCAAGTCGATACCCCACTGCGCGAAGGGCCAAGCACTCCTGATGGACATCAGATTAGCAGCCGGAGCCACGATATTCGGGGCGTACCTCTGGCACGCGTCACAGGATCGGACTAACAGCGTCGCCTCCTTGCTCATCGAAGGCCAGTAATAGCCCAAATTCAGCACTTTCCTCGTAATGGATCGGGCCCCTTCGTGACTAGCCGCGACCCCTTCATGCACCTCCCTCAGGAGTTGAGAACCACCCCTTTTTGTACAGCTGATTGTCCACCAGTACGTAATTAACCGCGATCCGGCGTATCCTGTCAGCTACCACTCCATCGTCAGGGACTGCCCCCGTGGCCAAGTACGCAACTATCGGGGTCATCCAAGTGGGTTCCTCCTCCGATCCTGCTTCAATAGCACAGACCTCCGATGGGTCGGTGGTCGATAAGATCACCTTCTTCAGGAAGTTCACCTTCCGATTTTCCTCTAGGGGTGCCCCCAAGGCGAACTTGCTCAAGGCATCCGCCTCCGCGTTTTCCTCCCTCGGGATTGCCTCGATGTCGCAACTTTTGAAGCTCTCCTTCAAGATTTGCACCTCGCGAAGGTACTTTCTCATCATCGGAATCTTCGCCTCATATCGTCCTTGGACTTGATTCACAATCAGGCCCGCGTCACATTTCACCTTTAAGTGACCAACTCCCGTACCTTTGGCAATTTTGAGGCCTGTAATAAGAGCCTCATACTCAGCTTCATTGTTGGTGGTTCTAAACGTTAAGGCCAAAGCATATCGAAGGGGCTCACCCCCGCCAGGTGGTATCAGTACAAACCCTGCTCCTGATCCATCTAAACTCGAAGAGCCATCCGTGTACATTTCCCAAGTATTTTCCTCATTTGGCTTTTCTGATTGCTCTGCCATTTCTGGTTGCTCTGCTATCGGGACCTCCATAGTTACCCCCTCTACAGGACCCGCTTCTTCCAGATCGGGGGCTGTAGACTCTGCTATGAAATCCGCCAACGCCTGGCCCTTAATAGCCGTTCTCGTAGCAAAGTGAATACGGAACTCACTAAGCTCGACTGCCCATTTCACTAATCTCCCCGACGCATCAGGTCGGTTCAAAAAATGCTTCAAAGGCTGATTTTTCAACACAGTAATCTCATGCGCATGGAAGTAAGGCCTCAACTTCCGAGCAGTAATGATCAACGCAAAAAGATACTTCTCAACGGCGGGATAATTCATTTCAGATCTGGCAAACGCCTTGCTTACATAATACACGGGGACTTGATTACCCTCGACAATAATCACTAACACAGAGCTAATAGAAAACTCAGAAACAACCAAATATAGGTAGAGCGGCTCGCCTGGGATCGGTTTCGCCAATGGCGGGAAGGTGCAATGGTGCTGCCTGAGTGCCTGGAACGCCTCTTCACACTTGGCAGTCCACTCAAACTTCTTGTTGGCCCTCAGAACTTCAAAAAACGGCATGGATCGGTCACTTGCCTTGGAAAGGAAGCGATTCATTGCAGCTAGTCGGCCATTCAGCACTTGCACCTCCCGATGATTTATCGGAGACTGCATCTTCTCGATTGCCCTCAGCTTCTCGGGGTTCACCTCAATTCCTCCTTGGCTTACCATAAAGCCCAAAAACTTCCCCGAGTGCACTCCGAAAGCACATTTGGTCGGGTTCAAGCGAACCTGATGAAGCCTCATCCTCTCAAATGTCGTGGCTAAGTTGTGAACATGATCCTCAGCCTGTCGGGACTTCACCAGCATATCGTCCACGTAAGCCTTCATGGTTTTCCCCAACATGTCTCCGAACAACTTGTTCACCATCCGTTGATAAGTTGCCCCGGCATTAATCAATCCGAAGGGCATGACATCGTAGTGATAGATGTCACTATCAGCATAAAAAGCAGTATGAGGGGCATCCTCCTTTGCCATCTTGATCTGATTGTAACCCGAGTAAGCATCCATGAAGCTCAGCAATTCATGTCCCGATGTAGCATCCACCAATTGGTCGATCCTCGGAAGCGGGAAACAGTCCTTCGGGCAAGCCTTATTCAAGTCGCGGAAATCAACACACATCCGCCATTTCCCATTGCTCTTCTTCACCAGGACCGGGTTGGCGACCCGGGTCTGGAATCGGAGCTCCTTGATAAATCCAGCGTCGAGCAACCTGCCCACCTCCTGCTGGATCGTGATTCTCTTGTCTGCGCCCATCGGACGCCTCTTCTGCGCGATAGGCTTGATCGCGGGATCAATCTTCAACTCGTGCTCAATCACATCGGGGCTGATTCCTGGCATGTCACTCGGGGACCAGGCGAACAGCTCCTTAAACTCCTTCAGCAGCTCAATCAATTCTCGGGCCCTCTCGTCAGACAGGGCGGACCCGATTTTCACCTTCCTCTGAGGTCCGTCAATCTCGACCTCCTTCAAATCCTCCATAGGGGCGGGATGCCCAAACTCCTCTCTGGGATCAGCATCGGTTTAGAGGATAGTCATAGCTTCCCGCCTTTTCCTTCGGGTGGCATTAACATAGCACTTCCTGGAAGCTACCTGGTTGCCCTTGACCTCCCCGACTCCATGATATGTCGGGAACTTCATCTTCTGGTGAACCGTCGAGGCAACAGCCATCAGCGGGTTGATGGTAGTTCTCCCGATAATCGCATTGTAAGTTCCCGCGGACTCAACCACCACGAAGTCCACATTCCTCCTTTCCACTTTCCACCCGCTACCGAAATCCACTGGTAAGGTGATCATTCCCAGGGGATAAGAGGCAATACCAGAGAATCCAACCATCGGGAAGTTCACCTACTTCAGATCCTTCTTCGTTTTCCCCATGGCCTGCAGCGCGTCCATAAACAGAATATCGGAGGAGCTCCCTCCGTCGATCAAAATTCGCTTCATTTCGTATCCATCCATGTCCAGGTTCACGACCAAAGCGTCATCGTGCGGAGTCTCCACACCTACCAGGTCCTCCGCTGAAAAGGAAATCACCGTCTCTTCCTTCGCGATCCAGGATCGGGACCTCTTACCCAACACAACAGCAGCAGAAAGTCTAGAGGCATAGACTCCCGAGAGGCTGTGGTGTCACCTCCTGCGGCAAATCCTCCGTGAATCACATTGATGGTGCCCCGCTTCTCCTTACGGGCACCAGAAGATTCTGGCTCCGACTTCTTCTTCTTTGGGGACCGATCGCGGGAACGGGACCGCGATCGAGATCGGAAGCGGGAACGACACCGCCTTTCAGCCACAAACTCCTTAAGCTTCCCCTTCTGGATCAGCTTTTCGATTTCCTTCTTCAACTCCCGACAATGATTAGTGTCGTGACCGCTGGCACGGTGGAACCGACAGTAACGATCGGTGCGGGATCCCAAAAACTCTCCTTCCTTCTTCGGGGGGGTACCTGGAGATACCCTGTCGATCCATCACCATTAACACCTCCTCCATGGAGCTATTTAGAGGGATGTGGTAGTCCTCCCGCTTGTCCTTCCTCGGGGGACGTCTGTCCTCCCTTCGATCAGAACGACCTCGATTCCGACTGCCCTCGGATTTATCCTTCCGTTTATGGTCGTCCAATAGCTTGAGCGACTGCTTCCCTTTATTCGATTTCGGAGGGTCAAGCTCTCTAGCAGCTATCTTCGACTCATGCACATCGATTTGCTGCTTCACCCTCTTCTGCAACGCTTCCATGTTCCACACAGCCTTTTCAGCCACGCTGTGCATCAGGTCGGAACCATAGGGGGCTGTCAGGTTCCGAAGGAAGGTGCGAATAGTCTCTCCCTCCGATATCTCCTCATCGATCTCGGCCACACTGGCAGTGTACCGCTGGTAATAATGTGTCAACGATTCGTCAGACCTCTACACCACCTGGGCCAGGGATCTCACGCTCTTCAAGAGGCGTCGACGACCCTGGTACTGCTGAATGAAACGGTCGTGCATGTCAGCCCAGCTGGAAATGCATCCTGGGGGCAGGCTGAAGAACCATGTCAAGGCCCTCTCGCCAAGTGTACCTGGGAACAGCACACACACAATATCGTCATTCGGGCCCCTGCCTAGACAGGCCATGAGATGCTTCTGGACATGACGAACTGGATCTCCTTCGCCATCATACTCCTTAATCGTGGGGATCCCCAGCCCTGGCGGGGCGAGGGTGTCTATCAGTCGGGGAACAAAGGGATGAGTGGATCGATCCCTCAGTTCCGACATCATCGGCTTCTGGTCCCCCATGCAGATGTTCACGATCTTCACCACCTGGTCGAGGGTGATGGGACCATTAAGGGGAATGGTCCTATGCTGCACCGGTCCTGGCCCATCAATCACAAATCGCTCCGACTAAGCAGGCTCCTTGCTCTTGTCCTGGTTCCTGGGTTGGGCCTCCTGTGTATTCCGAACCTCCCTTGGCGGAGGCACCTCCTCCTGCCTCTTGGCAGCCTCTCTTCGCTCTAGGAGAGCCTCCATGGCCTCCAGGAACATCGGCATGGCATCTGCCACGGCCTTTGCCAGGTCCGCGTTTGGAGGAGCACCGGGAGCATCCTCCTCTCTATTCTCTTGGTGTCTAGCCGTATCCTCAGGAACTTCGTTGTGCCCCCCTGTTCGGGAAACCTCAGCAGGGAGATTTTGGTCCTCAGCACGCTCCGGTGGCGAATTCAGAGTTCCGACAGGATGACGGGAACCACCAGATTGTCCTTGTTTTCTCTGCTTGCCAACCGCCATTGAACGAGTAGAGGTCATTTTCGGCTTTTCGTTACGCTTCCCACAGACGGCGCCAATGTTGAATCACGGCTGGAACTCCGGTACGGTCTTGACGGCGATCCGAATTCCTTCGCTCCACGTAATCCAGCAAGAGGGGAATAGACCAGGCGGTGACCCAGAATCCCTCTCCGATGCTTAAATGAGTATCTCAATTATCTCAATAAACTGGCAAGCAAGAGTTTCAGTATGTAAAACGTATCGATCTGAGGTAACTTCTGCCCTTTTATAGGAGAAGAGCTACCTCAGTTACCTGGTGAACCGCTGGGGCAGTTAGCCCACGATCCCGCCTAGCACGGCCACGATCCCGCCTATCTCGGCCACGATCCAGCCTATCTCGGCCATGATCCCGCCTATCTCGGCCACGATCCCGCCTATCTCGGCCATGATCTCGCTTAACTCGGCCACGCTTCGCGTATCTCGGCCTCAACCTCTGATAGCAAGTCCCGACCAGTATCGGGGACTCAAGAGTTATCTCATTTGGTCACTGCTCGGGGCCCCTCGTCATCGTGACAGGGCCAACATCCTCAGGGATTCATCATCGGGGCCTACTTAAAGGCATCTCATCGGGGCCTACTTAAAGGCATCTCATCGGGAGCGTCCAGCTCACATATCGGGAACGACCTTGTCGGGACCCTTCACCATCGGGACTCCTCTCATCTGGATCCTTCGCATTGGTCTTCTTTGACCTCTTTTAGGGCCCAGTGGGCCTATTCACCGTTTACTCGCCGTTAAAGGGCTTCACGGCTACAGCGGAGCCCATCAATCATGAACATCAAATTTCCTAAGAACATCATGAAAATTTCGGACCACTTGACAACTTAAAATTCAAAAATTTTAATTTTCTTATCTTAAAATTTTTGGTCCAAGTTTTAAAAATTTCAAGAATACCAATTTATCAAAATCATGAACTCGTAACACATGCTCTATTACCACTGTTAGATTACGGGGAGTTCACGGTCCTCCGGTCGGCAACCGTAGAGGTTCTTGTTAAGGAAGGCCTACACGGTATATTTTCCACAGCAAAGCCTCTGATCATATTGTCGGACCCTAAAAATCTGACCTACGGCGAATTACGTTTTGAAAACGTGGATTTTGAAATAGAGTCGCCACTAGTTAATTATTAGGCTAACTAGAATCCTAAATTACCTAAGCTAATAATGGCTTAAACACCTAGGTATAGAATCGGTCTCCGATCAGAAATTCGAGTTCGGGGGTTCTATTACGAATTAAAAATATGATTTTTAATTACGCCCTTTCGGTACTCAGTTTACTTAATTTGCCAATTTTATCATTTACATACATTACACCCAATTAATCTAAAAATGTCAAAATTAATCAAATTTCATCATAAAAAATATTAATCAGATATAATCTTAAATCTAAAAAGTTAATTATAACCTATAAGAATGAAATCTAAAATACTAAAAAAAAACTTCTAACATGCTATTTAAATTAAAATTAGTCAATTACAATTAAATTACCAATTAAATTTTACTAATTACATCTAAGCTATTAATTAAGTCTAACTAATTACATTTTAATTTTTAATTAATTATAATATAATAATAATAATTTAAACAGAAAACCTAATAATCAAATATTAATAATAAATTATTAAATAAATAAGTAAAAAAAAAAAATCAGAAACTTACCTAGAGGGGAATCAGCCGGGGACGGCCTGGCACAGACCGGCCGGCGAAGACAGGGACGGCGGGGAGCTGGGGTTCGTGACGGACGGCGGGAGGCGCTGCAGCGGCGTGGACAGCGAACGACCACCGGTGATAGATCTGGGAGCTCCGGCACGGCCACAGCAGGGGTAAGCTCTGCAGGAAAAAGGGAAGTTTGATGCGGCAGCAAGGCGGTCCGGCAGCGGGTGATCGGAGTACGACATGGCAGGAGCGGCGTGGCGTCGTGGTGGTGTCTCGGAGGGTTCAGGGGCGGCCGGAGCGGTGGAAGAGAGAAAGAGATGAGAGAGAAAACGGGAGAGAGAGAGAGAGGGGAGGTGGACGCGGTCGATGTCGGAGCTGGCTGGTCCGGCGAGCAGGGCATCCTCCGATGGTGGTCGCAGTGGCCATGGCCGGCCGGAGCCGACAAGCGAAGGCCAGCGGCGGGAGCGGCGGTGACCTCCGGCGGACCAGGTAGAAGACGACATGATTAACAAAAAAAAATAATAAAACTTTTTCACTACAGGACAAATTTGCACGGGTTACGAAATCTGATGTATTATTTTATTGCTGGTGGTGTTTTTTACATAGACTCTAGGGACTATTTATAGCTAACATAGACCCAGAAATTAGGAAAACATATATTTTCTCTAATATGCACTCAATAAATCCGAAAATTATATACATATATATATTTATGAATTTTTCCATAAATATATACTGTATATTTTCTGATTATTACATCATTTATTGCATATGTATTGTCCTAATTTAGACTGAGCCTATTTTTGGCAACCCCATGATCTTCCATATTTAAATACTTCCTTTTTTAAACGCGTTACACATAACATTTCTGAACGTGTTATATACGTGTCGCGCGTACCAAAATTAGGTGTTTACAGCTTGCCCCTCTTTGGACGGACTCCCGTAGAATGCATTCGAGGGGGTTTGTCCAAAGACGAGTAAACACTAATTTTGGCTAGGAAGTATATCTTCTTCCGGGTCCTGAAGTCTTCAAGGTGGCCTTCAGCTTTATTAATGGTGCGAAAAAGTAGAGCCTCTGTCGGCGGTGCCCCTATTGGCGGTGCCTCCAATAGCGTGCAGAAAAGTAAAGCCTCGGTCGACAATGCCCCTGTTGGCGGTGCCTCCGTTGGCGCGCGGAAAATAGAACCTCCGTCGGCGGTGCCCCTGTTGGCGGTGCCTCCATTGGTAGTGCAGAAAATAGAACCTCCGTCGGCGGTGCCCCTGTTGGCGGTGCCTCCATTGGTAGTGCAGAAAGTAAAGCCTCCAGTGGCGTGCGAAAAAGTAAAGCCTCCAGTGGCGTGCAGAAAAGTAAAGCCTCCAGTGGCGTGCGGAAAAGTAAAGCCTCCAGTGGCGTGCAATAAAGTAAAACCTTTGGTGATTATTGGTAACAGAAGACCTCTACGTCAGACAGTACCAACAACCTCTGGTGACGCCTCTAGTGGCGAGTGGTAACGGAAAAACCTCTACGTCAGACCGTACCGGAAAACCTCTGGTGATATCTCTGGTGGCGAAAGACCTCTACGTCAGATCGTACCGGAGAACCTTTGCTGATGCCTCTAGTGGCGAGTGGTAACGGAAGACCTCTACGTCATACCGTACCGGAAATCCTCTGGTGATATCTCTGGTGGCGGAAGACCTCTACGTCAGACCGTACCGGAGACCCTTTGGTGATGCCTCTAGTGGCGAGTGGTAACGGAAGACCTCTACGTCATACCGTACCGGAAAACCTCTGGTGATATCTCTGGTGGCGGAAGACCTCTACGTCAGACCGTACCGGAAACCCATTGGCGATGCCTCTAGCGGCGTATGTCGGAGAAGAGCCTCTAGTGGCGTCCGTTGGAGAAGTGCCTCTAGTGGCGTGACTTGCGAAGGCTGAATACTAAGGCTTCGTTTGTCGGGGGTGACTCTCAGGAAGCTGAAAAACTTCAGATCCTGATTGTCGGTTGTGACTTGTAGGAACAGACTGTAACAGTCCTACTTATCTTTGAATGGTGACTCGCGAGAGCAGACTTCAACCGTCCCGCTTGCCCTGAAGTTGACTCGTAGGAACAGACTATAACAGTCCTACTCATCCTTGGAATGCGACCTGCGAGAGCAGACTGTAACCGTCTCGCTTGCCGTGAAGTTGACTCTGGAAGACGCTCCTTGCGCATGAGTGTTTGTCCCTAATTTTTGCCTAAATTGTGCATTGTGCGACAACCTAGCGGGATCTTTTTTTCTCTTTTTTCTTTTCTTTTCTTTTCTTTTTTTTTTTTTTTTGAGAATTTCTCTTTTTTCTCTCCTTTTGCCACGACCGATTGAGAGATTTCCGACCGTGCCCCTCAGTTTTTTATTTTCTCTCCTTTTGCCATGATTGCAATTTCTGAATTTGCAACCATGCCCCTCATTTCCTGATTTTGCCTAGGCCGCCCTTTCGGGTTTTCAACCTAGCGGAAGCACTCTTTATTTGTTAGCCGATTAAACGGTGGCTGTGACCCGTACTTTATTTTCCGCCACGATGCGGGAGTATTTGTAGCCCTTTGGAGGGTGGTTGTGACCCTTTTCTCACCGTCTTCAATGTTGCGGGAGCTCCTTTGATTGTAGCCATGTAGGGTGGCTTTGGCCCTTCATTCCTTGTCTCTGATCCGGAAAACACTCTCTGTATGTAACCATTTTGAGGGTGGTTGTGGCCCTTTCACTTAATACCCGCCGTTGATGCTCCGGGAGCGCTCTTTTGATTGTAGCCGTTTAGAGGGACGACTGTGACCCTTTCTTTTATTTTCCCGCTCTCACCGGTTCGCGAGATCACTCTTTTTGTGTAGCCATTTTAAGGGTGGTTGTGGCCCTTTTTATTCTCCCGCCCTCACAGGGTTCGCGGGGTCACTTTTTTTATTCGTAGCCGTTTGGAGGGTGGCTGTGGCCCTTTCACCTATTTCCCGCTTTTGATGTTGCAGGAGCGCCCTTTATCTGTAGCCATTTGAAGGGTGGCTGTGGCCCTTTCTTTATAGTCGTTTTAGGTACGACTGAGACCCTTTTTATTTGTAGTTGATTTAGATACAACTATGACCCTTCTATTTTTTCACTGCTCTCACAAAATTTACATAAAAACTCTCTTTATTTTTCTGTAGCCGATTAAAGGGCGGCTGTGACCCTAAAGAAAATGATTTTTTTTTTTTTGCTTTTTTTTTTAGCTCTTTTGTTTCTTTTTTTTTTCCTTTTTTGCTTGCTATTTGTTTTTTGAAAATAAAAATTTAACGAAAATAATCAACAACAATTATGTACATGCCCCCTAGTGGCAGATTGAAAAAACCTTCTAGAGAACGACTCAGTTAATTGAGTCTAAACATCGGTCGTGTCGACGCCCTGGATGGACCCCACGTCCAATGAATGACATAGCCAGTGATTTCTAATCTCGGCTTCTCAAGTGCCCCGACTATTGTTCAATCTTAGCTGGGGATCCCCCATAGCTAGCACCAATCGTGTTAGGCTCGTCGCATGCAGGATGAATGACCTGGCCAATGAACACACATGGATGACGTGGAGTAGTCCGCATTGGGGCACAGATATTGCGCGAGATAAATTCGGCAACTGACACAAGAATGGTTGGCGAGCAAAGGGCCGTGCACGAGATGTGCTCCTCAGAGGCTTTTATTTGGATGATTATCCGAGCTGCACAATGAGTAAGGAAAAAAAAAATCATATTTCAGGGAGAAAATTGATCATGACTTCTCTTACCTGGGTGCCTGATATTTTTAATGGAAATTTGCTCCATATGTGAATGGATCTGTTGCATGTCCTGATTTTCCTGCTACATCTAGAAATCACAACTTGTATATGAACACCTGCCGGAAAGTAAATGCCCCTGAACCTCTGACGGAAGGCACAAACAATAATGCTTCATTTGCTTGAGATCTCAAACGATCATTGATCGGCACATTGAATCTTCTGGGGACACTCGATGATCTCTTGATATTTTCCATATTCGGACATGTCCTATCTCAACGGGAGATGCCCCTTGGTTACCGCCGACTGGTTTAGACCTCGCCGTAAAACGGATGTACGGCTTGGTTCGGGGACGCGTATGAATTCCACACATGGCGGGCGAAATTTTCGCATGGAAGTTCTTTGAAGCAGTCACATTTTACGTGGATGCGACCTCATCGAAGTGGTCGTCTGATCTGCAAAAAGAGTAGGGACACTCAAATCTCAAGGAAAAATCAAGTACAATTCATCGTACCTGAGCGTTGGATATCCTGAGTGCGCAGTTTGTGCTTCGTGCAACTGAATGGCTGCACGTTCTTTTTTGTTGCCCCATTTGGCCGACACAGCTCGTATGTGCAGGATTCCTAACCAAGGGTACCTGAAGGGTACATATGGAATGCATGCACGGAATGAAAAATCCAGGTAAAGTTTTTTTATAAAAAGAAATGCAAATGCAATGCATGTTTGGAATTAGAAGCTCCACAACTAAGAGAAGATTTACAATCTAAAAGAAAGAATCGTTTTTACTATAACAATGCCTATGAGATGTACATGAGGTGAAAGTTGTACAGTTGAGAAAACTTACAAGTTACCTGAATTTTTTTTTTTTTTTATGAGGAAAAAAAAAGTCAATGCATCCTAGTTGCTAAAAATCAAGTGAAAAGTTTTTTTTTTTTAAATGCATATGAGATGCACAAAAAATACACAAGATGCAAACTTAAAAATGAAATTTCTACAACTAAAAAAAATTACAATTTACCTGAAAGGTTTTTTTTCGAAAATAATGCATATGAGATGCACATCTTTTAAAAAAACCAGGTAAAAGGTTTTTTAAACAAAGAGCCCTAAAACTAAGAGAGCTAACGATTTATCTAAAAAGTTTTTTTTTTTAAAATTAATGCATACTGGATGCATTATTTAAAATAAAACAATTCAGGTAAAAAGTTTTTGAAATGATGCATATGGAATGCACGTTCGAAATTAGAAGCTCTAATAGCTAAAGGGGAATTAAAATTTCCAAAAATGTTTTTTTACATACGCATGTATGATGCACTAAAAAAATAACAACTTACCTGAAGATGTTTTTTAAAATAATGCGTATGAAACGCAATGTCGAAATTATAAATTCAGGTAAAAGTTTTTTTTTTTTCAAAACAATGAATACGAAATGCATGTTTGAAAATAAAATTCTACAACTAAATGACTAACTACTTAGCTGAAAAAGTTTTTTTTGTTTTTTTAAAAAATGCAATGAGATGAATGCATGAGAAATAAAAGCTATACAAACAGTCGCATGATAACATTTACAACAAAAAACAGATCATGTTAGGGGGTAAAAAAAAATGTGTTCTTTGCTCTACAGGGTAAGTTCCACTGACAGGTTCCCGACAAGGTGGTTTCCTCACCCCATCATAGGGATCATAGGACCTTCACAAGCGAGTAGAGTTTTTCCGAGCCGTACCAGCGGCCCAGCCGCTCCGGTCGTACCGTACTAAACCTCCGGGGTTCCTAGTCGCCCTGGGTTTTAGGCGTTTTGGACATTACACTAAAGTGGTGTGTGCAAATACAAATAATGTATAATCCAACAAAGAAAAATAGTCAGTCATAAAAAAAATTAACTCCACGCCTGAAATTACACAAAAACAACCAAGTTAGAATAACAAAGTCAAACATGAATAAAAAAATAAAACATGGCAAATACGCAAATATAAAGAGCCCGAACCCTCGATTATCCCCAGCAGAGTCGCCAAATTGTCGGACCCTAAAAATCTGACCTACGGCGAATTACGTTTTGAAAACGTGGATTTTGAAATAGAGTCGCCACTAGTTAATTATTAGGCTAACTAGAATCCTAAATTACCTAAGCGAATAATGGATTAAACACCTAGGTATAGAATCGGTCTCCGATCAGAAATTCGAGTTCGGGGGTTCTATTACGAATTAAAAATATGATTTTTAATTACGCCCTTTCGGTACTCAATTTACTTAATTTGCCAATTATCATTTACATACATTACGCCCAATTAATCAAAAAATGTCAAAATTAATCAAATTTCATCATAAAAAATATTAATCAGATATAATCCTAAATCTAAAAGGTTAATTATAACCTATAAGAATGAAATCTAAAATACTAATAAAAACTTCTAACATGCTATTTAAATTAAAATTAGTCAATTACAATTAAATTACCAATTAAATTTTACTAATTACATCTAAGCTATTAATTAAGTCTAACTAATTACATTTTAATTTTTAATTAATTATAATAATAATTTAAACAGAAAACCTAATAATCAAATATTAATAATAAATTATTAAATAAATAAGTAAAAAAAAAAATCAGAAACTTACCTGGAGGGGAATCAGCCGGGGACGGCCTGGCACAGACCGGCCGGCGACGACAGGGACGGCGGGGAGCTGGGGTTCGTGACGGACGGCGGGAGGCGCTGCAGCGGCGTGGACAGCGAACGACCGCCGGTGATAGATCTGGGAGCTCCGGCACGGCCAAAGCAGGGGTAAGCTCTGCAGAAAAAAGGGAAGTTTGATGCGGCAGCAAGGCGGTCCGGCAGCGGGTGATCAGAGTACGACATGGCAGGAGCGGCGTGGCGTCGTGGTGGTGGCTCGGAGGGTTCAGGGGCGGCCGGAGCGGTGGAAGAGAGAAAGAGATGAGAGAGAAAACAGGAGAGAGAGAGAGAGGAGGTGGACGCGGTCGATGTCGGAGCTGGGTGGTGGAGCTGGCTGGTCCGGCGAGCAGGGCATCCTCCGATGGTGGTCGCAGTGGCCATGGCCGGCCGGAGACGACAAGCGAAGGCCGGCGGCGGGAGCGGCGGTGACCTCCGGCGGACCAGGTAGAAGACGACAGGATTAACAAAAAAAACTTTTTCACTATAGGACAAATTTGCACGGGTTACGAAATCTGATGTATTATTTTTATTGCTGGTGGTGTTTTTTACATAGACTCTGGGGACTATTTATAGCTAACATAGACACAAAAATTAGGAAAACATATATTTTCTCTAATATGCACTCAATAAATCCGAAAATAATACATATATATATTTATGAATTTTGCCATAAATATATACTGTATATTTTCTGATTATTACATCATTTATTGCATATGTATTGTTCTAATTTAAACTGAGCCTATTTTTGGCAACTCCGTGACCTTCCATATTTAAATACTTCCTTTTTTAAACGCGTTACACATAACATTTTTGAACGTGTTATATACGTGTCGCGCGTACCAAAATTAGGTGGTTACACATATAGTTAAATAAAAATTTGGTAAATCCCCATAGTTGTTAGTACCCATTGAATAAACGGTAATTCTGAGAACGAACTAAAAAGGTATAAATACTTTAATATGATCATATATATCTAGAATAAATGAGATAGCAACTGATTTCATCCAATTCAAAGATCCAAGAGAGTTACCCTATGAAAACGTTGATTCAGAGACCGAACTAAAAAGGGATAAAGACTTAAGTATGATCAAGTACGTCTTGAATCAATGCAATACAACTGATTTAGTCCAATTCGGAGCTCCGACTTATGATATATAGATAAATAAAAATTTGGTAAATCCCCATAGGTGTTAGTACCCTTTGAATAAATGGTGATTCCGAGACCGAACTAAAAAGGTATAAATACTTTAGTATGATCATATATATCTAGAATAAATGCTAGAGCAACTGATTTCATCCAACTCAGAGATTCATGAGTGGTACCCTACGAATAAACGTTGATTCTGAGACCAAACTAAAAATGGATAAACACTTTAGTATGATCAAGTACGTCTTGAATCAATGCAATACAACTGATTTAGTCCAATTCGGAGCTCCGATTTAAGATATATAGATAAATAAAATTTTGGTAAATCTCTATAGGCATTAGTACCCTTTGAATAAACGGTGATTTTGAGACCGAATTAAAAAAGGATAAATACTTTACTATGATTATATATGTCAAGAATAAATGCGATAGCAACTGCTTTCATCCAATTCAAAGATCCAAGAGTGTTACCCTATGAATAAACGTTGATTATGAAACCGAACTAAAAAGGGATAAATACTTTAGTATGATCACGTACGTCTTGAATAAATGCAATAGCAACTAATTTAGTCCAATTCAGAGCTCCGACAGAAGATATATAGATAAATAAAAAACTTGGTAAATCTCCATAGGCGGTAATACCCTTTGAATAAAGGGTGATTCCGAGACCGAACTAAAAAGGGATAAAGACTTTAGTTTGATCATATATATCTAGAATAAATGCTAGAGCAACTGTTTTCATCCAATTCAAAGATGCAAGAGTGTTACCCTACAAATAAACGTTGATTTTAAGACCGAACTAAAAAGGTATAAAGACTTTAGTATGATCAAGTACGTCTTGAATCAATGCAATACAACTGATTAAGTTCATTCGGAGCTCCGAATTAAGTTATATAGTTAAATAAAAATTTGGTAAATCCCCATAAGTGTTAGTACCATTTGAATAAACGGTGATTCCGGGAACGAACTAAAAAGGTATAAATACTTTAGTATGATCATATATATCTAGAATAAATGATATAGCAACTGATTTCATCCAATTCAAAGATCCAAGAGTGTTACCCTACGAATAAACGTTGATTCTAAGACTGAACTAAAAAGGTATAAAGACTTTAGTATGATTAAGTACGTCTTGAATCAATGCAATACTGACTTAATCCAATTCGGAGCTCCGACTTAAGATATATAGATAAATAAAAATTTGGTAAAGCCCCATAAGTGTTAGTATCCATTGAATAAACGGTAATTCCAAGACCGAACTAAAAAGGGATAAGTACTTTAGTATGATCATATATATCTAGAATAAATGATATAGCAACTGATTCCATCTAATTCAAAGATCCAAGAGAGTTACCCTATGAATAAACGTTGATTCTAAGACCGAACTATAAAGGGATAAATACTTAAGTATGATCAAGTACGCCTTGAATCAATCTAATACAACTGATTTAGTCCAATTCGGAGTTCCGACTTAAGATATATAGATAAATAAAAATTTGGTAAATCACCATAAGTGTTAGTACCCATTGAATAAACTGTGATTCCGAGACCGAACTAAAAAGGGATAAATACTTTAGTATGATCATATATATCTAGAATAAATGCTAGAGCAACTGATTTCATCCAATTAAAAGATCCAAGAGTGTTACCCTACGAACAAACGTTGATTCTAAGACCGAACTAAAAAGGTATAAAGATTTTAGTATGGTCAAGTACGTCTTAAATCAATGCAATACAACTGATTTAGTCCAATTTGGAGCTCCGACTTAAGATATATAGATAAATAAAAATTTGGTAAATCCTCATAGGTGTTAGTACCCTTTGAATAAACGGTGATTCCGAGACCGAACTAAAAAGGGATAAATACTTTAGTATGATCATATATATCTAGAATAAATGCTAGAGCAACTGATTTTATCCAACTCAGAGATTCAAGAGTGTTACCCTATGAATAAACGTTGATTCTGAGACCAAACTAAAAATGGATAAGGACTTTAGTATGATCAAGTACGTCTTGAATCAATGCAATACAACTGACTTAGTCCAATTCGGAGCTCCGATTTAAGATATATAGATAAATAAAATTTTGGTAAATCTCTACAGGCATTAGTACCCTTTGAATAATTGGTGATTTCGAGACCGAATTAAAAAAGGATAAATACTTTAGTATGATCATAAATGTCAAGAATAAATGCGATAGCAACTGATTTCATCCAATTCAGAGATCCAAGAGTGTTACCCTATGAATAAACGTTGATTATGAGACCGAACTAAAAAGGGATAAATACTTTAGTATGATCACGTACGTCTTGAATCAATGCAATAGCAACTAATTTAGTCCAATTAAGAGCTCCGACAGAAGATATATAAATAAATAAATAACTTGGTAAATCTCCATAGGCGGTAATACCCTTAGAATAAAGGGTGATTCCGAGACCGAACTAAAAATGGATAAAGACTTTAGTTTGATCATATATATCTAGAATAAATGCTAGAGCAACTGATTTCATCCAATTCAAAGTTCCAAGAGTGTTACCCTACGAATAAACGTTGATTCTAAGACCTAACTAAATATGTATAAAGACTTTAGTACGATCAAGTACGTCTTGAATCAATGCAATACAACTGATTAAGACCATTTCGGAGCTCCGACTTAAGATATATAGTTTAATAAAAATTTGGTAAATCCCCATAGGTATTAGTACCCTTTGAATAAACGGTTTTAGATATCTGTCCAATTCGGGTTCGTATTTACATTTCGGGCCTCGTAAAATATTCCAAAACCCGTAAAAACCCTTTCGCGGACACCCAAGTCTAAAACGGTCCGGGATACGCGTAATTCCCGGGCCGAAGAACTTCTGGATTGCCCTAAGGTGATCCGGAGGTCCAGATTACCGTTTTACCTCGTACGTTCACTCCGATTAATTTTCCCAGTGTGGGAAGTCGGTGCATACATAGTCCGCCTTGATGACGGTATGCGTCTTCCTTACATACCGACATCAAGTACTTCAAAACTGAGCAGGATCCTTAGGTTCCCTATAAATAGGGGCCTAGGTCTCTCATTTTGGGGATCCCCTCACTTTTGGACTTGAAATGCTCTGACTTCTCTCTAAGGCTTTCTTTCTCTAGAAGTGCTAACTTGAGCGTCGGAGTGGGCCCAACCAGCATTCCCCCCTCCCACGCTGGTTACTGCCCCTCGTGCAGGACCTGGAGATCAAGAGTTCAAGGTTGGGGATTGGAGTCTAGCTCGGTGGTTGTGTATTAAAGATTGCGGCGTTCCCGTCCTTATACATATATCTCGAGCCCGATCGTGAAGGAAGAAGCCCATTCGTGAAGGAAAAAGCCCGAAGTTGCCCAAGTGTTGAAGCGAACCCAACATTTGGCGCCGTCTGAAGTGATTCGAACAAAAGGCCGTGCTGCAAGCCATTACTGGAAGACGACCAAAGAAGACGGGTGTAAGCAAGACGAAACCAACGAGAAGTCAACCAGGACCTTCTCATATGCCAGACGCAGAATCCACGGCTTCGTCCATCTCGTCCACAAACGCCCCTCCTACACAGTTCGGGTCAGAAGATCAAAACAACGTGCCTCCGCAAGAGCAAGGAACGAGGGTGGATCAAGAAATTCCATCAGGAATGCCAGCTGAGGCAACACAGCAACAGCCAAGGAAAGCAGCCAATATGCCTACAGTCACACTGGCAATGATGGCAGCACTTGAAGAACTCCTTGCTCTCAGGGAGATCTTAAGGAATCAAGGGTATGCTGCGCCTCCACCACCCCCGCGTGATAATGAACAGGCTGCTCCAGCCAGAGAAGCGGCATATGATGCCAACCAGCAAAAACCGCAACACCCAGATGGAGTAGAAGACTCTGAAGATGCCTATCAACAGGCCAGGCGAGAGCCAGCACGTTCAGGCACTCCAAGCGTTGGCATGAAGCAACAAGGAGTAAGATGGAAGCAGCCTCCTGTGAGCAATTCACAACGCCCACACAAGGAGGATAGCTCTAAAACAACGAGCCATGCTGGCACATACAATGATGGGTGGAGGAAGCCCGCGCATGAAAATGACATCCCAATCACGGGACTCACGGCCAAGGCCTTAGAAGAAATGATTGAGAAAAAAATGAAGCAATCGAAGATAAAAAGAATGCATGCCCTGTAAGAAAATGCATCACATCCGTTCTCTGATGAATTAGAGCATAGTCACGTTCCAGATGCCCTGTATAGAATTGGTGGAGAAAAATACAGAGGAAAAGGAGATCCAATAGAGCATGTGCAACAACATGAAGCGTCTCTGCTAGGACGAACGGACAACCCGCATCACGTTGCCATGACATTTGCTAATACTCTCGTTGGAACTGCCGCACATTGGTTCTTCTCGTTGCCATGCGGAAGCGTTACGTCATGGGCATATTTAAAGGCAAAATTCATTCAGAGATACATGGGAGAGCGCACACTCCTTAAAGGGCCGAACGTGTTGAATGAGGTGACACAGCAAAACGACAAGTCGTTAGTAGATTATTACATCCGCTTCAATCAAAACATCTCAGACATTAAATGGAACATCACCGAAGGAGAAATCGTGCGCGCCTTCATTACAAATTTAGGTCGAAGAGGACATGCCCTGGCTGAAAAGATGGCAAGGCGCCCAGTTGAGACGCTTGAAGAATTGGCGGCGAGAGTAAAAGAATTCGTGGATCTGGACCGATTCAGAGAGCAACATAAGGCGAAAATTAGTGCAGCTCACGCTAAGTAGAAGCAAGCAAAACCCCAGCAAGGCCCGCAGCAAGTGAGACAATTCCAGCACCACAAGAGGCCATATCAGCCCGAATTCCAAAAACCAAAAGAAGTGAACCTGACAGAGTGCGTTCCTTTGAATGCACCACTTTCCATAATCCTGAAGAAGATGAAGGAGGATAATATGTGGAGGGAGCCAGTGAACTTCCATAAAGGCCACTGGGAAAGCAGGAAGATAAATGGTGTGAAAACCATGAAGTCTACGGCCATGAAACAAACAGCTGTGTCAGCTTGCGATTTCGCATAAACAACTTCATCCTTAAAGGGAGCTCAAGAAATATGTCGACCAAGGCGACAAACAACAAAACAAGAACCATGCAGAGCAACACGGGAAGGGAAACAAGGGAAAGTAGAAAGTCAACGAAAACCCACCACCGCCAAAGCGTGGTGTCATCAACGTAATCCATGGTGGGCCAGCAGCAGGAGGTAGCGTTTCTAACGTCCGGGATGTCTATGCCTCACAGCTTCAAGTTCTGCCCAAGTACGGAAAGAGGCGGCAACCAGAGAAGGAGACATAATCATCCCGTTCTCAAACGCCGACAAGAAACACATAGTGTATCCTCATGATGATGCTTTGGTCATAACAATGGACATCAATGGATTTGATGTGCAAAGGATTCTGGTAGATGGTGGGAGTGATGCGGATTTAGTGCATATAGAGGTGCTCAAGAAAATGGGAAAAAAGGAAGCCGATCTCTCGCCAAGCACGTTTCCGTTGGTTAGTTTCGCAGGAGCGGCAACCTACCAATTGGGCATGATTACGCTTCCAGTTATCCTTGGAGACGGGTGGAAAGCTTTGCATATAGACGTCACATTTGTGGTGGTGGACAACCTGGGGGCATATAACGGCATCCTAGGGAGAACAACGATCAACCCACATGACATTGTGCCATCTACAGCTCATCAGTAAATGAAGTTCCTAACTCCTCATGGAATTGGAGAAGTTCTAGGTGATCAGAATGCCGCACGAAAGTGCTATGTCAATGCCCTGAGGAAAATGAAACAGGTGTCTGATGGATATACGCCCAATTTGAACCCGTTGACTTCCGAATCGTTCCATTTCTATCACCCCGTTAATGATTGTAAATCGAAACTTCAACCCGAACACCCCGCGAAAACACCAACGGTCCGGACGAGACCGGAATACTCGTCCGAACGAGTTAGACTCACCTAGGTGAGGTCGGGTGGCCACACCTGACTTCCCCTAGGGGAGATCGGGTGGGCCAACCCAATCTCCCCTAGGGGAGATAGGGTTGGCCAACCCTATCTCCCCTAGGAGGGGTTGGGTGACCACACCCAACCCCTACCCTTGGGGGTCGGATTTTTCTCCCCTCCCAAGGGCCCCGGCACCGTTTTTAGACTCCCATACTCGGTTTATTTCTGCCAACCCTCCCCGTACCCTAAGGTCTTAATTACGTATTTAAAGGTTAATTAATAGTGTTTAAAGGTTAACGATGTCATTAAGCCACCTTAATGACACCGTTGCCTATAAATACAACCCTTCCACTATTCATTTGATAATCTTGACAAGTTGCATAATTTTGCTCTGACATCTCTCTAGCTTTATCTCTCTAAAACCGTACTGACTTAGGCATCAGAGAGGGTTCATCAGGCACCACCCCCCCCCTATATGCCTGGTATTGCCCCTCTTGCAGGGCGAGAAGAGAAGAGAAGCTAAGGACGGAAGGACACAAGCTAGGAAAACACAACTCGAGAGCATCGAATCCGCAACATCTCCAGTGAGGAACGAGACTTAAGTCGACCGCCCGTTGACCCTAGACTCGGAACCTAACACTTGGCGCCGTCAGTGGGCTTCGGACAGAAAGCCTGGCAATAACAAGAGCAATGACGAACAGCATGGTGTCTAGGTACCACCGCCCACCTGGGGGCAATAGGCGAGGGAGATAGCCTATACCCCCAGGAAGGCAGCCTAACCCAGGGAAACTGCCAGTGCAACTAGAACCTCAAGTAACCCCACAGGCTCCCCAACACAACAACCAGGAGGGAGGACCCTCACGCCCAGCTGGGGCTGAGTCATCCACAGCCTCAACCCCTTTGGCAAGGAGGCCACAGAGAGAGAGGGAGCAACAGGGAGTGCCATCCCAACACACGGCACCTCCTGAGGGATATTACTATGAGGCGCAACCCCAAGGATATCCGTATGGGATGCCGGCCCAAAGGAATGACAACCGCGCCCACACAACATACACAAGGCCGGCATACACCCAGGGGGCACATACAGAAGCTCATGAAGAGGAACAGATCCCAACGGAAGAACGCCACTCGCACCCTCGAGCAGGGCAGCGAGAGGAGCAAAGAAGAAATTACCAAGAGCCACCCCCATAGGGAAGGCAGCAATTCGTGCCACCTAGGCAACAGCAGAACGCCAGGGCTTACACCCCGCTGGGGGCGGACAGACAAGCAAGACCTCCAAGGAGGCAAGAATTCTATGAAGTACCCCAGCAGGGATACCAAGGATACACCTACAGTCCGTACCAACACGGACAAGGGGTCCCGGCAAGCCCAATCTATAACTACGGAGGCTATCAGAGAGATTACACTCCGACACCGATATTGATCACTCCGGAAGAAATAGAGGCAATGATAACAAGGAAAATGAATGAGTCAAAGAAACACGGCTTGCATTGTCTAAGTGACAAAACGAACCACCCCTTCACGAGTGAATTGGAGATGAGCAAGGTGCCGGACTCCCTGCATACAATCCAGATTGCAAAGTACAATGGCAAGGGAGACCCTTTGGAGCATATTCAACAGCATAAAGCCTCCCTATTTGGGAGAACTACTGATGAAAGATACAAGGCACTCCTATTTCCAAACACCCTATCAGGGGTGGCCCCACACTAGTTCTTTAGCCTACCCTCTGAGAGCATCCACTCATGGGAGCAGCTAAAGGCAAAATTTCTTCAGAGATATCTAGGAGAAAGGAAGCTCCTCAAAGGAACAGGCTCCATCGATGACGTTAAGCAAGAAAATGATGAATCTTTGGCCAATTACTACACTAGGTTTAACCAAAACATAGCAGATATCCAAGGCGATATCACTGAGGGTGAGATAATACGAGCCTTCATCAGAAACCTAGGCCGCTACGGGTCCACACTGGCAGAAAAGATGGCCAAGAAACCAGCAAGCACCTTAGAGGAGCTAGCAGGGAGAGTAAAAACTCATATAGACCTGGAGAGGCACAGGGCAAGTAAGAAAGCCAAGATTCAAGCAGCTAAGGAAGACAATGCAAAGCCGAACAAAGGAAAGCCACCCCAAGCACCTCAACACGCAAGGCAGCAGGAATGGCGTCCGCCCCAGCAAAGAAATCAAATGGGCGAACCACTAAAAGCTAGGGAAATAAATGTCATCAAGTTCGTCCCATTAAACGCTACTCCAGCTACTGTCCTCAGAGAGATGCGGAATCAGAAACTCTGGTCACCCCCTGCGAGATGGAGAGCCCCAATGGTAGGGACGCACAAAGACAGATGGTGTGACAACCATGAAGCATACGGGCATGACACGAACGAATGCTTCAGCCTAAAGCTAAGCATCAACAACGTCATCCAAAGGGGAGAACTAAAGCAGTTCGTGGATCATGGGGGCAACAACATACAGTTAGGGCCATCGTATAGGGACAAAGGCAAAAGCAAAGTAGACTACAATCCTCCACCCAACAAGAGAGGGACCATAAACATGATACACGGAGGAGTGGCATCAGGTGGCCCAACGGCTAATGCAAGGGAGGTTTACGCATCAAAACTGAGTTCAGTGCCAAGGTGGAGGAAAAGGCCACGAGAAGGAGAGGAGATGAAGATTGAATTCTCGGAGAAGGACAAGAGCCACATTGTCTTCCCACATGACGATGCGTTAGTCATCACGATAGACATTGATAATTTTGATGTAAAGAGAATACTGGTAGATGGGGGCAGCTCGGCAGACCTCCTAAGCCTAAGGGTCCTAGAGGAAATAGGGAAAACAAAGGCAGACATCAAACCAGTCAACTTCCCTCTGGTTGGCTTCTCAGGGGCAACAAGTTACCCCCTGGGAATGATAACCCTGCCAGTGACCATGGGCCAAGGATGGACACAGCTGAAGGTGAACATTAACTTCTTGGTGGTTGAAATCTTGGGAGCCTACAACGGGATCCTAGGAAGAACAACCATAAATCCATATGAAATCGTGTCATCTACCGTACACCAGAAATTGAAGTACATCACTGAGAATGGAGTTGGAGAAGTCTTGGGCGACCAACGCACTGCAAGGCAGTGCTACGTGAACTCCATGAGACGTGGATAACACAGGACAGACACAGTGGCAATGGTCATGGTAGGGACCAACCAAGCCAAGAAGAAGATAAGGAGGAAACAAAGGGAAACAAAGATGAAGAACGGAGTTGCACTCCGTCTAAGCAGACATTTTTTTCAAAGAATGGCTAAGAAGAGACACATGAGCAAGGCTGTAAAGGTAACAAGCATACCTTGGCAACCAGAAAGCGCACAAGGAAAAAGAACAAGGGACTCCATCATAAGAGGCTTCCGACACATTGATGACATCAAGCAAATGCCGAGGGAGCCAATGTCAAGCTACTTCGAAAGGTTCTCCAATTATGGTGCCAACATGGACATCACAAGAAGGGAAGCCGTCAGAGCCTTCACCAGAAACATGAATCCAAACTCATTTGAAGCATATGGAGGCCTTTATGAGATGGTCATGACAAGCACGATGAGGGAGCTCAAAGAAAAGCTAGACAAGGCATTTGCAAAGGAGATGGAGCAGCCGGAGGAAGTCCCGGAGAAAGAAGGAAAGACTGATACACTGGAAGGAGGTGTAAATTTCAAATTCACACCCCTTACAGTAAGCATAGAAGAACTTTTTCAGAAGTACCTCAAGGAAGAGCTACCCACATGCAGAGAAGAGGGCAAGGCCTTCTTAGGAAAAGATGCACAGGGATGGTGTGAGTACCATGGGACCTGGGGGCATCAAACCAACAACTGCATGGTGCTAAAGATAGAAGTGGAGGAAATGATTTACAATGGAGGCCTAAAGGAGTACGTGGCAACAGACAAACTGACCACCCCATATCCTTAGTTTCATATTTAGCACTTTTGCATGTTCAAGCTTTCTAAGTTTTCCAAAAACAACTTTTGAGAAGGAGAACCCACGAAGTTACTCCAACTCTACAACTATCTTTGATTTCCTCCAAAGGGTGCCTTGAACCGCCCAAGGCATCCCATATGTACATACAGCCTTGAATGCTCCTACCGAAGTAGAAGTTACTCAAAAGTATTTTTCAAAGAAGGAAATGATATAATCATTGAGTTATCCTTACACAGATATGACGTCAAGTCAACAACACCTTCAACGCCCCCAAGAGCGTATCTTGAGAGTAGTTCTAAAAACTACGAACCCTGTGCCCTCCGGGAGCCTATCCCGCGAACAGATTCGACGCCCCCAAGAGCGTATCTTGAGAGTAGTTTTTATACTACGACCTTCGACGCCCCCAAGAGCGTATCTTGAGAGTAGTTTTTATACTACGACCTCTGACGCCTCCAAGAGCGTATCTTGAGAGTAGTTTTTATACTACGACCTTCGACGCCTCCAAGAGCGTATCTTGAGAGTAGTATTCATACTACGACCTTCGACGCCCCCAAGAGCGTATCTTGAGAGTAGTTTCTATACTACGACCTTCGACGCACCAAGAGCGTATCTTGAGAGTGGTTTCCAAAAACTACGAATTTCGACGCCCCCAGGAGCGTATCTTGAGGTAGATTTGCAACCTACCAAATTCGACGCCCCCAAGAGCGTATCTTGAGGTAGATTTCAAACTACCAGTTTCGACGCCCACCAGGAGCGTATCTTTGGTCTAACCTGTGCCCTCCGGGAGCCTATCCTGTGAAACGTTAAGTGCCCTCCGAGAGCCAGTCTCGTGAACAGATTTCGACGCCCACCAGGAGCGTATCTTTGGTCTAACCTGTGCCCTCCGGGAGCCTATCCTGTGAAACGTTAAGTGCCCTCCGAGAGCCAGTCTCGTGAACAGATTTCGACGCCCACCAGGAGCGTGTCTTTGGTCTAACCTGTGCCCTCCGGGAGCCTATCCTGTGAAACGTTAAGTGCTATCCGAGAGCCAGTCTCGTGAACAGATTTCAACGCCCACCAGGAGCGTATCTTTGGTCTAACCTGTTCCCTCCGGGAGCCTATCCTGTGAAACGTTAAGTGCCCTCCGAGAGCTTGTCTCGTGAACAGATTCGACGCCCACCAAGAGCGTATCTTTGGTCTAGTAATACCATACATACCATTCAAAGGGTATCAGAAGAGAGCATTACACCATACTAAGAAGGACCCCATGAGAAAGTAATTTCAAAGTAAAGTGATATGAAGAACACATAATGTTTTTTCTTGATGAAATAGCAGGTATGGCATGAAGGAAAACACAAAAGAAGGATAAGTAAAGGAAACACACCAAGAGAAGAGTCCATAATCAAAGGAGTACATACAAAAGCATACGAAGTACCCATGTAAAGCCAAGTGAACCACACAGCCAACAACACAATACGAAAAAGGAAAGCAACACAAAATCTCACAGCAGTCCCAAAAGATACTCAACCCATCAAAGGGGAGAAAGAGTATGGTCATATATACAAAGATAGAAAGATGTCAATACATCAACCAGAGCCCTCTGGGGAGTCACCCTGACCCCCTGAGGCCGAACCACCAGCGGAGATGGAGGAAGAGGAGGAAGAGTCTGAAGTGTCAATATCCACAGGCGTAGCATCCACCTGTGTAGGGGCAGGCTCGTCTGCAACAGCAGCCTGACCCCTAAGGACAGCCATGTAACCAGTAGCGTACGGTCCAAAATCACCAAGATCGCCAACCGGAAACTGAGGATCAATGCGAAAAATATGATCAACGAGATACTCACCAAACTGGTTCATCTCCTGAGTGAGCCGCACACTGTAGTCAGCAGTAAAGGCAGAGGAAGCCTTGTACTCAGACACTGCGACAGTCCTCTCCTCTGCCCGGCACCTTGCCTCCAATTTCCGCAACTCCTCAGAATGGAGTGAAGATGCGACCTCAGCCTCCCGGCGTAAGCTACCTACGGTAGTCTCAAGTAAGGACACTTGGTCCCTGAGCTCCTGCATCTTCAGATCGGATAGGCGCGCCTTCTCAGTAGCAGTGGCGAGCTCCGCCTTCAGGGAGACCTAGCTGTCCTCAAGAGCCTTCTTCTCGTCGGATAGCTCGAGCACAAGGGATGACATGTTCACCATGTCAGACATACCCTGAAAATTTAAACAAGAGATGAGTAACTGGAAAAGCAACCACATGAAAGTAAAAAGGAGAAAGCGAGGAACAACTCACAGGCACGTAACGAGATAGTACACCCTGAACGAAGCGCCGGGTCTCACCAGGAGACTTAGGCTGAGCAGCACGATCGCCAGGAGGGATGGCACCGCGAAGTACACGGATGCCAACCTCAGGAGTCCGCAAAGAAGAGTCGCTATCAAGGTTGAACTCCTTCAAACCAGCGAAAGGAGTCCACTCAGACCCAACGATATCCTCGTCAGTAAGGCGTGCGAAATCCTTCCGACTCAAAGCCGGAGGCCCACCTATACAAACAAAGCAAGTCAAAGGAAAAAATAAACATAGAAGCATCAGTGACAAGGTAGAGATCGAACCTGATGACCGTGCCCTCGGCTAGGGGGCAGGGGAACCATCACCAACAGGTCGCTTCCCTTTATCAGCTCGGGAAGGCGCCTCTTCGACCACCATCTCTTTATCGCGAGACAGAGTCGGGGGACGAACAACAGGCGGAGGAGGATCCGCAGCTTTCTTCCTCTTGACAGCCAAGGCCCCGGCCTCAGAGTCAGATCTCCGCGACTTCGACTTGGAAGGTTCAGAGCCCTTGCTTACGGAGACAACCCTCTCGGTCACCAGGGGAGAGTGCCCTAGCAGTACAAGAAAAACAAGGTAAGGAAAACACAAGTATACCATAAAGAAGCAAACAGGAGGAAGTATACCAGAGGCCCCAGCCTTCTTCCCAAGCATGGGGGACTTCTTCAAGGTAGAGCTAGATGGAGCCTTCCTCTTGCTCAGATCGACCGGTGCTGCCTGCACGTTATAGGTTTTTCCGTGAAACCAACCTACAAAGAAAAAGCAGAAAGTAAACAAAGATGAGAAGACTAAGTAACATACCGAACCCCCGGAGTCAGGAGTCAAACTGATCCCTGCCTCATAAAGATCCGTCTCGGTCACTAAGGACACGGGGCAGTATGACCGGGTCCTGTTGCTCTCATGGATGGTCTTCATAGTCTCTAAATCCACAGGAGAGAACTCCCCGAAGGCAGGCCAGCCATCTGACCGATCCTCATTCAAGACCGACCAAGTGACATATCGATCCGTAATGAAGAAATAATGTTTGGCCCAGTGGCTCGCCGAGTTGTCACTCGGGCCACGAAGCGAAGAGAGGTATCCCACTCGACCCCACTCAACCCGAAATCAGTAAATCGGGAATCCTTGAGGGACGGATGGCGAGTTACAAAACTCGCAAAGCCTACCTTCCTCTGATATTGGAATCGATAGAAGCATCGGAACAAAACCAGTGAATACTTCCAGGAATACCAGTGGCATAACACCCGGAAGCCCACCCAGACACGGATAGCACTAGGAGCAAGGTTCACAGGGGAGATCCTAAAGAACCTACTCAACTCTACAAGATCATCACAGTAAGGCAGCCGCAGTCCAAATCGGATCTGGGAAGGGTAAACGACGACCTTCCCCCTGGGAGGCTCCGTCACTGTCTGGCGGGTATTCCCCAAGGAGGGGAGGAAGGGATATAGAGGCTCATCTAAGGGGCAGATATCACCTAAGGTAACGTGCTCGTTATAATCAGACCTAGTCAGGTGGTTCTCCGACAAAGCAGCGAGACCTAAGTCCAAGGTAGCAGGAAATCCCAAAGTTCGAATCAAGTTTCGACTAACACCCCGGCTCAGATCGCAACACTAAGCTAATGATAGGAAAGGAAGTAATGCGACGAAAAGAAGAGAAAAGAAACTAACTCATCCTTCGAAGGATGTAACGCCTCTTCAGAGTCTGTGTACGGGGACACCACCAGAAATACAGTACCTGCCACGGCATGACAGAGGTCAAAACAAGGAAATTTCCGAAAAACCGGGAGTACCCAGGCACTCGACCAACAACAACAACCAAAGATTCGAAGCCATCCAACAAAGGTAACAAACATCGGACACCACGACAACCAAATCGAACAATTTTGTCCGAACCTAAAGTCTGTTTTCGGGAAAAATTACAATTACGCCCTCCAACGGAAATCAACACACAAATGGCGCCTCGACATCAAATTCAAAACGGGGATAGTTTAATCGGACAAGAAACTATCTCCGGACGACCGGCAAAATTTTTTTCCCCAAATCCACAACTAACCACGGCAATCACATACTCAATCAAGCATCGGCAATCGAGTATCGGCAATGCAAGTTTCAACATTTTATACGGTAACAAGAAAAAAAAAATTGGACCTTCGGAAAACCCGACCCGATATGATAAACGGGTCCGGATTTCAAATTTGGAGACCGCCGGAAATCAGTCCCTCGCCGGAGGTCGGACCCTGCCGTCACCGGATGTCGTTTCTCGTCGTGCCGGAGCCGCCTCGCCTCGCCGTCGCCAACTCCAGCCAGTCCCGACGCCGCCACTCGTCCAGCCACCGCCCTCCGTTGGCCCTGCTCGCGCCGCGCCGCCTCTGTCTGTCAGCCGCTCGGAGTTGCGTCGTCGTCCCGATCTGCTGGCCCACCGGTCGCCTCCGTCTCGTGCCGGTGGTCGCCTCCCGCCGGAGCTGCTGGTCAGAATTTCTGGCCCTTCGCCGGAATTCTTGGCCGGCCCTTACCTTGGTGTGCTCCAAAATTTTCCTTGCTCTCCAAGTGTGAGAAAGAAGGGAAAGGATGACAATGGTGGCTAAGTAAGGTATTTTCTATACTCCCCTATATATTTGAAAAGGTGTAGGGTTTTTTAAAGTGACATAATCACAACCCTCCATTTAAAATTAGATTAGATCTAAAGGTTAAAGAAAAACTATCCTCTTTACCTCCCTTAGACTAGGGTTGGGCATATCTCCACTCAAGTTAACATCCCATAGGTTTATTTTTGAGCATCCCATACTTAGAAAAAAATTTAAACCAAAATTAAGTTTTTCTCCACTTAGGTAAATCCCGGCATGAAATTGAAGCATGAATCGCTTAGTTGTATTCGTATTGCATCCCTATGCGAGCATGTATTTTTCGAGTATACGCCTGTAGCAAGGATAGATTCATTATTTCCACCTCAAACGGACGCGTGCTTAGACACGTGTCCGTGCTATTCTAACGTTTACAGTTCCTCTATCTTATAAGGCAGGGGGCAGAGTCAGAGGCACACATCCATGGGTAAGTAAGCATTCAGACGAAAGGTAAAACCCCGGTTTCAAATTGCGCGTGTCATACCATCCTAAAATAGAGTCAATCAAGGGTTAGGCCATTGGTTGACTCGAGGGCATGTGATGGATATACGCCCAATTTGAACCCGTTGACTTCCGAATCGTTCCATTTCTATCACCCCGTTAATGATTGTAAATCGAAACTTCAACCCGAACACCCCGCGAAAACACAAACGGTCCGGACGAGACCGGAATACTCGTCCGAACGAGTTAGACTCACCTAGGGGAGATAGGGTGGACCAACCCGATATCCCCTAGGAGGGGTTGGGTGACCACACCCAACCCCTACCCTTGGGGGTCGGATTTTTCTCCCCACCCAAGGGCCCCGGCACCGTTTTTAGACTCCCATACTCGGTTTATTTCCGCCAACCCTCCCCGTACCCTAAGGTCTTAATTACGTATTTAAAGGTTAATTAATAGTGTTTAAAGGTTAACGATGTCATTAAGCCACCTTAATGACACCGTTGCCTATAAATACAACCCTTCCACTATTCATTTGATAATCTTGACAAGTTGCATAATTTTGCTCTAACATCTCTCTAGCTTTATCTCTCTAAAACCGTACTGACTTAGGCATCGGAGAGGGTTCATCAGGCACCACCCCCCCCTCCCCCTCTGTGCCTGGTATTGCCCCTCTTGCAGGGCGAGAAGAGAAGAGAAGCTAAGGACGGAAGGACACAAGCTAGGACAACACAACTCGAGAGCATCGAATCCGCAACATCTCCAGTGAGGAACGAGACTTAAGTCGACCGCCCGTTGACCCTAGACTCGGAACCTAACAGTGTCAATTGCCATGATAGGAGTTGGTGCAAAGAGAAAGCTGTTCGCCTCGAACGAAGATGATGAAAGGAAGAATGAAATGTTATCACCAAGGTCCGAACTTGACAGGATTCTTTGTGCACCTAAGCGGAGTGTGCTTGATGTCAAGCAGGGAGAAAAAGAATCCATCATGTCCTACTTCCGAAAGTTCGCTCAAAATGCAATTGCACTGAGAGCAATCAAGAAGGACGTCATCAACGCATTTTTCCTGAACATGAACGCATCAACATTTTTGCTATTCAGAAGGGAATTTGGGTGGCGTACAACCAATAAAATGGCGTGCTTAAAAGATAAGATGGAGACTGCAATCTCTTGTGAGCGTGAATTAAGATGGGGCACACCTCTCAACGCAAGTGGGGAAGCTCAAACTTCAAGGAAACCAGAAGGCTCAAGCATGGATTATGTCAACATCTTCACACCTTTGAACACGGAGGTGGAAGAGATATACGTCAAGCTTCTGGAAAACAGGCTTCCAAGACCACTTGAGCCCGAAACCGCCTTCTTAGGCAGTGATATTGAAGATTGGTGCCAATATCACCAAACTTGGGGGCATAGTACCAATGATTGTTTGACCTTGAGGATGGAGATTGAAGAATTTATCGCGCATGGAGCTCTGGGAAGCTATGTCGCGAACAACAGTGCCTGTCAGCCGCCAAGATATATTCGAGGGAGATAGACTTTCCACTTTTAATCTATATTTTTCAGTGCACCTTTAGGAATATAAGTGCAGTTTATGCCTTTGTAATGAGAAGTATTTCGGAAGAAGCAGTCAATAGACGCCTTCCCGCAAAGTTATTGTAAACACGACAAGTATCTAATGATGATTAATTTACTTTCGTAGGTACATCTCTACATTATGCATTATACTCTGGATTAACATCAAGTAGAAAACAACGAGCATACTACTCATAATCATCACGCCATGCAACTTATAATAGGCGACATCAACAAGTGCATCTTCAACAAATTCAAAAGCAATATCATGCAATATTCCAAAAGTGACATGGTGCAATATTCTTCTCAACAGGACAATGCCCATGTTCACATCTATCAAAAGTAACATGATTGTGACATCCTTTCCAAGAGGGCAAACCTCATGTTTTCTTCTAAAAAATGACATGTTGTGAAATCCTTCGGGCAAATCCTCATGTTCATAGCCATTCCCTGAATTGAAATAGGATGCGGCAAATGCAATGATGGGACTGATCACCCCATCGTGGTGGAAGTCCTCTTATTAGATGACAACCCCACACTCTAAAAGTATGCACACTCTCTTAAGGGTTCATACACCATGAAGACTTAGGCCCGAAAAGGGATAGCTTCATGTTATACGCTTTTTTAAGCAAACCTTGTACAAAACTCATCAAACTTACAAGTCGAGTCTTGTATAACGTTATCTTGCTCTTTAGCATTTAACGCAAAAATAGCAAAATAAGCAAGAAGTACCTTGCAACAACGTCGCCTTAGAGTGGAACTAAGAGACGGTATAAACTAAAGTCTTGCTTCCTCAAGACAACACTGCTACATGTCAAGTGCCAGTGCCGAGTGTCAAGTGCCAAGTGCCCGCGCCAAGTATATTACCACTTAAAACATTTAAAGTACCTAGCGTACACATCTTGCTGTGCCTTGGAATCCAACCAAAAAGGGCGCTCATAACACTCAACAATGCGCGACATATAGTCGCAATTACGGACATCATGTTCATCATCTAAGGATATCTATCCTATCTCTCAAGTCCAAAGCATACGAACAACATGGATACTCAAGGTATGAAATATTACTAACAAGGTATCACATGATTTTTATTATTGAAAACAGGTCCAAAGGACGAAGTTCCATACAAAGCAAACACACAAATAAAGGTTTGGGCAAAAGCCTCAAACATATCATCATCTCCAAAGGACTAAGACAACATGTCCAGAAAATCAACACCAAGTTCAACTTCAGCATTGTCATATCCAAAGGTCAAAGCAATAGAAGCCGCTTCAGCTGCCTTACGTTGCAAATCCGCAACATGGTGAACGGCAAAAGAAGAATAAGGACCCAGCTTGTCGAACGGAAACCCGGGGCAAGTTCATGAACTCTGCCAATGTAATTTTTGGCAAACTCATCAACCAAAGGTGCAAGATCCGCTTTAGCAGCAGCAAGGACGGCGGCACAATAGGCAGGGGTACTAGGATACTCAGCCAATCCCTTCTCAACTCCAGCTCTGCGTGCCTCGTCACGAACAGAAGCAAGCGCGGCATCATGAACACTGTTGTTCTCCGCAATTTGCTGCTTGATAGCAGCAATCTCGGCTTCAAGTTGTTCGGCATGAACCCGACAAGCAGCAATACGTGCATCAATATCGGCAACCTTGGAGTTCAAATTCTGCACTTCCTCATCAGATTGTGCAAGCTCGCGGGAAACTGTACTGCACTTCTTGATAGCAGCCTTCCTCTCACTTACAAGCTCCAACACAAAGGAAGACATGTTCATCATCCTTGAAATAGCCTAAGGGTAGCAAACAAGGCAATCATGATCAACAACAGCAACAAAGCATATGGGTACAACAGAAAGGCGAAAAGTTAGAGCAAGATCTACCGGGTCAAATTCAGCTAGGCCATTCTCAATGTATGCCTGTGCCTCCTCATCAGTAGACGGTTTAACATCATGATCACCGGGGGGAACACATCTTTGAAGCACACGCACACCAACCCCTGGAGTGCTAAGTTTGGAGTCCTTCGGGAAATGAAGATTACTAGCGGAGAAAGGTGACCAGTTTTCTCCGGAAACATCAATCCCGTCAGAAAGGATCAAATCATCACGCTTAATACGTGGCAACGCTACAATAAGAACAACATAAAACAAAGAATACATTAGCAAAATATACTACGTATAAGGGGTATGTCAAGTAGAACAATGCATACCTCGGCGGGAAGAGCGCTCCTCCTCGGGACGGTCCCTCGACCGGGGGGCAGAAGGCGCTATCGTGCGACTCTCAACTCTCTTCCCTTTATCGCAAGAAGGAGCTGGAATAGCCACACTCGGTTTAGAGCGCTTCGGATCACTCGAGGGACACGCCCCTGCGGTAGATCTCTTGGGAGGAACACTAGTGGCAGGTACCGCAACAACGCGCTCAGTCACATGCACGGAGTTACCTAAAGTAACAAAGACAACGTGAATATAACAAAACTTGAAAAATCAGTAAGTCAAGCGAAAGATACAAGAAGACGTCTCACTTTTAGGTCCTTTGCTACGATCATGTCCGGAGCCTTCAGGAATAGTGGGGGCAACATAACGAGCACGACGCCCAACTGACAGGTTGTCACGATCATTAGCTGTCTGCAAAGACGAGCTTTTTCCATCAAAACGACCTACATTGCAACATAGTACAGGTTATAAAAGATATCAACATACCAAATCTTCAGAAGGAAGTATATGAATCCCGGCATCAATCAAGTCCCGATCTGAAGCACGTAATAGACAATGATAGCGACGCTCTTGCTGACATCGAAGAATGCTCTTCACCGCCTCCCTATCATCCAAGGAAAGGTCAGAAAAAATAGGAGCAGGATCAGCCTTCTCCACATTCTCAACATCCCAAATAGTCCCGACATCGCATACGAAGAAGTAGTGATGTCGCCAATGCGAACCAGAACGATCAGCCGGGGCGGCTAGACGTTGTTTGTGATACCACTCAGCATCTCCAAGACCAAGCTTCTCGAAACCCTTATCTTGCAAGTTCGGCCAACGCATCTTCATTCCACACAACCCCGTCGTGTCTGGACACATCAATTGATAGAAGCATCGGAAAAGAGTGGTGGAATAATGTCAAGATTGTTTATGGAACAAAACTCAAAAACAGCTCCATACACGAAGGCCAGCAGGAGATAGGCTTAATGGTGATATCCGGTAATAGCAGCAAAGATCCACCAAGTCAGGACAATAGGGAAAACGCAGGCCTTCTTTAATCTGCGAGGTATAATCCACGGATAGATCACTTGGAGGAATAGTAACTTGCCCTTTTCTAGAGTCCAGCAGCACGTCATAGGGAAGAACGGCCTCCAAAGCAGAATCAAGTCCACAACAAGTCGCGTACAGCTCAAACATATCTTCATCAATGTAGTTGAAGAAGTAACTCACATTCCTCGTAGGGTCCTTAAGAGACTCAATTGTGTTGATACCTGGCTCGTCTCCAACATCTGAACATAATGTCACTCGCGGAACGGGGATAGAAGACTTACTCATGATAATCACAGCAAGAAGACTAACTCTGAAAGAAGTTTGCGTAACTCGGAATCCTGAAAATTACAAGTAACAAGTCAATCAGTGTGCAAGCTCTATTCGGCATATTGCCAGTGGACGTCACACTACTATGTGTCAAGCATAGTTCTATGTGTTAGCATACAACAAGGTGTTGACATACAACCTGCATTTACATCAAGTACATGGATACAACATACATAGCCAGGGAAAGAGAAAAAATTCTAAGTACGGGGGCAAGCGCGCACATACATGTACGTACATACATGGTCGATAAGGGTGCATGTCGACAAGTGAAGAATATTTTCTAAGTATTTCCATGTACGTACATACATGTCGACAAGGGTGCATGTCGACAAGTGAAGAATATTTTCTAAGTATTTCCATGTACGTACATACATGTCGACAAGGGTGCATGTCGACAACTGAAGAATATTTTCAAAGTATTTCAATGTACGTACATACATGTCAACAAGGGTGCATGTCGACAAGTGAAGAATATTTTCTAAGTATTTACATGTACGTACATACATGTCGACAAGGGTGCATGTCGACAAGTTAAGAATATTTTCTAAGTGTTTCCATGTACGTACATACATGTCGACAAGAGTGCATGTCGACAAGGGGAAAATATTTTCTAAGTGTTTCCATGTACGTACATACATGTCGACAAGAGTGCAAGTTGACAAGGGGAAAATATTTTCTAAGTGTTTCCATGTACGTACATACATGTCGACAAGAGTGCATGTCGACAAGAGGAAAATATCTTCTAAGTGTTTCCATGTACATACATACATGTCGACAAGGATGGATTGCATACATCAAGTAGCTACTATCAACTTCTACACAATGCCTTTTGAATATTCGTACGACAAATATCGATAAAGCTCATACGACAACATCTATGACAACCATGGACAACCGTGTACGTGCAACTATCAATCATCAATATCGAGCATGCTAGAACAACGACTAAAGCATGGGAAAACAGGTCGGCAATGAACACTATACATAAGGGAAGTATAACGATGCATTTACACTTTTCTAAAATTTTCAACACTTGGGAAAATTTTGGCCGATTTTGGGTTAAGTATTCTAATGCATTTTATCAAACACTTTGTATGCATGATAAGATAACTAGGTACATGATGATTTCAAGACTAAATCAAGGCCAAACGAAGTCATGAAAGGTCTAGCCATGCACGAAATTGGACTCACCAACACGAAGCAAGTTCGAATTACTACTCGCCCTCACCCGAAGACTCACGCGTCGTCGCCGTCCACACGCGCCGCCGCCACCGCCCTCACGCGCCGTTACCAATTGTCCCACGCGTCGTCCCCCTTTAATTCACGCGCCGCCTCGATTCCCTCCTTGCCCGGATTCGATCTTGATCGATGCCAAAAGTGATGTGAGTACTCCAAATTCACACCTCCATGAATTCCTTCTTCATCAAGAATGGAGAGCTTTTTGAGGATTTAACTATTAAGGATGAAAGATAATGGGTATTCACTCTCCTAATTCTCATTAATAGTGCCTACATCATGTGCTAAGGACTAAACTAATATTTATTTTCACACAAGTCCTTAGTATTATGTATAAGTATGCTTACACCTTTCTTAGGCTTGTTTTACATACGTGCTCTCTAGTATTGCATAACACGCTTCATAGATCGTCATGCATGATATCACTTTTATAAGTACATAATGCAAATTCATGATAGTCACATAATTATTTTTATTATGAATTGAATGTTTGCATCATTTTCCATGATTGCATCATACTACATGCTTACATCATGCTTCATGATTACATACATGTTTTCCAATTTCATATTACTCTAAGTGTTTTGCTTGTTGCATGATTACGTCACTCGTCTACTACGCTGTCATCATTTACATATTGACAACATGTTATATGCTTATTTCATACACCATGGTATTATCACATTGCATGTCATTGTACGCATATTGTCTGTTACGCTAACCTTGTAAACAGATTACGTACGTACGGCGGAAAATTAAAGGTTGGTCAGATTTATGATCTCAACATTCAAATTGACAAATAGGCCACCCCTGAGGTCAGTACCGAACCTAAATTGGACGAATATCTTATCTTTGAAAAAGAGTCAAGTACGGGTTCTGAACCACTACTTGACTCGGGGACAAGTGTTAGATATCTGTCCAATTAGGGTTCGTATTTATATTTCGGGGCTCGTAAAATATCCCAAAACCCATAAAAACCCTTTCGCGGACACCCAAGTCTAAAACGGTCTGGGATACGCGTAATTCCCGGGCCGAAAGACTTCCGGATTTCCCTAAGGCGATCCGGACCTCCGGATTACCGTTTTACCTCGTACGTTCACTCCGATTAATTTGCCAAGTGCGGGAAGTCGGTGCATACATAGTCCGCCTTGATGACGGTATGCGTCTTCCTTACATACCGACATCAAGTACTTCAAAACTGAGCAGGATCCTTAGGTTCCCTATAAATAGGGGCCTAGGTCTCTCATTTTGGGGATTCCCTCGCTTTTGGACTTGAAATGCTTTGACTTCTCTCTAAGGCTTTCTCTCTCTAGAAGTGCTAACTTGAGTGTCGGAGTGGGCCCAACCAGCATTCCCTCCTCCCACGCTGGTTACTGCCCCTCGTGCTGGACCCGGAGATCAAGAGTTCAAGGTTGGGGATTGGAGTCTAGCTCGGTGGTTGTGTATTAAGGATTGCGGCGTTCCCTTCCTTATACATATATCTCGAGCCCGATCGTGAAGGAAGAAGCCCGTTCGTGAAGGAAAAAGCTCGAAGCTGCCCAAGTGGTGAAGCGAACCCAACAAACGGTGATTCCGAGAACGAACTAAAATGGTATAAATACTTTAGTATGATCATATATATCTAGAATAAATGATATAGCAACTGATTTCATCCAATTCAAAGATCCAAGAGTGTTACCCTATGAATAAACGTTGATTCTAAGACCGAACCAAAAAGGTATAAAGACTTTAGTATGATCAAGTACGTCTTGAATCAATGCAATACTGACTTAGTCCAATTCGGAGCTCCGACTTAAGATATATAGTTGAATAAAAATTTGGTAAATCCCCATAGGTGTTAGTACCCTTTGAATAAACGGTGATTCCGACAACGAACTAAAAAGGTATAAATACTTTAGTATGATCATATATATCTAGAATAAATGATATAGCAACTGATTTCATCCAATTCAAAGATCCAAGAGTGTTACCCTACGAATAAACGTTGATTCTAAGACCGAACTAAAAAGGTATAAAGACTTTAGTATGATAGAGTACGTCTTAAATCAATGCAATACAACTGATTTAGTCTAATTCGGAGCTCCGACTTAAGGTATATAGTTAAATAAAAATTTGGTAAATCCACATAGGTGTTAGTACCCTTTGAATAAACGGTGATTCCGAGACCGAACTAAAAAGGGATAAATACTTTAGTATGATATATATATCTAGAATAAATGCTAGAGCAACTGATTTCATCCAATTTGTAGATCCAAGAGTGTTACCCTACGAATAAACATTGATTCTAAGACCGAACTAAAAAGGCGTATTCCGAAATTTGAAAGTCGGCGTCCTTAGGTTAGTTCAAGTATTTACGTACTATACATTTAAAAGTAATCACGATTCTTTTGGTATTTTAAAAATTGTATAAAAATAAATATAATATATAAATGAGCACATAAGATTTAAAAATAATGATTGCAATAATTTAAAAATTACACTACAAAAAAATATAAAAATTAATACATTAAAGTTGCCAATAAAAATTAACATATATATATATGAGACTGTTGGATCACGGGCAAAGCTCCGTTACGTCCTTGACGGAAAGCTTTGGACTCCTGGGCTCCGCGTAATCCTGCAAAAGGGGATGACCCGGGTGGTGACCCAGAATCCCTCTCTGATGCTTAAATGAGTATATGATCAATGGGATGGCAGCAGTAATCTAAGTGCGTATTAGATGATGTTTTCTGAGGTAACTTCCTCCTTTATATAGGAGGGGAAGTTACTCAGTTACCTGTGACCGTGATTGGCCGTTTTGCCCATGATTCCGTATATGTCGCTACGATTCTGTATATCTCGTTCGGGATTCCGTAGATTTCGCCCCACGCTCCGCGTATCTTACCCATACTCCGCGTATCTCGGGCACGCCCTGCGTATCTCGGGGAGTTTATCTATATCTTTAACCGTTGTCCCACTACTCTATCTAGTAGGCGGGTTTCGCGGTCTTATCCTCTGATCACAAGTCTCGACTCCCGTCGGGGACTCCAGAGTTATCTCATTCTAGGTCACCACCCAGGACCCTTTATCTCACGATACAGGTCCAGCCTCTGCGGGGCTTTATTATCGGGGCCTTTACTAAGGCATATCGGGGCCTACTCAGAGGCTTCTTGTCAGGAACATTCAGCTCATGTATCGGGACCGCTAGAGTCGGGACCCTTCATACTGGGCCTCTGGGCCTTCCAGGCTTTTCACGAGGCCCACTGGACCTACTCGCCGTCCATTGGCTGTTAACGGGGCTAACGATTAAATCGGAACCCATCATTTGCCCCCAAGACATGGGGGACTTTTAGTTCGTCGTGTCTTCCAGTTCCGGATCTTCTGACCTCGCCGTCGGAGGCTTTTGTCTTCATACCTCTTGATACTACCATTGCAGGTTTTGTTTCCATACCTCCCGATACCGCCGTCGGAGGCTTTTGCCTATATACCTCCCGATACCGCCATCGGAGGCTTTTATCTTTACATCTCCCGATACTGCTGTTGGGGGCTTTTATCTTCAGACCTCTTGATATCTTGATTGGAGGTTTTTACTTTACGCGCAATTTTCGAATGCCAGAGTTTCTCACTCATGACTGCCTTGGGCCCACTGGACTTTGTGGGCAGTTGCCAAATCCGAGGAGACTCCTCGGTTACTGCAGCATTAAATGCTAGGGATTATGAAACGACGCTTAAATCGGCGTGACTGTTGCTTTCTGAAAAAACACTTATTACGTCACCACGTCTCTTCCGTACCGTCCCTCAGTCTTCGACGATCAAGATTAAATTGTTTCGTCTTCAACGGTCCAGATCAAGTCCGTTCGGTTTGTCCTTTTGCTTATAAAAGCTAAAACCCTGGCACTATTTTCCTTCACTGTCTCAATTTCTGGAAGTTTGGCCATTTTCGAACTCGAAGCTTCTTCTCCCTGTTTCTTTTGCTCTTCAAGTGATCCAAGACTTTACAATGTCTGGTAAGGTTTTCTTCTCTATTGTTTGCCTTCATCTTTACTTAGTTTGATTGTAGTTTTCCGCACAAACCTAACATTCCTTTCAATGGCTGATTTCAGACAGTGGATCTGGTTTCGAGGGAAGGAAGCCTTTCAACTTTGACTATGTTCTGAACGAAATTTTCAGCACTGCTTATGATGCAGCTCTCCGGGAAGGATGTATCATTTCCACCAGAGAAGCCGATGCTCAAGGCCGGAAATGCATACCACAAGTTCAGAGTGAAGAAGAGCTACTTCTTCATCGGAAACTCCTCGATCCCATGACCCTGATAGCCAATCCTCCGACGGCTGACCCTGTGGAGCCTTCTGGCACTAACTTCGTGGACCCAGCTCCTGTTGATGCCGCCAATAAGGACCAAGCTTAAACGCTCTATATCTTAAATCTTTGTAATTTTTCTCCTTGTCTTCTTTATTCTCTGTATCGGACCTCTTTGGCCTTCTAGCCTTTATATAAGCAGTTTCTTTTATCTGTTTTGGTCTCGATAATTGTTTTAGACTCGTTACTCAAAACGTTCCGACGCACCCACTAAGATGACTTCATACGACCTTTTGACGCTTTACTCGAGACTTTACCATTTAAGGTTTCTCGTCCTATCGGGACTTTACCACTTAAGGTTTCTCATCCAATCGGGACTTCACCACTTAAGGTTTCTTGTCCAATCGGGACTTCACCACTTAAGGTTTCTCATCCAATCGGGACTTCACCACTTAAGGTTTCTCATCCAATCGGGACTTCACCACTTAAGGTTTCTCGTCCAATCGGGACTTCACCACTTAAGGTTTCTCGTCCAATCGGGACTTCACCACTTAAGGTTTACTTATCCCTGCCTTTCAAGGCCATTTTACACATCATTTAAGATGATTTTTCACACCCCTTAGGGCTTTTACCGCGTCAAATCAAACGACTTTAATCGTACCCCTTAAGGGCTTTTATCCCGTCCTTTCTAGACGACTTAATCGCACCCTTTAAGACTTTTGGCCGCATCATATAGATGACTTACGCGGGCCCTTTAGGGCTTTTTCGTACCCGTTAAGGCTTTTGGCCGCATCATATAGACGACTTACGCGGACCCGTTAGGGCTTTTTTGTACCTAGGCTTTTGGTTGCATCATAAAGACGACTTACGCATACCCCGTAGGGCTTTTGTCCGTACCTCGTAAGGCTTTTTGTCGCGCCATAAAGGCGACTTACTCGTACCTCATAGGGCTTTTTATTGTACCTCGGAAGGCTTTTCATCGTACCTTGGAAGGATTTTATCGTACCTCGGAAGGCTTTTGTCGCGTCCTTCAGGACGTCTTACTAACAGTTAGAATAAATCTAATTTGATCGGAAGCAACTTCTTTTATTCATAAATAACTCAAAGTTTCGCTTACATCGGATTGATAGATAACTTGCGCCATTCGCGGCGGCTTAATATCAAACATGATACTTCTTCAAGTGTTCGCCACTGAAGGAATGTTTCAACGTCTTGCCATCAAGGTCCTCTAGCTTGTACGCATTCGGGGCTGGCATCCCTATGATCTTATAGGGTCCTTCCCATTTTGGCGATAGCTTGTTGATCCGATCTTGATGAACGAACTCGTTCCTTCGCCAGATAAGTTCTCCAACGAAGAATTGTCGGGACTTGACACGCCGATTGTAATATCGGGCTGTTGCCAGACGCATCCGAGCCTGAACTTCATCAGCCTTCCACCTTTTCTCCTCGAGCAAGTCTAAGTCTAGACGTCTCATTTCCTCGTTTGTCAGAGGCTCGTAGTATTTCGCGCGATGGGACGCCACCGCTATCTCCACGGGAGCGACTGCCTCCGTGCCATAGACCAGGCAAAACAGAGTTTCCCCCGTCGATTGCTTGGGTGTTGTTCTAACAGCCCACAGCACATTTTCAAGCTCATCCAGCCAATGGCCCTGCAAGGCGTAGACTCTCTTCTTCAAGCCATCCATCACGATCTTGTTGGCTGATTCTACTTGGCCATTGGTCTGAGCATGGCGGACTGAAGCGGTCCGATGCTCGATGTTCAATTCCTCCAGATACTCCTTCAACTGAGCCCCATTGAATGGAGGGCCATTGTCGCTGACCAACACTCGAGGAACCCCATACCGGGATATGATCTGAGTTTGAAGGAACTTGAGGATCTGCTGTCCCGTCGTCTTGGCCAATGCCTTAGCCTCTATCCATTTCGAGAAGTAATCGATGGCCACGAGCAAGTACTTGCACTGACCTTTCGCTTGGGGAAGAGGTCCTACCAAGTCAATGCCCCATTGCGCGAAGGGCCAGGCACTCCTGATGGGCATCTAGTCCGCGGCGGGAGCCACGATATTCGGAGCGTACATTTGGCATGCATCACAGGATCGGACCATTGTTGTCGCCTCCTTGTTCATCGAAGGCCAATAGTAGCCTAAGTTCAATGCTTTCCTCATGATGGATTGGGCCCCTTCATGACAGGCCGCGACTCCCTCATCTAGCTCTCTCAGGATCCGATTTGTATCAGGCTCCGCCACGCATTTCAGGAAAGGCTTTACATGCCCCCTCTTGTATAACTGGTTGTTCACCATCGCGTAGTCGTTCGCAATTCGACGCAGCCTGACAGCTGCCACATCATCATCGGGGAGAGCCCCTGTAGTCAGATATGTGAACATCGGGGTCAACCAGGTGGGTTTCTCTTCTTCCTCCGGTCCTGCTTCCACAGCGCATACCTCCGACGGATCGATGGTTGAGATAATTACTCTCTCCAGGAAATGCACCTTCCGATTCTCCTCAGGGGCCACTCCTAGAGCAAACTTGCTTAAGGCGTCTGCCTCCGCGTTTTCTTCCCTCGGGATTGCCTCGATATCGAAGCTTTTGAAGCTTCCCTTCAAAGTCTGCACCTCGTGCAAATACTTCCTCATTTTCGGGCTCTTGGCTTCATAGTTCCCCTGGACCTGATTCACGATCAAGCTGGCATCGCACTTTACTTTCAAATGATCGACCCCCGTACCCTTGGCAATCTTGAGGCCCGTGATGAGAGCCTCGTACTCCGCTTCATTGTTGGTGGCCTTGAATGTCAAAGCCAGAGCATATCGCAGGGGCTCGCCTCTACCGGGCGGTATCAATACGAATCCTGCCCCTGATCCTTCTACACTTGATGAACCATCAGTGTACATCTCCCAAGTGTTCTCCTCATTTGGCTGTTCTGGCTGCTCTGTTATCGGGGCTTGTTCTGCTATCGGGACCTCCATGGTTGCCCCCTCTGCGGGACCCGTTACTTCCAGATCGGGTGCCGTAGACTCAGCTATAAAATCCGCCAATGCCTGGCCCTTAATAGCAGTTCTCGGAGCAAAATGGATACGGAACTCCGTAAGCTCGATGGCCCATTTCACCAATCTCCCCGACGCCTCCAGTCGGTTCAAAAAGTGCTTCAAGGGCTGATTGGTCAACACTGTAACCTCGTGTGCATGGAAGTAAGGTCGGAGCTTTCGAGCGGCCACAATTAATGCAAAGAGATACTTCTCAATGGCGGGATAGTTCATTTCTGATTTGGCAAATGTCTTGCTTACATAATAGACAGGCACTTGGTTGCCCTTGATAATCTTAATCAAAACAGAACTAACAGCAACATCAGAAACAGCCAAATAGAGATAAAGCGGCTCGCCTGGAGCAGGTTTCGCCAACGGCGGGAGGGTATGGAGATGCTGCTTGTGTGCCTGGAATGCTTCCTCGCACTTGTCGGACCATTCAAACTTCTTGTGAGCCCTTAGCACATCAAAGAATGGCATGGCTCTGTCACTCGCCTTGGATAAGAATCGGTTCATCGCGGCCAACCGGCCATTCAACACTTGAACCTCCCGATGAGTTTTCGGGGACAGCATCTCCTCGATTGCTCGCAGCTTCTCAGGATTCACCTCGATTCCTCTCTGGCTCACCATGAACCCTAGGAACTTCCCCGAGTTCACCCCGAAAGCACACTTTTCTGGGTTCAACCGAACCTGATGGAACCTCATCCGTTCAAATGCCGCCGCCAGGTTTTGGACGTGGTCTCCTGCCTGTCGGGACTTCACGAGCATGTCATCCACATAAGCCTCCATGGTCTTCCCCAACATGTCTCCGAACAACTTGTTTACCATCCGCTGGTAAGTTGCTCCGGCATTGATCAATCCGAAGGGCATCACGTCGTAGTGGTAGACGTCACTGTCAGCGTAAAAAGCTGTGTGGGGGGCATCCTCCTTCGCCATCTTGATCTGGTTGTACCCGGAATAGGCATCCATGAAGCTCAGCAGCTCATGTCCCGATGTGGCGTCCACCAACTGGTCAATCCTCGGGAGTGGGTAGCAATCCTTCGGACAGGCCTTGTTCAAGTCGCGGAAATCGACACACATCCGCCACTTCCCGTTACTCTTTCGCACCAGGACTGGGTTAGCGACCCAAGTCTGGAATCGAAGCTCCTTGATGAATCTAGCGTCGAGCAATCTGCCCACCTCTTGCTGGATCACGATTCTCTTGTCTGCGCCCATCGGACGCCTCCTCTGCGCGATAGGCTTGATCGCGGGGTCAATCTTCAGCTCGTGCACAGTCACGTCGGGACTGATTCCTGGCATATCACTCGGGGACCAGGCAAACAGCTCCTTGAACTCTTTCAGAAGCTCGATCAACTCTCGAGCTCTTTCCTCCGACAAAGCAGATCCGATCTTCACCTTCCTCCGAGGTCCATCGATCTCAACCTCCTTCAGATCCTCCATGGGGGCGGGACGCCCAAACTCTTCTCGAGGATCGGCATCGGTCTGCAGGACCGCCATGGCTTCCCTCCTTCTCCTTCGGGTGGCATTGACGTAACACTTTCGTGACGCCACCTGGTCGCCCTTAACCTCTCTGACACCATGGTCAGTCGGGAACTTCATCTTCTGGTGGACTGTCGAGGCGACCGCCATGAGAGGGTTGATGGTGGTCCTCCCGATAATAGCATTGTACGTTCCCGCGGATTCTACCACGACGAAATCCACGTTCCGCCGTTCCATTTTCCAGCCGCTACCAAACTCCACCGGTAAGGTAATCATCCCCAAGGGATAGGAAGTCGATCCGGAGAATCCCACCATCGGGAAGTTCACCTGCGTCAGGTCCTTCTTCGTCTTTCCCATGGCCTCCAAGGCATCCATGAAAAGAATGTCGGAGGAGCTCCCTCCATCTATCAGGATCCGCTTCATCTCGAATCCGTCCACGTCCAGGGTCACGACCAAGGCGTCATCGTGGGGGCTCTCCATGCCTATCAAATCCTCCGCCGAGAAGGAAATCACCATTTCCTCCTTTAGAGTCCACGACCGGGACCTCTTGCCTAGCACCACAGCAGCGGAGATGCGAGAAGCTTAATTCTCCCGAGAAGCAGTGGTGTCACATCCCGCTGCCATTCCTCCATGAATGACGTTAATGGTTCCTCGTCTCTCCTTACGGGAACCGGAACCAGAAAGTTCCGATTCAATCTTCTTCTTCTTCGGAGATCGGTCACGGGATTTGGAACGGGACCGCGACCGACTTTTGGAACGGGAGCGACACCTTCCCCTTCCGACGAACTCCTTCAGCTTCCCCTTCTGGATCAGCTTCTCTATCTCCTTCTTCAGCTCCCGACGGTTATCCGTGTCGTGACCATTGGCTCGATGGTACCGACAATAACGATCCGAGCGGCCTCCTAAGAACTCTCCTTCCTTCCTCGGGGGGTATCGGGCGAGACCTTGCCGATCCATCACAGCTAGCACGGAGGTCATCGAGGTGTTGATGGGAACGCTACGACCCTCGCGGTTATCCTTCTTCGGAGGACGCTTATCCTCCCTTTTCTCGGGGCGGCCACGATTTCTGCTTCCCTCCGATTTGTCGCTCCCTTTACGATCATCCGACAGCTTGGACGATGTCTTTCTTCTTCCCGACTTCGGAGGATCAAGTTCTCCGGCAGCAATCTTCGACTCCTGGACGTCGATTTGCTGTTTCACCCTCGCTTGCAGGGCCTCCATGCTCCACACAGCCTTCGCGGCCACACTATGCATCAAATCGGAGCCATAAGGAGCAGTCAAGTTCCGAAGGAAAGTTCGGATGGTCTCTCCCTCCGATATCTCCTCGTCAATCTCTGCGGCACTGGCAGTGAACCGTTGGTAGTAGTATGCCAACGATTCATCAGGTCTCTGCACCACCTGGGTTAGGGACCTTACACTCTTCAGGAGACGCCTACGGCCCTGGTATTGCTTGATGAAGCGGTCATGCATGTCGGCCCAGCATGTAATGCTTCCCGGCGGTAGGCTGAAGAACCAAGTCATGGCCCTTTCTCCCAAGGTTATCGGGAACAATGAGCATATGAGGTCATCGTTCAAAGTCCTACCCATACAGGCCTGGACATGTCTCTGAACATGGCGAACTGGGTCCCCCTCACCATCATACTCCTTGATGGTCGGAATACCTAGCCCGGGCGGGGCGACGGTATCTATCAGGACAAAAGGATGACTGGATCGATCCCTCAGCTCCGATGTCATTTGCTTCTGATCGCCCATGCAGATGCTGATGATCTTTACCACCTGATCGGGGGTGATGGGGCCATTCAGGGGAATGGTCCTGTTTTGCACTGGTCCCGGGCCGTCAACTACGAACTTCTCCAAGTGCGCGGGTTCCTTACCCCTATTCCTGGGTTGAACCTCCTGAACCTCCTGTTCTTCTGGAACCACCCTCGGAGGGGGTGGGGGCAGCTCTTCTCGCGGAGGCATATCCTCGGCCCTCCTGGCGGCCACTCTCTTGTCCAACAGAGCCTCCATGGCTGCCAAAAACATAGGCATAGCATCTACTACCGCCTTGGCCGACTCCGAGTTTGAAGAAGAGCCTGCTTCCCTTCGCGGGACCTCCTCTCTGTGCCCCACCTGGTTTGGGGGAGCATCCACCTCCCTTCGCGGGATATCTGGCCTGTTCACTGCCGTGTCTCGGACTGAGACCTCCTCCTCACCATGCCCCCCTGTCTGAGAAACAGCGGGGTGTTCACCTTGTTCAGCAGCGTATTCCAGTAACGGGGAATTCACAGTTCCAGCAGAGCGAGAGCTGCCGGCCTGGACTTGTTTCTTCTTGCCACCACCGGCCATTGATCTGGTAGAAACTATTTTGGCTTTTTGTTAGTTTCCCACAGACGGCGCCAATGTTGGATCACGGGCGAAGCTCTGTTACGTCCTTGACGGAAAGCTTTGGACTCCTGGGCTCCGCGTAATCCTGCAAAAGGGGATGACCTGGGTGGTGACCCAGAATCCCTCTCCGATACTTAAATGAGTATATGATCAATGGGGTGGCAGCAGTAATCTAAGTGCGTATTAGATGATGTTTTCTGAGGTAACTTCCTCCTTTATATAGGAGGGGAAGTTACTCAGTTACCTGTGACCGTGATTGGCCGTTTTGCCCATGATTCCGTATATCTCGCTACGATTCCGTATATCTCGTTCGGGATTCCGTAGATTTCGCCCCACGCTCCGCGTATCTTACCCATACTCCGCGTATCTCGGGCACGCCCTGCGTATCTCGGGGAGTTTATCTATATCTTTAACCGTTGTCCCACTACTCTATCTAGTAGGCGGGTTTCGCGGTCTTATCCTCTGATCACAAGTCTCGACTCCCGTCGGGGACTCCAGAGTTATCTCATTCTAGGTCACCACCCAGGACCCTTTATCTCACGATACAGGTCCAGCCTCTGCGGGGCTTTATTATCGGGGCCTTTACTAAGGCATATCGGGGCCTACTCAGAGGCTTCTTGTCAGGAACATTCAGCTCATGTATCGGGACCGCTAGAGTCGGGACCCTTCATACTGGGCCTCTGGGCCTTCCAGGCTTTTCACGAGGCCCACTGGACCTACTCGCCGTCCATTGGCTGTTAACGGGGCTAACGATTACATCGGAACCCATCAGAGACTACGTAGAATTGTCATACACATTACTAAATTGCCAAAAATGTTCGACCAAATCGTCTTGAATCTTTTTTTTGTCATTTTGATTTGATAATTCACTATGGAAGAATCAAATTTAACTTTGGAAGTGTTGAATCTTTTCAATAATTATACGTTACTTTACTATAGTAATATTACTATTAGGTGCAGTCTTTACTCAGCGGACATGATGATTGATAAATATAATTATTGATATAATAATATTATTGATATAATAATAGTGATTAATTAAATTGATTCAATCAATATTATTTCATCATATCGGTGTATATCTGTTATTCATCGATTGACAAGTCATGATTCATCGTCGTTAGCAAAATCACGTTTATGCACATTAATTAGATACATATTAGTAAATCGGTTAAAGGTGAAACCCTCGTGTGTTTTTACTACTGATTATATTATACATAAAACAAAAATATATTGTATATCATTCGAAAAAATATTATTTTTATATAATGTATCATAATAAAAAAATATATTCATTTTAAGAATAATAATATAATAAGTATATTATATATAAATATATATGCATTAAAATAATCTAATATTTTTTAATAAAAAAATTATTTCACGTTTAATAATATGGAATTCTATACTATTTTTCAAAATTTAAAATTGACGGTTGTGTTACATGGTAAAATATAAACAAATTGAGTCTGAAAACTCTGAAATTTATATGAAGTTAAAAAGTAGTAATTTTGGTTCGTGTCATCATTTAACTTATTTAATATTAAAAATGACCCACTACGGCTCGTTTCATTGTCCGACTTAGCGTAGCATAATTATATATATATAATAAAAAAGTAAAACAATTGAATAAAATAATATTAAAGAGTAGGAACCGACATGAACAGTAACGGGAGAGTTCTTACTAGTGGGAACTGTCTCACTTCACTATTCACGTGATAATGACAAAACGGTAATATTAGTAATCCTAGTCACACCTAGTGGCGCCTAGTCAGCGTCCAGTGGCAAATCTAGGAACTAGGAACTCACATTTTGGAAGTAGGACACACATTGGAATGCAAAGTTTCTATTAAATTATTACAAGTAGAAACCAATCGTAAGTGGAACTAGGAACTAGTAACTCTTTACAATGACAAATTTACAAGATGGAATTACTAACTAAGAACAGGAACTACCATGCTAATAGCCTGTGAGGCCCGCGTATTATTATTCCATTCCGTTACGAAGCGTATTACCCCCGTGAGGCCTACGTCCCTTACTCCCCTTGTATAAATTTGGACCCCGAAGTCCATCCTTGGTTTCTGCAAGAAAATCCCCCAGTCTTCTTTCCTACGACAGGACAGCTGCTTCCTTCTCCGCCTCCAAACCTTCTTCCAGAAGTTTCCAATGGTGAAAGAGATGATCGATAGCAAAAAACCGGAATGCATCAAGTTCCTGTGCAGCTACGGAGGCAAGATTCTGCCTCGCCGTTCAGACGGCAAGCTTCGATACGTCGGAGGATACACTAGAGTCCTCTCCGTCGATCGTTCCGTATCCTATTCAGGTGCGTCCTCGGTCTCCTTGATTAGCTAGTCGTCGTTGTTGACGTCATCGTGGATTGTTTGTTTCGTTGTCCTTGTGGAGGATCTGTAGCTTATCGGCGTGATCTCTGTGATTTCAGAGCTTATGGTGAAGCTCGTTGAGTTCTGCGGATTCCCCGTCACGTTGAAGTGTCAGTTGCCGGACGGAGATTTCGAGACTCTCGTCTCCGTGAAATCCGATGAAGATTTGGCAAACATCGTCGAGGAATACGACCGAGCGTCGCCGCCTCAGAAAATCAAAGCCGTACTAGCACCGCCAAAACCTCTCAAAGAAGTTTCTCCTCTGTCTAGCTCACCCAGCGTCGCTTCCTCCCTCGACAAGTCACCAATCTCCGGCGACGAATCGCCACGACGAGCAGTCGGCGAGAGCTGCAGTCGACGGAGCAGTTCACCAACGTTTAATTTTCCAGTCAGTTATCGTGTCGCCGCGATGGATTCTCGTTATATCAATCCTTGCCACAACTACTTTGACAGAGCGCCTAGGGTTCTCTGTATTGCTCCATGCTGCAATTACATGTCAAGGCTTCCAGGAAGGAGGCTCCAGGCGAATTAAAGACTGAAATCAGATGATGATGAAATCAAACCAAAGAATTATTATACTAAAAATGATACCATTTAAAAACTATACTGGGAGTGGTTTTTTGTGATTCTTGCTTGCTGCTGCTAGCTGTATAGATTAGCTTCCCTGAGTTTTTTCGTCAGCTTGTTTGAGATTATAGTTACTCCTGCTTCTCTCTCGATTTGCCCGGGTGTCACCATCAATTAAAACCCTAATTTTCAGAGAATCAAATCCAAATTTCTTTCAAACTCCTTCAACATTCCCATCAAATTCATGCCGTGTTCATCCCTTTTTTTCATTCCATGTTCATCGTTTCGTCTTTGTTATTTTATTTATACGTTTATTAATTTAGTTATCGTTGGATGAATTAATTAATGTTTAATTTGTGCTTTGTTCAGGTCAAAAGAAGATTGGAGTTGAGTGGCGGACAATTGAAAGAATCAATACCCTATTTCCTAGTACAGCTGTTGTGGTGGGGATACTGCATTTGCAGCGAACCTTCTGGCGCTCAACTACTACAATTGAATGAAAAAAGGACGTGTCACCAAAGTAGCGGGATAAAATCATACACATACTAATCATAATAATTAGGGTGTTGCTACAAACTGTGAAATTTTATGTGAAATTTCTATAGAAAGTGAAATAGGGTCCCACCAAGCACCAATACATTTGTTCATTCACTATTTTCGAACGAAGGTTTCTTCTGATGGCGGGCAGTCGTATTTTGGAGGTCGACATTTTCATAAGTTGTCGTCGACCTTTCATCCTTAACTCGTTAAGACGAGTCAGGAAGGTCGACGACTCTTCTTTCCCTGCCCTTGATCGTACTCGACTCTTGTGCTTTGGCGAGTTTAATCAATCATAACCCAACACTTGCCCCCGAGACTTAAGTCGTCAACTTTATTTATAAAAGGGAGGTCTTGAGTCGAGTATTACCTCTGACCCTTGGCGAGAATACTCTGTTTGCCGATAGAACTCTTAGGTTCACAAAAGTTGAAGAGACTTTAGGTTAGGAACAAGACTTTGGCTCAGTAATTCTGACCGTTGAGAGCTCCTTGGAGAGTTGGAGAGTCACCTCATTAGCCTATTGACAGGTGCAGGGCAACGGTCTTGTTATCAGTGAAGGCACCAATGCTTGGCTGACCTCGGGAAGGCTTCGCTGGGAAGTTACCCAAGCGACTGAGCTCTTCAGTATAAATAGGGCTTCCACTTTCACTTTTTTACCTGTGCTCTTGTTTCTTCTCTCATCCCGGCGAACAAATATAACGCTTTTTTCATTAATCCCAATTCTCTTTGTTGGGTTCGCTTCACCAATTGGGCTGCTTCAGGCTTTTTCTTTCACGAACGAGCTTCTTCCTTCACGATCGGGCTCGAGATATATGTATTAGGACGGGAACGCCGCAATCATTAATACACAATCACCGAGCTAGACTTCGATCCTCAACCTTGGACTCTTGATCTTCGGGTCCTGCACGAAGGGCAGTAACCAGCGAGGGGGAGGGGGGAATACTGGTTGGGCCCACTCCGACGCTCAAGTTAGCACTTCTAGAGAGAGAAAGCCTTAGAGAGAAGTCAGAGCATTTCAAGTCCAAAAGTGAGGTGAGGTACAAATGAGAGACCTAGGCCCCTATTTATAGGGAACCTAAGGATCCTGCTCAGTTTTGAAGTACTTGATGTCGGTATGTAAAGAAGACGTATACCGTCATCAAGGCGGACTATGTTTGCACCGACTTCCCGTACTTGGCGAATTAATCGGAGTAAACGTACGAGGTAAAATGGCAATCCGGACCTCCAGATCGCCTTAGGGAAATTCGGAAGTCCTTCGGCCCGGGAATTATGCGTATCCCGGACCGTTTCAGATTTGGGTGTCTGCGAAAGAGTTTTTTTACGTGTTTTGGGATATTTTACGAGGCCCGAAATGTAAATACGTACCCGAATCGGACAGATATCTAACACTTGCCCCCCGAGTCAAGTAGTGGTTCAAAACCCGTACTTGACTCTTTTCAAATATAAGATATTCGTCTAATTTAGGTTCGGTACTGACCTCAGGGGTGGCCTGTTTGTCAATTCGAATGTTGGGATCTTAAATTTGACCAACTTTTAATTTTCCGTCATACGTACGTAATCTGTTTACAAGGTTAGCGTAACGGACAATATGCGTACAATGATATGCTTTATGATAATATCAAGGTGTATGAAATAAGCATATAATATGTTGTCAATATGTAAATGATGATAGTGTAGTAGATGAATGACGTAATCATGCAATAAGAAAAACACTTAGAGTAATATGAAATTGGAGAACATGTATGTAATCATGAAGCATGATGTAAATATGAAAAATGATGCAAGCATGTAGTATGATGTGATCATGGAAAATGATGAAAACATACAATTCATACTTAGATTATAAAGGTAATCACGCGACTATCATGAATTTGTATTATGTACGTATAAAGGCGATAATCATGCATGACGATCTACGAAACGCGCAATGTAATACTAGAGAGCATGTATGTAAAACAAGCATAGGAGAGATGCAAGTATGTGATACTAAGGACTTGTGTGAAAATAAATATTAATTTAGTTCTTAGCACATGATGTAGGCACTATTAATGAGAATTAGGAGAGAGAATACCCATTATCTTACATCCTTAGTAGATAAATCTTCAAGAAGTTCTCCATTCTTGATGAAGAGGGAATTCATGGGGGTGTGAATTTGGAGTAATCCCATCACATTTGACATCGATCAAGATCGAATCCGGGCAATGAGGGAACCGAGGCGGCACGTGAAGCAAAGAGGGACGGCGCGTGAAGCAATCGGCGGCGGCGCGTGCGGACGGCGGCGGCGCGTGGATCTTCGGGTGAGGGCGAGTAGCAATTCTAACTTTTTTCGTGTCTGTGAGTCTAATTTCGTATATGGCTAGACCTTTCGTGACTTTTTTTGGCCTTGATTTAGACTTGAAATCATCATGTAACTAGTTATCTTATCATGCATACAAGGTGTTTGATGAAATGAATTAGAATAGTTAGCCCCAAATCGGCCAAAATTTTCCTAAGTGCTGAAAATTTTAGAAAAGTGTAAATGAATCGTTATACTTCCCTTACGCATAGCGTCCGTTGTTGATATGTTTTCCCATGTCTTAGTCGTTGTTCTGGCATGCTCGATATTGATGATTGATGATTGATGGTTGCACGTGCATGGTCGTCCATGGTTGTATGTTGGTAATGATAGCATAGATGTTGTCGTGTGAGCTTTACCGATAGGCGTCGTAGGAATATTCAAGAGGCATTGTGTAGAAGTTGATAGTAGCTAATTGATGTATGCAATCCACCCTTGTCGACATGTACGTATGTACATAGAAACACTTAGAAAATATTTTCTCCTTGTCGACATGTATGTACATGGAAACACTTAGAAAATATTTTCCTCTTGTCGACATGTATGTACGTACATGGAAACACTTAGAAAATATTTTTCACTCGTCGACATGCATGTACGTACATGGAAACACTTAGAAAATATTTTTCACTTGTCGACATGCATCCTTGTCGACATGTATGTACGTACATGGAAACACTCAGAAAATATTTTTCACTCGTCGACATGAATCATTGTCGACATGTATGTACGTACATGGAAACACTTAGAAAATATTTTTTCACTCGTCGACATGCATCCTTGTCGACATGTATGTACATACATGGAAACACTTAGAAAATATTTTATACTCGTCAACATGCATCCTTGTCGACATGTATGTACGTACATGGAAACACTTAGAAAATATTTTTCACTCGTCGACATGCATCCTTGTCGACATGTATGTACGTACATGGAAACACTTAGAAAATATTTTCCTCTTGTCGACATGTACTTGATGTAAACGCAGGTTGTATGTCAACACCTTGTTGTATGCTAACGCTTAGCAATATGTTTGACACATAGTAGCGTGATGTCCACTTGCCATATGCCGACTGCCATCTTGAGCAAAACACTTAGAAAGTATTTCGCCCTTGGAATCATGTACTCATGTCGATATGCATGTACATACATAGAGCTTGTACACTGATTAACTTGTTACTTGTAATTTTCAGGATTCCGAGTTGCGCAAACTTCTTTTCGGAGTTAGTCTTCTTGTCGTGGTTATCATGAGTAATCTTCTATCCTCGTTTCGCGAGTGACATTATGTTCAGATGTTGGTGATGAGTTACATATTGATGATTCTCATACCCCTTGTTTATATCATCCTTGTAGACTGGTTTATTGGCAAGAACTCTTCCTTGCACGCGGAGTCTATTCGCCACAAACCTCCAACCGAGACGTCCGGTACACCACTTGTTCTTGCTGCCCCCCGTGACTTCTGGATATGGTCGTGGAAAAGGGCTCATGGGTAAGATGTTTCTCCTAGTAACTTTTCTTTTTAATTTCTTCAACTCATCGTTTACTTTGTCTTTTTTGATTATCCAGTATGTTCCCCTGCTCTTGATGTTTCTGTGGATGATTATCAACTTCCTGTCAAGCGATCCGAGGTGGTGTCGCATGTCTCGAGTGATTTTACACACTTAGTTTTTATTCCTTATCTTTCCCTTCCACTTATCCCAGCTTTGATGCATGATCATCTTCTTCGCCCCTTGGAAGGTGATATATCTGGTAATGCTTGGAGACCTCTTGGTAGAGGCGGTCTTCGCTTTCAGAAGGAGGTGAAGCTTAATATGCCGGAGGTTGGTGTTCGCGTGCTGCATAGGAGTGTGCCCTCCGGTGATCGACGTGCCTGTCTGAGGACTGATGAAGAAGCTGAAGAGTGTGTTGAACATGCTTTGGCCAACTTTGCTCCTGTAAGTTAACAAGTTCTATTCCTTGACAACTTACGTGTTGTATGTGTTTGTTGTGTAATATTTATGGTTTTGTGCTTTTGTATGGTTTTCAGGCTGTGTCTCAGATGGTTAATATGTCGTCGTATGTTGTGGAGCTTGTTAGTGCTAGAAGAACTGCTGTCGACAAATGTAACGCCATTAGCCTTGAACTTGCTCGTTCTAAGGAGAAGGTGTGTGCACTTGGTTTGAAGGTAGTCGATTCCGAGACCCAATATCAGGTGCAGGAGACTCGAATTCTTGATCTTGAAGCTGAGATGATTGCGCTTGAGAAACAGATTTCTGATGACATCACGTCTCGAGAAGCTGGTTTGATTGCCGCACGTGAGGAACATTATGCACTTGGAACTGAAGCTGGTTTTTCCCAGTACTTGAGTACTCCCGCTTTTGGGCTTGCAGCTAAAAAGATAATTGATACCATGATGGGAAAGCGTGTCGAGGATTACTTTCGTCGTGTCAACGCAGTTGCCCCTAACTTTCCTTTTGACAAGCTTGGGCCTTGTTCTGACTATGCCGTTAATTATCTTAAGGCATTGCACATTTTGGGGCTTGAAGAGACTGCCTATGATATGATTGAGGATGGAGAAGGTGCTGATATCCTTGCTACTCCTCCCGAACATATGGATGTTGCTCCACAACTTACTGGGGATAGTGGAACTTCTCAAGTGTCTTTGAGTTGATGTTTGTCCTTGGTGTTGATTTTCTGGACATGCTGTCTTAGTCCTTTGGATATGATGATATGTTTGAGGCTTTTTCCAAAACCTTTATTTGTGTATTTGCTTTGTCTGGAACTTCGTCCTTTGGACCTGTTTTTCAATAATAATAATTATATGATAACTTGTTAGTAATATTTCATACCTTGAGTTATCTATGATGTCCGTATGCTTTGGACTTGGAAGATAGGATAGATATCCTTAGATGATGAACATGATGTCTGTAGTTGCAGATTGTTGAGCGTTATGAGCGTCCCTCTTAGTTAGATTACAAGGCATGGCAAGATGTGTATGCTAGGTACTTTTAGTGTTGTAAGTAGTAATGTACTTGGCGCGAGCACTTGGCACTCGGCACTGGCACTTGACATGTAGCAGTATCATCTTGACGAAGCAAGACTTAAGTTTATACCGTCTCTTAGTTCCACTCTAAGGCGACGTTGTTACAAGATTCCTCTTGTTTATTTTGCTGTTATTGCGTTAAATGTTAAAGAGCAAGATAACGTTATACAAGACTCGAATTGTAAGTTTGATGATTTTTATACAAGATTTGCTTAAAAAAGCGTATAACATGAAGCTATCCCTTTTCAGGCTTAAGTCTTCATGGTGTATGAACCCTTAAGAGAGTATGCATACTTTTAGTGTGTGGGGCTGTCGTCTAACAAGAGAACTTCCGCAATCCCATCATTGTATTTGCCGCATCCTGTTTCAATTCAGGGAATGACTATGAACATGAGGATTTGCCCGAAGGATTTCACAACATGCCATTTTTTAGAAGTAAACGCGAGGTTTAATATCCTGTAAAGGATGTCGCAACATGTTACTTTTGATAGATGTGTGGGTACCGTCCTTTTGAGAAGAATGTTGCACCATTTCACTTTTGGAATATTGCATGATATTGCTTTTGAATTTGTTGAAGATGCACTTGTTGATGTCGCCTATTATAAGTTGCATGGCGTGATGATTATGAGTAGTATGCATGTTGTTCTCTACTTGATGTTAATCCAGAGTATAGTGCATAATGTGGGAAGGTACCTACGAGAGTAGATTGACTTTATTAAATGATTGATGTGATTACATGATTGTAAATAATCTTTGAGTTAGTAAATCTCTCTTCTTTCTAAATAAGAGTTTAAGACAAAAAGAACTTGATACAATAGCTCCTTTGTGATATAATGTTCTCCTTTAACCGTGGAATTTCTTCAAGTGTCCCCCGTTGAATGTGTTTGGAAGGATGTTTCCTTTGGTGTCTTGGAGGCGCTATGCGCTAACATAAGGAATTGAGACAATCTTGTACGGGCCTTCCCACTTTGGAGATAACTTGTTGATTTGATCCAAGTGTGAGAATTCATTCCTTCTCCACACCATTTCGCCAACATGGAATTGTCTTTCTTTCACTTTCCTGTTGTAGTATCTTGCAGTTATTAAGCGCATACGTGCCTGGGTTAGCTCCGAGTTTCGCCTTCTTTCATCTGCCAGGTCCAGGTCTAAACGCATCTCCGCTTCGTTGGTTTGTGGGTCGAAGTGAGTTGTGCGGTATGACGAGACGGCGATTTCGATTGGGGCTACGACTTCTGTTCCGTATACCAGGCTAAACAGTGATTCGCCTGTTGACTCCTTCGGGGTTGTACGTACAGCTCACAGGACACTGCTAAGTTCTTCTGCCCATCCTCCTTTCAAAGCATGAACTCTCTTCTTAAGACCATCCAGGACGATCTTGTTGGCAGATTCGACTTGTCCATTGGTTTGAGCATGACGCACTGATGCGAAATGGTGGTCTATGTTGAGTCTTTCACAGAACGCTTGCAGTCTTGAACTTCTGAATTGTGGCCCATTGTCGCTGATGAGTACCTTTGGTACACCATATCGTGCAATGATGTGGTTTCGTATGAAATCCATTATTTGTGCGTCTGTCGTACGTGCTAATGCCTTAGCTTCAATCCACTTGGAGAAGTAATCGATGGCTACTACAATGTACTTTGTTTGCCCCTTGGATTGTGGAAGTGGTCCTACCAAGTCAATTCCCCATTGTGCGAAAGGCCAGGAAGTTGCAATTGGACACAACTCCGTCACGGGAGCCGTTAGGTTCCTTGAATATAGTTGACAGGATTCGCACTCCGTGACCATGTTTGTTGCTTGACTTCTCATTGTTGGCCAATAATATCCTAGACCACGCGCTTTTCGGATTAAGGATCTTGCCCCCTCGTGACAAGCTGCTTGGCCTTCGTGTAAGTCCTTCAACACTGCCATGCCCTCTGGGAAAGTTAAGCACTTTAGGTATGGCGTCGAGAATCCTTTCTTGTACAACTGGCCTTCAATCAACGTATAGTTGACAACGATTCTTCTGATTTTTTGCGCTTTAAGTCTTTCTTCAGGTAGGACGTTATCCGTAAGGTATGCCAGAATTGGAGTCATCCAGGTCGGCTCTGTGTTGATGTTTAACACTTTTGGCTTGTCGATTACGGATATGATCCTGTTTTTGACGAAGTGTGTTTTTTGGCCTTGTTCCTTCCCTTGTGCAAACTTGCTTAGCGCATCTGCCTCTTGATTTTCTTCACTTAGGATAGACGTTATGTTGAAAGTTTGAAAGCTTGCAATGAGCTCTTTTGCTTGTCCCAAGTATTTCTGCATGTTCTCTGACTTAGCCACGTACTCCCCTTTGACTTGATTTACAACCAGCTGTGAGTCGCACTTGACTCTTAAGTGTTTGATTCCGAGGCCTTTTGCAATCCTTAAGCCTGTTATCAAGGCTTCATATTCTGCCTCGTTATTCGTTGCTCTGAATGTTAAGCTTAGAGCATACCTCAACGGTTCTGACCCATCAGGCGGAATTATGAGGAATCCAGCTCCTGATCCTTCCACGTTTGAGGAACCATCAGTGTACATTTGCCACACCTCAGTGTGTTCTTCATTTTGTTGTGTCCCATCTTGAATATCAGTTTCTGGGGTTATTCCTGTGAATTCCGCGATAAAGTCTGCCAATGCTTGTCCCTTGATTGTTGTTCGTGGCGCAAAGTGAATGCGGAATTCACTTAGCTCGATTGACTACTTTGTTAATTTTCCTGACATGTTTGGCTTTGACAGGATGTGCTTCAAGGGTTGGTCCGTTAGGACTGTTAAATCATGTGCATGGAAGTATGGCCTCAATTTCCTTGTCGCAACTATGAGAGCATATAGGTACTTCTCAATTGGCATATAATTCACTTCGTACTTTGCCAAAATTTTGCTCACGTAATATACTGGAAGCTGTGTAGTCCCTTTTTGCTTGACGAGTACTGAGCTGACCGCAGTGTTGCTTACGGATATGTACAGGTAGAGCGGTTCACCTTGGATTGGTTTTGCTAACGCTGGGAGCGTCCGCTAATGCTGCTTCAATTGTTGGAATGCTTCTTCACATAAACTGGTGTCCACTCGAACTTCTTGTTTGCACGAAGTACTTGGAAGAATGGAAGGGCTTTGTCGCCTATTCTTGCGAGGAACCTGTTAAGAGCTGCTAGACGTCCATTTAGTTGTCGGACTTCTTTGTGCTTTTTTGGGGACTCCATTTCTTCTATCGCCTTTACTTTTTCCGGGTTTGCTTCGACCCCTCTCTCACTGACCATGAATCCGAGAACTTTTCCTAATTTCACGCCAAAGGCACATTTTGTTGGATTTAATCTTACTTGGAATTCTCGCATTCTTTTAAACACCTGGCGGATGTCATCAGCATGGTTACGCCTTTTTGTAGACTTCACGACCATGTCATCTACGTATGCTTCCATGACTTTCCCGATCATATCTCCGAAGATTGTGTTGACCATTCGTTGGTATGTTGCTCCGGCATTAATTAGTCCGAATGGCATGACCTTGTAATTGTAAATCTCTCTGTCTGCATAAAATGCAGTGTGAGGTGCGTCTTGTTTCGCCATTGGAATTTGGTTGTATCCTGAATACGCGTCCATTACTGACATTAGCTCGTGTCCTGCAGTGGCATCTACTAGTTGGTCGATCCTTGGCAGCGGATATGAATCCTTTGGGCATGCATTGTTGAGGTCTTTGTAATCGATGCACATTCATCATGCCGTTAGGTTAGGGTACCAAAACTGGATTCGCCACCCATGTTTGATATTGCGACTCTTAAATGAAACCTGCGTTCAGCAACTTGCCCACTTCTTCTCGTATTGCGAGCTTTTTGTCACCCCCTCAATGGACGTAACTTTTGTGTTATAGGTCTGGATCCTGGCTTGATGTTGAGCTTGTGAGAGATTATGTTTGGGCTTATTCCTGGCATATCGCTTGGTGACCATGCGAACAGCTCCTTATATTCTTCTAGAAGTGCCTTGATTTCTATCACTTCATCTTCTGACAGTGATGCCCCCACTCGAACCATCCTCTCTGGCTCATCAATCTTGACTTGCAATGCTTCTACAGGAGCGGGACGTGCATGATCCATCCTCGGGTCTTCATCAATGATGGGAATTCCACCATTATTTGCCTTGTCACCGTGTTGGAGTGCAACCTTGTAGCAATCTTTTGACAACTGCTGATCTCCCTTTACTTCACCGACTCCTGCTTTTGTTGGAAACTTGACTTTTTGGTGTGATGTTGACGCTATCATACCCCATTTGTTCATGGTGGTGTATCCCAAGATTCCATTATACGCATCAAGCTTTTCTGTGATCACGAATGGTACATCTATTTGAAGCTGTTGCGTTCCTTCTCCCATGATGACTGGTAAGGTTATAAATCCTAACGGGTAGCTTACATCTCCCATGAATCCCACCAAGGGTGAGTCCATTCTTGAGCTTCTTTCTCCCCAGGGCTAAAATAATAGCCTTTGTAATGATGTTGGGCGAACTTCCACCATCTACCATAATGCGCCTGACGTCCATGCCATCAATTGTCATAGTTATAACCAACGCGTCGGTGTGTGGGAGCACAACGTGGATTTTGTCTCTTGATGAAAAGCCAATGACATCTTCCGCGCGATCATCCTCTTCGTCAGCATCTATCATGATAGTATCCCTTATGTCAGCGTCCTGGCATATGCGCTTTGTGCGGGTAGCGTATATTTCTCGCTCATACAACGTCTCTCCACCGGCTCCAAAATCTCCGTGAATCACGTGCACATTTGTGGATAGTATGGTTGAAGTGGTGGATCTCGTATGTGGCATGCGAGAACGTCCTGGCTGGATTTTGGTTGGCATTGGCTTGCCTGCACCCGCCTTTTTTGGTCGTCTTCCTATCATGGCTTGCAGCACAGCTTTTTGTTCGAATCACTCCAGACGGCGCCAAATGTTGGGTTCGCTTCACCACTTGGGCTGCTTCGGTCTTTTTCCTTCACGAACGAGCTTCTTCCTTCACGATCGGGCTCGCGGTATATGTATAAGGACGGGAACGCCGCAATCCTTAATACACAATCACCGAGCTAGACTTCAATCCTCAACCTTGGACTCTTGATCTTCGGGTCCTGCACGAAGGGCAGTAACTAGCGTGGGGGAGGGGGGAATGCTGGTTGGGCCCACTCCGACGCTCAAGTTAGCACTTCTAGAGAGAGAAAGCCTTAGAGAGAAGTCAGAGCATTTCAAGTCCAAAAGTGATGTGAGGTCCAAATGAGAGACCTAGACCCCTATTTATAGGGAACCTAAGGATCCTGCTCAGTTTTGAAGTACTTGATGTCGGTATGTAAAGAAGACGTATACCGTCATCAAGGCAGACTATGTATGCACCGACTTCCTGTACTTGGCGAATTAATCGGAGTAAACGTACGAGGTAAAATGGTAATCCGGACCTACCCGGATTGCTTTTGGCAATCCGGACCTCCGGATCGCCTTAGGGCAATCCGGAAGTCCTTGGCCTAGGAATTATGCGTATCCCGGAACGTTTCAGATTTGGGTGTCCGCGAAAGGGTTTTTTTACGGGTTTTGGGATATTTTACGAGGCTCGAAATGTAAATACAAACCCGAATTGGACAGATATCTAACACTCCTCGACCGTGCACTCTTGAAGAGAGGATTTTAGTTGGAGTTGCCACCGCCGACCCTTCTTATCCTGAAAAAGAAGCTTCTTTTCTCCAGTCTCTCTCTAAAACTTCCATGGCTGCTCAAATTCCCTCAGGTAGTTCTCAAGGGTTTATCCCTTCCTTTCCTTCTCCCAAAAAGAACAAATTAACTTGTCATGGCTTCATAAAAGCCATGTCTTTAGGCAATCCGAGTGACGCCGAGAACCCTCGATACGCCGGTCCCGTTGGGGAAAAATATCGACCTAGAGAGGGAGAGGTCCCGATGTATCTAGGTCAGCTCGAGGCGGGACTCCTATTCCCTTTCTGCGATGATTTGAAAGAGCTCTGCGAGCATTATCGCATTCATCCTTGCCAACTGACGGAGAATGCTATCCGTTTTTGGGTGGGTTTTCGTTGCTTGTGCAACGTCTACAAATGGATGTATTCTTTACAAATTTTCGGTATTTTTACCAACTGCGAAAGAGTCGGGAGCTCGTTTGTAGCTTCAATATTTGGTGGCCTACTGATGGCGAGTATTCTTGGGAGTCGGCCACAGAGTTGGTGACCGATCTCAGATCTTATAATGCCAACTGGAAGAATTACTACTTCTTCTGTCGAGAAGGCGTCTCCTGGCCTTTAATTCCCTCAATTGGCCCTGATTCTGCCCCGACTCTGCGGGGGTTGACTTCGGAGGAGCTTATCACTATTGGCGAAATTCACGCCATAGTTACCTCTCCCGACTTTGTTCCCTGGAATCTGTGGTTGACACCACAGAGGAGGCCCTCATCAGAGCCTCGATCCGTCTACGACTTGAGGATCCTCCTCTAAATTGGGTAATTTCTTCTTTCATTTCATAGTCGCCTTTTGAATCTTCTTTCTGCCTTCTGTAGGTCTTTTTAAGCATCTTTTTTACGCTCAGGCGGCGACAGGAGTGTCTCTTGCCGAGGATCCGGTAGCAGCGGCCGCGGAGATCGCCCCTGAACCCATTGACTTCCACGAGGCTCAGCCTGTTTTGGAGGGGTCTTTTCTCGATACCTTTGTTGATTCTGCTGAGGCAGGGGAGGCAACTGAAGCTGCAAAGGAAGTAAGGACCCCTCGAGGAAGGATTAAGAGACCCGCCAAGAAGGGAGACGCCAAATATTCCAAGAAGGCGAGGGTCACCGTCGCCACCCTCACTTCCGAATTCCAAGAGACTGTTCGTACAGTCACTCCTATTCCTACTGGCCCTTCTTCCTCCAAAGGTATAGAACCTCATTCTTCGTCGGTCTTTTTTTAAGGCTTATAAAATCTCTTTAACATTTTTCTTTTGCAGGAGATGATCCAAAGGGTAAGGCTCCTATGGAGCCTTCTTCTTCGCAAGTCATGACAGGCTTGAGGTTTGAGGGTCCTCCTTTTGCTTGGATGATGCTCCATTCTGCCCCCGACTCTTTAAGGGGGGATGTCGACTGGGATCCACTCGCCTCTTTGAAGGGGTACCAACTGAAGGAGGGCCACTCCATCGCCAATAAAGAGTTGGCTCTCCACCTGGTGAAAGCCTGCGTCCCCCCCCCCCCCCCCAAGACCGCCCTCGCTTGCCCATTGATTATGCGGAGGAGGCTACTCGACAACTCCTGCATCGGCAAGCCAAGGTAAGGTTTCTCAACGTTTTTTCCTTCTGTTATCTTTTTGGGATAATTTCATACTGAACATGTTTATTCTTTTTCAGGCCACCCGCGACTTCCTGCAGGTTGGTCAACTGATCCTCGACTTGAATGATGAAGTTTCTCTCTTGAGGGGGAAACTCGCCTCTATAGAGTTGGAGGTGGAGGTGAGGCAACATCTTCGAAGAGAGGTTGCCCCACCTCCACCTCCAACTCTATAGAGGCGAGTTTCCCCCTTGATGGGTTCGACTACAGCCGTCAGGCCCTTTAACAGCGAGGAAACGGCAAACAGGCCCACCAAGCCCAAAGTGAAGGGCAAGATGACTTAGGAGAAGGGTCCCGACGAAGGGAGTCCCGACAAAGCAAGGTCCCGACAGAGTCGGTCCCGACAGAGTCGGTCCCGACGATTGAGCTAGAAGCTCCCGATGAGAAGCCTTTAAGTAGTCCCCGATGATGAATCCCTGAGAATGATTGGCCCTGTCAAGATGACGAGGGGCCCCGAGCGGTGACATTAACGAGATAACTCTGGAGTCCCCGACGGGAGTCGGGACTCGTTATCAGAGGATAAGGCCAAGATGTGCGGGGCGTGGCCGAGATACGCGGAACGTGGTTAAGATACACGGAGCGTGGCCGAGATACGCGGGGCATGGCTAAGATACGCGAGATCACGTCCGAGATATGCGGGATACGGGCTAACCACCCCTAACGGTTCGCCAGGTACCTGAGGCATCTCTTTGCCTATAAAAGGGCAGGAGATCACCTCAGAAAGTTTACGCTGAGTTGAATACACTCTGAGATTATTACTTGCCAGTCATACGAAATACTCATTTAAGCATCGGAGAGGGATTCTGGGTCACCGCCCGGTCTATCCCCTCTTGCAGGATTACGTGGAGCAAAGGAGCTAGGATTGCCGTTCGAGTCCGTACCGGAGTTCCACCGTGATCCAACACCCCTCAAGAGAGAAACTTCCTCATTCAAGTCGAGGATCAGTTGACCAACCTGCAGGAAGTCGCGGGTGGCCTGAAGAGGAGCTTACTTGCCTGACTGCCACCTTGACGAGTACGACCGAAGAGCTTTCCTCTTGCAGAGATGCCTTGAGGGTTTTTATGACTCTTTCGGCGGTTCTCAGCGAGGCTTACCGGGATTCGGCTGCTTTTCTGAAGATTTTTCGAACCAAGGTATTTCTTGTCAGGAGGAGATCGCCATGCTGAAGGCGGAGGTGGAGAAGCACAAGATATCTGATTCTGAGATCATTGCTAGCTATAAAGCTAGTGAGGCGTACCAGAATGCTTCAGTGGTGAAGGATATTAGGGCTATGGACCCTAATTTCGACTTCTCGAAGGTGGAAGCTCTTCAAGGGTATTTGGTAGAGGAGGCTAGGGCTAGGGAGAGGAGGAGGAAGCTTGTATAGATGTTTTTATTTCCTTCCCGACTCAGTGTAAACTTTTGTTTGTTTAATGAAAGAAGTGAGGTTTTATCCATCTTTGACGATCTTTGCTCATTCGTTCTTTTATTACCCTTTTGCACTTTCCGCCAAACTTAAAGTACTATTAGATCTTTTTTAGAAAGTCTAATCATTCCCAATAAATATACCAAAGATTGTCGCTCATTGAACATGCTCGACTTTTAGAATAGATATAGAAAGTTTACACAATCGAACTTTAAGAAGGGTAAAATTTCCCAATTATCTAACATGTCTTCCGAGTCGTCGACCTTTCTAAGTGATTTGGCTGATGTCATATTTTGGATGGTCGATTCGTGACTTTGGAAAGATCAGTCTTTAAGAACTTCAAGTAATCGATCAGTCTGAGTGATTTAGTGGTTATCAGGCCGTTAGCGATCCTCAAGTTCTTCAGTACTGCAAGTACTCGATCCATCTGATTGATTTGACTGATATCAGATGTTTTGATGATCGACTCTTGAGTTCCTCTGCACTGCAAGTAGTCGATCCGTCTGAGTGATTTAGTGGATATCAGACGTTTTGATGATCGACTCTTGAGTTCTTCTGCACTGCAAGTAGTCGATCCATCTGAGTGATTTGACTGATATCATATGTTTTTATGATCGACTCTTGAGTTCTTCTGCACTGCAAGTAGTCGATCCATCTGAGTGATTTAGTGGATATCAGACGTTTTGATGATCGACTCTTGAGTTCTTCTGCACTGCAAGTAGTCGATCCGTCTGAGTGATTTAGTGGATATCAGACGTTTTGATGATCGACTCTTGAGTTCTTCTGCACTGCAAGTAGTCGATCCGTTTGAGTGATTTAGTGGATATCAGACGTTTTGATGATCGACTCTTGAGTTCTTCTGCACTGTAAGTAGTCGATCCGTCTGAGTAATTTAGTGGATATCAGACGTTTTGATGATCGACTCTTGAGTTCTTCTGCACTGCAAGTAGTTGATCCATCTGAGTGATTTGACTGATATCAGATGTTTTGATGATCGACTCTTGAGTTTTTCTGCATTGCAAGTAGTCGATCCGTCTGAGTGATTTAGTGGATATCAGACGTTTTGATGATCGACTCTTGAGTTCTTCTGCACTGCAAGTAGTCGATCCATCTGAGTGATTTGACTGATATCAGATGTTTTGATGATCGACTCTTGAGTTCTTCTGCACTGTAATTAGTCGATCTGTCTGAGTGATTTAGTGGATATCAGACGTTTTGATGATCGAATCTTGAGTTCTTCGTAATTTTTCGACGCCGCATCGACTAATCTGAGTGATTTGGAGGATATCAGATTGTTGCTAGTCAGTTTTTTCTTGAGTGCTTGTCGCCTAGGAAGAAAAGCTCGGATATCTTGAAAAAGAGAGGGCCTTTTAGAAAAGGCTTGTATTCATTTATCCGTCCTGAATCTTTCAAAGAAAAAAAACATCATAGAAAATACATTAGTCTTAAAAATAAGCGAAATTATTTTCTTAATAGGGCACCGTTTCTATGACTTCTCTCTGGTTTCGGTGTCTCATCGTACTGACGTATCATCGTCGAGATGCAGTTTGATCGCCTCTTACTTCCCCTATCCCGTGCGGTGTCGGGAATTTCATTACTTGATGAGCTGTTGAGGGGATTATCCGGTGAGGATTAAGAGTCATTCTTCCAATAATTGCATTGTATGCTGAGGCGGCGTCGACGACTACAAAGAGCACATCTATGGTTAGAGTCGTCTTCTCTTTTCCCAGAACCATTGGGAGTTTGATAGCGCCCATTGGATAGGTGGTCCTTCCGGCAAATCCTATGAGAGGAAAGTCGACCTTCAGGAGATCCCTCTGTGTTAATCCCAGACTCTGGAAAGCTTTGTAAAACAGTATATCAGTCGAGCTTCCACTGCCGATTAGAATTCTCTTGACCTCGTAATCTGCCAAAGTGGCAATGATGACCAGAGCGTCGTCATGCAGTTGGGTGACCATTATAAGGTCATCGGTGGTGAAACTTATAACCACTGGGTCGACTTCTTCTGAAGCCTTCCCTTTATCTCTGCCTTGTGAAATCTTGGTGGCATAAACTTCTCGAGCAGTGTTGGTTTCCCCTCCTGAGGCGAATCCTCCAGCAATGACGTTGATTGTCCCTCTTGGGGGTCGGTTGTTATAAGGGGGAGATCGAGAATTTCTTCTGGGGCTTCGACTCCGTTTTAGAGCCTTTGAAGGTTTGTCGATAAACTTGAGTAATTTGCCCCTTCGGATTAAAGCCTCGATGTCATGTTTCAAGGCGACACATTCTTTTGTATCGTGTCCCTGAACCCGATGATGTCGACAATAATCGTTCATCTAAGATCCCATCGGTCCCTTTTTAACCAGGGGAGGATCATCCAGCTTAAGTTTTTCCATCTCCTGGAGCACGACTGATATATTGTGTGTGAGAGGAGTAAACTTTCCTGGATAGGGGTTAGGATTTCTCACTCCGGGACGGTTTCCGGATCGGAAGTTTCCCTCTCGTCTTTCTTCCCTCATAGGTGGTCGAGAAGCGGAGCCTTCTTCGGCTTTTGTTGGCACGACCGGGCGCTTGATTTCTCGAGGCGACTTCTCGTGTGATCTTTCCAGATCTATGTACTTCTTCACCTTTGTGGCGAGGGCATCGATCTTTCTCACCGGCTTCATCACCATGTTGTCCTTCAGAGCTTGGCTCTGTGTCCTAAGACCTCTCCAGAAGGTCCTGATCAACTCGCCATTCGTGACGTCTTCATTTAGCTGTTGGAGTATCTTATGGAACCTAGTTTAATAATTGGCCAAGGTTTCATCAGAACCTTGTTCAATTTTATCTAGGAAATCCATACTCTTCAGGCGCTGTCTCTGGCCTATATGGCCTTCGATGAATTTAGCCTTCAGTTCCTCCCATGAATCGATCGAGTTGTCGGGGAGGCCATAGAACCAAGTGGATGCCTCTTCTTTCATCGTAGTTGGGAAGAGGGATGCATAGTGATACGGAGTTGCCCCTCTCCCTAGGAGGGAAGAGTTTTAGGCGTTAATGTAGCGAACAGGATCTCCTTCGCATGTGTAGTCGTCAATGTTCCTCGCAAAGACTTGCGGAGGAACTCGAGTGTTGAACAACCTTTTAGAGAAAGGATGGGAGGTATGATCGCGAACAATCAGCAAATCGTTCATCCCCCTTCTCTTTTCTCTAACAACTCTTCCACCTGTCCCATAGTGAATAGGACAGGTTCTTTGCTCGCCACTTCTCCTTCAGGAGTCTTAGGAATTTCTTTCTCTTGGGGTTCTTTCTCCTGGATTTTTACGCTGGACGCCACATCCTCCTTTTGGAAAGTTTCTTGAGCGGGTGCCTTTTCGGGGATGGTGCCCGCCTGGGCTTGATTCCAAAAGGTTATGAAGGTCGCCAATACTTCTTGAGGGACAGCCGGGGGGACTGTCCTTACTTCTTCTGGATTTGGAAATGACTTGGAATGACTGAGATTTCCATTATTACCTCCGCCATTAGCTTGTGGAATGGACGGATCTTCTCTGGTGATTGACCTCGAGGTGGTAGGATCCACTGGGGGATTATTTCCTTCTACCGGGGGGTTGGACATCTTGTTGCTTCCCTAGAGGTCACGACTTTTTGATCGGAGTTCCCACAGACGACGCCAAATGTTGGGATCAAAATGACGTGGCCTTGAACTTCGGGGAATGGACTTCCAAGTACCGCCTCAGACTTAGCTCTCCCGAACGCTAAGTTTTCCTCTAAGAGGTTATGTGGGGTGAGAACCTGAAAAAGGGGTGGGGATGGCCCCTGATTCCACTCCGAAGCTTAAGTCAGTAATGGATTTGAGAGTAATAATATATGAACGTATTTAGAACTGACTGAATGTCCTGAAGTAAATAGAAAATAGTCCCTATTTATATTGATAAGTTACCGACTTTATACGGCGGTTACCCTCCGTGGGGGGTTTCTCTTCAGAGTCGGCAAAGTAGGTGACAAGTAGGTCACCGCCTGTCTTTATTTCTAGAGGAAGGTTTCCTCTGATGACGGTTAAAGCAGGTCGCCACCTGTGTTTATTTCCGGAGGAAGGTTTCCTCTGATGATAGTGACAAGCAGGTCGCAACCTGTCTTTACCTTCGAAGGAAGGTTTCTTCTGATGATAGTGATAAGCAGGTCGCCACCTGTCTTTACCTTCGAAGGAAGGTTTCTTCTGATGATAGTGATAAGCAGGTCGCCACCTGTCTTTACCTTCGAAGGAAGGTTTCTTCGATGGCGGGCAGTCGTATTTTGGAGGTCGACATTTTCATAAGTTGTCGTCGACCTGTCATCCTTATCTCGTTAAGACGAGTCAGGAAGGTCGACGACTCTTCTTTCCCTGCCCTTGATCGTACTCGACTCTTGTGCTTTGGCGAGTTTAATCAATCATAACCTAACAACGTGGTTCAGTTACATTTAACAGAAAATTTGGATGGAAACCCGAAAAAACACAAACATGAAAATTCAGGCCCTTAATAATACCATTTTTCAATTCAGACCCCTTTTGGCAACATGGGCAAACATTCAGGCTCTTATTGTGTTCTTAACCCTATTAACAATAATAAAGTTTGAATGGGTTACGTGGGTGTGACACACCCCTAAAATAGGCGACTTGTTAAAAGCATGAATTTTGTTATGAAAGACATGCTTTCCAAGCCTAATAGGCATTTGGAAGGCGAAAATAGTGAATCGTAGCGGTGTACAACGCATTTTGGGTGATTTGGAATAATTAGCAGCAAAGTGGAGTTGGTGAGATTCGATCCATGGACAAGAGTTTGTCCCACGTCCGTCAAGAGTGTGTCCCGTGTTATCGAGTTTTTTTTCCGTGTTCATCCCGTGATTGTCCCGTACCAGTGAAGTGTGTGTCTCGTACCAGTCCCGGTGTTTGTCCCGTGCATGCTAAGTGTTTGTCCCGTGGTTTGGTGAGTGTCTGCCTCGTGCGCAGCAGCTGCTTTTAGGCGAGTTGCCAGTCAAGTGTTCATTCTTAGTGCATGTCCAGTCCGTGCTCAGCAAGTGCCAACGCCCAGGATGACATAATTGGACCAGAATGGTTGCAAACCCATGTTTGATGGAAAGACAAGCCCATGCCTATGAGAATGAAAGAGAATTCGAGATTAAGTGCTGACAATATGGATTCTTAGCTGCCAAGTAAAAGAAATTCACCCATGATATGTGGAAATCCTATATATAGCTATTTTAAGGGAACTTATATATATATGTGGGCTTTGTAATTGGTTATGCATATATATATATGTGATGTAAATATATATCGTAACTAATATTACTATATATAAGGGAACTTAGATATATTTGTGGGCTTTGTAATAGTTATGGATATATATGCTATAAATATATATCCTAACTAATATAGATAGGATTAGATATATATAGATATTGATTTCTCCTAGGATCGAAGGGAATTTCAGATATACATAAAGGGAGAGTTCCCTTGAGTTGTAACCAGTTTTTGTTCACTCAATTAGGGCAAAATTGAGGAGTGATTGTGAGCGTCTAAATTGAGTGGGTGTAATTCAGACGCGTGGCCTTCATTGAGTAATAAAGGCAATGTTAAACATCTTTATCTTGTTTGCTGCAATTTATTCTTGTTTGCTACATGTTATCCTTGTTGTCCGAGATCATTGGTGCGTCCCAAGTCCCCTGTCACGTTTTTTACTTGTTCGTGAACTTCGCCCGCGTTGGATGCGTGTTTGGCTGGTGATTTTGAGAAGGGAATTACGCCAGCAAGTGTTGTACTTAACCGCAAAATTAGCTCTAATTTTTATAATGTGGATCTATGTAAATTCGAAGGCGTAAATCGAAGGCGGGATTTTTATAATGTGGATCTATGCAAATTCGAAGTATAATGAGAGGATGAAAATTTGGAATGAAATTGCTATTATGGGCGATTTTAATGATATATAAGTTACTACAATACGAGAAAGACCGACCTTTATTTAACTCCATGATCATGAATGTGGGGTTAGTGGATGTGTGTTTAAAGGGCAAAAATTTATTTTGACCTCAACCGGGTGAGGGAGACAATAATAGATCGAGGCCTCGTGAATGATGAGTGCTTGGAAGAAGCCTTACCGAACACAACAATTTTCCATGTTCGAATGTAGGGTCGGAAAATTCTCCGACGGTGCTTGACCCGGATTTCTGTGATTGTAAAAGTTAAAGAGTGGGCTGAAACAACATCTGACCAAAATATATCTGGTCTCTTTTATAAGCTCAACGGTTGTCGACGAGTTCTCAAAGGAGCAAATCCAATTTTCTTAACAACAAGATGAGAATGCATGAGCTAACTTATCAAGAGAGTCTTGTATCAATTCAAGAGATGGATATTGATGATTGTTGGATCACGGGCGAAGCTCCGTTACGTCCTTGACGGAATGCTTGGACTCCTGGACTCCGCGTGGTCCTGCAAAAGGGGATGACCTGGGTGGTGACCCAGAATCCCTCTCCGATGCTTAAATGAGTACGGTAATCAATGGGTGGTAAGCAAGAGTATATGTTCGTATCAGTGTAGTGTTTTTCTGAGGTAACCTCCTCCTTTATATAGAAGGAGGAGTTACCCAGTTACCTGTTACTGCGCTTGGCAGTTATACCCATGATTCCGTGTATCTCGCCACGATTCCGTCTATCTCGGCTGGGATTCCATATTTCTCGCCCCACGCTCCGCGTATCTTACCCGTACCTCCGCGTATCTCGGGCACGCCCTGCGTATCTCGGGGGAGATTATCTATATCTTAACCGTCTTCCCACTACTCTCATCTAGTAGGCGGGTTTCTCGGTCTTATCCTCTGATTACAAGTCTCGACTACTGTCGGGGACTCCAGAGTTGTCTCATTCTAGATCACCACCCAGGACCTTCAGTCTCTACGGGACAGGTCCAGCCTCTGCGGGGCTTTATTATCGGGGCCTTTACTAAGGCATATCGGGGCCTACTCAGAGGCTTCTTATCGGGAGCGTTCAACTCATACATCGGGACCGCTGAAGTCGGGACCCTTCGTGCTGGGCCTCTGGGCCTTCAAGGCTTTTCGCGAGGCCCACTGGACCTACTCGCCGTCCAGTGGCTGTTAACGGGGCTAACGATTACATCGGAACCCATCATTTGCCCCCAAGACATGGGGGACTTTTAGTTCGTCATGTCTTCCAGTCCAAATCTTTTGACCTCTCTTGTCGAGGGTTTTCGCTTTCATGCTTTCCGATACCGCCGTCGGAGGCTTTGCAATTTTTGATATCTCAGTTAGAGGTTTTTGTCTTCATACCTTCCGATACCACCGTCGGAGGCTTTGATCTTTGCGTGTGATCATTACATATCAGAGTCTCTTTCTTATGATTGCCTTGGGCCCACCAGGCCCCATGGGCAGTTGCCAAATCCAAGGAGACTCCTCGGCTACTGTAGCATTAAATGCCTAGGGCTAGAGAAACGACGTTTAAACCAGCGTGACTGCTGTTTTCTGAAAAAGCAACTGTGACATCACACACGTCTCCTCCGTGCCTATAATCTCGTCGATTAAGATCGTGTCGTTTCCTCTTCAACGGTGCAGATCAAGCCCATCCAGCTGTCTCCTCCGTACCGTCCCATAGCTCAACGGCTCTGATCAAATCGTTTCGTCTTCAACGATCACGATTACGCCCCTTCACTTGTCCTTTTGCCTATAAAAGGAAAGACCCTGGTCTCATTCACTTCTTCTGCACTCTCTCGCTTTCAACCCTCCTTGCATTCGAAGTTCTCTCCCAGCCCCTCTTGGTGCTTCAAGTGATCAAGGCAACTTCGACCTTTCCGATCTTCCTTATCCTCACCTCTTTGGCCACCGATCATGTCTGGTAAGGATTTCTTTCCACATTTTCGTAATTTGCGTACTGTTTACTCTTCTTTTCTCAATTCCTCTTGTCTGTAATCGTTTTTAGACGAAGCTACTTCTGAGATTAGGGCTCCCTTTGCCTTTGAGTTTGCTGTCAACGAAATATCTGAGGGTTCGTATGAGGTTGCCCTTAGAGAGGGGTGTATCACCTCGGATTGGTAGCCCCGCTTCCCTTACGAGTCCCAAACTGCTAGTAGAAGGAAGCACATTATCACGCCTCCTCGGGCAGGGGAGGTGTTCGTTTCTACTGGACAGATAAGCGCGGGGATTCGGTTCCCCTTCTGTGGAAACATGGTGGAGATGTGCAACTTCTACAAAACGCACCCTTGTACTTTCTCTCCACACGCCATCCGCGTGTGGAATGCCTTCCAGCTCCTATGCCATCGCCAGCAGTGGACATACAGCCTCCTGTTGTTCCGCACTTTTTACGGCATGAAGTGCAACAAATCCGGTGTCTGCTCCTTCTCCCCCCGACTCCCCAAGTGGACAAAGGAGCAACTTTCACGTTTCGGCTGGGACAGCGAAACTTGGAAGTTTCACAAGGATCGGATTCTGATCCGCGACTCGGGCTCCGACAACAGTGGCTGGAAGAAGTACTACTTCTTTGTCCAGCATAGCTCTGTCCCCTGGCCTCGATGGGAGGTCGTGGCGGACCCTGCCCCCAAGCTCCAGGATTACTCCGAGGATGACCTCAACACCCTCCAAATGGTGCAACTCTACCGCTGGGGGGACAACTTCATACCTATCGATGCCAACAAGCTCCAGGAGCGGAATCTGATTGCCATCGGAGTTCGGCTCCTTGATTCTGTTTCTGCAGATTTAGTCGTCTGGGTAATATTTCTAACTGTTTTATTTTTACCTTTGCAGCCAAGAAGGCTTCTCTGTTGACTCATCTCATTATGAAGCAGGGCGAGACTGATGCCGTCCAGGGCGGTTCCAAGCGGAAGCGCAGGCTGGTGAAAGGGGCTTCTTCCTCTACTCCCTTATCTGCTGCTCCTCCGACTGAAGAGCAGGTCGGGGCCAAGAAGGCCAGGCGGGAGGAGGTAGATCGGGCCTTCGGGGCCACCGTCGAGGAAGGTAAGCGCGTTCGTCGTGCAATTAACCGATATAAAAAATTAGTCCCAAAGGAGTTTATCCCCACCGATCGGGAGTCGCGGGTTCGGGAAATTAAATATATCCTTCAAGGAGAAGTCCCCCGCGTTCTCAAGGCGGGATACTACAACTTCCATGGGAAAGACCAACATGTCGAACGTCAAATTCTCTGGTGCCCTGGTGGAGTTATTCCTGATCATGTTCGTCCTGCCACCACAGGTCCCTTGAAGACTCCTGCCCCGACGGAGGCTATCATTCCAGCGGAGGCTGTAGCTCCGCAGGAACTAATGCTGGAGGACGTCCCGGCGGAAGCTCGGTTCCGTCCAGTGACTGATTTGGAGGCTTCTCCGTCTGTTGAAGAGCCTGAAGAGAGGGGCCTGCTTCCCCGTGGCAGGTCGAGGTCCAGGAGTGCACGGCCCGCTGCTAGGGACGTGTCCAAGAGTCCTCCTCCTATTCTTCGCACTCCAACTCCCGAGCCTCCTATTGAGATAGTTCCTGCCACTCCCGGGGCTGAGCCTATCCCTCGTCTTCCGATGGACGAGGTGTACAAAATTTACACCTCCGACCAGGCAGCGATCCCCTGGCGTCCGATCGAATCCCTCTCCGGGTTTTCGATCCGTCGGGACAATCTTGAGCCCGACTTGGCCCTACACTTGCTGTCAGGGTCAATTCCTCCTGCCCTGAAAAAGCCACTTTACCTGTCGCGGGAGGATATCGAAGAGGAGTTCCGTGCCATGGCCGTCCGTCGAATGGAGGTAATATCCTACCGCCTTATTCTCTTCTTTATTCCTATCTTCAATCACTGACTTTTATCTTTTTCTCTTCCGCCTTAGGAAACTGCGGACCAGCATCGTAGCTTCGCCATCGCCTTGGCTCTGAAGAGCGCTTTGGAGGAGGCTGAAGCCAAGTCGAACCCTGAAGCCTTAGCCAAGCTTCAGATGGAGCGGGACGAGGCGGTGGCGGCCAAAAATAAGATGGCCAAGGAGAAGGCTCTCCTCGATGACATGTCCACAAGCCTGCTCAAGAAAGTCCACGACCATGAGGCTGTCATGCGTCGAGAGCGGAAGATGGCCCAGGTGGAGCAGCAGCGGAATGAGGGGGAGAAGCAGCAACTCGTTCGCGAGAAGAACGTCTTCGCGGATCTTCTGGCGGAGGCCAAAGCCAAGCTTGAAGCGGAAAGGGCAGAGTTCTCTGCCAAACTGGCTGAGGCAAAGGCTCAAGGTCTTGAGGAGGGCCGCGAGGAGGGTCGTCTTCAGGGCCACAGGGAGTATCGGGATTCTGAAGAATTCAAGCTGGCTGCTGTGGAGTTCTGCAAGTCCGAGGTGGAGGACGCTTTATTCAACGCTGTCGAAGAACTCTACACAGCCTATGCGGATTCCATCGACTTCAAGAAGTCCGAGACCCTCGCCCCCTTCGCGGAGAAATATTTCAACCTCCCCGCGGAGAGTGAAGAGACCGCTGCCGTGGACCTGACTCCGCCAGCCGTGGAGCCTTCCGCCCAGGCCCCTCCAAACCTTGCTCCCTCCGATGCTGCTGAGGACCCATCTTCCAACAAGGACCAAGTTTAATGCTTACCTCTTTTAGTCCTTGTTGTTTTTCTCCTTTGTCTTTTTTGTAACGAACCTTTTTGGCCTACTGGCCTTTATATGAGTAGTTTTCTTTCCATCTGTTTTGGCACCGATACTCGTTTGCACTTTATCTAAAGCGGCTTTAAATTCGTTACTCAGAACGTTCCGGTGCGCCATTAAAATGACTTCATGCGTCCTTCCAACTTTTATACTCCCGGTTTTACCATTTAAGGCTTCTTGTCTAAAATCGGGACTTCACCACTTAAGGTTTCTTGTCCAAAATCGGGACTTCACCACTTAAGGCTTCTCGTCCAAAATCGGGACTTCACCATTTAAGGCTTCTCGTCCAAAATCGGGACTTCACCACTTAAGGCTTCTCGTCCAAAATCGGGACTTCACCATTTAAGGTTTCTCGTCCATGCCTTTTAAGGCCATTTTCATACCCCCTTAGGGCTTTCATTGCGTCTCTACTGGACGGCTTAGTCGCACCCGTTAAGGCTTTTTGTCGCATCATATAGACGTCTTACACGGACCTGTTAAGGCTTTTTCATACCCGTTAAGGCTTTTTGGCCGCATCATATAGACGACTTACGCGGACCCATCAGGGTCTTTTCATACCTAGGCTTTTGGTTGCATCATATAGACGACTTATGTGTACCCCGTAGGGCTTTTGTCCGTACCTGTTAAGGCTTTTGGCCGCGCCATATAGACGACTTACGCGTCCCCCGCGGGACTTTCATCGTACCTTGGAAGGCTTTTGTCGCGTCACTCAGGACGTCTTATTAACAGTTAGAATAAATTTGAAAGCAATTTGATCGGAAGGCAACTTCTTTTATTCACTAATAATTCAAAGTAGGCTTACATCGGATTTTATTGATAGACAATTTGCGCCATTCATGGCGGCTTCATATCAAACATGATACTTCTTCAAGTGTTCACCACTGAAGGAATGCTTCAACGTCTTGCCTTCGAGATCCTCTAACTTGTATGCATTGGGCACTGGCATCCCCACGATCTTGTAGGGTCCTTACAATTTTGGTGACAGCTTGTTGATCTGGTCTTGATGAACAAACTCATTCCTCCGCCAGACAAGTTCTCCCACGAAGAATTGTCGGGACCTGACACGCCGATTATAATATCGAGCTGTTGCCAAACGCATTCGGGCCTGGACTTCATCAGCCTTCCACCTCTTCTCCTCAAGTAGGTCTAAGTCCAGACGTCTCATTTCCTCATTTGTCAGAGGCTCGTAATATTTCGCGCGATGAGACGCCACCGCTATCTCCACGGGAGCGACTGCCTCCGTGCCATAAACCAGGCCAAACGGAGTTTCTCCTGTTGATTGCTTGGGTGTTGTTCTCACAGCCCACAGCACGTTCTCGAGCTCATCCAGCCAATGGCCCTGCAAGGCATAGACTCTCTTCTTCAAGCCATCCATCACGATCTTGTTGGCTGACTCTACCTGGCCATTGGTCTGGGCGTGGCGGACTGAAGCGGTCCGATGCTCAATGTTTAATTCTTCCAGGTACTCCTTCAACTGAGCCCCATTGAACGGAGGGCCGTTGTCGCTGATCAACACTCGCGGGACCCCGTACCGGGTTATGATTTGAGTCTGAAGGAACTTGAGGATCTGCTGCCCCGTCGTTCTAGCCAATGCTTTGGCCTCTATCCACTTTGAGAAGTAGTCAATAGCCACGAGTAAGTACTTACACTGACCTCTCGCTTGGGGAAGTGGTCCCACCAAGTCAATTCCCCATTGCGCGAAGGGCCATGCGCTCCTGATGGGCATTAAGTCCGCGGCGGGAGCCACGATATTTGGGGCGTACCTCTGGCATGCATCACAGGATCGGACCATCGCGGTCGCTTCTTTGTTCATCGAGGGCCAATAGTAACCCAGGTTCAATGCCTTCCCCACCAGAGATCGGGCTCCCTCATGACAGGCCGCGACTCCTTCGTGTAGTGCCCTTAGGATCCGATTCGTGTCAGGCTCCGCTACGCATTTTAGAAAAGGCTTTACGTACCCTTTTTTGTACAACTGGTTGTCCACCATTGCATAGTTGTCCGCAATCCGCCGCAACCTGACAGCTGCCACTTTGTCCTCGGGGAGTACCCCCGTAGTCAGGTACGTGATCATCGGGGTCATCCAAGTAAGCTTCTCCTCTTCTTCCGATTCTGTCTCAATAGCACAAACCTCCACCGGGTCGATGTTTGAGATAATCACCTTCTCTAGGAAATGCACCTTCCGATTCTCCTTGGGGGCCACTCCCAGAGCGAACTTGCTCAAGGCATCTGCTTCCGCGTTCTCTTCCCTCGGGATCGCCTCGATATCAAAGCTTTTGAAGCTTCCCTTCAAAGTCCGCACCTCGTGCAAATATTTCTTCATAGTCGGTTTCTTGGCCTCATAGTTCCCCTGGACTTGATTTACAACCACGCTAGCATCGCACTTTACTTTTAAATGGTCGACCCCCGTACCCTTGGCAATCTTGAGGCCTGTGATGAGAGCCTCATACTCCGCTTCATTGTTGGTGGCTTTGAATGTCAAAGCCAAGGCATATCGCAGGGGCTCGCCTCCACCGGGCGGTATCAATACGAATCCTGCCCCCGAGCCTTCTACACTCGATGAACCATCAGTGTACATCTCCCAAGTATTCTCCTCATTTGGCTGTTCTGGCTGCTGTTCTGTTGTCGGGACTCCTTCCATAGTTGCCCCCTCTGCGGGACCCGTTACTTCCAGATCGGGTGCCGTAGACTCAGCTATAAAATCTGCCAACGCCTGGCCCTTAATAGCGGTTCTCGGAGTGAAATGAATGCGGAATTCCGTCAGCTCGATGGCCCATTTTACCAATCTCCCCGACGCCTCCGGTCGGTTCAAAAAGTGTTTCAAGGGCTGATTAGTCAATACCGTCACTTCATGGGCATGGAAGTAAGGTCGCAGTTTTCGAGCGGCAATAATCAACGCAAAGAGATACTTCTCAATAGCGGGATAGTTTATTTCAGACTTGGCAAACGCCTTGCTTACATAATAGATAGGCACTTGGTTGCCCTTAACAATCTTAATTAAGACAGAACTAACAGCCACATCAGAAACAGCCAAATAGAGATAGAGCGGCTCGCCTGGAACTGGTTTTGCCAACGGCGGGAGGGTACGGAGGTGCTGCTTGAGTGCCTGGAATGCTTCCTCGCACTTGTCGGTCCATTCGAACTTTTTGTTGGCCCTCAATACGTCAAAAAATGGCATTGCTCGATCACTCGCCTTAGACAGGAAGCGATTCATCGCGGCCAACCGGCCATTCAGCACCTGGACCTCCCGATGATTCCTCGGGGACTGCATCTCCTCTATTGCTCGCAGCTTCTCAGGGTTCACCTCAATTCCTCTCTGGCTTACCATGAACCCTAGGAACTTCCCCGAGTTCACCCCGAAAGCACATTTGTCGGGGTTCAGCCGAACCTGATGGAACTTCATCCGCTCAAATGCTGCCGCCAAGTTCTGGACATGGTCTCCTGCCTGTCGGGACTTCACCAGCATGTCGTCCACATATGCCTCCATGGTTTTCCCCAGCATGTCCCCGAACAACTTGTTCACCATCCGCTGGTAAGTTGCTCCGGCATTGATCAATCCGAAGGGCATCACGTCGTAATGGTAGACGTCACTGTCAGCGTAAAAAGCTGTGTTGGGGGCATCCTCCTTCGCCATCTTGATCTGGTTGTATCCGGAATACGCATCCATGAAGCTCAACAGCTCATGTCCCGATGTGGCATCTACCAGCTGGTCAATCCTCGGAAGCGGGTAGCAATCCTTCGGGCAGGCTTTGTTCAAGTCGCGGAAGTCGACACACATCCGCCACTTTCCGTTACTCTTTCGCACCAGCACTGGGTTAGCCACCCAAGTCTGGAATCGGAGCTCCTTGATGAATCCAGCATCGAGCAATCTGCCCACCTCCTGCTGGATCGCGATCCTCTTGTCCGCGCCCATCGGACGCCTTCTCTGCGCGATAGGCTTGATTGCGGGGTCTATCTTCAGCTCGTGCACTATCACATCGGGGCTGATTCCTGGCATATCACTCGGGGACCAGGCAAACAGCTCCTTAAACTCTTTCAAGAGCTCAATCAACTCTCGGGCTCTTTCCTCCGATAGGGCAGAGCCGATCTTCACCTTCCTCTGAGGCCCATCGATCTCTACTTCCTTCAAATCATCCATGGGGGCGGGACGCCCATACTCCTCTCGAGGATCGGTATCCGTCTGAAGAACAGTCATGGTCTCCCTCCTTCTCCGCTGGGTGGCGTTAACGTAGCATTTTTGCGACGCCACCTGGTCACCCTTGACCTCTCCAACTCCGTTATCAGTCGGGAACTTCATCTTCTGGTGGACCGTCGAGGCGACTGCCATAAGAGGGTTGATAGTGGTCCTCCCGATGATCGCGTTGTATGCCCCCGCAGATTCCACTACAACGAAATCCACGTTCCGCCTCTCCATCTTCCAGCCACTACCAAACTCTACTGGTAAGGTAATCATTCCCAATGGGTAGGAAGTGGAGCCAGAGAATCCCACCATCGGGAAGTCCACCTGCGTCAAGTCCTTCTTCGTCTTTCCCATGGCTTCCAGAGCAACCATGAAAAGAATATCGGAGGAGCTCCCTCCATCTATCAGGATCCGCTTCATCTCGAATCCATCCACATCCAGGGTCACGACCAAGGCGTCGTCATGAGGGCTCTCTACACCAACCAGATCCTCCGCTGAAAAAGAGATCACCATTTCCTCCTTCAGGGTCCACGACCGGGACCTTTTTCCTAACACCACTGCGGCGGATATGCGCGAAGCATAGTTCTCTCTGGAAGCGGAGGTGTCACCTCCCGCTGCCATTCCTCCGTGGATGACGTTGATAGTCCCCCGCCTCTCCTTGCGGGCACCTGATCCAGAAGCCTCATGCTCGACCTTCTTCTTCTTCGGGGATCGGTCGCGGGACTTGGAACGGGAACGGGACCTACTTCTGGAACGGGATCGGCACCGTCCCTTCCCGACGAACTCCTTCAGCTTCCCCTTCTGGATCAGCTTTTCAATCTCCTTCTTCAGCTCCCGACAGTTCTCAGTGTCGTGACCATTGGCACGATGGTAGCGACAGTAACGGTCAGCACGGCCTCCTAGGAATTCGCCTTCTTTCCTCGGGGGGTATCGAGCTAGACCTTGCCGATCCATCACAGCTAGCACGGAGGTCATCGAGCTGTTGATGGGGACATTTCGACCTTCGCGGTTATCCTTCTTCAGAGGACGCCTGTCCTCCCTTTTCTCGGGGCGACCACGGTTCCTACTTCCCTCCGTCTTGTCACTTCCCTTGCGATCATCCTACAGCTTGGACGACGGCTTTCCTCTTCCCGACCTTGGGGGATCGAGCTCTCCAGCAGCAATCTTCGACTCCTGGACATCGATTTGCTGTTTCACCCTCGCCTGCAGGGCCTCCATGCTCCACACAGCCTTCGCGGCTACGCTATGCATCAGGTCAGAACCGTACGGAGCGCTCAAGTTCCTCAGGAAAGTACGAATCATCTCTCCCTCCGAGATTTCTTCGTCAATCTCCGCAGCACTAGCAGTGAACCGCTGGTAATAGTATGCCAACGATTCATCGGACCTCTGCACCACCTGGGTTAAAGTCCTCACGCTCTTTAGAAGACGCCTTCGACCTTGATACTGCTTGATGAAGCGGTCATGCATATCGGCCCAGCAGGTGATGCTTCCTGGCGGGAGGCTGAAGAACCAAGTCATGGCCCTTTCTCCTAGGGTTATCGGGAACAATGAGCATATGAGATCATCGTTCGATGTTCGTCTCATGCAGGCCTGGACATGCCTTTGCACATGGCGAACAGGGTCCCCCTCACCGTCATACTCCTTGATGGTCGGAATACCTAGTCCAGGCGGGGCTACGGTATCGATCAGCCGCGGCACAAAAGGATGGCTGGACCGATCCCTCAGCTCCGATGTCATCTGCTTCTGATCACCCATGCAGATGCTCACGATCTTCACCACCTGATCGGGGGTGATGGGGCCATTCAGGGGAATGGTCCTGTTCTGCACTGGTCCAGGGCCGTCAACCACGAACTTCTCCAGGTGTGCTGGTTCCTTACCCTTATTCCTGAGCGGAACCTCCTGTCCCTCCGGGTCCACCCTCGGGGGGGGGGGGGGGGGGGGGTGGTGGTAACTCTTCTCGCGGAGGCAACTCCTCCGCTCTCCTAGCGGCCTCTCTCTTATCCAGCAAGGCCTCCATGGCGGCCAAGAACATGGGCATAGCCTCCGCTACTGCCTTGGCCAACTCCGAGTTCGAAGACGACCCTTCTTCCCTTCGCGGGACTCCTTCTCTTCCATGGCCCACCGGGTTTGGGGGAGCCTCATCCTCCTCCCTACGCGGGACATCTTGCCTGTTCGTCTCAGCGTCTTGGAATGAGACCTCATATCCATCACCTTGCCCCCCTGTCTGGGAGAGAGCAGGGTTCTCACCACCTTGTTCAGCGATGCGTTCCGACAACGGGGAATTCACAGTTCCTGCGGGACGAGAACTGCCAGCCTGAACTTGCTTCTTTTTGCCACCACCGGCCATTGATCTGGTAGAAGCTATTTTGGCTTTTCGTAAGCTTCCCACAGACGGCGCCTTGACGGAATGCTTGGACTCCTGGGCTCCGCGTGGTCCAACAATGATGAGTATTCTTGTGAGGATGAAACTAATCTCAAGGCGGAACTAGCTAGGGGAAGTGAAGATGAACGTAGAATACGTAATAGGTGTTTCACTTGCAACTTGTTGATGGTAATTGGATTGAAGATGAAAAAGGCGTGCTAGGCGAGTGCGAGAAGTATTATAAGAGTTTATTTGAAACTGATGGGATAGTTTATTGGGATGTCGTGTTAGGGTATGTCTCGACCTTATTAACGAAAAGATGAATGCACGACTGATTGCTTCCATTGCGTATGATGAGATAAATGCGGCACCATTTCAACTTGGAAGCTTGAAAGCCCACGGGCCGGACGTGATTCGTCTTTGGGATTAGATCTATAAAAAAATTTGGGATGTAATCAGACATGAGGTGATTCGTGAAGTTTGCACATTCTTTGAAATGAGTAATATTCATCCTAATTTTATCTATACTAATATTGTGTTGCTCCTCAAAGTGCCTAATCCAATAAATACAACTCAATTTCGCCTTGTGTAATTTCAACTATAAAATCATTATTAATAGATTGAAACTGCTTCTACCTAACCTCATTACTCCGTTCCAGAATGCTTTTGTATCTAACTTCTCATTCATGACAATATATTTTATAACATGAGACATTCTATCACTTGCAGAACCATGACGGCAGAGTTAGGGATGAAGGAGTGGTCAAGATCAACATATCAAAGCATATGACCGAATCAAGTGGAATTTTTTATATGCCATGATGGCAAAGTTGGGCTTCTAAGAGAAAAGGATTTCATGGATTAAAGAATGTGTCACGAGAGTCAATTACAACGTGGCCGTTAATGGAAAGAAGACGAGGTGGTTTAGACCAACGCGTGGCATAAGGCAGGGCGATCCGCTATCACTATATCTATTCATAATGGTTGTCGATGTGCTTTCACGGTAAGTGATTCATGCAGCGGAGAGACATCATTTGCAAGGAACTAGCATAAAACAGACCTGCCCGATGAGTTACCATTTTTTTTAATAGGATTCCATCTTCTTCATTAAGGTCGATGAGAGAAATGTGAAGCCTCTGAAGAAGATTTTGGCAGAATATAGTCGGGCATCGGAAAAAGCATCAATTAAAACAATTCTAGAATCTTCTTAGGGTCGAATGTTCGGGCAAGTACAAAAGCTGCCGTAGAGGAAATCTTAGGCATACGGGCGGTGGACAAAGCAGGAAAGTACTTAGGTTTGCCTACGGTTTGGGGGAAGATCGAAGAAATAGCAACTGGTCCTTCCTACGTAATCGTATATACAATAAGATTCACGGTTTGAAGAACCTCTTCTTCCACCAAGACGTGAAGGAGATCTAATCAAATATGTGGATTTGACAATCCAACATACACCGTGCACCGATGTCACGAGCGTTACTGTTAAATCCTCGTGGGGACAACGATGAACGAAAACTTCATTGGAAGAAATGGCAGTGTTTTTTGAAGAATAACCAATTCTGGAAAACTGACGGTTAACTTAGCTAGGAGTGTCTGAACCGGCCGGTCCAAGTCTTCAGCAGCAGCAGTTAGGGCTGGCGATGGTGAGGGTATGGTGCGAATAGCACTAATACCATAACCATACCATATTTTTTTCACTCATACCATTACCATAACCATAACCGCATTCTTCATACCATAACCATAACCATAACCATGGTTTTTAACCACGATTAAACCATTTAACCACAATCATTCAAACTAATACAACATCATTGTTTCATACAAGAAAAGTAAACATACATTCATTGTTTCATACAAGAAATCCAAATTAAACATAACTTCATTGTTTCACTTAATTAAAAAAAAACATATTCAATCACCTATCACTTGCGATCTTCGATCCTCATTCACCATCGCTTCCAATCGTGGTTACCTAATAATAAGAAACATAGACAAAAAAATGGTGGGTGGGAAAGGGAACGAAATAAGAATTATAATATTTGACTAATAATTAAAGTATAATAATAATGTATAAATATAACAATATAAGTATTAGTAATATATGTATTAATATTATATATATAGAGGTGATGGTTATAACCGCGGTTATGGATTGAATACCATAACCATAACCATAACCATTGCGGTTACAAGATTCATCACCATAACCGCCCCTCACCATAATGGTGCGGTTAACCATTGCGGTAAATGGTTCGAATAACCATGGTTATTTAATTTTCACCGCACCATTGCCGGCCCTAGCAGCAGTAGCGGTCCAATCCGGTTCAGTCAGCAGCAACTGAAATTGAGGATACACAGAGATCTTCTCCAAACGAATTGTTGATTTCTCTAGGTTAATCTGTTGTTCTAGTTAGTGGGTCAGTAGTGCAACTACATTTGCGACATTTTCTGTTTGTTTCCGTTGCATTACAACCTATTTAAGTCGATGAAATCTCAGTTTCTTAGTTATCAAGAAATAAAAAGCTTTTCCAGTTTCTTTCGTGTTCTTATCAATTCGTTGAGCTTTCTTGTTTCTCAGTCAATCTCATATACACAGTGAGGCTTATTTGATTTAGGAGAGTGAATTCTAAATCCCAACAAGTGGTATCAGAGCCCAATGTTAGAAGATAAACGTAATATCTTCGGCAATCCTGAAAGAGATGAGCGAAGGCAGCATCAGCAGCTTCGTGGGATTGATGATTCCCAGGTACAAAGGTGATTATGGTTATTGGAGCACCATAATGTAGAATGTCTTACGGACAAAGGAGTATTGGGAAGTGATTGAAGAATGAATTGGAAGAACAGATGATGAAGAATACAAGATGATGAAGCTGCTTGATCTCAAAGCCAAGAATGTGTTGTTTCAAGAAATTGACAAGGCCACTATCTCAACGATTGTATGCAAGGACACTGCAAAGGACATCTGGGACTCCTTAAAGAAGAAAGAAGCAGGCTCGTCTAGGATAAAAAGAGCTCAGTTGCAGGCTCTAAGGCGTGAGTTTGAACTGCTTCAGATGAGAGAAGGGGAGAAAGTACTTGATTTCGTCTCCAGGATTATGGAAGTATGCAGCAAGATGAGGGTTACAGGAGAAACCCTCAGTGACAAGCAGATCGTGGAGAAAATTCTAAGATCTTTAACTCACAAATTCGACTTTGTGATTGTTTCTATTGAAGAATCAAAGGAAATTGATTCACTGACAGTAGATGAACTGCAAAGCTCCCCCATTCTCCATGAACAGAAGCTTAATCGTCTCTGAGACTGAGGAACAAGCTTTGAAGGTTTCAGAGGAATCCTACCATAACAAGGGTAGATGCTCTTTCAGATAAAGAGGAAGGAAGGGACCTTGCGGGAGTAATTTCAAAAGCAGAGACCAAGAATATGAAGAAAAACTACGGAAAAAAGGAGTTTTTCATTCAAATCAAAGGGGGAGAGACTCTCAAGATCGTGGAAGAGGAAGAGGCAGATCAGTTGGAAAATCACAGGTGAAAGCTATAGATGGCACATATTGGGCCATTTTAAATCAGAATGCTATGCTAGGTTACCTGAGGAGAAGCAGCAAGAGCATTCAAACTTGGGAAAAGTATGTAAAACATGCAACATGTTTGAAAAAGATGGTATTATGGGCCAAAATGTTTTAAAATGTACAAGCTTACAAAAGATGGTAAAATGACGTATCGTCCACTTGTTGTCACTAGTCTCTTTAAGTGGACACGTGCGGATCACGTTTTTAAAAAATAATAATAATTATTATTAGTATCTACATCCACCCATTAATAATCATCTCTATATATGAATTAATTTATTACTTTAATTATTATTTTTTTCTAAAAATGTGTTCCGCACGTGTCCAGTTAATGAAACTATGGATAACAAGTGGACGGTATGTCATTTTAGCATCTTTTGTAAGCTTGTTATACATTTTAATACATATTTGTCCATAAAACCATCATTTTCAAACATGTTGTACATTTTAAAACATATTGGTCCATAAAACCATATTTTTCAAACATGTTGCATGTTTTACATACTTTTCCCTCCGAACTTTGCAAATACAGAAGATCAAGAGATTTTACTGATGGCCATTAATGATAGAGAAGGCACACAACCTAGCAAGAATGTGTAGCACCTTGACTCAGGGTGCACTAACCACATGACAAGCAGGAAATAAGCTTTCTCAACCATTGATGAATGCTATAGATCCAAGGTGGTGTTTGGGAACAATTCAAGTGTCTCAGTCGAAGGCAAAGGGAGTGTCAAATTTAGAGACAATGATGATTTGACAGAGGTAATCTACGATGTGCTCTATGTAACACAGTTAGCTACAAATTTATTAAGTATTGGGCAACTGCAAGAGTATGGATACTCAATGGTGATATATGATGGTTGTTTTGATATCTACAATGAAAAAGCACACTTGTGTATTTACCTCAAAGATGACTTCAAAAAGGCTTTATCCTGTCAAACTTGTCTATGAACCTGAGTGCAATACTGTCAAAGAAGGAAGTGGTGAATCATAGAATGATCAGTCATGGCTATGGCACATGAGGATGGGACATCTCAGTTTCAAAGGACTGGGCATCTTAAGCAAGCAACATATGGTTAAAGGGCTTCCAAACATTGAAGTCAAGACTGAATTATGTGAAGCACGCGTGTTAGGGAAGCAAACTAAAGAGTCATTCCCTGATGAAGCATCTTGGAGAGCAACTGAGCCTTTGCAACTACTTCACACAAACAGCTGTGGACCTATCTCTCCAATAACCAATGGTGGCAAGAGGTATTTTATCAGTTTCATTGATGGCTTCTCCAAGAAAGCTTGGTGTATATCTTAGCAGAGAAGTCAGAAGCGTTAGAGGCATTCAGAAGCTTCAAGAGTGAAGTGGAGAAGCAAATTGGAAGGAAGATTCAAGCTCTAAGAACTAACAGAGGTGGGGAATATTGCTCAAATGAATTTGAGCTATTTTGCAAAAACAGAGGGATTAGAAGGCAAAAAACAGCACCTCAATTACCTAAGCAGAATGGGGTAGCTTAGAGGAAGAATAGGACAGTGATTAACATGGTGATATGCATCATGAAGTCAAGAAATGTTCCTAAAGTCTTTTGGGGAGAAGCAGTAGTGTGGAGCTTCTTCGTGCTTAACAGGTGCCCCACATGTGCCTTGTATGGTTTCACTCCACAAGAGACATGGTCAGGCACTAAACCATCAGTGGAGAGCTTTAGAGTGTTTGGATGCATCGCATATGCACTCATCACTACACATAAGAAGAAGCTTGAAGAAAGGAGCCAAAAGTGCATATTCCTTGGCATCAGTGAGGAGTCAAAAGATTACAAGCTTTACAACCCCATCACTAAGAAGATAGTGATTAGCAAGAATGCAGTGTTTGATGAGTTTGCTTCATAGAAATGAGGAGGTATGAGAATTGACTGGAAGCTCACTATCCCAGACTTTGAAGAGTAGATGCCTCAGACTGAGGCACATGAAGATCAGAACTCATTAAATGGAAGAAGAAGCCTAGAAGTTCAAGGAGTTCATACACCATCAGACTCTGAGGAATCATCAAATCGGAATGATGATGCCTATTTGAGAGACCCTCAATTCAGACTTCCAAAATGTAGCAGACAAGTGCAAAGGCAGCTTGACTCTGGAGCTATCATCCAAGAGAAAAGGGGTGTTAAGAGACCAACTAGGCTTGAGGATTATGAGGTAACTGGTGTACAAATTCATAGAAATGAGCCTGAACACATTACATATTATTGCCTTTTTGCAGATAGTGATCCTTTAGACTTTGATTCTGAACAAAAGTCTAAAATGGAGAAAGGCTATGGAATCTGAATTAGAGTCTATAGCAGTGTTATCAGAACCGGACCGGACATCAAACCGGAGAGGTGTCCGGTTCCCGGTTCGTCCGGTTCGAATCAGTTCAAACCGTTCCATAAGCTTCCACTCATACTCAGCCTATTTCTCCTTCACGGGACTCCATCCATACTGTCACTTGCTTCATATCTCTCTCTCTCTCTCTCTCTCTCTTCAACTCTCTCTCTCTCTCTCTCTCTCTCACTCACTCACTCACTCACTCACGCTCCTTCAGTGACCCCATTTTCCCTTAGTCTTCTTCTTTCATCCACATCAAAAACCTCAAATCCATATAAAATTTTTCCATCTTTATCGGTGATATATTTCAAGCTCTGGCCCGATCTCCCTCTCCATGCCGATCTCCACTGTGGCCTCGGACTCTGGTACACCTCCAAGTTCGATTGCCATTGCTACTTGGCCTATGGTACTAATTAACCAAGAAATATATGATAACGATAGTCTTCAAGCACCGGGGTTTCAAGTTCAAATCTTTGTACTTCCGAATAGCTGGTTTCGCTTAGGAAGGATGGAGCTTCAGAAGGATGCAGATCTTCTTGGCGACGGCTTAAGATAGAATTAGGGTTTCTAATTTTTGTTGGAAGTGTTGAACTGGTGGGCCGGTGAACCAATCGGTCCTCTCTTAACCGGCCGGTTCACTATAAAACCGGCTATCGATCCGGGTTCACTTCCTTATGGGTCTTTTATGTGAATCGGACCGGCTAAGACACCGGTTCTCGGTCTGATCCGGTCGGACCGCCGGTCCGGTCTGGTTCTGATAACACTGGTCTATAGAAAGAAATTGAAGTTGGGAGTTAGTCAATTTACCTAAGGGCCAGTCCTCTATAGGAGTTAAGTGGGTTTTGAAAACCAAACTAAATGAGAAAGGTGAAGTAGACAAACACAAGGCTAGGTTAGTGGTTAAAGGCTACAAGCAGTCATATGAAGTTGATTACACAGAAGTATTTGCACCTGTAGCAAGACTAGACATTATTAGAACAGTGATTGCTCTAGTAGCTTAGAATAGGTGGGTTTTATTTCAATTGGATGTGAGTCAGCCTTTTTACGTGGCAACCTAAATGAGGTGGCATATGTAGATCAAACACCTGGCTCTGAAATTAAAGGAAAATAATATCAAGTCCTTAAGCTTAGAAAAGCACTCTATGGTCTAAAACAAGCTCTAGTAGCAGGTTGGAAGGGTATCTACTACAGCAAGGATTTGAGAAATGTGCTTATGAACACACCCTTTTTGTCAAAACTGAGTCTAATGGGAATCTGTTAATAGTATGTGTCTATGTGGATGATCTCACTTATACAGGAAACTCAGTTAGAATGTGTGAGGAGATCAAAACTTAGATGACTTTAGAGTTTGAGATCACTGATCTAGGTAAGTTACACTACTTCCTAGGATTAGAAGTCAGGCAAGATGAAGAAGGAGTCTCACTCAGTCAGAAGAAATATGTGAATGAAATCCTCACTAAGTTTAAAATGGATGAGTGCAATTCAGTAAGCACACCATTTGAACTTGGAAATAAACTCACAAGAGCAGGTTCAGGTCCCAAAGTTGATAAAACTTTGTACAGACAATTGATTGGATCACTGATGTACCTAACAGCAACGAGACATGATATCCAGTATGCTATAAGTTTGCTGAGTCATTTTATAGAAAGCCCTACAGAATGCACCTATTAGCAGTCAAAAGAGCCTTAAGATACCTGCAAGGCACCAGAGATTTAAGGCTCAGATACAAAAGAGTCAAAGATTCAAATTTGGTTGCATATTCTGATAGTGATTTTGCAAGATCAACTAATGATGGAAAGAGCACATCTGGCTTCACCTTTATGATGAGTGGAGCAGCCGTCTGCTGGACTTCGAAGAAGCAACCAATAGTCACTTTGTCCAGTACAGAAGCAGAATTTGTAGTTGCTTCAATGTGTGGGTGTCATGCTGTTTGGGTAAGAAGAATTCTTCATTTTCTGAAATAGGAACAACAAGAGCCAACTTTGCCGTGGTGTGACAATAATTCAGCAATCAGCTCTCAAAGAATCCTGTGATGTATGGAAGAAGTAAACACTTAAATGTCAAAGTGTTCTTCCTCATAGATTTGGTGAAAGATGAGTGATTCAAGTCGATTAATGCAATACGAAGGATCAAATTTCAGATATAATGACCAAGGGATTGAAGAGAAGTGCATTTGAAGACCTGAGGTCGAGAATTGGTGTTGTTAAATTGAACTGAGAAGATCGAGCTCAGTTTAGGGAAGAGTACTGAAGAATTACCAATTTTGGAAAGCTGACAGTTAAGTTAGTTAGGAGTTTCTGAACCGGCCGGTCCAAGTCTTCAGCAGCAGCAGCGGTCCAATCCAGTTCAGTCAGAAGAAACTATAATCGAAGATACACATAGATCTTCACCAAACGAATTGCTGATTTCTCTAGGTTAATCTGTTGTTCTAGTTAGTGGGTCAGTGGCGCAACTACATTTGCGACATTTTCTGTTTGTTTCTATTGCATTACAACCTATTTAAGTCGATGTAATCTCAGTTTCTTAGTTATAAAGTAATACAAAGCTTTTCCAGTTTTACTTCGTGTTCTTATCAATTCGTTGAGCTTTCTTGTTTCTCAGTCAATCCTATATACACAGTGAGGCTTAGTTGATTTAGGAGAGTGAATTCTAAATCCCAACAGTGTTATGCAGGCCGGAGAGGGAGCGTGCACTTCGTTGGCTTGGTTGATCATCCTAGATGTCCGAGATATTCTAACGAATGAGGGAAAATGGAAGATTGGCAATGGTGAAAGTCTTCGTGTTTTCCAAGATGCATGGATCCCAACCATTGATACGTACCGACTTAGAGTAATAAGGGCAGCTGCGGGTACCCAAGAGATGCGGCCACCTGAGCGTACATGGAATCTCAAACCAACTTACTTAAGGGGATAGATCGATAGGTTAATATGTCCTGCATCGAATTCTGATTCACCAAACTTTGTGAATTGTAGCCTTATAAACTGTTGCGGACTACCTCGATACCTCATAGCATTTCCCTCAAGGTATGGAAATTTATCTTGAAGGGTTTTTCTATGCCAAAAGTTAAGCACTTCCTTTGGAGCGTTTCCATGTTTCGACGAGCTTAATAGACGCGGTACTCAAGTCTCTTCGCTTGGAAAAGATTTAATATGCAATCTTACAACGTGTGTGGACAAAGTTAGTATGATTTACTTTTCTTGACATGAAATGCAATTCATGAGATGAACCTAGATGGACGTATTTGAAATATGAATTCTTAAGGGTTGCAGGTCAAGACTATTATAAGGTGGGAAGTGAGTTGGAAATAATAGGATAATTACAAACAACTCGATAAAGTAAAACACGATTACTAACCGGTAGTGGCGAGATTATCCCCACAGGTCCTAGGCTTGAAGAAGTGGTACACCCGCGTAGTTAACTCTATGCATAGATCTTCAAGTTCATCTTTCACAAGAGTATTTAACTAGGTTGTATTGTGGCTCGCCGACCGGGGTCCCTCAATCTTACTCAACACAGAAAAGAGGGCTCTAGTTCCACGAACTAAACATCTCGGATGCGAAGAAAGTACACTTGTGTTCTAGGATTATAGGTTTGTTCTAATCTCATTATTTGTGGTGTGAGTGATTCATTGCACAGTAATGAATGCTTGTTATATGGTTATGCCGAAACTCACCCTTTATATAGGGGCGAGTGTGATTTTATTTTTAAGATATAGATCTACTAAAATACATAACAATATATAGTATTTCCTTTATATATATATATATATTTATATAAACACTAATGACTATATAGAGATTTCTTACAATATAATATAATATAATATGTTGGCAATTATAGTAATTAGATCGCCTTTCATGGTAGTCTATTAACCATGCATAATTGAGTGTGAGTTAATCAGAAGCAACTAGCCCATTAATTAGGTCTATGTGCCGAATTAATTAGGTGTTTGGGCCCTATTAGGCTAGCTCATTAACTAGAAGGATTAAGGTCCATTAACTGGACCATTAAGGAGAAATTCGATTCGGCCCACATAGATAAGGAATGATAATATTATCCGTAGAGAAAGATTTAGTAATCCAATATATTATATTCTAACAGGAAAAACAACATAAATGGTCCCCGAACTTTACTCATTTTTATGTCTCTGTCCTTGAACTTTATTTTTTTTCTATTGATGTACTTGAACACGTCAAATCCATTCTGTTATAGTCTCGTCGTTAAATTTTACAATTAATTGTGGTGATTAGATGCTTATTAATAAAAAAATATTTACATGGACAAGCTGGCGTGTCATTGTTTATGTCCACATCAAGTTTAGTGCATTTCAGTTTCATGTTCTTTTATTTTTTGTTTTTAGTTTTTTTTCTTTATTTATTCATTTATTTAATTTCTAGTTATTGATATATATTAAAAAATATGATGTGACTCTAAATATGTCATGTCAGCTTGTCCATGTTATCAAATTTTTGTCTAATTATCGCCTTATCACCACAATTAATAATAAAATTTAACAGCAAGACTATAACAGAGTGAGTTTTATGAGTTCAAGTACCTCAGTAGGAAAATTAAAAGTTCAAGGATATAAATAAAAAAATGTGTAAAGTTCGAGGTCCATTTATGTTATTCTCTCTATTATAATATATACATCATTAATGATAATACTTATCTAAAAGGAATTAATATATTGTTGAAAATATTATATTTATTTATATGATTATATCTAGATCAATAAATGGAATTAATATATACACTAACTATCTTAAGTGATTAAGATTTGGAAACAAGTCACCCCATCACCCTATATATACAGTTCGGCCGAAATTGATATATGTAGTGTAATCATCCACACAACCAATAGTGAGAAGAGAGTTGCCTTTCTTTCCCCTAGTAAACCCCTAATCCATACCTTCCTTCCGTGAGGTATAGTTGGTGGAGACCTATCTTCCTTTTGTGTTAAGAGCATGATTGGAGAACCCCGTTCGACAAACCACGATACAACCTACGTTCAAGATATTAGAGAATAAGGACAACGCCAAAGGACCTGTGAGGATAATCTCGCTATCACTTGTAAGTTTTCGATAAACTACTTGTAGTTAGGGATCGTATGTTATTTCTTTAGGATTTAGCGGATCAATACTACGGAAACAAAACCCTAGATACATGCATGATAATTAATACGCAGGGGAAGAAGGTGCACATACCTATATTGTTTCCTGTAGCCTAAGACCTTTGAGGGGAGTTCTTGATCCGCCAGACGGTTCCTCGTAGAGGTTCCTGTTAGAGAAGCCCTAAGCGGATTATGCCTCATAGCAAAGCCTCTGTCGATTCTTCGTTGGATGGATCTACTCGGAGTAAATTGCTTGACACAATTTGGCACCTCATTGCTTGTGTGTTGGTTCGGCCGAAACTAGAGCACTATAGGGATGAGGGTTTTTTTTTAATCTCACCAATTAGGAGAATAGAATAGCATTAGTAAAACCCACCATAAGGTCTCTATTTATAATGGGAGCAAAGTGGACAAAAGTCCACTTTTTCCCTCCTCATTAATTCGGCCGGCCATGCTATAGGGAGGCCAAATTTTGGGTCTCCCACGTCAATTGGGATTTTAGGCCTAGCCCAAAATCCCTAATGTGACTTTACCCAATTATTTAGGTACATGGACTTAATTAATGGGCTTCCAATTACGGCGGCCCATAGTCCAAATGCTTACAACTACCACTCGCCGGCAGGCACGGAGCTTGTCAAGGCCCAGCGGGGGCATTTGCCCCCTCTGGACTTTTAGTAAACACCATGAAAATCCTATATAATTTAGTTATATTCAACTTTGCTCGTCCGAAGTTTAGGATTTTGCCCCCTCTGGATTTTTAAATTGCCCTCTTGGAGTTTCAGTTTGCAGTGCACAGATGATTATCAGACTCCCAATACACAGTAATTTCAGAAACAAAAAAATGGAAATCTAAAAGCATATAACACAATCAAATTTCTTGAAGAACTACAACTTTTACTAAATAAGAAATGTTAATAGTCAAAAATTTCTGCTCTGATTACACAATTTTGGACAGCAGACTTCACAAAATTTTAATATCTACCACTGTCACTTCCTCAAATGGAAGAGAGCTTGTCTAAAAAAAACAGAAGAATTTTAGAGCTATTACACAAAAAACTTCAAATGTCTTTGTCTTGGAGCTGCAGCAAAATCAAAATTCCTCAAGACTGAAGTGTTAATACAAACCATTTTCAGCTCCGGATCCAATCAGCCTGAAGTTTCTAATTAAGACCAGATTCAGGAAGGAGAAGAGGTATCTAAGACTGAACCAACCGTGCATGCGCTCCAGCCTCCAAATCAATCATGAAAAGTACATTCTTTACTTATGAATCTCTTTACTATAATCTAGATTATCTCCGGATGTAGAAAATTGAAGGAAACCTCCTATTAATTAGTGATAGAAACTTGATTTAGAAAAAAGATTGTTGTATATCTCTAAAATTAGAAGGAGATGAAGGATTTAAACTTAGAAGAACTAGAGAAGAATGAAGAAGAGAACAATCAGAATAGGGAAGAGTACGGCGGCTCAGTTAGATAGGGTTTATATAAATAATTTTGTTTAGTAGAAAACAACTACTAATTACCACTGAGTCGGTGGGCTTAGATAGTTTTTTGGACCACTTTGGGCTTATTGTGTTGGTTTAAAGTATGTTTTTTTTGTTGTTAATTTAATATTTGTTGGTTTTAAAATATGTTGATTTTTTTGTCCACCGAAATTGGGTAATAATATAACAAGTTTATAAGTTTATTTTTGCTTTATATATATATTCAAAATAATTATTAGGTTCATTTTGATAGGTATTAATCAATTTTTAATAACAATACGATTTTTGGCCCAAAAAAAATATAACAATACGTTTATAATAGGTTTTTTCATTTTTTGGCAGAAAAAAATAATTTAAAAAAAATGAATAAGAAAGTTCAGTTAAGAAAAATAATTTTTCATTGAGAACAATGGTAAAAGATGTTAATCATACTCTAATTAACACTACAAGTATTCATATACATTTTAATAGTCTACTTTGTTTAGAAAAAAAAAAAATTATACATATATCTTGCCCCCTCTAACCTCAAATTCTAGCTCCGTACCTACTCGCCGGAATGGGAGGGTTCTGTAAACACCTAATTTTGGAACGCGCGACACATATGTAACATGTTAAAAATGTTATGTGTAACGCGTTTAAAAAATGAAATATTTAAATATGGAAGGTCATGGGGTTGCCAAAAATAAACTCAGTTTAAATTAGGACAATGCATATGCAATAAATTATGTAATAATCAGAAAATATATAGTATATATTTATGGAAAAATTCATAAATATATATATATATATATATATATATATATATATATATATATATAATTTTCGGATTTACTGAGTGCATATTAGAGAAAATATATTTTTTCCTAATTTTTGGGTCTAGGTTAGCTATAAATAGTCCCTAGTATCTATGTAATAAGGACACACAGAAATTAGACAGAAAAATTAGAATAAAATATTAGTTTTTTTTGGAAAATGTGCAAACCCTCTCTCTCTCTAAACTCTCTTTCCCGCTTCCATCCAACCGCGCCTGAGAGCTCCAGCCATCGACCAGCTCGCCCGTCCGCGTCGTAGCGCCTCTCGCCGTGACCGCATTGGAGTTCCCCTCGCCGCACCGTTCCGCCTGTGAATCGCCGGGACGAATCGCTGCTGTAGCCGACGCTGTTGCTGCCGCCTTCCTCCGCCATCACCGGAGTTCGTGACCTCGCCCCTACTCCTTCTCCGTCGGAAGCTTGGTTTTCCGGACCCACGCTACCCGACACGAAGCTCGCCAGACCAGTCGCCGGAATCGCCGTGATTGCTTCTGTCGCTGTCGCCGCGGTTGCTTCTGTCGCTGTGGTGCTGCAGTGAAGAAGGTACAAAGTTTTTTTTTTTTTTAATATAAATTATTATTATTATTGTTATTATTTAATAATTTGTTTTTTGTTTATTCTTTATTATTATTATATTATGTTGGCTAGATAATTAAAATGTAAATATAATTAGATAACATGTTTTTGTGAATATATGTGTATGATATGTAATTACTAAATTGTATCATGTTTGGATCATGTTTAGTTTTGTTTAGACTTTACTTCAATTAAGAGAATTAAATGCTTAATAGTTTTTTTTAGGTTTATATTTATTGTTAATAATAGTTTTGCGTAAAAATTAGTTTAATTTTTTTTATAACGTTAGATTAATTTAACATAACGAATGTTTAAATTTTAAAGGTGGCAATTAAGTGAATTGAGTACCGAAAGGGCGTAATAAAAATTTATTATTTTTAATTCGTAACAGAACCCCCGAACTTGAATTTCTCGTAGACCGATTTTATACCTAGGTGTTTAATTCGTTATTCTCTTAGATAATTTAGGATTCTAGTTAGCTTAACAATTAACTAGTGGCGACTCTTTCAAAATCAATCACGTTTTCAAAACGTAATCGCCTTAGGTCGGATTTTAGGGTCTGACAATTTGGCGACTCTGCTGGGGAAAAATTAGAGGGTTCGAGCTTTGTATATTTTCTTATTTGCCATTTTTTAGTTTATTTGTGTATAACTCTGTTACTCTAACTTTGGGTTTTTATGTGATAGGTGCCGAACTTTTTATTTTACTAACTTATGTTTCATTGTTGAACCCGCACACACACCACTTTATAATAATCTCCAAAATGACTAAAACCTAAGGCAACTAGGAACCCCGGAGAGTTAGAAAGGGTACGACCACGCGGCCGAGCCATCGGAACGACTCAGAACAACTCCACTCGCTTGTGAAGGTCCTGTGATCCATGTGATGGGGTGAGGAAACCACCTTGTCGGGAACCTATCAGTTGAGCCTACCTTGTAGAACAAAGAAAAAACACACACACCTGAAGCTTTGATATTGCCGCTATGCGTACTTGCGTGTGTTCTTTTTCTAATCGTTCTCGACCCCTAGAATTTTTCATGTATAGGACATGGGTCTCGATGTAATAGTTTTTTTTACCTTATGTACAACGCATATTAATGGAAATTTACGTTACAAGCAATGCATCATATTTTCTCAAAAAATGTGTCAAACGAATCGTCGTTTCTAAAACGCTTTACACACCATTTTCGGTAAGAATGGAACTACTGCTTAATTTCACTCATATCAAGGCCCTTCAATTTCCCCAAGGTCGACGTTGACCAGATTCAGACCAGCATGATGGACGCAAAACGAGACTATTAAAGAAATACCGTGTAGTGCGGAGTGCTGCAATTGTTCAACATTAAAAATAGAAACGTTAGGGTTAAGTGCACTCTCCAAAATCCGAACAAGTGAAAAGAATTGATCCATTTTGAAAAACCTTACCTCTGATTATGGGGCAAGCACTCGACACGTTTTGATCAAGTTTCGCTGTTGTATAAAGCGTCTTAGAAACATATTTTAGTTACAAAACATTTTTTCAAAAGATGATGAGTTGAATGACACATTACTTTCAAAACAATCATGCATGATATCTTGTGTTCCATATTCTGAATATCACATTTTTCGCTGCAGGTATTACTGGCCATCACGCGATAAACCACTAACATGGAGGACGCTCAGAAGATCCTGCAACAAGAGGAACGAATAGCCGAGATCGTGACGGCTAATGCTCAAATGCATCAGGATATGGCATTGATGTCGGCAAACATGGAGCGCATCATGGAATTCCTCGGGGCTCGATCAACCAACAATACTCTAAAACCGGCCTTGCTGACAGCGACCTCGAGTCCAGAATCCTCCACAACACCTGTGGCGAATGCTGGACCTCCAATGCCAGCTGCAACCGTGCTTCCCGACGCCACGGTAGAACCCCCTCATGACCAACCCCCTGTTTTGGTCATTCCTGATCAATCTGCATCAAAGCCGCATGTCCTTCCGAAACCGACGGTAATGTATGGGCATGTTAACCAAGGAGGTGCAATCGGCACAAATGCAGCCACATCGTCACCTGTCATCGAATCCGAACAGGATCGCCGCTTGAAGAAAATGGAGGAAAAGATGAAGGTTTTGTCCGGACTTGAGCAGTATGGAGGCATTGGTTACTCTGACCTATGCCTTTTCCCCGACATGTCAAGACCGGAGAAATTCAAAGTCCCCGACTTTGAGAAGTATGATGGCACCGGTAACCCCATTGTCCACTTGCGGATTTACCTCACAAAGATGGCCCCTTACCGGAGGTATGAGAAATTCTTAATCCAGACGTTCCAGGAAAGCTTGAAGGGAGCGGCTTTGGTTTGGTTCGTCAACTTGAAAGCCGGTGACATTTCTACGTGGGAAGAGATAGCTAACATTTTCGTTCACCAGTATAAGTTCAACTTGGATACAGCTCCGACCCGCATGGACCTCCAAAGCATGGAGATGGAAGGGGGGCAATCATTTAGAAGCTATATGCAGGCTTGGAGAGAGAAAGCCGCTGGAGTCCGACCACCACTGGAAGACGCAGAAGCGGTGTCCATGTTCATCGGCACTCTTAAAGGGGCATATTACTCCCATTTGTTAGGGCATGTTTCAGCCAACTTCGCTGATTTGGTGAAATCCGGAGAAATGGTAGAGCATGGCATTCGGACTGGAAAACTTGAAGACCTCTCCAGGAGTCAACAAGAGGATATAACCAAAAAGGGAGGCTCCAAGAACTGGTCATCCAAAGACGCAACGGTAGGTGCAGTCTACCAGACCCAAGCTTCGCAAACCCCCATTGTAAGTGGACCTGAAAACCGGACTATGAATAAGACGCGGGAGTCTAGGAAATTCACACCTTTACCAGTATCGGCCGCCGAAGTATATCAGAAAGCACTTGCTCAGGGTCTCATTGGTCCTGAGGTTTGGAAGACCACTTCAAGGATACCCAACAATGATCCAAACTCGAAGTGTGAGTTTCACATTGGGATAATTGGTCATTCAACCGAGGATTGCTCGCGTCTGAGGCACAGGATCCAGGATCTCATTGACCATAAGCTTTTGATTCTTAACGCAGTTCCGTTGGCCGACGCCAACACCCCTTCGGCCTCGTCCGCATGATTTCTCTCGAAAAACCTCTTAGCGTTACATCCGTTTTTTTAGCAATGAATAAACTTTTCAGTTATGTACTCCTTGCGCAGCAAGATCATGAGCCCCGCATCGGAAAGAGGGATATTGTCATGATCTAATCAATATAAATAAATCCCTATATTTGAGTTTGTTTAATTGGTTTTTTTTAGGAATGATGCAAGTCGATTGACAATTCAGTCTTTTCATGAGTCGATGTTCCTAACGAAGCACTCAAAAAAATAAAGTCATGGACTACCAAGCCCATCAAGGCGGCCGATGAAGGATTCAAATCACCAAGTGATCAAAATCTCCATACAGGGAATGCATGCGCCTTCACGAACCAAGCCGTACATTCATTTCATGGTGACATCCAAACTGGTCAGTGGCAACCAAATGGCATATCCCCGTTCAGATCGAGCACAACCGCCATATGAAGAAAAAGACGGAACATGCAACAGATCCATTAAATATGTCAGGCACCCAAGTAAGAGAAGTCGTGATCAATTTTCTCCCCGAAATTTGAGTTTTTTCCTTACTCATTGTGCAGCTCGGATAATCATCCAAATCAAATCCCCTAAAGAGCACATCTCGTGCGCGGCCCTTTGCTCGCCGCAAGCTTATCCCAGATACCACGGATGATATCTATGCATTTACCATTTGCGGACTACTGTGCCAAACTCAACACCATCCATGTGTGTTCATCAACAAGGTCATTCATCCTGCATGCGACGAGCCTAACCCGGTAGGTGCTAGCCATGGGGCATCCCCAGACGAGATTGAGAAATAACCGGGGCACTTGAGAAGCCGAGATTATTAATCACTGTCTACGTCATCCATTGGTTGTAGGGTTCATCCAGGGCGTCGACACGATCATTCAAGTGAGTCCTTCTCTAGAAGATGTTTTGAATTGAAAATTTCAGATTTGTCACTAGGGGCATGTACATAATTTTTGTTGGTAATTTCCGTTAAATTTTCGTTTCCAAAAGAAAAAAATTTCTTTAGGGTCACAGCCGCCCTTTAATTGGCTACAAAAAAATAAAGAGAGTGTTCGCGCAATTCTTGTGAGAGCATTGAAGAAATACAAGGGTCACAGTTGTCCCTAAATCAACTACAAAAAAGGGTCACAGTCGTCCCTAAAACAACTATAAAGAAAGGGCCACAACCACCCTTCAAATGGCTACATATAAAGGGCGCCCCCACAACATCAAGAGCGGGAAATAAGTGAAAGGGCCAAAGCCACCCTCCAAATGGTTACAATCAAAAGAGCTCCCGCAACATCGAAGACGGTGAGAAGAGGGTCACAGTCACCCTCAAAATGGCTACAAATACTCCCGCATTGAGGCGATAATGAATAACGGGCCACAGTCAACCCGAAATTGGCTACTAAAAAAAAGAGCTTCCGCAACAGCAAATGAGGAAAACAAAGATAGGCCCATAGCCACCCTTTAAACGGCTACCAAATAAAGAGTGCTTCCGCTAGGTTGAAAACCCGAAAAGGCGACCTAGGCAAAATCAGGAAATGAGAGGCATGGTTGCAAGTTCAGGAATTGCAATCATGGCAAAATGAGAGAAAATAAAAAATCGAGGGGCACGGTCGGAAATCTCTCAATTGGCCGTGGCAAAAGGAGAGAAAAAAGAAATTCTCAAAAAAAAAAAAAAGATCCCGCTAGGTTGTCGCACCATGCGCAATTTAGGCAAAAATTAGGGACAAACATTCGTGCGCCTGGGTCTTATCTACGGTACAGCGTTTTCCAAGTCAACTTCACGGCAAGCGAGACGGTTACAGTCTTCTCTCGCAGGTCGCATTCCAAGGATGAATAGGACTGTTACAGTCTGTTCCTACGAGTCAAATTCACGGCAAACAAGACGGTTACAGTCTGTTCTCGCGAGTCACCATTCAATGATGAGTAGGACTGTTACAGTCTGTTCCTACAAGTCACAACCGACAATCAGGATCTGAAGTTATCCAGCTTTATGAGAGTCACCCCCGACGAACGAAGCCTTAGTATTCAGCCTTCGCAAGTCACGCCACTAGAGGCACTTCTCCAATGGACGCCACTAGAGGCTCATCTCCGACACTCGCCACTAGAGGCATCACCAAAGGTTCTTCCGGTACAGTCTGACGTAGAGGTCTTTCGCCACCAGAGATATCACCAGAGGTTTTCCGGTACGGTCTGACGTAGAGGTTTTTCCGTTACCACTCGCCACTAGAGGCGTCACAAGAGGATGTTGGTATTGTCTGACGTAGAGGTCTTCTGTTACCAATCATCACTAAAAGTGTTACTTTTTCGCACGCCACTGGAGGCTTTACTTTCTGCACTACCAATGGAGGCACCGCCAACAGGGGCACCGCCGGCGGAGGTTCTATTTTCCGCACGCCAACGGAGGCACCGCCAACAGGGGCACCGCCGACCGAGGCTTTACTTTTCTGCGATACCAATGGAGGCACTGTCAACAGGGGCACCGCCGACAGAAGTTTAACTTTTTCGCATCAATAAAGCCAAAGGCCACCTTGGAGACTTGAAGACCCGGAAGAAGATATACTTCCTAGCCAAAATTAGTGTTTACTCATCATTGGACAAACCTCCTCGAATGCATTCTACGGGAGTCCATCCAAAGAGGGGCAAGCTGTAAACACCTAATTTTGGTACGCGCGACACGTATGTAACATGTTAAAACTGTTATGTCTAACGCATTTAAAAAGGAAATATTTAAATATGGAAGGTCATGGGGTTGCCAAAAATAGACTCAGTTTAAATTAGGACAATACATATGCAATAAATGATGTAATAATCAGAAAATATATAGTATATATTTATGGCAAAATTCATAAATATATATATATATATATATATAATTTTCGGATTTATTGAGTGCATATTAGAGAAAATATATATTTTTCCTAATTTTTGAGTCTAGGTTAGCTATAAATAGTTGTAAACACTTAATTTTGGACCACGCGCGACACTCGTGGCATGTGGCGCACTAAATGGGGAAGTGTTCAAAATATGACAAGTCGAGAAGCTTCCAAGAATGGCTCCTGCAAAATTAGGATATTTATTTGTATTTATTGTAGAAAATATTTGTTGAATATTTAGAGTATATTTTCTGAATATTTAACATTTATTAGCAAAATAAATCAGCAATATTTGTTGCTAAGATTAGACTAGGTAATAGTTATTATAAATAGCTAGCTATGTCAGTTGATGTAGGGGGAGGGAAGATTAAAAATAAAGGGTCATCTAACCGAAGCTTTGAAACAATATAATTTCGTGTCATGAGTTCATTTACATAATTACATTGTTCTGTATTTGATTTAGTTTAACCTTTATTCTAATTCAATCATTCTAAACTCTTTTGTTTTTATGCTAACATATAATCTTCGCATCTTCTCTGTGAATAATGTTGAGGTTGTCTCATCCCTTCCATGGTGACTCGATGAATATGCCCTAGAAGAAATTCAAACCACCTCCGTCGCTTCCTTCCGTTCATCTTCCGACTGATTGACTACAACTTCACCGGACCTCCACCGCTGGCTCATCCACTCACCTGTTCCTTTTTCCCGACGTCCAGAAGCTTCACCTCCACTGCTTCATCCAATCGCCACCTGAAACGGACCTGCATCATCACCGTGAGCACTAACTCCGGTCACTTCCTCTCCTCGTGCTGCTTCGCCCGCCTGACTCCGAACAACGCCCAGACGCCGCTACCCATCACCGTCCGACGTCCGCGATCCTCACTTTTCTTTCCCGGTGTTCTTCCTTCCCAGTCAGTGACCATCTCCTTGTCCGCCCTTGCCTTGACAGATCGCTACTACGACTACTAATCCCGTCGCCGACGCCCCTGCCTTGATCTGTCCTGCTCGTCCGCAGCGCCTGCTTGTCCGCCCCCACCAAGTTGCTCGCCTTCACCCGAGCGAATCATCTGATGGGTCCGATTATAGCCGTCAGGCCTTTTAACGGCGAGGAAGCGGCAAACAGGCTCACCAGGCCCAGAGTAAAGGTCACGATGACCTAAGAGAAGGGTCCCGATGAAGGGAGTCCCGACGAAGCAGGGTCCCGACAGAGTCGGTCCCGACAGCGGAGCTAAAAGCTCCCGACGAAAAGCCTTTAAGTAGGCCCCGATGATGAATCCCTGAGAATGATTGGCCCTGTCACGATGACGAGGGGCCCCGAGCGGTGACACAACGAGATAACTCTGGAGTCCCCGACGGGAGTCGGGACTCGTTACCAGAGGATAAAGCCAAGATATGCGGGGCGTGGCCGAGATATACGGGACGTGGTTAAGATACACAGATCGTGGCCGAGATACGCGGGGCATGGCTGAGATACGCGAGATCGTGTACGAGATAAGCGGGATACGGGCTAACCACCCCTAACGGTTCGCCAGGTACCTGAGACACCTCTTTGCCTATAAAAGGGCAGGAGGTCACCTCAGATCAGGTTACGTTGAAATTCAATACTCTTGATATCTGTTGCTTGCCAGTCAGACGAAGTACTCATTTAAGCATCGGAGAGGGATTCTGGGTCACCGCCCGGTCTATCCCCTCTTGCAGGATTGCGTGGAGCGAAGGAGCTAGGATTGCCGTCAAGATCCGTGCCGGAGTTCCACCGTGATCCAACATTGGCGCCGTCTGTGGGAATCTAACAAAAGCTGATATGCCTTCTACTCGATCAATGACGGCTGGCAAGAACAGAAGGGGACAATCCGGTGGTTCCCGTCACCCCGCTGCAACGAATTTGAATTCAGTACCAGAACAAGAGGAAAACCAGAACCATCCCCCGGCTGAGCTCTCCCAGACAGGGGGGCATAACGGATCGCATCCCGAAGAAATTGCCCCTCAGCACCAGGACAACAGGGGGCAGGAGGCTCCTCCAGCTGCAGATTTGACGAGGGCCGTGGCAGAGGCTATGCCCATGTTTCTGGCGGCTGTAGAGGCTCTCTTGGATCGAAGAGAGGCTGCGAGGAGGCAGGAGGAGATGCCCCCGTTAGAGGAAGCGACCCTGCCAACAGAGGGTCGGAACGCACAGGAAGTCCCGCCCCGAGGCCAGGGCAGAGGTAGGGCAGCTGGTCAGCCGGAAAGGTTCGTGGTTGATGGGCCAGGACCAGTACAGCACAGGACCATTCCCCTGAATGGTCCCATCACTCCCGACCAGGTGGTAAAGATCGTGAACATCTGTATGGGAGAACAGAAGCCATTGGTGTCGGAGCTGAGGGATCGATCCACTCATCCCTTCGTCCCCCAACTCATTGACACCCTAGCCCCGCCTGGGCTAGGCATCCCCACGATAAAGGAGTATGATGGCGAAGGAGATCCAGTTCGCCACGTCCAGAAGCACCTCATGGCGTGTCTGGGAAGAGCCCCAAGTGAAGACATAGTGTGTACGTTGTTCCCGAACACACTGGGAGAAAGGTCCCTGACTTGATTCTTTAGTCTACCCCCAGGCTGCATCACCTGTTGGGCTGACATGCACGACCGCTTCATTCGACAGTACCAGGGTCGCCGACGTCTGCTGAAGAGTGTGAGGTCCCTCACCCTGGTGGTACAAAGGCCCGACGAATCACTGGCACATTACTACCAGCGGTACACGGCCAGTGTGGCGGAGATAGACGAGGAGATCTCGGAGGGCGAAACAATTCGTACCTTCATTCGAAACCTGACGGCCCCCTATGGTTCCGACCTGATGCACAGCGTGGCTGAGAAACCTGTGTGGAATATGGAAGCATTACAGAAGAGAGTGAAGCGGCAGATCGATGTCCAGGAGTCAAAGATAGCCGCAGGAGAACTGGAGCCCCCAAAATCGAACAAAGGGAATCAGCCGAGCAAGCCTCTTGACGACCGTAAGTCAAAAGGCAAACATGAAGGTAGTCGGGACCGAGGTCGCTCTGGTCGGGGGGATGATAGACGTCCTCCGAGGAAGGATAAGAAGGAAGATCTCGACATTCCCCTCAACTGTTCCATGGCGGAAGTGCTGACAGTCATGGAACAACAAGGTATCTCCAGATACCCCCCAAAGAAAGATGGAGAATTCCTGGGGTCCCGCACAGACCGCTATTGTCGGTTTCACCGCGCAAATGGCCATGACACCAATCACTGTCGAGAGCTGAAAAAGGAGATTGAAAAGCTAATCCAGAAGGGAAAGCTCAAGGAGTTTGTAGGAGACAAACGATGCAGGTCCCGCTCTCGGTCCCGATCGCGGTCCCGCTCCCGATCCCGCGATCGGTCCCCGAAGAAAAAGAGAGCTGATCCAGAGTCATCCGGTGTTCATAAAGAAAGACGAGTCATCAATGTGATTCATGGAGGATTTGCCGCCGGAGGGAATACCTCATCCGCTCGAGAGGTTTACGCCTCTAGGATTCCTACTGCGGTGGTACTGGGTAAGAGGTCTCGATCTTGGACCTTGAAAGAAGAGATGATGATCTCCTTCTCGTCGGAAGATCTCATAGGTGATGGATATACGCCCAATTTGAACCCGTTGACTTCCGAACCGTTACATTTTTATCGTCCCATTTATGATTGTAAATCGAAACTTCAACCCGAACCCTTCGCGAAAACACCAACGGCTCGGACGAGGCCGAAGCGCCCGTCCGGCCGAGTCAGACTGCCTAGGTGAGGTTGGGTGGCCACACCCGACCTCCCCTAGGGGAGATCGGGTCAGCCAACCCGATCTCCCCTAGGGGAGATCGGGTTGGCCAGATCTCTCCTAGGAGAGATCGGGTCGGCCAACCCGATCTCCCCTAGGGGGGATGGGGTTGGCCAACCCCATCCTCCCTAGGAGGGGTTGGGTGCCCTCACCCAACCCCTACCCTTGGGGGTCGGATTTCTCCTCCCCCCAAGGGCCCCGGCACCATTTTCGGACTCCCACCCTCGATTCACTCCGCCTACCTTCTCCGTATCCTAAGGTCTTAATTATGCGCTTAAAGGTTAATTAATTGTGTTTAAAGGTTAACGATGTCATTAAGCCACCTTAATGACACCGTTGCCTATAAATACCCCACCTTCACAACTCATTTGGACATCTTGGCAAGTTGCACAATTTTGCTCTGACATCTCTCTAGCTTTATCTCTCTAAAACCGTACTGACTTAGGCATCGGAGAGGGTTCATCAGGCACCACCCCCCCCCCCCTCTATGCCTGGTATTGCCCCTCTTGCAGGGTGGCAAGGAGAAGAGAACCAAGGAAGCAGAAGAGCATAGAGCAGTAGGACAAGCCCCAGGGGTAAGAAGTACAAGCCTCAGGAGGTCAGAAGGAGAGAAGGAAAGGAGGTCAAAAGGAGAGAAGGAAAGGAGGTCAGAAGGAGAGAAGAGAAGGACATATATCAGAACGACTACCCAAAGAGAGTATAAGGGCAGGGATCAGAACGACTACCCAAGGGAGTATAAGGGCATGGATCAGAACGACTAGTCCTAGGAGCACTGAACCCGACATTTCATTAGTGGGAGATAAATTCTAGATTGACGACCCGTTGACCTAGACTTTATAACCTAACACTTGGCGCCGTCCGTGGGCTTCGAACAGAAAGCCTGACAATCACGAGAGCGAAGACGAACAACTTAGTGTCTAGAGATAATCGCCCACCTGGGGGCAATAGGAAAGAAAGACAGCCTATACCTCCAGCAAGGCTGCCTAACCCAGAGAAACAGTCTGCACACCAGAGCCTCAGGTAGCCCCACAGGCACCCCAGCCTAACAAGCAGGGAGGAGGCTTCCACAGCTCCAACTCCATTGACTAGGAAGCCACAGGGACAGGGGGCAACAAGAAGTGCCATCCCAATACACGGCACCTCCACAGGGGTACTACTATGAGGCACAACCTCAAGGGTATCCATATGAAATAATGACCCAAAGGAACGACAATCGTGCCCACACAACCAACACAAGGCCGGCATACACACAGGGAGCACATACAGTGACTCCAGGGCTGATGAGTGCCTCGGACGAGGTACTAGCTTACAGAGAGACCCTAAGGAATAGACAGGAAAGGCAACTCCGACAGGAAGGAGAAGAAGCTCATGAAGAGGAGCAAATTCCAACGTAAGAACGCCACTCGCACCCTCGAACAGGGCAACGAGGAGAACAAAGGAGAGACAACCAAAGGCCACCCCCAGGGGGAAGGCAGCAGTCTGTGCCTCCAAGGCAGCAACAGACACAGTAGGATGCCAGGGCATACACGATACACCCCTCTGGGGGCAGATAGACAGGTAAGACCTCCAAGGAGGCATGGATTCAACCAAGTACCCCAACAGGGACATACACCGCATTAAGGGAGGACATACACGCCAGACCAACAAGGATATAGGAGTTCCAACATCCACCCTGGCAATGTACACATACAGTCCGTATCACCACAGACATGCCTAAGGGACATACCAAGGAAAGTTTAAAGGGAGGGACATAGTCCCAACAACACAATAAAGCAACCACCTACCCATGATACAGCACGACAGGTCCAAACCCCTTGTGCATGACAACCCTTGGCACACGTCCTCCTAGGACAGAGGAGGAGTTGAAAAGACAAGGATTTGAACAGGGAACTAATAGAGTACCACACCACGTCAGCACATAGCTACTACAATGGGAAGTCTCATGGAGAGACATAGTTGAGTGAGACTGCACATAGCATACATGAAGGATACACCTCCACCTAGTCCGCCTTACAAGGATGCGACCTCATTTCCTCAAGTGGAAGGAATACACACAGACTAATGGAGGAAGACAGTTACATTACCAAGGAAGCAGGGGATTTCAACACCCCACACCCATATCCTTCCCATATCCTCTTATTTAATTTAACTGCATAACAAGTCAACTCCCTAAAAGGAGTAGATTATGATACTTAACATCAACATGTTTTCCAAGAATGACCATACCGGACGCCTTCGGGCTTCGTGATATATATTTATACACAGGTGGACCACTAGAAGAATCAGTAAAAGGCCGTCGACAATCAAGAAATGCACAAGCAACAGATTCCTCAATCCCAAAGAACACCTATAAGGTCAAGTTTCTGGGAAAGATCACAAGATGGAAAACTCACTTACAAAAATAAGTTGAGCACTCCCAACATCCTATAGAGGAACTACCATGAAGGATTACCCCTACTACAACCGTCCACTAAGCATCCTAGGGCCAAGCCCGTCAAAGGATCCCATCTGGCATTGGTATGCAAGGGGGGCACCAGTCACAACATGCCCTCCCCACAAACGCCCATTAGCACAAGAGGGGGTAGCCGCGAACACATCCCTCAAAAAATGGAGGAAACCATATCACATGGGTAACGCCCACCATCAAAGGTAAACACCTCCAGCGGATCTTTATGATTTCACAGAATAGCCAGGAGACACAACCACACTTAGAAAGCTCATCCAAGATAATGGAATACACTTCCATCAAAAACCCTCAAGGACACCAAACATAGCAAAGGAAGAACGGTGACACCATCATCAAGCTTTTAAAAAGGGATATGGAAAACATAGTATTTCCACACAATGATATGTTAGTCATAAGAGAGGGAATCACCAACTTTGACATGAAGAGAACCATAGTACATGAAAGGAGTCCTTCAGACATCTCCCATGACCAACCATTGATGATACTAGAGAAGAGTCAGGCATACCTAATACCAAGGGACCCCCTACTAGTAAAGGTGGTCAGAACATCAACACACCCATTAGGGACACGACACTGCAAATGAACCAGGAAAAGGATGGAACACATATCCTTACAAGTATCCTTACAAGTATCCTTACAAGTATCCTTGCATTTATCCTTGCAAAAATAAACTCCGTAGATAAAGAGGTCATCTAATAGATGACTATGTCTCTGTTCTCAAAATATGATCCTAACCCGGAGATCCTTGGACTCCGTATAATATATGCAATGAATAACATGTTCATCAAAGATAGGTACACGAAGATTCAAGACAGCGCCATAAAGATTAGGCGCATACCTCTACCAAGTACGACACATTTGAGTGTTCATAAACACTCCCTCGCCATCGCACAAGAAAGAAAGGCAGCCAAGGATACAAGTCCTAACAAAACAAACATCGGTAGAAAATCCGGTCATTGAAGTCATGCACCAAGAGAGAAACTCTAAGGATGCAAGATTAGCAAAAGAGATAGTCCAACAACTAGAGTATGAAAAATGAGATACATCTCCTATCAAGAGCCTTAGGGCAGGATAATAGTTCTACAAGATCAACCAAAGAAGAGCTCAAAAGCTTGGGGAGTAAGGTTTCAAGATCGACCCTCACACTAGACGCACATCCCGATCAACCACCTTGTCTGCAAATGATAAGACATTTGACTCTGGCATCCCATCAAGAGGAGAACCACGATAAAAGGGGCACTAGAAAAATATTCCGCCTTTAAGGCCATACGCCGAATACATGATGAATGAAGGATATGACAAAACAAAAAAGGAGGGACTTGTCAGCTCAAGACACCTCAAACACGTATACGTACGCAACACAAATGCAGCCTCTAATGAAGCTATCCAGCAAGGAATAGCCAATACGAGGGCAAACCCATGGAAATTCAGGGAACATCACCGGCGAACCTAAAGGAAAACGTCCTTTTTAGGTTCAAGTCCTAATTCAAAAGAAGTCTATAACCAAGATTCAAGGTGGGAGGAGCATGACCAATGTGACACTCCCCAAAGGCATTGAAGAATACTCCAATGTGAAGGAAAAGGCAAGGCACTCTAAGTACCACAACACTCCAAGAAGATACAGCCCGGTCAGACCCCCACACCCCCATGCACGAGCAAAGAGCATGGATCAGATTGAATAGTCTGAAACACGCCTACGAGATTAACAACTCAAGATACCATTCTATGAGAGAGCTCTTCAACCTACACAAGGAAAAGGGGGAAAAATTCACAAGCACCCCTAGGATACAGACACTGCCACATCCTAGTTATCAAGAGAATGAAATCCACCCCCACCCACCCAAAGCAAAAGCTCTTCCACCCAACCTCCAAAGACACATCCGACAAAGGCATCATTCAAACCATGCCTATGACTGAAACAAGCAAGCATGAGAAAGAGTAAATCCTACAAGGGACACTCATCGCATTCAAAGAAGCAGACAAGGGAGCCCCGAGCATAAGGGGTACCCAACCAAGAAAATGAACGAGGGACCTTCAACGGCCAAATATGAAAGGCGGTGTAACCACCAAGCAACTTGGGGGGCACCAAACGAATAAGTGCTTGGTAGTCCACCTAAGTGTAAAAGAAGAGATTAGAGGCAGAAGATCACAATAACATGCGATACCACTTCTCCTAGAAGAGGTCACATAGAGGAAAACATCCTCAACTCCCTATACGAACTCGTCCTAAGTTGGCAACACACAAACATCGCCCTCGAAAGGTGATCTCCCACATTGAAGAAAAAGCGTGGTAACAGGCAATATCGTAGAAGGAGAAGTCAAGTAAAGACTCGAAAAGCATACCAAAAATGCACCATACATGAGAAGGGACACAAGATAAGGTAATATTATGAGCCCTCCGGGAGCCAATCCCGCGAACACATTCGACGCCCCCAAGAGCGTATCTTGAGAGTAGTTCTAAAACTACGAACCCTGTGCCCTCCGGGAGCCTATCCCGCGAACAGATTTCGACGCCCCCAAGAGCGTATCTTGAGAGTAGTTTTTATACTACGATCTTCGACGCCCCCAAGAGCGTATCTTGAGAGTAGTGTTCATACTACGACCTTCGACGCCCCCAAGAGCGTATCTTGAGAGTAGTTTATACACTACGACCTTCGACGCACCAAGAGCGTATCTTGAGAGTGGTTTCCAAAAACTACAAATTTCGATGCCCCCAAGAGCGTATCTTGAGAGTAGTGTTCATACTACGACCTTCGACGCCCCCAAGAGCGTATCTTGAGAGTAGTTTATACACTACGACCTTCGACGCACCAAGAGCGTATCTTGAGAGTGGTTTCCAAAAACTACGAATTTCGACGCCCCCAGGAGCGTATCTTGAGGTAGATTTGCAACCTACCAGATTCGACGCCCCCAAGAGCGTATCTTGAGGTAGAAAAAACACTACCAGTTCGACGCCCCCAAGAGCGTATCTTGAGGTAGATTTCAAACTACCAGTTCGACGCCCACCAGGAGCGTATCTTTGGTCTAACCTGAGCCCTCCGGGAGCCTATCCTGTGAAACATTAAGTGCCATCCGAGAGCCTGTCTCGTGAACAGATTTCGACGCCAACCAGGAGCGTATCTTTGGTCTAACCTGGGCCCTCCGGGAGCCTATCCTGTGAAACGTTAAGTGCCATCCGAGAGCCTGTCTCGTGAACAGTTTTCGACGCCCACCAAGAGCGTATCTTTGGTCTAACAGTACAACGTATACCGTGTAAGGGGTATCAGAAGAGATCATCACACCATACTGAGAAGGATCCCATGAGAAAGTAATCTTAAAGTAAGGTTGTATAAAGAACACATAATGTTTTTTCTTAATGAGATGGCAGGTATGGCAGGTATGGCATGAAGGAAAACACAAAAGAAAGATAAGGAAAGGAAAGCATATACAAGGGAAAAGTCCATCACCAAAAAATCATACACAGAAGCACAAGAGGTTATCATGAAAAGTAACGAGTTATCCTACCATCCATATCACAAGTCAAGAGAAGTATCCCAAAGGAACCCAACACCACCAAGGAGGATAGCAAAGACATGAAATCCAAAGTTCAAGGCTCTCAAAATAAACTCGACCCATCAAAAAGAGGAATTGCCTTACAGGTCGCACAAAGCAACCTCCGACAAATGTTATTGTCTTGCATGTCGCCCTCGCGTGACCTATGGTCGTATCAGACTTGAACATCGTCAAGCACAACTCATGAAGGAGACATCTAAAGAGCATAAAGGATACAACATCCGACAAGACGAGACATCGGGACCTAACCCAACAAACATAGCCTAAACATAAGGCAGTTATAGCAATAAAGGCTCTCCAACGAGAAAGGAATACTAAAGCACAACTCCATACATCGTGATGTGGCTATCATGTCCACATACCCTGAAGTGGCTATCATGTCCACATACCCTGAAGTGGCTATCATGTCCACATATCTTGAAGTGGCTATCATGTCCACATACCTTGAAGTGGCTATCATGTCCACATACCCTGAACTGGCTATCATGTCCACACACTACAGAAGGGCTATCACTCCGACACATCACGAAGTGGCTATCACGTCCACATACCCCGAAGTGATTATCATGACAGCACGTCATAAAACATCTGTCAAAGACATGCATTGTAAAGACACCATCCCGACCACGAACATCAAAAGGCTACGCCTAGCCTTAGGAGGAGGTTCAAGAAAAAGGGAAAAACAACACCATTCATACGCTCATCAAAGGTATGGACTTATATGAAGACAACCTCCATATCTCACGAAATCAACCATGAAGCAAAGAATCACGACAAGCACTATTGAGGGCATATAACAAAACGATCCCCACAACGATCACAACTACGACACTAGTAGAGGCTAATTCAAGAGCAGTCTCCACCAAACTCCAAAGCAAGAATTTGCTATCTTAATCAGAGCCATGACAAGAGAGGGGAACCTCAATGTAAGATGATGATCACACCCGTCACCAAAAGAAAAATCTTCAACGCAGGGGTTAATAACATAACCCATAGGAAAGACAAAGACACCTTCAAAAGTCGTCAAATCCATATGAAGATGAAATAAACTTGAGACTCGGCCCCTCGACTGGGGGGCAGGGGATAGAGAAGAGACATCAAGACCTATGATCACCCCATCGCCAGCCACAGGTCGTTCCCTTTTGTCAAGCAAAGAGGGCGCCTCTTCAACCACTACCTCCTTATCATGGGAGGGAGTCAGCAAGGGGGCACTTGAAGGAGAGCCTCTCGCGGTTTCCTTCTCCTTGGCAGCCGAGGGCCCGACCTCAGAGTCAGGTTTCCGTGCCTTGGATTTAGATTGACTTGAACTCTCACCCACCACAAGAACCATTCGGTAACCAGGGAAGAACGCTCTAACAACAAGAAGGAAGCAGCATGAGAACAATCATAAATATATCACAAAGAAAAGAAAAGGGAAAAAGAACATACTGGAAGCATTAGCAGCCATCCCTGACTTAGAAAAATTCTTGGCCTGATAAGTAGAACTAGAGGGTTCTTCCCTCTCATCCGATTCAACGGTCTCCTTGTCTGAAGAAGAAAGCTCCCCAAAAATGAGTCATCTATATGAGCAACCAACGCAAAGATCGACCCTTACTCATGGAGGGGCGAGATACGCCTACTACGGGGGCAACCTTAACACCAAGGGAAGATGGCGAACTTTTAGTTTCCCCAAATGGAGCAACGCTCCAACACATCCGAAGGAAGGGGTAAAGGTCAAGATCTATACGCATGCTCCAACGGATGAAAGAAAAATGATACACATGCCGAAGGTAGAGGTTAATGGACAATGCTCGCGCTAGTACGAGGAAGGCGGGACGTTGCGTCCCATTGAGTGGCAGAGTTCCTACCCTCAAGTAAAGGAGAGGTCTATGCTCTCACCCTTGCACTTATGCTCATATTCATGATTAACACCTACAGATACATCAATGTCATCACTCATGCTTATACTCACAACCCATCCATACATACATGTTCATGCTTGCACTCATATGCATGCCCACATACACACTCCCATGTGTTCAAACATTTAGACGTCCATGCACATGGCCGCCATATATTCATGCATACATTCATGACTACAATCGCAGCATGTCTCCACTCACTCTCATCCTTATGTTCCTATTTGCATGTATGCTAGTACATATCCTCATGTTCATGATATGTCCATGTTCACTCCTAGTTAACATCCTATTGGCATATTTTCTAGTGTCCCATACTTAGAAAAATTTCGGACCAAAATTGAAATTTTTCTTCACTTAGACTTATCCCGGCATGAAATTGAAGCATAAGTCACTTAGTTGCATTCATATTGCATTCCTATGCGAACATGTATTCTTTGAGTATACGCCTGCGGCAAAGATAGGTTTATTACTCCCACCTCAGACGGACACGTGCCTAGGCACACGTCCGTACTACTCTGACGTTTACAATTCCTCTATCTCATAAGACAGGGGGCAGAGTCAGAGGCACGCATCCATGGGTAAGCAAGCATTCAGACAAAGAAGGTAAAACCCCGGTTTCAAATTGCGCGTGTCATACCATCCTAAAATAGAGTCAATCAAGGGTTAGGCCATTGGTTGACTCGGGGGCATGTGATGGATATACACCCAATTTGAACCCGTTGACTTCCGAACCGTTACATTTTTATCGTCCCATTTATGATTGTAAATCGAAACTTCAACCCGAACCCTTCGCGAAAACACCAACGGCTCGGACGAGGCCGAAGCGCCCGTCCGGCCGAGTCAGACTCGCCTAGGTGAGGTTGGGTGGCCACACCCGACCTCCCCTAGGGGAGATCGGGTCAGCCAACCCGATCTCCCCTAGGGGAGATCGGGTGGACCAACCCGATCTCTCCTAGGAGAGATCGGGTCGGCCAACCCGATCTCCCCTAGGGGGGATGGGGTTGGCCAACCCCATCCTCCCTAGGAGGGGTTGGGTGCCCTCACCCAACCCCTACCCTTGGGGGTCGGATTTCTCCTCCCCCCAAGGGCCCCGGCACCATTTTCGGACTCCCACCCTCGATTCACTCCGCCTACCTTCTCCGTATCCTAAGGTCTTAATTATGCGCTTAAAGGTTAATTAATTGTGTTTAAAGGTTAACGATGTCATTAAGCCACCTTAATGACACCGTTGCCTATAAATACCCCACCTTCACAACTCATTTGGACATCTTGGCAAGTTGCACAATTTTGCTCTGACATCTCTCTAGCTTTATCTCTCTAAAACCGTACTGACTTAGGCATCGGAGAGGGTTCATCAGGCACCACCCCCCCCCCCCTCTATGCCTGGTATTGCCCCTCTTGCAGGGTGGCAAGGAGAAGAGAACCAAGGAAGCAGAAGAGCATAGAGCAGTAGGACAAGCCCCAGGGGTAAGAAGTACAAGCCTCAGGAGGTCAGAAGGAGAGAAGGAAAGGAGGTCAAAAGGAGAGAAGGAAAGGAGGTCAGAAGGAGAGAAGAGAAGGACATATATCAGAACGACTACCCCAAGAGAGTATAAGGGCAGGGATCAGAACGACTACCCAAGGGAGTATAAGGGCATGGATCAGAACGACTAGTCCTAGGAGCACTGAACCCGACATTTCATTAGTGGGAGATAAATTCTAGATTGACGACCCGTTGACCTAGACTTTATAACCTAACAATAGGTGTGGAGACCCCGCACGACGATGCCTTAGTAGTAACTCTGGATGTGGACGGGTTCGAGATGAAAAGAATTCTGATTGACGGAGGAAGCTCCTCCGACATTCTATTCATGGACGCGTTGGAAGCCATGGGGAAGACGAAGAAAGATCTGAAGGAGGCAAACTTCCCGATGGTCGGGTTCTCTGGCTCAACTTCCTACCCATTGGGAGTAATCACCTTACCAGTAAAGTTTGGTAGCGGATGGAAGTCAGAGAGGAGAAACGTGGAATTTGTTGTGGTTGATTCTGCTGGGACTTACAACGCAATCATCGGGAGAACAACCATCAATCCACTAATGGCAGTTGCCTCGACTGTGCACCAGAAGATGAAGTTCCCGACCGACCACGGAGTCGGGGAAGTCAAAGGTGACCAGGTGGCTTCCCGAAAATGCTATGTTAATGCCACCCGGAGGAGGAGGCGAGAGGCCATGACTGTCCTCCAGACAGACACAAATCCCAGAGAAGAGTCGGGACATTCCGTCCCCATAAAAGATCTGAAAAATACGTTGGGAGAAACCGTGGAAGCCTACGTGGATGACATGCTGGTGAAGTCCCGACAAACTAAGGATCACGTGCACAAACTCACCATGGCATTTGAACGGTTAAAGCTTCGTCAAGTTCGCTTGAACCCGACGAAGTACGCCTGTAAAGTCCATCTAGGGAAATGGTCGGGCTCCAGGATGAACCAAAGAGGAATTGAAGTAAACCCAAAGAAATCGAGGACAATCAAGAAAATGCAGTCTCCGATAAACCGTCGGAGCAAAGGAACAATGGCGTTGGTCCGATCATGCGACGCGTACCAGAGGTACGCCCCGAGTATTGTGGCCTCAACTGCCAACCTGACATCCATCAAGAGTGCTGGATCCTTCGCACAGTGGGGCATCGACTCGGTGAGACCTCTTCCACAAGCACAAGGACAATGTAAGTATTTACCGATAGTTATCAATTCTTTTTCAAAATGGATAGAGGCGAAGGCATTAGCCAGAATAACGGAGAATCAGATCGTCAAGTTCCTCCAGACCCACATCATGTCCAAATGTGGGATTCCTAAGGTGGTGACCAGTGACAATGGCCCACCGTTTAACGGCTCCCGGGAGAGGAAATATCTGGAAGACCTCGATGGCAGAGCAATAAAGCATTTTCAGTGATGAACACTTGAAGAAACACCATGCTTGGAGAAAGTCGCCTTAAGTGGTGCCCAATAAAGTCGCCTTCAGTGGTGCACAAGGAAAAGTCGCCTTCAGTGGTGCACGATGAAAGTCGCCTTCAGTGGTGCACAATACTTAGGTTTATTCTAAGTATCCGAAAGTCGCCTTCCGTGGTGCACAAGGTTAAGTCGCCTTCAGTGGTGCACGACGAAAGTCGCCTTCAGTGGTGCACGAGAAAAGTCGCCTTCAGTGGTGCACGATGAAAGTCGCCTTCAGTGGTGCACAATACTTAGGTTTATTCTAAGTATCCGAAAGTCGCCTTCCGTGGTGCACAAGGTTAAGTCGCCTTCAGTGGTGCACGACGAAAGTCGCCTTCAGTGGTGCGTGACGAAAGTCGCCTTCAGTGGTGCACGATGAAAGTCGCCTTCAGTGGTGCACAAGGAAAAGTCGCCTTCAGTGGTGCACGATGAAAGTCGCCTTCAGTGGTGCACAATACTTAGGTTTATTCTAAGTATCCGAAAGTCGCCTTCAGTGGTGCACGAGAAAAGTCGCCTTCAGTGGTGCACGAGAAAAGTCGCCTTCAGTGGTGCACGATGAAAGTCGCCTTCAGTGGTGCACGACGAAAGTCGCCTTCAGTGGTGCACGATGAAAGTCGCCTTCAGTGGTGCACAAGGTTAAGTCGCCTTCAGTGGTGCACGACGAAAGTCGCCTTCAGTGGTGCACGATGAAAGCCGCCTTAAGTGGTGCACAAATACTTAGGTTTACTCTAAGTATCCAAAAGTCGCCTTAAGTGGTGCAAATTATTAACTCGTTGGGAAGGACGTATGAGAATCGAAGAAAGTCACTCGGAGAAGTGCAACAAAAGACTCGATTTATTGATCAATAAGGAAAAAGTGAAGTTTCACCTCGATGCGGCGCACAGCTATATCCCTGACGTCCCGCTCCATATGCGTCCGATCGAGGTAAATCGGATGTCGCATAGAAGGCAAGATGGAACCCGCCAGAAGATGCAGGGCCAGCTCTTGGTCCTGTTCCCCTTGTGTGAGCGGGACTCCCTGAAGCGTCTGGATTGGAGCCCAGGGGGCATGGGCCTGCGAAGGGTTGTAGGGCCTATAGAAATCCCTGTCGAGAGCCTGGGAGAGATGGGACGGGGAAGAGAAGGGCACATCTCCGTCTCAGCCCGGACAGGAGAAGGAGAAAAGTCATGGATGGGAGAGAGCTCCCGCTGCTGTGGAGAAGACGAGGGAGGCGGCCCCTGAGGGGTTGGTTTCAAGGGGGATTGCCCCGCCTTCCGACGCTGCTGAGGGGGATCAACCCCGCCGGTCTCCTCGGAGGAGTCCAGGGTCTCCACCCTGCGAAACTGTTCACCAGATGGTGCCTTCTCTCCAGCTGAGGGAGGCACCCCCGCTGAAGGCGGTGCATCCGTAGAAACTGCAGCCCCCGAGGAAGCTCCCGAGCGACCTGCACCTGGAGGATGAAGAGCTTCAGATAGGTAGTCAGGAAGTTCATCGGGATTCTTACACCAAATGATACGTCGGGAGACGTATTGATCCTTCCCGCGGAAGTGATAGTAACCCGCCTTCAAGACCCGGGGAGTTTCACCTCGAAGGATCCTCTTGACATCAGCAATTCGGCCCTCCTTGGTCGAGGAAATCAAGTCCGACGGAACCATCCTTTTATATGATTTAATAGCGAGTCGGAGTTGTTTACCTTCTTCAGCATTCTGGACCTCGAAGAGTTGGTCCAGATCCACCCGCGGTCGCTTGGGTTGCTCCGTTGAAGGAGACCCCGACCTGGCAGCAGCAGCCTTCTTGGCAGACTTCCTCTTCCGCGAGGGGCGGACAGCATCGGTCTCCCCCTGCTTAAGGAAGAAATCGGTCAGCACAGACACCTTCTTGGCTGCAAACAATAAACGAAGAAAAAGTTAGAGATTTTACCCAAGGGACCATGCTAGAAGGGCCGTCGAAGAGCTGCCCCCCAGAGACAATACTGAGGAGTCGGACCCCAGTATGCACCAGGTCCCGCTCCACCAGAGAGTTAGCATTGAGAGGAGTGTAGGACTCCCCCCAACGATAAAGCTGGATCAATTGAAGGGTCTCGAAGTCCTCATCAGCATAGGAGTGGAAAGCAGGCGGAGGGTCTGCTGCCACCTCCCACCGAGGTCAAGGGATAGAAGAATGTTGGATGAAGAAGTAGCTCCTCTTCCAGCTACTGTTGTCAGAACCTGTATCAATCAAGAGTCCCCGACCCTTGACCACCTTCCAGGTGTCACTGGTCCAACCGTGCCGGGCAAGCTGCTGCTTACTCCATTTAGGCATCCGAGGATAGAAAGCGCAAACCCCCGCCTCGTTGCATTTCAGTCCGTAAAAAGTCCGGAAAAGTTGAAGGCTGTAGACCCACTTCTGTCGGAGACAGAGGACTTGGAAGGCGTTCCAAATGCGGATGGCATGAGGAGAGAAAGTGGTGGGATGTGTTTGGTAATGTTGGCACAGTTCGACCAGGTTACCGCAGAAGGGGAACCTGATCCCCGCTGATATTTGTCCCGTAGAGACAAATACCTCCCCTTTCTGGGGACGAGTAACCTCAGGGTCACTCGAGGGACGATGCCGATCATACGGGAAGCGAGGTTCCCAGGTGAGAGTGATACAACCCTCTCGGAGAGCTGCATCGTAAGCAGTGGTGGAAATTTCATTCGGAGCATAGTCAAATTTAAAAGGTTTTCTCCCCTCGGAGCCGGAACCGCTGTCTGAAAAGCAACCAGGGCAAGAAAATACAGTGGGATTCTGGAAGAAATCAAAAAGGAAAAGACGAACGAGCAACGAAGAGTGTTTCCTTACCAGACATGGTGGAGTAGAGGTTGAAAGAGATGAACGAAGTGTCGCCGGAAAGGTGGTCGGAGAAGATTCCAAGGATCTTCGAAAGCACAGAGCTTGGAATTGCAGAGGAATCGCAGAGAGCTTTTGAGAATTCGAAGACGGTAAAAGTTAAATTATGACTGTGGCTAGGGTTTATAGTCGAAGAAGACAGTTGAAAGGACACTTCGATCCGAGTCGTCAAATTCGAAAGGTCTTAATCTGAACCGTCGAGATGAAACGTGCAGAAGGACAACGGGCGTAATGATGAAACGGCCTGAAAAGCACTTTCCAGAAAAGGACAGGCGCGAAAAATCAGGCACGTGAGTCGAAAACGTCACTCCATCATCTGCTACATTTAATGCACTAGAAAACCGAAGAGACCCTTGGGATATAGCAGTTATCCATAAAACCCTGAGGAAACGTAGAAGAGAAAACTGATAAACTTTAAGTAATTGAACCAAGGAGTAGATCCCCGACTCTAGTATTGGAAAAATCGGGAGTTGGAAGACACGACGAACTAAAAGTCCCTCATGTCTTGGGGGCAAATGATGGGTCCGATTATAGCCGTCAGGCCTTTTAACGGCGAGGAAGCGGCAAACAGGCTCACCAGGCCCAGAGTAAAGGTCACGATGACCTAGGAGAAGGGTCCCGATGAAGGGAGTCCCGACGAAGCAGGGTCCCGACAGAGTCGGTCCCGACAGCGGAGCTAAAAGCTCCCGACGAAAAGCCTTTAAGTAGGCCCCGATGATGAATCCCTGAGAATGATTGGCCCTGTCACGATGACGAGGGGCCCCGAGCGGTGACACAACGAGATAACTCTGGAGTCCCCGACGGGAGTCGGGACTCGTTACCAGAGGATAAAGCCAAGATATGCGGGGCGTGGCCGAGATATACGGGACGTGGTTAAGATACACGGATCGTGGCCGAGATACGCGGGGCATGGCTGAGATACGCGAGATCGTGTACGAGATAAGCGGGATACGGGCTAACCACCCCTAACGGTTCGCCAGGTACCTGAGACACCTCTTTGCCTATAAAAGGGCAGGAGGTCACCTCAGATCAGGTTACGTTGAAATTCAATACTCTTGATATCTGTTGCTTGCCAGTCAGACGAAGTACTCATTTAAGCATCGGAGAGGGATTCTGGGTCACCGCCCGGTCTATCCCCTCTTGCAGGATTGCGTGGAGCGAAGGAGCTAGGATTGCCGTCAAGATCCGTGCCGGAGTTCCACCGTGATCCAACATCATCCACATGCGCTCACTGAACCTAGCTTCCAGGTTCCAGCGATCCAGACTAGCCATTCACTCGTTTCAGACGCGCAGTTCAGCTCGCCGGAATTCGTCATCGGTTACTGCTGCAGCTAGCTTGTCGCGCCCTCTTTGCCGGTCATGTCCACTCATCCGATCGTGCCATATGTTCTGCCATCCTCTGCGATACCAAGGCTCCAGGTTTGTCTCTTTAGTGTTTAGCTCATGTATATAGTATTCTATTCCATTATTTTATTCCAGTATTATATTGCACATGTCATAGTATTATATGTGAATTGCAATAGACAATTCGATAGTTTACTAGTAATAAATCTTAAACATGCTAGATGACCTATATAGGTTTTTTGGTTTTAATTTTGATTAATGCTTTAGTGAATAGTTCTTAAGTGACGTGATTTAATATATTTTTTTTATTATATAAATCTGACATTGAGTTCATATGTGTATTTAAAAATAAAACCGGCAAATTAAGTGAATTGAGTACCGAAAGGGCGTAGTAATTTTTTTTTTTTTTTTTTTGAATTCGTAATAGAACCCCCGAACTCGAATTTCTGATCGTAGACCGATTTTGTACCTAGGTGTTTAATCTGTTATTCACTTAGGTAATTTAGGATTCTGGTTAGCCTTATAATTAACTAGTGGCGACTCTTTTAAAAAATCCACGTTTTCAAAACGTAATCGCCATAGGTCGGATTTTAGGTCCGACAATAGTCCCTAGTATCTATGTAATAAGGACACACAGAAATTAGACAGAAAAATTAGAATAAAATATTAGTTTTTTTTTGGAAAACGTGGAAACCCTCTCTCTCTCTAAACTCTCTCTCCTGCTTCCATCCAACCGCGCCTGAGAGCTCCAGCCATCGACCAGCTCCGCCCGTCCGCGTCGTAGCGCCTCTCGCCGTGACCGCATTGGAGTTCCCCTCGCCGCACCGTTCCGCCTGTGAATCGCCGGGACGAATCGCTGCTGTAGCCGACGCTGTTGCTGCCGCCTTCCTCCGCCATCACCGGAGTTCGTGACCTCGCCCCTACTCCTTCTCCGTCGGAAGCTTGGTTTTCCGGACCCACGCTACCCGACACGAAGCTCGCCAGACCAGTCGCCGGAATCGCCGTGATTGCTTCTGTCGCTGTCGCCGCGGTTGCTTCTGTCGCTGTGGTGCTGCAGTGAAGAAGGTACAAAGTTTTTTTTTTAATATAAATTTATTATTATTGTTATTATTTAATAATTTGTTTTTTGTTTAAATTTTTTGTTTATTCTTTATTATTATTATATTATGTTGGCTAGGTAATTAAAATGTAAATATAATTAGATAACATGTTTTTGTGAATATATGTGTATGATATGTAATTACTAAAATTGTATCATGTTTGGAGCATGTTTAGTTTTGTTTAGATTTTACTTCAGTTAGGAGAATTAAATGCTTAATAGTTTTTTTTAGGTTTATATTTATTGTTAATAATAGTTTTGCGTAAAAATTAGTTTAGTTTTTTTTTATAACGTTAGATTAATTTAACATAACGAATGTTTAAATTTTAAAGGTGGCAATTAAGTGAATTGAGTACCGAAAAGACGTAATAAAAATTTATTATTTTTAATTCGTAACAGAACCCCCGAACTTGAATTTCTAATCGTAGACCGATTTTATACCTAGGTGTTTAATTCGTTATTCGCTTAGATAATTTAGGATTCTAGTTAGCCTAACAATTAACTAGTGGCGACTCTTTCAAAATCAATCACGTTTTCAAAACGTAATCACCTTAGGTCGGATTTTAGGGTTTGACAGGTTCCTATTAATATGTTCTCGTCCAACACATTAGAATTTGGTCTTCGATCCAATCCCTGCTCCGAATAGTTCATACGAGGTTTTCCGTGCGACCGACGGAGACGACATGCATGGTGCTACTCATCTGTTAGGAGTAATGTAGCGCCCGCGGAATGTTGATTCCCCATGTCTAATCAACCTGTTAAAAAGTAAAGTCACGCGTTGTATCCTAGGTCAACTGTAATTCTCCAATTGATCAGTTTCCACATAGGAATACTCCTTCAGAGCATCCGTACAAGTATTCACAACCTTTCAACTAATGTCAGGCTGGTGGCCACATAGTGAATACAAGTGTCGAAGAATTTCAGATGTACTTGACCATCCCAATTGCTCATACCCTTAGTCAAACCCAATCGGTTTCCAAGATGTGGTCACTAGGCCTTTTTGTTCGGCACTGCGCTTGTACGTCGGGAAGCGAACATTGAGCCTAACCTTAGGTATGAGTTCTGAGTCCGTAACGATACTTCGGATGCTTCTTCATATAGAATCCGGGATCTGTCACACACTCTAGGTGAATAATTTGTGCCCATCTGAATCTCGTGGATTCTATCTAGCACAACCGAGCATAACCCCGTGGTCGAACATGGTAGGTGTAGTATGAAGCAAGCGTCGATAGCATAACCTGAGTTTAGTCAGGATTTGGGAAATGTCATACGCTATCGTTGATTCGTCATCTGGCCCATAAAGTGGTTTTATTACGAACGAGGTTCGTAACGGCAATTTGTAGAACTTAGATCATATCGTGTTACTCCGTAAACAAAATAATCGTTCTGCTTAACCAGGTTTGCCACCGTGGTTCTTACCTGGTCTTGAATTAATGGAGAATCCTCTTCTCCGCCAAGACAACCGAGCCTGTGTGACAAGGCTTGGTCCACATTCGACATTATTTTACTTTGGAGGTTGTCCCTCCTACGACTAGTTTATAGACCGTAAAAATACGATGAAATTTCAAACATTATGACGTCGTTAGAATCATAAACTCAAATTTCAATTCATTTCAATAAAGTTTCAAAAGTTTTCATCATGATACAATCTACTTAAACCCTACGCAGTCCCAGAATTTTAACATGCATTTCGAAAACTTCCCTGTGTAAAGGTTTAGTCAATAGATCGGCTATCATACTATCAGTAGACAAGTATTCTAATGTGATAACTTTGTCCTCAACCATATTCATAGCATAATTATATTTTATATCAATGTGTTTTGTTCTGCTATGGTACTTAGGGTTCTTAACTGCTGTAATTGCTTCTTGACTGTCAGAGTATACCTTTAGAGGTTCACTCCTGTCCTCGACACCAAGCAATGCAGTTAAGAGCCTATTAAGCCAGACCGCTTCTTGTGTGTTCTTAGAGAGGGAAAATAATTCGGAATCCATCGGTTACAGCGCGACACAGGTTTGCTTCTTGCTCATCCATGAAATGGCGGTACTAGCAAGGAGGAATACTCCCCCTGAGGTGGACATACGATCATTCAGATCGCCACCATGGTCGGCGTTACTGAATCCTAACAATTCTAGTTTTCCATCCTCATAGCACAAAATGTGGTCGGCAGTACCTTTCAGGTATATAATTATTCGTTTAACAACCTTTAGATGTTGAGTGCCAGGATCTTATTGGAATCGTGCTACTAGACCCACGGCGTAACAAATGTCTGGACGAGTGCATTGTATGGCATACATTAAGCTGCCAACCATACATAAGTACTCTGCACTTTTTATCTATTCACGCTCAGGCAGGTTCTTCGGGCCATCACGCTTCGACTGCGTGCACCCGAGTGCAACCGGCGTATCCACAGGCTTGGCATCCTGCAGTCGAAACCTTTTCAACAACTTGTTGATATAGGATTCTTGAGATAGAAATAGTTTACGAGCAGGCCGATTCCTAGCAATCTTAATGCCTAGGATGTACGTGGCTTCTCCCACGTCTTTCATCTCAAATACAGATGCTAGCCAGGACTTTGACTCATTCATGTAACTCACGTCATTTGCGGAAATTAATAAGTCATCGACATATAATGTCAAGATGACGTATTTTGACTCGGAAGTCTTCGTGTACACGCTTGGATCCTCGTGTAGATTCACGAATCCGTGTCCAACGATTTCCTCGTGGAATCCGCGGTACCATTGTCGGGATGATTGTTTAAGACCGTAAATAGATATTTGAAGTTTAAAAACTTTATGTTCGTTGCCAGGAGTAATGAAACCCTCCGGCTGCTCCATATAGATCTCTTCCTCAAGGTTACCAGGGAGGAATGCTGTCCTAACATCCATCTGGTGCAGCTCTAGATCGAGGCTTGCTACCATAGCCAATATGGTTCTTACTGTGGTGTAACGCACAGTAGGTGAGTATGTCTCGTCAAAGTCTACCCCGTGAAGTTGGGTATATCCTTTCGCAATGAGTCGAGCTTTGTATCGCTCGACAGATCCATCAACAATGAGTTTCAATTTCAGAACCACTTGGCACCTATTGCTCTGCGGTCAGCAGATAAATCAACTAAAGACAATGTCGAATTAGCTTTCATAGAGGCGATCTCATCCTCCATTGCTTTCCTCCATTCTTTCACTTGAGGTCCATCCATAGCTTGTTTAACCGTTACTGGTTCATCAAACGAAGTGAGGGTGAACAATTCACTTCTCTTGATGGGATACTTCTTAGGAGAAGTTCGGTGCCTTAGACTACGTCTAGGCTCGATAGTCCCATCTTGAGTTTGAACTACGCTCCCACTAGGAATAATGCTCGTTGTGGGTGCAATACTCCCACTGGGAACAAGAGAGTAACTTGAAGTTTCACCAACAACTTTTCTTGGACGTCCTCTCGGTTTCTGAATTCCACCTCCGAGATTAATTCCACGGTTACGATGACCGGGAACCGAGTTGGTCGTACCACTCCCACAGGTTACAGTGGGTAGTTGAGGTAATATTGGACTTTCATTCATAGGTTCAGTAACATGATTATCATGTACGACTTGATTCGCACCTGCAGCAACAGTGATCTGTGTGGTTGGATTGACTCCTCCCACTGGATTTATTATGAAAATGTCTCTATCTTCATTAACCATATCGTTCACTTGTGTTGCTGCCTCAAATCTCCCTCTCGAAGTGAGTGGGACCTGATTATCATCATTCTCTAGTTCAATCAAGAATTCTTTTGTTTTTTGATGTATAAGCTATGGTTATATAACCTCAAGTATTGTAACGTCTCATGTTCGACCACGTCACCGAAAATACCAAGCTATTGCACACATGTATCGAGATGCTTTTCAGCATTCCATCGTTACTATGTGTGATTTTTATTTGCAACATAAATGTTGCAATTCTGGTAAGATTCCACTCATTACCAATAGCTCACATGGTGTCGCGTAACCGATTTGTACATTAACCAGGTACATCACATGATTTGCAGTTAACCACAACTTTTATTTGGAAAAAGAAAGTCATAAGTCAAACTTGTGTTATCATAGTGTTGACCTTGTTTATGAAGTGTGTTTTGTCTTAATGCTTCGTCGATCCTTTGTCGTTATAGGTATATAGTGGGAGACGTCATTATTAGACGTTCCTTTTCATTGCTCATTCATATCCCAATGTCTTATCCACCAGGGATCATGCATTAGGTTTTCACCTTATGCTTTCTTTGATTCTCTACGATAATTTTTTATGAGTGATAACCCTTGAATGAGTATGCGTGCAAATGAAAATTTATTTCAAGCATTAAATCGAGACCACAGTTTATGTTGAATTTTTTACTTCGAATCGATGTCTTCCATCTCTCGAGGAACACTTGCGCTATGCGCGCGTATCACCAGGAGTAACCCTTGGTGAATTCGTTTCGTTTTTGAAAATTTAGTTTTAATCGGTTTCGTACATGTTCATAATTACAATTATAATTTCATAATGGATTATTAACAAATAAGGATATTAAAACTTGCGTTCTCAATGACTTATAGCAATTTGAATGGATTATGTTTATTTCGTTGTTTAGTTCGAACAATTATCCTGATCGAAAAGTTTGGTTCTAAGCCTTGGAGGCTTTAGATTTTTGTTTCGGATCGTTCCCATTGACTGGGATGATAATTGATAAGTAAATTGTATTTCGAATCGAATAGCAATTACTTTTATTCAATAGCCCCGAATCATTTGTTGACTGTTGGGACCTGAACCAACTGGGCTGTCGGGTCCTGGTAGTGTTACGTAGAGTATGTCGGGTCGTCAGGTCCGAACCCAAATAGGCGTATCATACGTAGAGTATGGCGGGTCACGGCCCGAATACCCGCGTATCATGCGTTCAGATCGTTCTAATCCGTTAATAGGCGTCTGTGAACCGTTAGTGGGTTTGACGTGTTTACAAGGCCCGAATGTAAAACGAACCCGAATCAGACGTATATCCATCATTTGTCCCCGAGTTAAGTAATGGCGTGACCTTTGCTTGACTCTATTTTACGATTGGATAGACGTTCGACTTAGGTTCGGGAGTTACCTCAATAAGGACTTATTGTCCATCGGCGCGTGGGCCTTAACATTGTGTTGTTCTTCCTTAGCTCGATGAAGGAGATCGCAAGTGCTGACATAGTTAGTGCACCGAGTATACATGTATAACAGATATATGTGTAACAATGATATGTATATACATGACATAGACGTAAATGCTGACATGTGTGCAAACATGGTGTACGCGCGTATGTAAGCAGACCCGCGACATGTGATGGCATGAAAATAGTGATGTAAACATATAAATAAATATGTGATGATATGCATATAAGTGTATATTGGCGAAGATGTAAACAGTATGTCATGTATATGCACGCATGTGGGAGTGTGTAAGAGTATACACGCATGGGTGTAAACATGGATATGCGCGTCTATGCGGATGCATGCGTGTAATAAACGTGACGGGCACGCATGTGTGAGTCTTTACAAGTAGTATATATGTGGGCATGCATATATAAGTGTTGGACACATGCGGGTATAGGCATGGTAAATGCGGATGCGTCGCAAGTATGGATACCTATGTATGAAGTTAAGTATGCGAGACTATGAATATAGGTATGCATGCATAAGTACATGGAAATCGCATGCAAAGGAGCATAAACATTGAACAAACAACGTGTAAGTGCTGATATAAGCATTCAGAACATTGAGTGTGTAGTAGAGAAGTACTCCCCGTAGTGATCGTGGGAGCTCGTTGGTTGAAGGTTTTATTCGCTTCGCATTGAGTCGATAGTGGTTGGACATTGTTTATCCACTTATGTCACTGGGATCTGATTTGTTCGCCGTAAGTTATTCATTGACGTTACCTGTGGCCATATAAATGATATATGTATAGGTGTCTAAACAATAGGCGCACTGGCCCCTTAGTCGCGAGGTGTTAGGCCTCCGATATGTTGCTTGTTAGGTGTCTGGTGATAGACATGTATTTGTTGAGTCTGCTTCCACTTGGGTAGCTTCGGGCTTCTTTTCCACGAACGGGCTCCGGATATGTGTATAGGGACGGGTACGCCGCGATCCCTGAAACACGATCCTTGAACTTAGTCTTCAACTTCCTCGAACTTAGTCTCGAAATCAGGATCCTGCACAAGGGGCAGTAACTAGCGTGGGAGAGGGGGGGATGCTGGTTATGCCCTCTCCAACGCTCAAGTCAAAATCTTCTAGAGAGAGAAAGCCTTTTAGAGAGAAGTCAGAGCATCCAAAGTCCAAAATGAGGTAGTTGTCCTAAAATGGGAGACCTAGGCCCCCTATTCATAGGGAACCTAAGAATCATGCCTAGTTTTGAACGGCTTGATGTCTGTATGAAGGAAAATGTATACCGTCATCAATGTGGACTATGCATGCACCGAATTCTCGCACTTGGCAAAATAGTCGGGATGAGCGCGCGGAGAACATTGGTAATCCGGGCCTCCAGATCGCCTTAGGGCAATCCGGAAGTCCTCCAGTCCGGGTACTGCGCGTATTCTGGACCGTTTTAGACTTGGGTGGCCGCGAAAGAGTTCTTTTACGGGTTTTGGAGTATTTTCCGAGGCCCGAAATGTAAATACGAACCCGAGTTGGACAGAAATCTAACACTTGCCCCCGAGTCAAGTAGCGGTTCAAAACCCATACTTGACTCTTTTTAAGATATGATATTTGTCCAATTTAGGTTCGGTACTGACCTCAAGGGTGGCCTGTTTGTCAATTCGAGTGTTGGGATCATAAATTTGACCAACTTCAATTTTCCACCGTACGTACGTAATCTGTTTATAGGGTTAGCGTAGCGGACAATATACGTATAACAACATGCAATTATATTCGTAATATCATGTAATGAGCAAAATAAAGATTTATACAACGTAATAATATCATGTTACATGAAGTAAGCATATAACACGTTGCCAACATGTAGATGACGACATAGTAAACGGATGACGTAATCATGCAATAAGCAAAACACTTAGAATAATATGAAATTGTAGAGCATGTACGTAATCATGAAGCATGATGTAAACATAGAAAATGATGCAAGCATTCAATTCATACTTAGATTATAAAAATAATCACACAACAACCATGAGTTAGCATTATGTACGTATAAGAATAATAACATGTGTAATGATCTACGAAGCGCGTCATGCAACACTAGGGAGCATGTATGTAAAACAAGAATAGGAGAGGTGTAAGTATGCTCATACATGATACTAAGGACTTGTGTGAAAATAGTTATTAGTTTAGTCCTTAGCACATGGTGTAGGTAATATTAATAAGAATTAGGAGAGAGAATACTCATTTTCTTACATCCTTTATAGATAAATCCCCAAGAAGCTCTCCATTCCTGATGAAGAGGGAATTCATGGAGGTGTGAATTTGGAGTAGTCACATCGTATTTGACATCGATCAAGATCGAATCCAGGCAAGGAGGGGACCGAGGCGGCGCGTGAGGCAGGGGGGACGACGCGTGAGACTGCAGCGGCGACGCGTGAAGTTGTAGCGGCAGCGCGTGTGCTTTCGGGTGAGGGCGAGTAGCAATTCGAACTTGCTTCGTGTCGGTGAGTCCAATTTCGTACATGGCCGGATCTTTTGTGACTTCGTTTGGCCTTGATTTAGTCTTGAAATCACCATGTACCTAGTTATCTTATCATGCATACAAGGTGTTTGATAAAATGCATTAGAATACTTAGCCCCAAATTGGCCAAAATTTTTCTAAGTACTGAAAATTTTAGAAAAGTGTAAATGAATCGTTATACTTCCCTTATGCATAGTGATCATTGCCGACATGTTTTTCCATGCCTTAACCGTTGTTTAGTATGCTCGATATTGATGATCGGTAGTTGTACGTACGTGGCCGTCAATGGTTGTACGTTGAGCATCATGTATAGACTGTCGGTCATTGTCTGCAAACATGCTAAAACACTTAGAACATATTTTAACAACATCTAATGCTTATTACCATAGATTTTGTAGTATGAGCTTTATCGATAAGCGTCGTAGGAATGCTTAGGAGGTATTGTGTAGAAGTTGATAATATCTACTTGATGCACGCAATTCGTCCTTGTCGTCATGTTTGTACGTACATGGAAACACTTAGAAAATATTCTCCCCTTGTCGAAATGTATGTAAGTACATGGAAACACTTAGAAAATATTCTCCCCTTGTCGACATGAATCCTTGTCGACATGTATCCTTGTCGACATGTATCCTTGTCGACATGTATCCTTGTCGACATGTTTGTACGTGTTGGATCACAGTGGAACTCCGGTACGGATCTTGACGGCAATCCTAGCTCCTTTGCTCCACGTAATCCTGCAAGAGGGGATAGACCGGGCGGTGACCCAGAATCCCTCTCCGATGCTTAAACGAGTCTCTCGTATGACTGGCAAGCAACAATCCAAAGTATATCGAACTTAACGTAAGTGATCTGAGGTGACCTTCTGCCCTTTTATAGGCAAAAAGGTGCCTCAGGTACCTGGCGAACCGTTAGGGGTGGTTGGCCCGTATCCCGCTTATCTCGTACACGATCTCGCGTATCTTAGCCATGCCCCGCGTATCTCGGCCACGATCCGTGTATCTTAACCACGTTCCGTATATCTCGGCCACGCCCCGCATATCTTGGCTTTATCCTCTGGTAACGAGTCCCGACTCCCGTCGGGGACTCCAGAGTTATCTCGTTGTGTCACCGCTCGGGGCCCCTCGTCATCGTGACAGGGCCAATCATTCTCAGGGATTCATCATCGGGGCCTTAAAGGCTTCTCATCGGGAGCTTCTAGCTCCACTGTCGGGACCGACTCTGTCGGGACTCCCTTCATCGGGACCCGTCTCCTAGGTCATCTTGACCCTTACTCTGGGCCTGGTGGGCCTGTTTGCCGTTTCCTCGCCGTTAAAGGGCCTGACGGCTATAGTCGGACCCATCAGTACGTACATGGAAACACTTAGAAAATATTCTCTCCTTGTCAACATGCATCATTGTCGACATGTATGTACGTACATGGAAGCACTTAGAAAATATTCTTCACTTGTCGACATGCATCCTTGTCGAAATGTATGTACGTACATGGAAATACTTAGAAATATTCTTCACTTGTCGACATGCATCCTTGTCGACATGTATGTACGTACGTAGTGTTTGTACACTGATTAAATTGTTGTTTGCAGTTTTCAGGATTCCAAGTTACGCAGTCTCCTTTTCAGAGTTAGTCTACTTGTCGCGGTTACTATGAGTAAGTCTTCTATCCCCGTTCCGCGAGTGACATTATATTCAGATGTTGGTGACGAGCCGGGTCAACACAGTTGAGTCTCTTAAGGATACAATGAGGAATGTGAGTTACTTCTTCAACTATATTGATGAAGATATGTTTGAGTTGTACGCGACTTGTTGTGGACTTGATCCTGCTTTGGAAGGTGTTCTTCCTTATGACGTGCTGCCAGACTCTGAAAAGGGGCAAGTTACTGTTCCTCCTAGTGACCTGTCCGCAGTTTATACCTCTCAGATTAAGGAAGGCCTGCGTTTTCCCTATTGTCCTGACTTGGTGGACCTTTGTCGCTATTACCAGATATCACCCTTAAGTCTATCTCCTGCTGGCCTCCGTGTATGGAGCTGCTTTCGGGTTTTGTTTCACAGGCAATCTTGGCACTATTCTACCACCCTTTTCTGATGCTTCTATCAACTGATGTGCCCAGATGCGACGGGGTTATGTGGAATGAAGATGCGTTGGCCAAACTTACAAGATAAGGGTTTCAAGAAGCTTGGTCTTGGAGATGCCGAGTGGGATCACAAACAACGTCTAGCTGCCCCGGCTGATCGTTCGGGTTCTCATTGGCGACATCACTACTTCTTCATATGCGATGTCTGGACTATTTGGGATGTTGAGAGTGTGGAGAAAGCTGATCCTGCTCCTATTTTCTCTGACGTTTCCTTGGATGATAGGGAGGCGGTGAAGAGTATTTTTCGATGTTAGCAAGAGCGCCGCTATCGTTGTCTATTACGTGCTTCATATCAGGATTTGAATGATGCCGGGATTCATATACTTCCTTCTGAAGATTTGGTATGTTGATAACTTTTATAACATGTACTATGTTGCAATGTAGGTCGTATTGATGGAAAAAACTCATCTTTGCAGACAGCTAATGATCGTGATAACCCGTCAGTTGGGCGTCGTGTTCGTAATACTGCCCCCACTATTCCTGAAGGCTCCGGACATGAACGTGGTAAAGGACCTAAGAGTGAGGCATCTTCTTGTATCTTCTCTTGAATTGTTGATTTTCCATGTTTTGTTATACCCATTTTATCTTTGTTCTTTTAGGTAACTCCGTACATTTGACTAAGCGTGTTGTTGCAGTGCCTGCCACTAGTGTTCTTCCCAAGAGATATGCCTTAGGGGTGTGTTCCTCGAGTGATCTGAAGCGCTCTAAACCAAGCGCGGCTATTCCAGCTCCTTCTTGCGATAAAGGGAAGAGAGTTGAGAGTCGCACGATAGCGCCTTCTGCCCCCCGGTCGAGGGACCGGCCCGAGGAGGAGCGTTCTTCCCGCCGAGGTATGTATTGTTCTAATTGACATACTTCTTATACTTAGTATATTTTGCTGATGTCTTCTTTGTTTTATGTTGTTCTTATTGTAGTGTTGCCACGCATTAAGCGTGATGACTTGATCCTTTCTGACGGGATTAATGTTTATGGAGAAAACTTGTCGTCTTTTTCCACTTGTAGTCTTCATTTTCCGAAGGACTCCAAACTTAGCACTCAAGGAGTTGGTGTGCGGGTGCTTCAAAGAATTGTTCCTCCTGGTGATCATGATGTCAAACCGTCTACTGATGAGGAGGCGCAAGCATATGTTGAGCGCGGCTTAGCTGAATTTGCACCGGTAGACTTTGTTATAACTTTTTTACCTTCTTGTTGTAAGCGTATGCTTTGTTGTTTTGTTTATCATGATCGTCTTGTTTGTTGTAATTAGGCTATTAGGCTTGAGTTGCTGTACTCGAGTCCGATATGACTGCCCTTCAAAAGAAGGTGGCTGTAGATGGCGAAGCACATGGTCTTGCCTTGCAGGCTATGCAGGAGAGCACGCATGAGCATGGGAAGGTTGCTGGCGTTGCAGAGTACAAAGACTCGCAGTCCTTCCACGATGATGTTCGGGTAGGTGCCGATGACCTGATGTATGACTTCACGGAGGATTTTATCGAGTAGGTATATAATATTACCCCTAACTTTCGTTTTGATCAGTTGGGTCTATATGCTGAGTTTGCCACTAGACACGTGGTGGAATTGCGCCTCTGAGATGCGACTGCTCCTCAGATTGATGTTTTTTTCGGTGCTGACGGTGATGTCAGTGTAGTGGTGGAGTCTATTCAGGACAAGTTTGTGGCAGAGCCATCTGGCGGTGTTGATGCGCCTGATGTGGCATTAGGTTGATTGTTGATTACTCATCAGACCTTTGTATATAGTTTTGCTCCCCGTGTAGGGTTGAGGTTGTGTTTGGAGTGTTGCCCCCTTAAACCCTTTATCATTATGCTTTGATGTTTGACGTTGTCATATAGACCTGTCGTAGATGTTTTAGTAATGCATGATAACTTATTAGTAATTTTTCATACATTTGTTATCATAGTTGTCCTTATGGTTTGGTCTACAGAGTAGAGTTGAGATTCGTCCTCTAATTGGATATAATATCCATAGTTGTAGTAAGGAGACGTTAGTCCTTGTGTCTGCGCACCCCTCTTGGTTACCCCAAGGCATGGCATAATGCATAGGTGCGAGTTGAGTAGGTGAGTAGTATGCTCGCCGTATTTCATGGTTAGTAACGCGCAAGGGTTTGCAATGGTACTTGTCATTTATGAGTAGTAATGCGCAAGACCCTTATCCCGGTACTTGGCATTTGTGAGTAGTAATGCGCATGAACCTTTCTTGTACATAGGCGTGTCGTCTCGACGAAGCGAGATTTTAGTTTTTACCGTCTCTTAGTCCACTCTTAGGTGACATTGTGACAAGACGCTACTTGTTAATTTGGTGTGTTTTACCATCCGTTAGTTGGGAACACCCGTAACGTTGTTGCAGGGCGTTCTGCTGGCTAATCCATTTACTTGCCCTGCGATGCTAGTGTGCCTTCACTTGATTATTCCAAGGGGCAGAACAAAGGTCGTGTAATACGCCTTGTAGTTTTTACCGTCTTTTGGGCCATTCCAAAGCGACATTATGGCGAGACACGACTTTCTAATGTGGATGTGTTTTATATCCGCTACTTGGGCACCTCCGTTGTAGCGTTGAGGCATGATGTTCCATGGCTATTCCATGTAGTTACCTTGCAATGCTAATACGCCTCCACTTGGTTATTCCAAAGGGCGAAACATAGGTCGTGCGATACGTCATGTAGTTTTTACCGTCTCTTAGACCATTCCAAGGCGACGTTGTGGCAAGAAACGACTTGCTAAATTGAAGTCTTTTATTTCTGTTAACTTGTTCACGTCCAAGGTAACGTTTTACAAGACTCGACTTGTAGGTTTGGTGAGTTTTTCGATGCATTGCGTATAGAGGTGATCTCAGGATACGCTCCTGCCGGTGTAGAAGGTGTTTAGTACTGAACGCTACTTGTGTTTAGTAGTAGGTTCCCTTGGGGTTGCCCTCGTATAGAGGATGTCGCGCCATGTTTCATGGGGTTGCCCTAACATGGAGGATGTCGCGCCATGTTATGTGGGGGTGAACTCACCCTCGGGTATTTAGTAATCTGTACTGGGTTTCATAGTCCGCAGCAAGATGACATGGGGTTGCCCCCTCGTATAGAGGATGTCGCGCCATGTTTTCATGGGGTTGCCCTCGCATGGAGGATGTCGCACCATGTAATAGTGTGGGGTTGCCCTCGCATGGAGGATGTCGCACCATGTAATAGTGTGGGGTTTCCCTCGCATGGAGGATGTCGCACCACGTTGTAGATGACCGCATCTTTATTTAAAAAGCTAAGGAATGGTTGTGTAATCATGGGGTTGCCCCCGAGCTGGGGATGTCGCGCCATGTTATAGCTAGATAATCCTTGGTTAAATTACCAGGATGTAATATGTTGTAGAGGTTGTTCGTAATAAACGACATATATGCCGAGAGAAAGAGTGTTTTTTTTGCTCGTTGTTGACGTCGAGTGTTGACGTGTTGGTGGCGTGTAATACAGGCCGCTTGTTGTGTTTAGCGTAATAGCTTGCATTGTTGATGCACGTTATATGCATAGAGTCCGCTACTTGGTGTAATTCCAGAGTAGGGTGTATTATTGATGTATAAGTATGGTTGTACCTATGAAAAGGCATGCACTTCATTAGATTGTTGCAATGCTTGCAATATGATATGGAATAGATGAAGTTCTACGATCTTCTTTAATTAGTGCATGTATTGAGATTTTAGTATGAATACTCCCTCTGGTTGACGAAGCATGTTAGGCATGGAATTTTTTCAAGTGTTCCTAGATGCATGTGTTCGTTGATAGATTGCTGTTTGCGTTTTCTAGTCGATGCGCGTCAATGCATCCATAGAGTGATGCGCATGCATGTATGTGACCGCTACTTGGTATTGTTTCCAAGGTAGAATCTGATGTTTGAGTAGTTTGCTCGAAAAAATGTCGTGTACTGACATTAGCTTGGAGACTTGCTGCGATGATACAAGTGATACATACGCAACCGCAACTTGTCTTAGATGCCTAATTAGGGAGCTCGTATATAGAGAATTCCAGGGAGTGTTGTATACAGCCTCTACTTCGTGTTGTTTCCTAAGTAGGGTGTGCCTTCGATACATCTTTTGTATTTTTATATAACCTGTCTCCAATTGTTTTGCATTGATTCGAGATATGTATTGGTTAGTAATTAATATGGAGCTATAAGTCTCCTTGTATGGCTCTTTCGCCTGCTATGTCGTCCATCTGGACTAGATTAGACTGAACTATTCGATCCTCATATCAGGTTCGGCTAGTTCGTTCAGTTTAGCTTGTAATGTCAATATGACTGGATCAGACTATTCGCGACTAGTCTGTTCCGTTCAGGTTGCATTATGCTCTGACTAAATCAGACTATTCAAGGTAGATATCTTACCTGAGTAGTCTGTTCTATTCAGTTCTGTATTTTGCATACAGTTATTACTTCTCATTCGAGTTTCGGCAATATGCCGGTTACCTGGACCTTTTTTAGTAGAAGAGATCGCCTTTCGAGGGTGATACCTGATGTTGATATCTTGGGTTGAATCCGTATAGGATGTTGAGGTTGTTTTCCTAATATGTGGCTTCCTCCCAGGAAGGGTAGTGTCGCGTGTTCGCGTGGCCTTTCACTTCTGATCTTCTCCCCTATAGTTAGGTGGGGTGTCAAGCACTTATTCATTCGGTATCCCTCAAGTCGCTTGGTGGCCACACCATATTTCTTTGCTCAGGTGTGATGAGTATATGTTGTAAGTAAGATACCGCTGAATCTATGTAAGAGTCGTAGTTCGTGACGTGCCTCCATTCTTGCGACGAGCGTTGGGCATTCCCTTGGTGACTGCCATGTGGTAGCACCCATATTTGAGGAGGACTTGTGAGTTACCTCTCCCTTATTCCTTGCAATTTGATGCAAGTATATTTGTTGGTAAGATTGTGTAGGGGTAACGGATCCTGTCTGGACGCGTGTTTCCAACTGCTGGGTGGCACCAGTATGCCTTGTGTCGTATTTGCACGTTCTATCGAACAGTGCCCGTTTTCTTGGGGCATTTCCTTACTTGATGTGTTTCTCCTTAGTTTTTCCTTAAACTAATTTACGAGTGTTTTTTGTGGAGAACCTCGAATTTCGTATTCTTTGTACGAGAGGTAGGTAATACCTCATGACTCTTCATGGTGTTGTACCCCCGTGGTGGTTATTGATAGATTACGGGGAGTAATAACTACGGATACTTAAAACAAGGTAAATGCTAGTAATCGGAATTACGCAACGGAAGATTCACACATACCTTTTAAGATGATCCGTAGAACCAAGATCTTCTCAGGAGGGAGTTCACGATCCTCCGGTCGAGACCTGTAGAGGTTCTTGTTAGAGAAGCCCTACGCGGTACAAGCTCCACAGCAAAGCCTCTGATCGATTCTTAGCACGGGGACAGATCTCTGGAGTGTCTGCTTGGAAATAAAATTGGCACACCCTTGGTGAGGTAAAGGTTTCGGCCGAAACTACTAGTGTTGGGTGGAGGGTTTTTCTCTCTAAAGCACTCTAATGAGGAAATAGTGATTAACACGCACTATGTATTTATAGGAGGAGCAAAGTGGACAAAATCCACTTTGTCCACACTAGGTATTTCGGCCGGCCATGCATAGGGGAGGTCCATAATTTGGGCCTCTCATGTAAATTGGGATTTGGGTCTAGCCCAATTACTATAATGTGTCATTTACCTAATTTCCTTAGGTAAACTATACATATTATGGGCTACCAATTACGCCGCCTATCACCATATGCTTACAACTCCCACTCCCCGGAATGGGAGGGTGCCTGTTAATGTATTGTCGTCAAATCTGAATCAACATTTCACTCCTTTGATCTGCTCCTTGCTTTCGAATAGTTCATATGAGGTTTGCTGTGCAACCGGCGGATACGACGGACATCGTGCTACTTATCTGTTAGGAGTATTGTAGCGCCTGCGGAACGTTGATTCCCTTTTGACTAATAAACCTGTTATAAACAACATTTATAGAGTACCGAGCTGTATCCTAGGTCAACTGATAATTCTCATTATGCCTAGTTTCCACATAGGAGCACTTCTCCAAGGCATTCGTACAAGTATTCACAACCTTCAACTAATATCCGGTTGGTGGCTACCTAGTGAATACAAGAGTTGGTGAATTATAGGTGAACTTGACCATCCCCATCGCTCATATCCTTAGTCAAACCCAACCGGTTTCCAAAGACGTGGTTACTGGGCCTTTTTGTTCAGCACTACGCTCGTACGCCGGGAAGCGAGCATTGAGCCTGACCTTAAATATGAGTACTGAGTCCGTGAGGATACTTTAGGTGCCTCTTCATAAGGCTCCTGGGATCAATCACACACTCGAGGTGAAGAAGTTTGCTCCCGCCAGAATCACGAGGATTCCTTCCTAGCACAACCGAGCTGTGACCCCGTGGTCGAATGTGGCACGCGTAGTATGAAGCACGCGTTGATAGAATACATGAACCTTGTCGGTTGACAGGAAAGGGATATGTCAATCTAGCTATTACAGATTCTCATCTAGCCCAGAATGTGGGATGATGATTAACGAAGTTCATCACGACGATATGCGAAAACGAAGATCATGTCGAGTTACTTAGAAACTAGATAATCGTTTTACTTAATCAGGTTTATCCCCCTGACTCTTAGCCAGTCTTGCTTGGTAGAGGCCTCCCTCCACCGCAAGACTACCGTACCTGTGTGGCTAGGTAAGGCCCACATTCGACATAGTTTGGCATTGGATTGCATCGTCCCACGACTTAGTTTATAGACCGTAAATCTGATGTAATCAAAACATTATGACGTCGATTGATCATAAACTCAGTTGCAATTCTTTCGCTTACAAAATTTAATTTTCTAATATCAAAATGTTATCATAGATAAATGTCATTTCTAAACCCTACGCAATCCAAGAAGTTTTACGTGCTTTTCGAATTTCTCCCTGCGTAGTGGTTTAGTTAATGGGTCCGCAATCATATTATCAGTGGAAAAGTATTCCATAGTGATTATATTGTCTTCTACCATATATTTAGCATAGAAATATTTCACATCAATGTGTTTGGTCCTACTATGGTACTTCGGATTCTTAACTGCCGCAATGGCTGCTTGACTGTCAGAGAAGACTTTCACAGGTTTATTCTCAGCATCACCACCAAGCAGTGCAGTTAGTAGAGAGCTACGAATTCCGATTCCATCGTGGACAACGCGACACTGGTTTGCTTCTTGCTCGTCCATGAAATGGCGGCATTAGCAAGGAGGAACAATCCCCCTGTGGTGGACTTACGATCATCTAGATTGCCACTATGGTCGGCGTCACTGTAACCGGTCAATTATGATTTTTTGCCCTCATAGCACAGTGCGTAGTCGGCAGTACCTTTCAGATAACGAATTATTCATTCTACAGCCTTTAAATGTTGATAGCCAGGATCTGATTGGAAACGTGCTACTAGGCCCACAGCGTAACATATATCTAGACAGGTGCATTGCATGGCGTACATTAAACTACTAACCATGCTCAAATACTACGCAACCTTCATTTGTTCACGCTCTGCCAGGTTCTTGGGGCCGTCATGTTTTGACAGCGCGCACCCAAACACTACCGGCTTATCCACGGGTTTGGCATCCTGTAATTTGAATCTTTTCAACAGTTTGTTGATATAAGCTTCTCGAGACAGACACAATTTCCGGGTAGCCGGATCTCTAGCAATTTTATTGCCTATGATATACGTGGCCTCTCCCATGTCTTTCATCTCAAATACAGATGCCAACCAGGACTTTGACTTGTTCATAAAAATCATGTCATTTGCGGCAATGAGTATGTCGTCCAAGTATAAGGTTAAGATGACATACTTAGACCCGGAAGTCTTATAATACACTCACGGATCCTTGTGAAGATTCACAAATCTGTTTCCTACGATTTCCTCGTCGAATCCGCGGTACCATTTCCGAGACGACTGTTTAAGACCGTAAATGGACCTTTGGAGTTTACAAACTTTACGTTCGTCACCAAGGGTAATGAAACCTTCTGGTTTATCTATGTAGATCTCTTCCTCCGGGTTTCCGAGGAGGGATTCGGTCTTAATACCTACTCGGTGCAGTTCGAAATAGAGACCTGCGACCAGGACCAAAAATGGCCCTCTACCGTGTTTTTACGCACAAGTGGTAAGTATGTTTTGTCAAAGTCCATTCCGTGAAGTTAGGTATAGTCTTTCGCAACAAGTCGAGCAACGTATCGCTCATCCTTTTCCATCAGTGGTGAGCCTTCTTTCAGGACTCACCGTATCCCTATGCCCATGTGGTTAGCAGGTAAATCAACTATAGACTATAATGACTTTCATTTAAGGCGATCTCTTTCATTTATTAATTTCCTCCATTTCTCCACTTGAGGTCTTTCCAGTGCAGTGCAACAGTTGTTAGAGTGAGAACATCACTCTTCTAGATGGGATACTTCTTTGGAGAAGTTCAACGCCTTTGACTTTTGTCTAGGCTTGATTATCCCGTCTTTGAGTCTTAACGTCTCTCCCACTCGAAATAATGCCTCTTATCGGAGCATTTCTTCCAATTGGGATCGATTCTCCCACTCGAGATGATGCTTCTTATCGGAGCATCACTTCTATTGGGTACAAGAGGAGTGCTTTAACCATAACCGACAACTTTCCTTATACGACTTCTCGGTCTCATAATTTTACTTCCAAGATGAATTCCTTGATCACTAGGATCTGAAACCAAGTTTGTCGGATCAGTCCCACTGGGAGCAATGGGTAGAAAAGGTAGCTGTGGCAATCTTGGTTCAGCATTATGATAATCAGGTTCAACTTGATTCGTCCAAAAAAAAAATAGTGATTACATGTGGTAGGTGTTTATTCCCCCCATTGGATTTATTATGAAAATGTTCCCATTATCATTTACCATGTCATTCACTTGAGTTGCTGGTTCAAATCTCTCCCCCTCGAATTAAGTGGGACCTAATATCTGTAATATCTTGCTCCTGATTTGATCAAGACTCACTATTCCGAAAAACTGTCAATGCATCGAAAAATTCACCCTCAAGTATGTAATGTTTACATGTTCGACCACGGTACCATGTCCTTAAGCTGAAAAAATGTACTTTCAAAGAGTAGTTAACATACTCTTGTCCTAAATACGTGTTTAATGCGCAAATTAATGTCGCATGGTGATATGATTTAACTCACTATCACTCTTCAGCTTTTATGGTGGCGTGTCATACCGATTTCAGTGGAACACTGTTTTACATGAATGTGAATCACTTCTCATCATCCGTTAGGGAACATCTGAGTAAGTGACTCCAACATTATGTTTATAAACTATGCTTTCAGAAGTGTGTGAATTGATTTTAATGCCTAGCCTGACTTGTCGTTCAAGGTGTACGGAAGGAAAATCATTTAACCAACTTCATCCTTCATCGTTTGCAAAGTTATCTTAGAGATTTTATCCCATCTCTGAACTGAGCGTTTCAGGTTTTCACCTTATGCGTCAGTTGATACTTTTACAAGGTCGTGGTAGCATTCCGAAGACTACTTCTTACCGATGTAAACATTATCAATAAGTTATTTCCGAAGGAATCCAGAGGAAATTCAGCACATAATTATTTAAACACTTCATTATTAAATTCGTATTTTGAAACGATGTGTTCTGTCTTCGACGTCCACACGCGCGTAGCGCTATTTACCGAAGTTTTGACCCTTGGTTAAATCGTTTCATTTCTGAATTTAATTTAATTTAATCCAATCGGTTTCGCACATGATCATCATTACAGATCATGTCATTCAATTGAGTTCTTAATAATTAAGAAATACTAAATCTTCCGATCTAGCTACGAAATCGATGTGTATGCTCAATTCAGTTGTCCCGACTTAGATGAAGGAGTACGTGAATCGTTTCGTTTTATTCGACAACTTTTACCTGGCCAAAATTTCATTTCGGATCGATCTCTCTGAACCGGGTCGATTAATTTTGACAAGTAGATCACAATTCGAATCGAACGGAAGCTACTTTATTCAATAAATCCGAATCTCGAAATAACCAAAATTTAGTAACTCAAACGAATGATAAATGACAATGGTAGGGTTTTTGATCTGTAGGTCGCGTATTTGATCCATGATTGTCGCATAGGTAGTCGAGAACTTTAAGCCATGTTGAACATCACGTCTGAGTAAATTCACGAGTGAATCACATCAAATGATCTCTGTCTGTGTAAAACATTTTACCGCTTCACACACATGACCTACGAGGCGTTTTTTAGATGCACTTTATCAACATGGTTTAACCTGCCGTATTATCGTATAAGATCTATTCGGTCTAGTTCTCTTCATGCTATGCGGATCATGGTTGAATTCTTTCGAACCCAGTATGGTGAGCATAGAAGGTTTCCCTTTTACTGCTGTGGTTACTGTACTTGATTAGGATCAAGGTCATTGAGTCCTGTCAACATCAGGCAACCATATACATCCTTTCCATATTGACCTTTCACTCCGAAGGTCTTGAGCAGCTTTTACACCAGCGTCCATGGAAATAAAGAAGACCATCACGGTCAACTGAAACGTTTAGCTTTTGCATCCTTGCTTCCACCGAGGCCGAAGCAAAGGGATACAAAGCTGCAACATTGCTTGGTTGCAGTTAAAGTCTTCTTCAACTCCCTTTTACCAAGGTTGAATGTATTACCATATATGCCTTCACCAAAGAACCTACTCCCATGCTTGGTGAAACAAATTATTTGTCTCTCATTGTCAAAAACCATACAGACTACTATATTCATCCGTAATTCTCCTCTCCACTTTTCGGAATCGTAGTAGAGAGTTCAATATGTGCTCCTTTTATTCATCATGATTCATACCATCAAGATTGCGAGGAAAATCGAATCGCACTAAATCAACCAATTCATACTAACACATTGATGATTATGCAAAAATCAGGGAGACAATAACATTTTGAGAAAGAATTTCATACATCAGATATCTATTAAGATTGAATCCGACAAATAATGATTCCTCAGTCTTCTAAACCAACCGACCACCAGTAAACCAATGGAAGATGGTTGTGAAAGAGTTCACATTACCGTCGTTTTCAATCCAATAGACCAGTCTTTTAAAACGGTTTTAATCGCAAATTACCGGAACGGAAATTTTAAAACAAGCATACTCGATCTTGGCTTTCCAAAGGCCCTTTGTATTTTGAAAAATATTCCGATGAATTTACTCATGCATATATAATTCTACTAACCATGTAAATTATCATACGCAAGTAATATTCATAAAAAAAAACCACACTCCTGCTTACGCGTCATGCGTCTAATGTTCTGAGGAACTCATGATTGCATACATAATTCTATTTCCAAGTAAATTATCAAATGCGGCTACATCTTCAACATTCTAGCATACGTGTAAAACATGAATCATTCATATCCACCATACATATTTGGCGACTGATTTTCTATTTTAAAATAATTTTAAATATTCGGGGTTGATTTGCAATTCATGCTTATATTCAATTACGCAACATTTTAGGCGTGAATCCTAGGCATTTCCAACCATCACATCATGTCTATCCTAGTGCGCATTCCATATTTAACCAAGGCTCTGCCCACAACATGCAATATCAAGAAAACATTTCTAATCATGCAAGAATATATATACATATTGAATAATAAACAATTGCAATTCAGCCCTCTGATTATACTAGTAAAAAAAAACATGTATCTCCGAGATCCATCCCCATAATCGAAATAAGGCATAAAGTTTAGCAAACCTTGAGCACTGTGTAGGCCTATTAAAGTTCAAAACATTTGGATTTTAAAACTTGACCACCCTATTTTAATTGACTTGAATTCAGTTTTGAAAACATGGATCGATTCAGTCAATTTTAGTTCGTTTTGATCCGGTTCGGTTCAGAAAATCCGGTTCAGCCCCGTCCGGCAAATCTGATTCGGTTCGGTCCGGCAAATCCGGTTTGGTTAGGTCCAGTTTTAAATTTCAAAATTTGGTTCGGTCCGAACCGGTCCAATAAAATAGGGTTTGGTTCGGTTCAACACACAAAACCGGTTCTGTTAGATCTACTTAATTACCCCGGTTCGACCCGACTCGACTAGGTCGAACCGATTGAGAAAACCCAGTTCAATTTAAATCTGTCCCGTTTGACATATTAGACCGGCCCAATAATTAAAATTTCAAAGGTTGGGCCGAAATGTTTACTTGTGGCCCAAGTATGGTCTTTAAAGTCCAAAAATAATTAACGTTGCCACCAAGTAACATTAATTATATAAAATAATTTCCAATATAAATGTAAAAATCTGCACAATATATAATATATATATTTATTTATTGTCAATATCTTAAAAAGGGTAACAAATATAATGACAATATATTTTCTCAATCTTTTAGGCAATTAAATCTATCAATAATATATTTAACCCTATTAAATATTTCGATATATTGATAGTTATATATATTTCTATATATTAATGTGAATCTATCCTAATGTTAACTTAATTAAAAAAAAATTAAAATATGGTAAACACTATAATTAAAAATTTGTGCCGAAAATTCTGTCCCTTGGTGCTTAAAAAATTTAAAAATTTTCTTTGTAATTTACCTAGGATTTCGGCTAACAACATCAAATTGGGAACAATAGGTCAAATTTCAAGATCAAATTTTAATAAGATCTACAATTCAATGTTTGATTTTGATAAATATTACACTTTTCTTGAAGATCATGAACATCAATTTAACCAAGAACATCATGAAAATTTCGGATTCACCAATAACCCCAAAAAATCGAAAAAAATTTAAAATTTCTTTTAAATTTTTTTTTTTTATTTTAAACTTCAAGAACACCAATTTATCAAAATCATGAACTCCTAACACAGGCTCTGATACCACTGTTAGATTACGGGGAGTAATAACTACGGATACTTAAAACAAGGTACATGCTAGTAATCAGAATTATGCAGCGGAAGATTCACACATACCTTTAAGATGATCCGTAGACCCAAGATCTTCTCAGGAGGGAGTTCACGATCCTCCGGTCGGGACCCGTAGAGGTTCTTGTTAGAGAAGCCCTACGCGGTACAAGCTCCACAGCAAAGCCTCTGATCGATTCTTGGCACGGGGACAGATCTCTGGAGTGTTTGGTTGGAAATCAAATTAGTACACCCTTGGTGAGGTAAAGGGTTCGGTCGAAACAACTAGTGTGGGGTGGAGGGTTTTTCTCTCTAAAACACTCTAATAAGGAAATAGTGATTAACCCTAAAATTCCCCTAACACCATGTATTTATAGGAGGAGCAAAGTGGACAAAAGTCCACTTTGTCCACACTAGGTATTTCGGCCGGCCATGCATAGGGGAGGCCCATAATTTGGGCCTCTCATGTAAATTGAGATTTGGGTCTAGCCCAATTACCCAAATGTGACATTTACCTAATTTCCTTAGGTAAACTATACATATTATGGGCTACCAATTACGGCGCCCATCACCATATGCTTACAGTTATGACTTGTAGCTTAACTTCTTTTGAAGTTGTGCTTGTGTCACGGATTTATACATGGTTGCGGAATGTCTAAATGACGGGGTCCCGCTTTTCCTTTTGTTGTAATCGGAGATAGTGCTTATTACCACCATCGGTTCCGAATGGCATATTTGTAGGATGTCGGCGATAGCTCTCTCGCCCTCCCCATGTGATGGGTTTGGCACGGATATGCGTATAACGTAGGAGTTGATCTTGAATCCTTATTTCCCATGCTGCTAGGTCGATTGGTGTTCCCCCTCTTGCTTATTACCGCGATGCGATGTCAGGAGCCTTTGAGCTCCTCTACATAGGTGTAATCAGCGTATGCCCCTTTTTGGGGATTGTTGGGTAATGGCGCTTGCGCGGACGTGACAGACCAAGCTGTCGTGTCGTAATCTGTTATTTGGTTTTTGTAGGCACCGGTCGGACGGGTGTTGCTCTTCCCATCTTGAAGGGTGGTGTAGGAGTTTGAAGTTATCTATTCCTTTTTGTGCTGGGGCTAGTCTTAGTTGCCGAGTGTTCGGCCATCTTTCATAGAAGGTGTTGAAGCCTGGTTTCCTATTTTTGTGTAATTAGAGGATGAGCTCTTGAATACCCATGACCTGGGTGCGTTGTAGGGACGTACGCACTTTGGAGGTGTGCGTGTTTGACAACTAATGCTCTTCCTTGGTGTTGCTCACTTGATAGAGCAAGGCGGTTGCGACCGCTCTGATAATCGAATAGAGGTCCTCAGAAAGGTGTGAGCTTGAATGGTGAACACTGCACACTGAGTGGCCAGCTCGGGCGGAGCTTAAGTGGCCTGTGATTATTTTCTGGCGGCGATGGTAATCCGCGTCAATTCGTTTTCGAGTTGGATCGAATCTTGAAGGTTCGACTTTCCGTTGCTTCGTGTTTTCCTTGATTCCTATTAGTCATTATTAGGAGATAGGAATATGTGATGCATAGAAATAGTTAAGTTCTTTGAAAATTGAATCTATAGTAAGGGGTTACTTCATGTGGTCGGTCGTGAGAGTTCCTCGGTTGGAGGTCTCGTCAGCCTTGTGTTGAATATATAGTTCTTTTGCATTGATCGCCCATTAGTATGACCTGCAATTATGTGATTGTATATATATAGTTTTTGCTGCAAAGGATACACATGCTGAGACGCGCTTATATCTACGTTGTTTGACTCACCAGATTTCGTTTAGACATTTTGTTATTGGATTTACCCATCAACTTACGGATATGATCATAGAGATCTTCCTATTTAGATTCGTTGGAGGATATCTGGGCGGCATATACCTCTCGAGCTGTGGATATCTAGGCAGCATATACCTCTCGAGCTGAATTTGTCTCTCCACCGGACGCGAATCCTCCCGCGATATCGTTCACGATTCCCCTTTGGATAGGGGCGGTGTGATTATGTGGTGGTGAGCGAGAATCTCCTCGAGGTCTTCTATTCCGTTTTTTGGGGGCACTAGCCGGCTTCTCCACGAATTTTAACAGTTTAACTCTCTGAATAAGAGTTTAAATCTCTTGTTTTAAGATAGTGTACTCGTTCGTGTCGTGTCCCCGGGTGCGATGGTATCAACAATATTCGTTTATTTGGTGACCCATCAGATTCTTCACTGCTGGAGGTGGGTCATTCAGTCTGAGTTTTTCCATCTCTTGAAGTATACAGAGATGTTGTGCGTGAATGGAGTATACATTACTAGGTGGGGATTAATATCCCTTTTCTGGCTCTGGCGATTTCCCGGTCTGAAGTTCCCAACTCGTCTTTCCTCTCTTTTTGGAGGCTGGGAAGCAGATGTCTCCCCTAATTTGGTGGGAATGGCTTGCTTTTTGATCTCTTCGGGTGATTTCTCATTTGACCTCTCCAAGTCGATATACTTCTTGATTTGACGGCGAGGGCGTCAATCTTTCTCACGAGCTTCATCACCATGCTATCATTCAGAGCTTGGATCTGAATTCTTAGACCTCTCCAGAAAGTCCGTATCAGCTCTCCATCAGTGGCATCTTCGTTCAACTGCTGGAGTATTTTGTGGTATATGGTATAATAACTGGCCATGGTCTCATCGTGACCTTGTTCAATTTTATCCAGAAAGTCCATGCTTTTGAGGCGTTGCCTCTGGCCAATATTGTTAGCATGTGGTGACGTGGCGCCGTATTTGGTAGCCCGTCAATGTTAAGGAAATTACCTAAGTTAATTAGGTAATTGTCATATTAAGTTAATTGGGCCAGACCCAATCCCTAATTGACATGGGAGGCCCAAAATTGGCCTCCCCCTTAGTTAGCATGGTTCGGCCGAACCACGTCCCACATTGGTTGGAGTGGACTTTTGTCCACTCCACCAATGCTATATATAGAGGATCTCCTAAGGGGTTTAAAACATCAATCAAATTAATAAGTCCCTCCATTGAGGAACTTGAGAGAAACCCTCTCACCCTTAGTTGAGATTTTCGGTGCACATCAGTATGAGGTTCTGTCCCCGTTGAAGAATCGATCAGAGGATTTGCTGTGGAACTAATACCGCGTAGGACTTCTTCTCACGAAGATCTTGTACGGGTTCCGACCGGAGGATCAGAACTCCCTCCACAACGTTCTTGGGCAGGAAAGCTATTGAGGTATGTGTACATTATTCTGCTGCATAATTAGATTACTTACTAGTACACGTTTAGCATTCCGCAGTATTACGTCCCCGTAATCCAACAATGGTATCAGAGCTTGTGTTAGGAGTTCTTGAAATTTTGATAAACTGATGTTCTTGAATATTCATAAAAAACCGAAATTTTATTTATGAACACCATGAGTAATCCGAAATTTTTAAACAAATTTCATATGTTTGATCTTTCATATGTAAATTTCAGAATTTACATATTTTTATAGATCAAAATCGAAAATTCTTGTTTAAATTTAAGTTTGATGTTCATGATCTTCAAGAACACGACGAGTTTTATCAAGAACACTTTTTGGATTCATGATCATAGTAGTGTTTGATCTTAAAATTTGACAGTTTTTCCAATTTTTGGTGTTATGGCCGAAACCCTAGGTGAATTATTAGGTAAAAATTTTGAATTTCTTAGGGTGCAAGTAGTAAAATTCGGTCGGCCTAACATAATAGATATATTTGTTACCATATTTTAATTTTATTTATTAAAATGAGACAGTATATCTATAAATTGGAAAGATACGGAAAGATTCACATTATATTGTAAAATATATAAACTATCAATATATTTAGCTAAAAGATAGGGATAAAGATATATTGATAGGATTTGGTTACTTAAAAAGATTAAGAAGATATATTGTCTATATATTTTATCCCTAAATATATATTTGACAATAATTATATGTATATATATATATATTTGGCCGAAAATTTTATATATATATATATATATTTATATTGTTAATTGATTTACATCTTAAAGATAGAGTCTTGACAATATTTATATATATTAATAATATATAAGTGCCGAATTTTATATATATATTAGCAATATTGAAAATTATTTTACATAATTAATGTTTCTTGTCGGCTAAGTTAAGTTTTTAGTGGACTTTAAAACTCTATTTAGCCCAAAAGAAATGTTTCGGCCGAACCCAATGGGTTTACCGGACCGGTCCAGTTTGCAAAACCAGAACGGGTTAAAAATCCGGGTTTTCTTAATCGGGTCGGGTCGGACCAAAGTAACTAAGTGAGTCAAATCCGAACCGGTTTCGAGTGATGAACCGAACCACAATCTTATTTTATTGAACCGTTTCGGACCAAACCGGATTTTTAAAAATCGGATCGACTCAGACCGGATTTTAAATTGGATGTCAAATTTTAAATCCAAAATGTTTTCGAACTTTAAAAGTTAACCTAAACAGTGCTCTAGGGTTTACGTTTTAACACGTTTTCGGATAAAACCCTAATACCTGGTTACGATTATGGGGATGGATCTCGGATATGCATGTTTTTGGGTTTGGATTAAATTAGTGGGCTAAATTGCAATTATTTACTTTCTACAACATATATTAGAACTGTCGCATTGACTTAGTCAAGCTAGCTGGATAATAAATTGTGAGCATTGAGCTCTGGGATTTAAATATATGGTACGCGCAATAAGATAGACATGCTATGCTGATTGAAATTTCCTAGAATCCATGTCTAGAAATTTCGCATGATTGATTGTAAGCATGAATTGCAAATCAGCCCCTAATATTTTCAAAACGTTTTTAAAACTGAAAATACCAGTCGCCAATTATGCATGATGTATGCGGAAATTGCATGTTTTGACACGTATGCTAGAATGTTCATGAATGAAAGCACGTGGTAATTTACTTTAAGTAGAATTATGTATGCTTAGGAACATTAGACGCATGACGCGTAAGCATGTTGTTTTGGTTTGTTCGATGTTTATGGCGTGATATAGTATTATGCATGCGTAAATTATCGGATAATTTTTAAAAAATCTAAAGGGCCATGGGAAAGCCAAGATCGGGTATGCTTATTTGAAAATTCCAGTTCCGGTAATTTGCAAAATAATAATCGTTTTCAAAAGACTGATCTAATGGATTGAAGACGACAATAGTGTCAAATCTTTCACAACACCCCCTTCCCTCGGTTTACTGGCGGTCGGTTTGGTTTAGTGACTGAAGGAGCACTATTCGTCGTATTCCATCTTAATAGATAATCCGATGTTTGCAATTCTGTCAAAATGTTATTGTCTCCCTAAATTTGCATGATTATCAATATGTTAGTATCGATGGCTACAACTAGCAATGTTATTTCCCAGTTGAACAAGGGAATAAGGTTGAATAGTAGTAATTATAAGATATGGAATAAACGAGTTAAGATGATAATTTCCGAAATAAGAGGACTGGATCATTTGACCACAAAACAGACTAGGCCTGAGGGAGACCTCACGGAAGAGCAAAAGACATTCTATGATGAATGGGATGTCAAGGATCATGATGTTGTTCCACCTTGTTATCTATGCTGGAAGATGAGATTCTCTATAGGTTTGATCATTTGGGAACTGCCAAAGACCTCTGGGATGGTGTTAAGGCAACATTCGGTGTTTACACCATAGCCCAAAGTGATCGTTAAACATCATTCTTGACTCCTATAAAATGAATCCCAAGCATACGATGAAGGATCCTGTTATGCATGTGTGTAACTTGATCGCTGAACTCAAGGAAGCAGGTGAAAATCTGTCTGAGGAACAACAGATCAATTACATGATCCGCTCTTTGCCCGACTCTTGGAACATCATGAAAATGAGCCTTACCCATGCCACCCATCTCGACACCCTCGAGAAGGTGCAGGTTCATCTTGAGCTAGAGGAGGATAGACTCAGGGCTGAAATGCATATTGCATCCTCCGCGCCAGCCGAACGAAAGGGGAAGCGCAAGAGAAAGGGAAAAAGTCCTCAGAATAAAACTGAGAAGTTTGTGGCAAAAAAAACCCAGAAGAAGTTTAAACGCAAACAAACTGGTGGCAAGAAAAGGCAAGCAAAACAAACACGAAAAGAGGAAACTCGAACGGGTTTTAGGTGTGGTGTAAAAGGACACCTTGCTGCTGCCTGTACCAATCCTCCTAAGGTACGCAAAGAGAAAAGATGATCAAAATAATTCATTCTCTTTCTCTTCTAAACACTCGAGAGTAATTCATTTTCCTTTTGAATTACAGAACCGAGAAAAGAAGCAACGACCTGATCGAGGATGCCCCGGTAGAATAAAGATAGAATGAGAGATTTTTATCTTTAAAGTTGCTAAAGCTTCTTGACTTTTATTTTAAGATACTCTCAAATAAGTTCCGTAAATGATCATATTATTTTTCCTAAGTATTCGAAAATACTTAAGTTGAGTATTGAATTTATCATCGTTCGTTTTAATCTTATTATTAACGTTATTCAACACATTGCTAATACATCCTTATTTGCTATTTATTACTCCATTAAATGATAAATTCCCCAGTTAATGTGCATGAAAAACCGATTTGATATTAAATTTGAAAATGAAACAGTTTAAACCACGGAATAAAACTGGTTTTATGCGTCATACGCGCGTGTACCTCGAAAGACGGAACACAACGTTTTAAAGTACAAATTTAATAATGAAGTGTTTTAATGTATGAATGCTAATTTTCATTTATGATTCATTGGAAATAACTCATTGATGACTACTATAATCAAGAAGAAGTATGCTTTAATGCTACTGCGATCGCTCAGTACATCAACTATAGCATTAAGCAAAAGCTCAAATGCATAGTCCATGAGGTGGATAAGTCTCTGGATGAGTTAATAAACGAAAGGTAATAGTCAGTAAAATGACACTCCCACTATAGGCCTTTAACGAAAAGTTTGGCTAAGCAATCATATTATTAAATACTTCGAGAAACATAGTTTAAAAATTACATTATGTTAGAACTCAACATTAATTGTTCCTATGGAATGAAATTAAGTTGATTCATATTAATGTAAAACTATGTTCCAATAAAATCGGTTGTAGCGTTACCTTAAAAGCTAAGAAATGATACAGGTGAAACCTTATCATAAAACAGCATTAATTTGCACATTAAACATGTATTTATCAAGAGTACGGTCTACTCTTAAAGAATACAAGTTTAAGATTAGCTTGGATTAATGGTAACGTGGTCGAAATTTGAGGATGGACTTCCAATACTTTGCGGAACGAAACAAACTAAAGTACTGATCGAATTAAAATGGATAATGGAGATTCTCAGGTCCAACTTACTTTGAGTGGGAGAATGATATAGCATTAGGGAATGCATTAGTGAATGACATGGTAAATGATGATGGAAACGTCCTTATAATAAATCGAGTGGGAAGGCTCACTCCCCCTCACATAATCATAACTAAATGTTAATGCGAATCAAGTCAGACCTGAAAATCATAATGCTGAACTATTGGATGAAAATCCAATAGTCGTTGCAACTGCCCATTATTCCTAGTGGGAGGAAATGACTAAGTTAATTCTAGATCCTAGTGATCAAGGAATAAATCTCAGAGGTAAAATCCTGAGACCAGAAGGTCATTCTAAGAAAGTTGTAGACCAAAAGTTCAAGCACCGCCATTGTTCCCAGTGGGAGTAATGCTCCGAAAAGAAACATTATTCCGAGTGGGAGTAACGATCAGACTTAAGATGAGATTATCGAGCCTAGACTTAGTCTAAGGCAACGAACTTCTTTTAAGAAGTATCCCATCAAGTGAAACATTCGTTCACGAACCAGTGACGGTTCAGCAAGTATTGGAAGAACCTCAAACGTTGGAACGGAGGAAAACAATGGAGGATGAAGATGCCTAAATTAGAACGTATTCGGTTTTGGTCTTCAGTTGATTAACCTGCTAACCACAGAGCTAGAAAGTGAAATTTTATAATTCACTACTGATGGAAAATTTGAGTGGTGCAAAACTCGAACGATTGCGAAAGGGTATACCCAAATTCACGGAGAGGACTTTGATGAAACATACTCACCAACTGTGCGTTACACCACAGTTAGGGCAACCCTTGCCCTTATTGCAAGCCTCGATCACGAGCCTGCATCAAATGGATGTTAAAGACCGCATTTCTTCATGGAAACCTGGAGAAAGAGATCTATATGGAGCTGCCAGAGGATTTTATTACTCCTGGCTAAAGAACGTAAAGTTTGCGAACTCCAAATATCTACTTACGGTCTTAAACAATCGTTTCGGCAATGGTATTGCAGATTCCACGAGGAAATCGTTGGAAACGGATTTGTGAACCTTCACAAGGATCCCTGCGTTTACACCAATACCTCCGGGTCGAAATATGTCATCATAACCTTATACGTGGATGACATACTCATTGCTGCAAACGATGTGAGTTTCATGAACAAATCAAAGTCCTGGTTATCATCAGCATTTGAGATGAAAGACACAGGAGAGGCCACGTACATCTTAGGCATTAAAATTGCCCGAGATCGTGCCGCCCGGAGATTGTGTCTATCTCAAGAATCGAAACTTGGTTATGCAAAACAATTATTTGGTTTCGGATTAACACGACATGATCTTCGTTTTGCACTTCGCCGGTGATGAACTCTATTCGTCATTTAACCACATTCTAGGGCAGATGAAAGTCTACAATAGCATCATTGACATATCCCACGCCTGACATTGTTCGGGTATGCTATTGACGCGTGCTTCATAATACGCGTGCCACGTTCGACCACGGGGTCATGCTCGGTTGTGCTAGATAGAATATTCGAGATTAGGACGGGCGCAAACTTCTTCACCTTGAGCGTGTGATTGATCCTGGGAGCCTTATGAAGAGGTGCTCGAAGTATCCTCATGGACTCAAAACTAATATCTAAGATCGTGCTCAATGTTCGCCTCCCGGCGTACGAGCGTAGTTCTGAAGAAAAATGCCAAGTGACCACGTCCTGGAAACCGGTTGGGTTTGACTAAGGGTATGAACGATGGGGATGGTCGAGTTCACCTGTAATTCACCGAATCTTGTGTTCACTAGGTGACCACCATCCGGATATTAGTTGAAAGTTGTGAATACTTGTACGGATTCCCTTGAGAATTATTCCTATGTAGAAAACTAGGCAATGGGAGAATTTATAGTTGACCTAGGATACATCGCGATACAAATTGATTTTTTAATAGGTTGATTTGAGATAGGGAATCAACGTTCCGCGGGCGCTACAACATTCCTAACTGATGAGTAGCACGATGCCCGTCGTATCCGCCGGTCGCACGGCAAACCTCGTATGAATTATTCGGAAGCAGGGGCAGGATCAGAATAGTGGAATGTTGATGCGATTTGGATAACAATATATTAACAGGCACCCTCCCATTCCGGCGAGTGGGAGTTGTTAGCATATGGTGACTGGGTGCCGTAATTGGTAGCCCATTAATATGTATAGGTAACCTAAGAAATTGGGTTAATGTTACATTATGGAAATTGGGCTTGACCTAAATCCCAGTTGACATGAGAGGCCCAAAATTGGGCCTCCCTAGCATAAGTGGCCGGCCGAAATATGTGAGGTGCAAACTGGACTTTTGTCCACTTTGCTCCTCCTATAAATAAGGGGTGTTAGGGTTTTATTTGGGGTAATTTACAATTCTTCATAAGTGGTGATTTGATAGACAAACCCTCCCCCCTTTAACACATACTTCGGCCGAACTCTGCACCACCACCAAGGGTGAGCCAATTTGTTTAGAGCAAAACACTCTAGAGATCCGTCCCTGCCAAGAATCGATCAGAGGCTTTTCTGTGGAGCTAATACCACGTAGGGTTTATTTAACAAGAACCTCTACGGGTCCCGTTCGGTGGATCGTGAACTCCCTCAGCAAGATCCTTGGGAATATGGAAAAAGGTTTAAGGTATGTGCACATCTTCCGCTGCGTAATTCTGATTACAAGCATGTACCTTCTTTTGTTGTTTCCGTAGTAATCAACCCCGTATTCCAACAAGAGAAAGACTAAATAAGGCCTAGCCCAAAATCCCTAATGTGACATTACCTAATTGACTTAGATAACAGTCTCATATTAATGGGCTCGTAATTACGGCGCCCCAATCTCCAAATGCCAACATTTTGGCCATGGTTGCTAGCCTCGATCTCAAGCTACACAGATGGATTTTAAGACTACCTTCCTTCATGGGAACTTGGAGGAAGAGATCTACATGGAGCAACCATACGGTTTCTCATCCCTTGAGAACGAATATAAAGTCTGTAAGCTCAAATGGTCGATTTATGGTCTTAAACAATCGTCACAGCAATGCTACCGGAGGTTCAACGAGAAAGTCGTGGGCAATGGATTCGTGAATCTTCACGAGGATACATGTGTTACACTAAGACCTCATGGTCAAAGTGGGTCATCTAGACGTTATACATTGATGACATCCTTCTTATCGCTAACGATGTGAGTTATTTGAAGAAGTCAAAGTCTTGGTTAGCATCTGTATTTGAGATTAAGGACAGGAGAGACACCACTTACATCTTAGGCATTAATATTTCAGAGATTGTGGCGCTCGTAGATTATGTCTTTCTCAGGAAGCCTATATTAACAAATGGTTGAGACGGTTCAATCTCTATGATGCTAAACCCATGGAGACACCAGTCTTATATGGGAGTGCAATGTCAAAGCGTGATGGCCAAAAGAACCTGGTAGAGCATGAATAAATGAGAAGTGTCGAGTACCTCAGTATTGTAGGAAGTCTGATGTACACGATGCAATGCACTTTTCCAGGTATTTGTTACGCTGTGGGATTAGTAGGAAGAGTGTTTCTCCTTGCTAATGCCGCCATCTCTTGGATGAGCAAGAAGAAATCCTACGTCACGTTGTCCACTATGGAATCTGAATTTGTAGTTCTCTCAAAGAAGCACAGGAGGTTGTCTGGCTAGAGATACTCGGCCACCTTGCTTGACGTCAAGGACGGGAGTAAGCCTTAGCGCATTTACTTTGTTAGTCAAGCTACGATAGGGGCAGTCAAGAATCCGAAGTACCATAGTAGGAAAAAATACATTGATATAAAATACAACTATGCGAAGACTGTAGTAGAAGACAAGCTGATAACAGACGAATTCATGACTTTAGAAAACATGGTTGCAGGTCCATTGACTAAGCCCTTAAACAAGGATGTTTTCCAAAAGCACGTAAAACTGCTTGGATTGCATAGGATTTAGAAGGCTTCTAATGTGACAGTAACATTTAGATATATGAAGTAGTATTTGAATAAAATAATTTCTATTTGAGTTTATGATATTTACGACGTCATAATGTTAAAATTACGTCGGATGTACAGTCTATACCCTAGTCGTTGGAGCGTAAAACCTCCTAATAAAATATTTTGAATGTGGACCCTGCCATGTCACACGCGCACGGTCGTCTTGATGTAAGGGAAACATAAGCCATATGAAGACCGACTAAGATCCATAGTATTTTGAAAGAGAAACCTGGTTATGCAAAGCAATCATTTGGTTTCGGGGTACACGATATGATCAAAGTTTTGCAGAATGTCGTGAAGAACTGCGTTCGTCTACTACCACATTCTGGGCTAGATGAGAATCTACGTTAGCATATGACATTCCCACCCCTGATATAAAATAAATTCACGTTATGTTGTCGACGCACACTTCATACTGCACTTGCCATGTTCAACCACGGGGTGAACCTCAGTTGTGTTAGACAGAATCTTCAGAGATTTTGAAGGACACAAACTTCTTCTCCTTGAGCATGTGACTGATCTCGGGTGCTGAATGAAGCAGCACCTGAAGTACACTTACCACTCGGAGCTCATGTCTAAGTTGGGCTCAATGTTCGCTCATCGGCGTACGAGCGTAGTGCCCGAATAAAAAGGCCAAGTGACCACATTTTGGGAACTGGTTGAGTTTGACTAAGGATATGAGCAATGGGATTGTCATGCACATCTGTAATTCTCCAACTCTTGTATTCACTTGGTGGCCACCAGTCGGATATTAGTTGAAGGTTGTGAATACTTGTACGGATGCCTTGGAGAAGTATTCCTTAAGGGAAACTAGGAAATAGGAGAATAACAGTTGAACAGGGGTATAGCGTGGCACATTAAAGGTACAGGTTGGCAATCAACGTTCCGCAGATGCTACAGCACTCTTAACCGATGAGTAGCGCGAAGTCCGTTATGTTTGCCGGTCGCACGAAAACCTCGTATGAACAATACGAGAACTCGATTGGGTCAGTGAATAAATATTGATGTGTTGGGCAACAAAATATTAATAGGCACCCTCCCATTCCGGCGAGTGGGAGTTTTTTTCATTTAGAGTAAATGGGCAGCCGTAATAGGAGCCCATTAATATAAGCCCAACATGCTAAGCACAATTGGGGTAGATTTGTTATGTATTTAGTATTAAATTTCAGAATATTATTTCAAATGTTAGAAATATATTAGTTTATTTACTTCCTAGAATAGAGTAAACGCTAGGTGCTGATGTTAGTATAAATAAAGATGTACGTTGACATTGTAAGGACAAAAACACCGAGAAAACAAATGAAGAAAATAAATAGAAGGGAGTTTCGTTGTTTTTACATTGTTATTATTATTGTTAGTTTGATTATTATTTTTATTTGTTAAAATCTTAACATAATTGTATTCCTCTTCATGACGACCCAACATTCTACCTCTGATCGTCACACCACCTCGCTCCTCGCCAAGCCCAGCCACCTCCGTTGCATGAACCGCTGCTTTAGCCTCCCTAGTTGATGATTATAGTGCCCCGGTCAACGGTTACTTACCCCGACCCTTTTCGGTATCCTATCTGAGCGGATTTAGTGTTCCGAGGTAACTTTCTTATATTGTTCAATTTTTTTTACGTTACCTGGTTCGTAGTTGGTTCCGATTATAATTTATTTGTATTTTATTTGTGGAGATAGTCATGTTTCGTTGTAAATTGATGTTCCATATTTAATTAGGACTTATGATTTTTATTGATGTGTGTCTGTCTTATAATTCAAGTTAATTATATTATAAAATAGGTTTAATTGTTTGTAAATTCATTATCAATTTCTATTAGTTTTCTCATTCCATAATATATTACTAATGTACTTAAAACGTGGAAAATCAAGTAAACAGAGTACCGAAAGGGCAAGATTATCACCATGTGTTTTAACTGACTGATTATATGCCTAGGTGTTTAATTCACTATTCCCTAGGTAAATTAAGTTTCTAATTAGCATTTAATTAACTAGTGGCGACTCTTTCAAAATCCATGTGTTTTCAAAGCATATCGCCGTAGGTCGTATTTTTAGGGTGCGACACTCCTTCCAAGGGAAATTTTTTCTGCTTAGTGGTGCCACCATATCGAGACTTCTCTGCATCAGAGAGGTTAGCTCGAATCACTGTCTCCTTGAAACCATGGGCAGATAGAAAATTTCGCATAGGGTTATTAGAAGGTGGGCGGGAGAAGAAGGAAGGAATGTTACCTGATAAGGTTCTAGAAGAAGCCATTGGATTCTTGGAGAGGGAGTGTAGAAAAGAAGCTTCTTAAGTAGGCTTCTAGTGAAGAGATTCCGACCAAAATCCTCTCATCAGAAGAATAAGGTCGATGATATTGGGGATTAATGAAGAAGGCGTTATACTTGTTAGCCAGGATGGTTCGCGAAGACAATAGAAGATATTGAGAGAAAGAAGAAGAAAACGAGAATGAAACAGTGAAAAGTGAAACAAGGTATTTATACTTGAGGAAGAAGGAGGTGAATCGGCAAGCCATCATTACTTTCTCATTCTTCACTATACCAATAAATGAGCTCCTTGGATAATTAACTTCCGCGGAAGACTCTCAAAAAGTAATCGTTATAAATCCTCTCCAAGAAGAGGAAATGACCTTTGCCTCAAACGGTCATGAAAGACTAAATAAGAGACGCCCCTTGAAAATAATCTCAAGAGAAAAAGAACTCCAAGAAAGATCCCGTCAGAATCATCAAATATAAAAAAATGCAAATATACTGAAAATAAGTACTCGAAACAGACCGTTATCTCTTTCGAGAAAAACCAACGACCAATGTCTCGGGGGTAAGTGTTAGAACCCTTATGATATAAGAGTATGAGTCGTGAACTTTAGAGTCGAGGACGAAAACTCGGTAACATAAAATGATCTCCGCGTGAAGTTAAAAAGAAAATGTTGGCGAGTACAAGTTCAAAGCATCATCCAAAAGTCGACGACTATGAGTGGGGGTACAGTATCCCTCAATAAAACACATCATCTTAAGGAATACAGTGAGGTGGCAACCTACTTCCCACCGACCTCAGAGAAAACCTTCCATCTTAAGGAATAGTGAGGTGGCAACCTACTCGTCACCAATTACAGAGGAAACCTTCCATCTTAAGGAAATGTGTGCTGGTAACATGCTTACACGGTATTTAGAAAGAAAGATGAGTTTGAAACCTACTTGTCACATGCTCTAACCGACACAGGAAGAAACCCTACTTAAAGGGTAATACCTCCACATAAAGTCGGTAACTTATGCCCTATAAATAGCAAGGTGTTTATCATTATACATTACGTTACATTTTTCTCTACAATTTAGATATCTCTATACTAACTTAAGTTTCGGAGTGGAATCAGGGGCACAATCCTCACCCCTTTCTCAGATCATCGCCAAACACTCGCGACCAAGAGGAGCTAGCGGCTATCCAATAGACCCTAAGGTGTGGAGATGAAGGCTAAGAGAAGTCCACCCCAAGTTTAGCCAGACATATCTTGATCCAACACAAGGTATAACTAATGATATTTTTGAAAATACCTAAATGAGATTCGATGATCTAGAGTACAAGCATATTTAATATTCTCTAGTTGGTTTTCCACAACGAGAGGTTTTAAACTTCTAAGTGATGTACAACAACTAGCTCTTGCAAAGCATGCCTGTCGCACAGTTGAGCCATATATAAAAGACAGACAAGGTGTTCGGAATATGTTTTCATGCAAACTAAGCACTCATGTTATGTGTGAGTGAGATATTTAGGATATTATTGCACACATAATGGGTGCTAGCGTGATTCGTGCAGAGAGTGGAGATCGATATGTCGAGTCCCGAAAGTTGACAACCGTTCCACGAAAAGAGCGTGAACCAAAGTGTCAGTTCCTCGATGTTGGCTACCACTCGAGGTAACTACCCAAAACTCTCATTGCCTATAAATAGACCTTGGATCGTGTCTAGAACACAAAAAATTTTACTCACGCTACTACTCCCATATCAACTCCATACAATGCTCTAGTTTCTAGTCTAAGGGTGAGCACCCATGGAGACCTGATGTGCAATCAGTCCAAGTGATGTATCCTCACCGATCGACATCCTGTTGTGATTCTAAACCACCATACGATGATCCGCTTCCGCCGCCGCAAACCGCCAAGTTAGATGGTAGCGTATCGTTCCTATTTCTACCGTATTATTAACGTACTAATTCAGTTGTTGGTTTTCTTGGACATGTACGTCGATAACCTACAAATTAGACACACTGAGATATGTATAACAACTGAAATTTAATTAAAGATATATATATATAAGAGTTGATATCTGACTAAGTTTCCATGTGGTTAGTATAGTTAAGTCTATGAATATATGGGTGGGTGCGGTGGACTCGGGCGGGTTTTTTGAAGAATAAAACCCGCCCATAAAGTCTGGGCCTTTTTATACTCGGGTGAACTCGGTTTCTATACCAATTAACACATATACAAAAATGCATATTAAAAATAAATATATATATATATATATATATATATCCTGAAAAATATGAAATTTATGTTCGGTTTTTAAACTAATTAACACATTTATTTTATTTTTTGCTAAATCGAACAAAATGTTCACACCTTTTAAAATAAAGTAAACATGAGATGATTCATATCATAGTTTTACATTGATTATATAAACAAAAATTTATCGTACAAAATGTTCACGTTAATGATCATATTATATGTCTCCAACGTTAATATTTTTAAAGTGTTATTATTTTTTGTAAGTTGGCAAGATTGGTTTTTTTTTTTTTCAGATTTCCAAAACTAGCTCGGGTTTCACTTTTTTTGGGGGGAAAAAAAAGGAATGGGCTACTAGTGGCGACCCTAGACCCATCCCGCTACATAATGTTCGAGCTCTCCTGCTCACGCTCTGAGTTTTTTCGACCAGACTTAGTGAGCAACCTGACGGTTTCTCATCCCCTGAGAACGAATGTAAAGTCTTTAAGCTCAAAAGGTTGATCTATGGTCTTAAACAATCGTCACAGCAATGCTACCATAGGTTCCACGAGCAAGTCGTGGGCAATGGATCCGTGAATCTGCACGAGGATACATGCGTGTACACTAAGACCTCATGGTCAAAGTTGGTCATCTAGACGTTATACGTTGATGACATCCTTCTTGTCGCGAACGATGTGAGTTATTTGATGAAGTCAAAGTCTTGGTTAGCATATGTATTTGAGATTAAGGACAAGGGAGAGACCACTTAAATCTTAGGCATTAATATTTCTAGAGATCGTGGCGCTCGTAGATTATGTCTTTCTCAGGAAGCCTATATCAACAAATGGTTGAGACGATTCAATATCTATGATGCTAAACCTATGGAGACACCAGTCTTATATGGGAGTGCAATGTCAAAGCGTGATGGCCAAAAGAACCTGGTAGAGCGTGAATAAATGAGAAGTGTCGAGTACCTCAGTACAGTAGGAAGTCTGATCTACATGATGCAATGCACTCGTCCAGATATTTGTCATGTTGTGGGATTAGTAGTGCGTTTCCAGTCGAACCCTGGTTATCAACATTTACGAGTCGTGAAACGAATAGTGAGATATCTGAAAGGTACGGCAGACCACAGACTGTGCTATGAGGGAAGTAAGCTTGAATTGGTACGATATAATGAAACCGGCCATGGTGTTGATCTAGATGATTGAAAGTCCACCTCGGGAGGAGTGTTTCTCCTTGCTAATGTCGTCATCTCTTGGATGAGCAAGACGAAATCCTACGTCACGTTGTCCACTATAGAATCCGAACAGGAGTTTGTCTGGCTAGAGATACTCTTGGCCATCTTGCTTGACGTCAAGGATGGGAGTAAGCCTTAGCGCATTTACTTTGATAGTCAAGCTACAATAGGGGCAGTCTAGAATCCGAAGTACCATAGTATAAAAAAACACATTGATATAAAATACAACTATATGAAGACTGTATTAGAAGACAAAATAATAGCAGACGAATTCATGCGTTTAGAAAACATGGTTGCGGATCCATTGACTAAACCCTTACGCAATGATGTTTTCGAAAAGCACGTAAAAATGCTTGGATTTCGTAGGATTTAGAAGGCTTGTAATGTGACAGTAACATTTATATATTTAAAGTAATATTTGAATAAAATAATTTCTATTTGAGTTTATGATATTTACGACGTCATAATATTAAAATTACGTCGGATGTACAGTCTATAAACTAGTAGTTGGACCGTAAAACCCCCTAATAAAATATTTCGAATGTGGACCATGCCATTTCACACGGGCACGGTCATCTTGATGGAATGTAAAATCAACCATATGAAGACCGACTAAGAGCCATAGTATTTCGAAAGAGAAACCTGGATATGCAAAGCAATCATTTGGTTTCGGGGTACACGACATGATCAAAGTTTTGCAGAACGCCGTGAAGAACTGCGTTCGTCTACTACCACATTCTGGGCTAGATGAGAATCTACGTTAGCATATGACATTCCCACTCCTGATATAAAATAAATTGACGTTATGATGTCGACACAAACTTCATACTGCACTTGTCATGTTCGACCACGGGGTGAGGCTTGGTTGTGTTAGACAGAATCTTCAGAGATTTTTAAGGACACAAACTTCTTCTCCTTGGGCGTGTGACTGATATCGGGTGCTGAATGAAGCAGCACCTGAAGTACACTTACCACTCGGAGCTCATGTCCAAAGTTGGGCTCATTGTTCGCTCCCAGGCGTACGAGCGTAGTGCCCGAACAAAAAGGCCAAGTGACCACATTTTGGGAACTGGTTGAGTTTGACTAAGGATATGAGCAATGGGGATGGTCATGCACATCTGTAATTCTCCAACTCTTGTATTCACTTGGTGGCCACCAGTCGGATATTAGTTGAAGGTTGTGAATACTTGTACAGATGCCTTAGAGAAGTATTCCTTAAGGGAAACTAGGAAATAGGAGAATAACAGTTGAACAGGGATACAGGGTGGCACATTAAAGGTACATGTTGGGAATCAACGTTCCGCGGATGCTACAACACTCTTAACCGATGAGTAGCGCGAAGTCCTTTATGTTTGTCGGTCGCACGGAAAATCTCGTATGAACAATACGGGAATTGGATCGGGTCAGTGAATAAATATTGATGTGTTGAGCAACATCATATTAGTAGGCACCCTACCATTCCGGCGAGTGGGAGTATTTTGCATTTAGAGTAAATGGGCAGCTGTAATAGGAGCCTATTAATATAAGTCCAACATGCTAAGCACAATTGTGATAGATTTGTTATATATTTAGTATTAAATTTCAGAATATTAGTTTTAAATGTTAGAAATAAATTAGTTTATTTACTTCCTAGAATAGATTAAACGCTAAGTGCTAATGTTAGTATAAATAAAGATGTACGTTGACATTGTAAGGACAAAAACACCAAGAAAACAGATGAAGAAATATAAATAGGAGGGAGTTTCATTGTTTTAATTTTTTTATTATTATTGTTAATTTGATTATTATTTTTATTTGTTAAAAATATTAACGTAATTGTATTCCTCTTCATGACGACCCAACACTCTACCTCTGATCGTCACACCACCTCACTCCTCGCCAAGCCCAGCCACCTCCGACGCATGAACCGCTGCTTTAGCCTCCTTAGTTGATGATTATAGTGCCCCGATCAATGGTTACTTACCCCGACCCTCTTCGGTATCCTATCTGAGCGGATATAGTGTTCCGAGGTAACTTTCTTATATTGTTCAATTTTTTCACGTTACCTGGTTCGTAGTTGGTTCAGATTAAAATTTATTTATATTTTATTTGTGGAGATAGTCATGTTTTGTTGTAAATTGATGTTCCGTATTTAATTAGGACTTATGATTTTTATTGATGTTTGTCTGTTTTATAATTCAAGTTAATTATATTATGAAATAGGTTGAATTGTTTGTAAATTCATTATCAATTTCTATTAGTTTTCTCATTCCATAATATATTACCAATGTACTTAAGACGTGGAAAATCAAGTAAACAGAGTACCGAAAGGGCGAGATTATCACCATGTGTTTTAACTGACTGATTATATGCCTAGGTGTTTAATTCACTATTCCCTAGGTAAATTAAGTTTCTAATTAGCATTTAATTAACTAGTGGCGACTCTTTCAAAATCCATGTGTTTTCAAAACATATCGCCGTAGGTCGTATTTTTAGGGTGTGACCCTCCTTCCAAGGGAAATTTTTTCTGCTTAGTGGTGCCACCATATTGAGGCTTCTTTGCATCATAGAGGTTAGCTCGGATCAGTGTCTCCTTGAAACCATGGGCAGATAGAAAATTTCGCATAGGGTTATTAGAAGGTGGGCGGAAGAAGAAGGAAGGAATGTTACCTGATAAGGTTCTAGAATAAGCCATTGGATTCTTGGAGAGGGAGCGTAGAAAAGAAGCTTCTTAAGCAGGCTTCTAGTGAAGAGATTCCGACCAAAATCCTCTCGTCAGAAGAATAAGGTCGATGATACTGGGGATTAATGAAGAAGGCGTTATACTTGTTAGCTAGGATGGTTCGCGAAGACAATAGAAGCTATTGAGATAAAGAAGAAGAAAACGAGAATGAAATAGTGAAGAGTGAAACAAGGTATTTATACTTGAGGAAGAAGGTGGTGAATCGGCAAGCCATCATTACTTTCTCCTTTTTCACTATACCAATAATGAGCTCCTTGGATAATTAACTTCCGCGGAAGACTCAAAAAAAGTAACCGTTGTAAATCCTCTCCAAGAAGAGGAAATGACCTTTGCCTCAAACGGTTATGAAAGACTAAATAAGAGACGCCCCTTGAAAATAATCTCATGAGAATAAGAACTCCAAGAAAGATCCCGTCAGAATCATCAAATATCAAAAAATGCAAATATACCGAAAATAAGTACTGGACACAGAACGTTATTTCTTTCGAGAAAAAGCCAACGACCAATGTCTCGGGGATAAGTGTTAGACCCCTTATGAAATAAGAGTAAGAGTCGTGAACCTTAGAGTCGAGGACGAAAACTCGGTAACATAAAAGGATCTCCGCGAGAAGATAAAAAGAAAATGTTGGCGACTACAAGTTCAGAGAGTCATCCAGTCGACGACTATGAGTGGGGGTACAGTATCCCTCAATAAAACACATCATCTTAAGGAATTCGGTGAGGTGGCGACCTACTTCCCACCGACCTCAAAGAAAACCTTCCATATTAAGGAATAGTGAAGTGCCAACCTACTCGTCACCAACTACAGAGGAAACCTTCTATCTTAAGGAATGGTGAAGTGGCGAGCTACTCGTCACCAGCTACAGAGAAACTTTCCTTCTTAAGGAAATGTGTGCTGGTAACCTGCTTACACGGCATTTAGAAAGAAAGATCAGTTGAAAACCTACTTGTCACATGCTCTAACCGCCACAGGAAAAAAACCCTACATAAAAGGGTAACACCTCCACATAAAGTCGGTAACTTATGCCCTATAAATAGCAAGTTGTTTATCATTATATATTACGTTACGTTTTTCCTCTACAATTTAGATATCTATATACAGACTTAAGTTTCAGAGTGGAATCAGGGGCACAATCCCTACCCCTTTCTCAGGTCCTCGCCAAACACTCGCGACCAAGAGGAGCTAGCGGCTATCCAATAGACCCTAAGGTGTGGAGATGAAGGCCAAGAGAAGTCCACCCCAAGTTTAGCCAGACATATCTTGATCCAACACAAGGTATAACTAATGATATTTTTGAAAATACCTAAATGAGATTCAATGATCTAGAGTACAAGCATACTTAGTATTCTCTAGTTGGTTTTCCATAACGAGAGGTTTTAAACTTCTAACTGATGTACAACAACTAGCTCTTGCAAAGCATGCCTGTCGCATAGTTGAGCCATATATGAAAGACAGACAAGGTGTTCATAATATGTTTTCATGCAAACTAAGCACTCATGTTATGTGTGAGTGAGAGATTTAGGATATTGCACACATAATGGGGGCTAGCGTGATTCGTGCAGAGAGTGGAGATCGATATGTCGAGTCCCGAAAGTTGACAACCGTTCCACGAAAAGAGCGTGAACAGAAGTGTCAGTTCCTCGATGTTGGCAACCGCTCGAGGTAACTGCCCAAGACTTTCATAGCCTATAAATAGACCTTGGATCGTGTCTAGAAAACAAAAAATTTCACTCACGCTACTACTCCCATATCAACTCCATACAATGCTCTAGTTTCTAGTCTAAGGGTGAGCACCCATGGAGACCTGATGTGCAATCAGTCCAAGTGACGTATCCTCACCGATCGACATCCCGTTGTGATTCCAAACCACCATACGATGATCCGCTTCGCCTCCGCAAACCGTCAAGTTCGATGGTAGCGTATCGTTCCTATTTCTACCGTATTATTAACATACTATATCGGTTGTTGGTTTTCTTGGACATGTACGTCGATAACCTACAAATTAGACACACTGAGATTTGTATAACGACTGAAATCTAATTAAAAATATATATAAGAGTTGATATCTGACTAAGTTTCCATGTGGTTACTTTAGTTAAGTCTATGAATATATGGGTGGGGGCGGCGGGCTCGGACGGGTTTTTTGAAGAATAAAACCCGCCCATAAATTCTGGGGCTTTTTATACTCGGGCGAACTCGGTTTCTATACCAATTAACACATATACAAAAATGCATATTAAATATATATATCCTAAAAAATATGAAATTTATGTTCGATTTTTAAACTAATTAACACATTTATATTATTTTTTGCTAAATCGAACAAAATGTTCACACCTTTTAATAAAAGTACACATGAGATGATTCATATCATAATTTTACATTGAATATACAAACAAAAATTTATCGTACAAAATGTTCACATTATGATCATTTTATATGTCTCCAACGTTAATATTTTTAAAATGTTATTATTTTTTGTAAGTGGGCAAGATTGGTTTTTTTTCAAATTTCCAAAACGAGCTCGGGTTTCCCTTTTTTGGGGGAAAAAATAGAATGGGCGATCCTAAACCCATCCCACTACGTAATGTTCGAGCTCTCTTGCTTATATTCTGAGTTTTTTCGACCATACTTAATGAGCAACCAGCGCACGCAATTGTCTCGTCAATGAAGCTAAACTAGTATACAACGAGCTCAGGTTCTGGTCGAAACAGATTCTTCGAAACAAATTAGAGACGGTTTTCCTCAAGTTTGAGTTTTTTGGTTTTTTATTTATGTCCACGCAAACGTTGACTAGTCTTTGGGAGCCACTTCGTTGCCGCGGCGAAATCGTCCCGCTTTCTTAAAATAGTAATGTTTTAAAATGGTTATAATTGTCTTAATCTATTAAATATAAATAAAAAAACAAATTACCTATTTAACAAGTTGCAGGTTACTCAAGTATATATATTAATATTTTATTATTTACTTTTATATAAATATTATTTAAATCATTAACAATAAAAAAAAATACCCAAAAATAATAAATTTATACTATTAGAATTTTTATGCTAAATAATTTTAGTACTCTTATTATATATATAAACTTAAACACAAATAAATATAGTATTTTTTTTCCAACTAAATATAGTATTAAATACACATTTTTTCAATAATACTTAAAATATTTTGTTGTTGATGAATTAAATTTATTTTTGATCTGTTATCATTGTATATCGTAAATAATTTTAAAAACAAATATAGTACTACTTGAATTACACTTTTATATATTTAAGAAAAATAACGTGTACTCCGCTCGTGCAATTTTAATTTTAAAATTTTGAGTTACGTTTTATATTATGTAACAAATAAATCAATTTAGGTTTATTTGTTGTCTCTTTACCAACAAAAATTAATAAAAAAAATTTTAATTATAGGTAATTCATATAACAAATATGCGCCAAAACAAATACACTTAGAAAGAAATAAATATTTTTATACGAAAAAATATATAAATGTCATGTTTGTACTAAAATATTTTAAATTAACATGTCACATGCTGCTTTCATAACTTTATCAGGTTTTTCATTTTGACTCTAGAGAATCAGGGATGCCATCAGAAGCAAACGGTGCTTGGATGTTAACACCTAAAAAATATAAAATATTTTCGTTAATACATTTATAATGAATTACATATTTCGTAGTTACTGTACATAGTACTTACTGTAGATTGTGTTATATTAGGAATCTCTTCTAGGTGTTGCATGAAGTGTATAACTTAGAGACCGCAATTAACCCTATTTATGCACAATTGAAATTTTTAATATAAATGTGATAATAATATATTGTACAACATCACGATTTAAAATTTAAGATATTTTACATACCAATCATTAAGTGCCGCTTTATTTGGAACAGTAGAAGGGGTAACAAACTTCCAATCATGGAGTATGTTAATTTTCCATTTGTTTAATTCTCCAGTGGTCACTTAACGTGTTTTGTCTATGTCCACTAATGTATATATTTAAAATAATTAGGTAGCCAATGTTAGATTTTTAATTAACTTTATCAGTTAAATTTTTTTTTGGCAGAGTTTATTTCAATTAAATAAAAGCAGTATGTTGCTTCAGCTAGTATTTTTCATTTTAGGTACAATGTTATTAAGTAAATGTTTTTTTTTCTCTTCCGTAAATGCATTCTCTTTATTTATATATATATTGCTAAGAAAAGTATGACCTAAAATTTTATGAAAAGTAATAATATCTTTGTATATAGTCCCATGTTATTAGATTCGAACCGAAACCTAAACCCGTGAGGGATTCGATTTCTGGTTTATCGGTCGAATCGGTCCGAGTGCGGTCTGACCATTTGTTCAAATACAACAAAAAAAAAATAAAAAATTGGTTTTGACAAAAAAAAAAGTATCGGCAGTCTTTTTGGTTTTAACAAATGGATGATATGTTTTTTTATTATAAAATTTAAATGCTTTTTAAAAAAAAATTAAGAAAAGTTAGTTTTGACAAAAAAAAATTCTTCTCGGCAGTCTTGTTCAGAAATTTTTTTTTTATTATAAATTTTGGGTGTTTTTTTTATAACAAAATTAAGAAGAAAAAAAAATTAAGAAGAAAAAAAATTATTTTCTCTCTCTTTAACAGGTTATTAGTTTATAATCTATTATATAATGGCCAAAGGTCATTTTGTAACCGCCAAATTTCTATATGATTATCTATATTACTAAGGCAGAACTTGATTTTACACAAATACCCTTCTGAATATTAGGTGAATTAATTAATGTAATCAATTAACTTAGGGTTTTGTAGTAATTTATTATTTCTAAATATTTGAAGAAAAAACATTACAAATTGTCACTACAAAGAATCGAACCTATGATTTAATGCATAAAAGCCACACACCTTTACCATCTATGCTAATAAAGTATTTGTTACTCTCTTAATACTTAATTGTATTAAACAGTTCGAATACTAAAATTAACTTAAATTGTGCAAAAAAAAAATTATATCAAGTTTAAATATAATCTAAAAATTTAAAATAAATTCTAGATGGACCGAGAGAAAAAAAAAAATCATCAGAATCGCATGATGATCATGTTTTGAAATTTAACTAACAATATTAATGTATTTCTAATGCATATCGTTGTATGTTCATGATGATACGTTAAGAACCAATATTATTAATACATTTTCACGAATAAATGTTATGATACAAATCATGATTTATTGTTGAAAAGTGGTTCTTTCATTTTCCTTTTCCACTTTTAGCGTATTTTATTATTTCAAAAAATTTTAATTGATTTTGAATAGTGACATAAATATTAGCCCTACTATTATGTGCATATACATCTACAATTGCAAAATATAATCAAATTAACTTTTTCTTAATTGGCTTAAGTGGTTTTTCTTAATGTGTATATTAAATATACTGGTATATGCTAGAAGTGTGTGTATTGTCGTCTTGGGACATAATGAGTCTGGCTTTAAGGAATTACAAATGCATCATTAGCTCTGATAATATAAGAATAGAACTTGATTAAAAAAAAAATCACGCACTAAGGGATTCTTTGTTGTTCAACGAAAAATGAGCTAAAACATATACCCACCTACGATTTAATGCATAAAAGTCATACGTCTTTACCATATATATATGCTAATAAACTTTGTTACTATCTTAATACTTAATTGTATTAACTGGTTCCGAATACTGAACCTAACTTAAATTGCGAAAAAAATACTATATCAAGTTTAAAAATAATCTAAAAATTTAAAATAAATTCTAGATGAACCGAGAGAAAAAATTATCGGAATCGCATGATTATGTTTGGAAATTTAACTAATAATATTAATGTATTTCTAATGCATATCGTTGTAAGCTCATGATGATACGTTAATAGCCAATAATATTAGTATATTTTCACGAATAAATGTTATGATACAAAGTATGATTTATTGTTGATAATTGGTTCTTTAATTTGTTTTTCCACTTTTAGCGTATTTTTATTATTTCAAAAAAACTTAGTTAATTTTGAATAGTGTCATAACTAAATTAGCCCTACTATTATGTGCATATAAATCTACAATTGCAAAATATAATCAAATTAACTTTTTCTTAATTGGCTTAAGTGGTTTTTCCTAATATGTGTATTAAATATACTGGCATATGCTAGAAGTGTGCGCATTGTCGTCTTGAGACATAATGAGTCCGGCTTTAAAGAACTACAAATTGCATTATTAGCTCTGATAATATAAGACCAAAACCTTATTAAAAAAAATCACCCACCAAAGGGCTCTCAGTTGTTCAACGAAAAAGAAGCAAAAACACATTAAATGATTCTTAGTCTCTCGAGCATTATTATAATTTTTTAATAGTTTGTTCAAAACTTTATATAATATGTTATATTTTACATAAATTAAGTCAATTTTTTTTGCAATGCTCACGTATGTCTATAATCGTAAACAAAAGTAAATTGATATTTTAATCCACTTAAGTGGATTTCCCTAATGCTTATACTAGATACCTGCGCGCGGTACGCGCGTGCGCGTTGTCTTCCTGAGAATGTTGTAATGACATCATTAGAATGACTCCGAGAATGATACAAGATCAGCTCGATTCCTAAGATGATACAAGAACATAACCGTATTTTCTTAAAAAATTCAATTAAACTATGTAACATACTGTTATAATGAAAATAAAAAAAATTCTAAAAAATTTAAAGTAAAATGCTCGAGGGACCGGGAGCTCTATAGTGAATGTTCTTACTCCCGGTCCCTCGAGCATTTTACTTTAAATTTTTTAGAATTTTTTTTTATTTTCATTATAACAGTATGTTACATAGTCTAATTGAATTTTTTAAGAAAATACGGTTATGTTCTTGTATCATCCTAGGAATCGAGCTGAACTTGTATCATTCTCGGAGTCATTCTACTGATGTCATTACAACATTCTAAGGAAGACAACGCGCACGCGCGTAGCGCATGCAGGTATCTAATTTTTTTTAATACTTTTAAGTAATTTTCCTTTTTAAATTTGAAGTTACTATTTTTGAAAATGCGTGAACATTCCACGCATATAATAATTTCCCCTAGTCTTTAGTTAGTTTTAGAACGGGGGAGGGGGAATTCTTGGTGGTTATCTTAATAAACGGCTGCCACGTCACCCGCTCCCCTCAATTTCTTTCTCTTGAATTTCCCCGCCACTGTTACTTACTGCTCTTCTTCATTGCAGACTTATTCATTCCTCCTCCTCCCGTGAAGAAGTCCGACCCTGCCTGCCATGGACCGTCGACAATCCACCGCCAAGAAGCTGCCCTATCCTCTGCCGCTTAGGCGAGCGCTATCAACTCCACTCGCTATCAGCCCAAAAACTCGCTCTCTTCTTGCTCAAGCCATGGTCCGATCTCAATCCGTGCTTCAGAAGCCCAACTCTCCTTCTCATCAGACGGAGGTCGTGGCCCAAGTTGCCCAGGTCCGATCCACGCTGCTGAGGCTCGGCCAGCGGCCAGACCGCGAGAAGGTCGACGCGGCGAGGTCAAAGCTGCGGGCAAAAGAGTCTAATCTGTCGAAGAAGCTCCAGGAAATCGTCTTAACGCCGCGGCCCAAGCATATGGATCGATTTGATTGGAGGGCGCAGCTGATGGAGAGGGAGAAAGAGTGCAGGGAGGGTGCGGAGAAGGAGCTGGGTGTGTACAGAGCGTTGGTTTCGCTGGACGAGATGCACGATAAGTACGGGAAGCTGCTTAGAGAGGCGGAAGAAAGGCTTGTGAAATTGTACGAATCTGGCTTGGATGGTACCGTAGAGAGCTGGGCGTCTGAAAGCGATGGAGGAGTGGAGGTTGAGTTTGTTGATTTGTTGCGTAGGGCGTTGGGGAAAGGCGGCTTCGAGTGTGTCAATTTTTCAGGTGAACGATTGAAGGTTTTGCCGGAGAAAGTGTTTGGTAGCATTCGAAGGGTGATTCTGTTTAATCTCTCCTGTAACCAGCTTCAGGTCATCCATTCTTCTTCCTCTCCTCTCTTGTTACGAAAGCCATTTTGTGATAACAATCCATATTCTATAGCTGGGACTAACCATATACATCAATCAGTATTTCAATCTTGACTTGCCATGGATAGAGATATTTGAAACTACAAGTTGGTTTTGGTCAGTCCTTTCACCATCCAGCCAACAATTTGTTAGACTAACACTAACCTTAGCTGTAAAGTACATGAGAATGGACCACACGTTGAATAAACTCTAGAGTTTCATCCTACTTTGGAGTTTACTAATTGGCTAACTTTATATCTGTCATTGAAATGCCTAAAATGCCTACCTAGTTTGTTAGATAGAACTGAGATATTATTTGTTGTTGTAAATTTTGACATTCTGAATCCTTCTTTTGAGGGAAGCAGGCAATTCCTGAGACAATAGCTGCACTGGACTACCTGCAGGAGCTCAACATTTCTTCAAATCTCTTATTATCGCTGCCTGATTCTATTGGCCTGTTGCACAAATTAAGAGTTTTGAATCTTTCCGGAAACAAACTAAGTGCCTTACCTGACTCAATTGGCCAGTGCAGGTGATTTAACTATTACCATTACAATCAGGGTACATTAAAGTAGTTTGTATGATATGATTGAAACTCAATTGTTTTGTGCGGGTTCAGGTCTCTGGTGGAATTAGATGTGAGCTTCAACAACCTCACCTACTTGCCAACCAGTATTGGATATGAACTATTGAAACTCCAAGTTCTTCTCATCTGTTACAACAAGATAAGATCGATTCCTTCCTCGGTCTGTGAAATGGAGTCGTTACGCCACCTGGATGCTCACTTCAACGAGCTTCAAGGGCTCCCACCTGCCATTGGGAACCTCACAAACCTCGAGACTCTCAACTTGAGCAGCAACTTCAGTGACCTGACAGAACTCCCCGACTCGATCGGGGACTTGGCCAAACTCACACAACTAGATCTTGGCAGCAACCAAATCCAGGTTCTTCCCTTAACTTTCTGGCGCCTCAAGAATTTGAAGAAACTCAACTTGGACCAGAATCCACTTGTGGTTCCTCCAATGAAAGTTGTGCATGAGGGAATCGGAGCTATCCATTCCTTCATGGAGAAGAAATGGCGAAGAACCATGGTTGAGGAAGAAGAGGGTCCATTAAAGGCAGATGGTATCAAAGTGCAGGACCTCATTGTTGAACGGTTGTGTTACCGTTGCTTTCAGGAATGCTTTCGGGGACAGGGTAGCTCATTGGAGATCTCCTGAACTGAAGAAGTAAAGAAAGAAGACAGTTTTTGTTGATTGGCACGGCAATTACTAAGGTAACTGCAGTGTCTTCTTCTTGTTGATGGTACTGTAAATAGATGCAGTTTGGTTTGAATTGAATGACTTCTTCACACGTTTCCAGTTTTTCACCCACCTTTATATTGGTGTTGTGTCGTTGTATAGATAGATGATCTAAGGATGCAATTTGGTGGTGCATCATTCAATTGATTCTTCATCATGTGTCATACCGCACGATCGTGCGCTTAATAGTTCTAGGTATGTGTTATTATTCATTCTGATGTTTTATAGACTATGAATGTGGTCACGAAGTGTACAACTCTTGGGTGATGTGGTTGGAGTATCGGACTTTGCCCTATAGTTTTTCAAGCGAAAATGACGATCTGAGCAAGACACATAGTATACAATGGGATTTGACTTTTTTGGCCAAATTCTTTCGTTTCGAGGGTTAAAATTGCAGTTTTATGTATCTTCAGGTCTTATTTGAAATTTGTCGGTTTTGTTGGATTTATTTGTTAATTTCGGAATTATATAGGGTTTTAGATTTCTTTATATAAACTCTGTTTAGCAGTCTTAGTTATTAAGTTTTGAAATTACTAATGAAAAATCGAGGGTTTCCTCAATTGTGTGTGTCAATTCATCGACATTATTCTGAACAACAAGTTTTTGTGCCTTCTATCCATCAAATTCGCATCCCCCTTGAATCAACGAGTGTTTGTCTCATCTATCACTATTACACTGCATCAGATTAGTGTCCCACGTCTATCCCATCACGCTGCATCATTGGGTAACTGCTAAATTTGTATAGTTCTCCAAAATTTGTATAGTTCTGTACTAATATGTATTTATGGTACTTTTCTGTAATAATCAATAAAAAAAGATGATGATGATGATGCAATTTGCAGGCTGAGAAGTTAGTTGGTTAGATGTATCTCCTTACACTTGTATATCTACTTTAATTTATTAGTCTTCAACGGCTTTCTAAAAGAAGGAAAGACCGTTCTGGGTTGTTGTCACGAATCAAAAAATTCAAGAAGAGGTCGACTAAGCATTTCTGTTTCATTGCTGACGTTAAGCTAAAACTCAATGCTGACGTTAAGCTAAAACTCAACGGTTGACAAATTGTAGGTGCTTACATGTACCAAGACCATTTAGGTACGTTTAATAGTGGATTTACAAAGTGCTTTTGCACTAAAAAGCACTTTGGGCGAAAGCTGGAGCATTTGGTAACAAACGTTCAAAGTGTTTTTTTTTTTTTTTAAAGTAGTGCTTTCTGATAAAAAAAAAAAAATCGAAGCAGTTGGGTGGTGCTTTCTAAAAGCCACTTTCTGGAAAAACACTTTTGTCATGTTTTTATATATCGTTTTTACCCTTAAAAACATTTTTATAAATCCTAAACTACCCTTAGATAAAATTTACAACTTTATTAAACTTAACAGTTAACATTATTTTTTCTTATAAAAAAATAAATAATTGTATATATAAATAAATATTTAATAAATTAAAAACTTACCTTATCTATAAGAATATTTGTGAAATCCTCCAATTGGTAGTCACTGTTCGCATACTCTCCATAGAGGTACACCTCGGAGGTTTTCCGGCCACCGCACAAAGCTCATGGCGACTTAGATTATTCATCCCTGCCTTCGCTCCACGTCAATCATCCATACCAAAACTTCAGACCTAACAAGCAATCTCATATGTAACCTACACAAGCAACTTCCGTCGAGTTATACACGAAATTAATGCATTTTCATACTCCCTTTGCCACCGACCAAACAACTCCTCCGGAAGTTTTATCAGTGTTTAAGGCCTGCTGTATCCCTGTTCCTGCTCAAATCATTTATGACAAAGGTAATCATCACTCTAAGCTCAGAAGTCCTCCTTGCAGAAGCCGCCCGACGATCTCTCGGCTTGTCCAATCCACAATATCAGTGCCCGCTACAACCCAACTGCTAAATACTACCATAGATCCCGAGCTTGTATATATCTCCCCTCAGAAAATGGGTTGTGTTGGGTTCGCTTCAACACTTGGGCTGCTTCGGGCTTTTGCTTTTCACGAACAGGCTTCTTCCTTCACGATCGGGCTCGAGATATATGTATAAGGACGGGAACGCCGCAATCCTTAATACACAATCACCGAGCTGGACTTCGATCCTCAACCTTGGACTCTCGATCTTCGGGTCCTGCACGAAGGGCAGTAACCAGCGTGGGGGGTGGGGGGGGATGCTGGTTGGGCCCACTCCGATGCTCAAGTTATCACTTTTAGTGAGAGAAAGCCTTAGAGAGAAGTCAGAGCATTTCAAGTCCAAAAGTGAGGGAATTGTCTAAAATGAGAGACCTAGGCCCCTATTTATAGGGAACCTAAGGATCATGCTCAATTTGGAATGGCTTGATGTCGGTATGTGGAAATACGTATACCGTCACCAAGGTGGACTATGCGTGCACCGACTTCTCGCAATCGGCAAAAATAACCGGGGTGAGCGCGGAGGAAAAAACGTAATCCGGACCGGTCCGGATTGCCTTAGGCAATCCTGACTGGTCCGGATCGCCTTAGGGCAATCTGGAAGTCCTTCGGCCCGGGAATTGCGCGTATCCCGGACCGTTTTAGACTTGGGTGTCCGCGAAAGGTTTTTTTTACGGGTTTTGGGATATTTTACGAGGCCCGAAATGTAAATACGAACCCGAATTGGACAGATATCTAACACTTGCCCCCGAGTCAAGTAGTGGTTCAAAACCCGTGCTTGACTCTTTTCAAAGATAAGATATTCGTCCAATTTAGGTTCGGTACAGACCTCAGGGGTGGCCTGTTTGTCAATTCGAATGTTGAGATCATAAATTCGACCAACTTTTAATTTTCCACCGTACGTACGTAATCTGTTTACAAGGTTAGCATAATAGACAATATGCGTACAACGATATGCAATTATATTCTTAATATCATGTAACGAGTGAGAAAAAAATTTATAAAGCATGATAATATCATGGTACATGATGTAAACATGTAACATGTTGTCAGTATGCAAATGACGACATAATAGACGATGATGTAATCATGTAATAAGAAAAACACTTAGAATAATATAAAATTGGAAAACATGCTTGTCAACATTGAGCATGATGTAAACATAGTAAATGATGCAAGCATGTAGTATGATGCAAGCATGAAGTATGGTGTAAATGTGAGACATGATATAAACATGAGATTCATACTTAGATTATGAAAATAATCATGTAATGATCACAAATAATAATTGTGCACGATAAATTCTATGTACGTACTATGGAATAATAATTGCGTGTAGTGTGTCATGAAGCATTGTGTAATATGTATGTAATATGAACATGTGAGAGATTCAAAGATGCTTGTAAAGGTTGCTAAGGACTTATATGAAAATACATGAAAGTTTAGTCCTTAGCACATGGTGTAGACATTATTAGTAAAAATTAGGAGAGAGAATATTTATTAGCTTACATCCTTTATAGATAAATCTCCAAGAAGCTCTCCATTCTTGATGAAGATGAAGCTTTTGAGATCATGGATTTGGAGTAGACACATCATTGTTGATATCAATTGGATTCCGGTGTGGCATGAGTTAATTCGGACTCGCTTCGTGTTGGTGAGTTCAATTTCGTACATGGTTGGACATTTCTCGATTTCTTTTGGCCTTGATTCAATCTTGAAATCACTATGTACCTAGTTATCTTATCATGCATACAAGGTGTTTGATAAAATGCATTAGAATACTTAACCCTCGAATTGGCCAAAATTTTTCTAAGTGCTACAAATTTTAGAAAAGTGCAAATGAATCGTTATACTTCCCTTATGCATAGTGTTCATTGCCGACATGTTGTTCCATGCCTTAGCCGTTGTTTTTGAATGCTCGATATTGATGATTGGTAGTTGTATGTTGGTAATGATATCTTAGGCAATGAACGTTGAGCGTCATGTGTAGACTGTCGGTCATCGTCTGCAAACATGCTAAAACACTTAGAAAATATTTTAACAATATTTAATGCTTGTTACCATAGATGTCGTTGTATGAGCTTTGTCGATAAGTATCGTAGGAATGTTTAGGAGGTATTGTGTAGAAGTTGATAATAGCTACTTGATGTATGCAATCCATCTTTTTCGACATGTACGTACGTACATGGAAATACTTAGAAAATATTTTCTCCTTGTCGACATGCATCCTTGTCGACATGTATGTACGTACATGGAAACACTTAGAAAATATTTTCTCCTTGTCGACATGCATCCTTGTCGACATGTATGTACGTACATGGAAACACTTAGAAAATATTTTTCACTTGTCGACATGCATCATTGTCGACATATATGTACGTACATGGAAACACTTAGAAAATATTTTCTCCTTGTCGACATGCATCCTTGTCGACATGTATGTACGTACATGGAAACACTTAGAAAATATTTTCTCCTTGTCGACATGTATGTACGTACATGGAAACACTTAGAAAATATTTTCTTCTTGTCGACATGCATCCTTGTCGACATGTATGTACGTACATGGAAACACTTAAAAAATATTCTTCACTTGTCGACATGCATCCTTGTCGACATGTATGTACGTACACGTATGTGCGCACTTGCCCCCACACTTAGAATCTTTTCTCTATTTCTGGCTATGTATGTTGTATCCATATGCTTGGTGTAAACACAGGTTGTATGCCAACTGTATGCTAACACTTGATAATATGCTGACACATAGTAGTATGCTGACAGCTTGCAATATGCCGACTGTCATCCTGAGCAAAACACTTAGAAAATATTTCGCCCTTGTAATCATGTATGCTACGAGTATGAGCTCGATGTTGACATGTAAGGTTTATGTGTTGAAGAAGTTTCCCCCCTTGCGTGATGCTTGTTACTTGTTGCGCGAAGACTAACGAGTCTTGTACGTACATAGTTGTCTCACCTGGAGCGTCCATTGCATAAATGTTTGCATAAGTGTTGATGAGTGTTTGCGCACTGACTAGATTGTTGGTTGCATTTTTCAGGATATCAGATCTTGCTGTCTTCTTGTCGGAATTAATCTTCCCACGACTATTATTATGAGCAAGTCCACTATCTCCATTCTGCGAGTAACTCTGTGTTCGGATGTCGACATGGTTGAGCAGCTAAATAATACACCAAGTGTAGATGTTGATGTCCTTTATGACTTGTATCATGTTGTAATGTAGGTTGGACTTGATGGAAAAAGCTTGTCTTTGCAGATAGCCGATGTGTACAGTAATCCGCTTGTTGGGAGGTATGTCCGTACAAGTGCCCCCGCTACTCTGGAGTCTCCGGACACGGTCGCGGTAAAGGACTTCTGAGTAAGACGTCTCCTTGTATCTTCTTTGAACTTGTTAATTTTCCAAGTTGTTGCTTTCATGTTGCTGAACGCGTGGTTGCAGTTCCTGTCTTTAGTACAATTCTCAAAAGATCCGACGCAGGGGTGCGTTCCTCGAGCGTTTCTTAGTTCTTTATGCCGAGCACGACCGTGCTAATTCTTTCTTGTGATAAAGGGAATAGAGTTGAGGGTCGTGTGGTGGTGCCTTCTGCCCCCCGATCGAGGGACCGGCCCAAGGAGGAGCGTTCCTCCCATTGAGGTAACATTTGTTGATGACTGATTTTGATGCACGTATTGCGGATTGTCGCGCTTATATTGAAGAGCTATGTCGTGTTGAAGTTGAAGCGACCATTCTTGTCATGTCCTTTGTGTGGATGACGACATTGCATTTGATGTTGACATTATGAACTCTTTGCCATAGATCCTTAGAGATGATGTTATCTCTTGGTTAGTGTCAGGTTGTCCGCTTCCAGTATGTTGAACCCTTTGTGAATGGGTTGATGTTGTTTTGATAATTCTTTGTTTATGTCTTTGCTTGCATGATATTTCGTCACTTGGACCTGTTTTAAATAATAATAAACATATGATAACTTGTTAGTAATATTTCATACCTTGAGCTATCTTGATTGTCCGTATGTATTGGACTTGCATGACAGGATTGAACTCCTTGTTGTGATGGATAGAACATAGAATGTTGCGACTTGCGCATTGCAGGGTGTTATGTACACTTGGTACTTGTAGCATTGCAGGTAGTAATGTACTTGGCACTTGGCCTTTGATATGTAGCAGCGTCGTCTTGGCGAAGCAAGACTTAAGTTTATACCGTCTCTTAGTTCCACTCTAAGGCGACGTTGTTGCAAGATACTTCTTGCTGATTTTGTTGTTTTGGCGTTAAATGCTAAAGAGCAAGATAACGTTATACAAGACTCGACTTGTAAGTTTGATGAGTTTTGTACATGGTTTGCTTTAAAAAGCGTATAACATGAAACTATCCTTTTTCAGGCTTAAGTCTTCATGGTGTATGAACCCTTAAGAGAGTATGCATACTTTTAGTGTGTGGGGTTGTCGTCTAAAAAGAGGACTTCCGCCACGATGTGGTGATCAGTCCCATCACTGCATTTGCTGCATCCTGTTTCTTTTCAGGGAATGGCTATGAACATGAGGATTTGCTTCTAAGAACATTTCGCAGCATGCCATTTTTAGAAGTAAACATGGGGTTTTCCCTTACAAAGAGGATACCAAAGCATGCTACTTTTGATAGTAAATCGTAGTGTTTATCCAAGATATTGCTTACTGTTGACGCCTTTGGAATAGTCGTCACTTTGAGTAGAGAATTTTGTAAGTCCCTTTTTGTATGTAAGCCGCAAGTTGTCATTGCCATATATAAGTTGTCTGTGCACATAGCGTAATGGCTTTGTGTTGCCGACATCTTCTTGATATAGCCGCTGTTATGGATGGAGAAATAAACTCCCTGTTGGTGTAAATAATAGATATGTTGGTGTTGTATGCCATAAATTACTTCTTGAACATAATGCTTAGCTTGTATTGTTGAAGTAGATATTATGTGCATAGGTTACTACTTGGTATAATTCCCATGTAGTAATCGTAGTGTAGCATGTACCTACGAACAGAGTTGCTCTTTGACAGATAGTTGCAATGTTTACAAGTTTGCAAAAATATGGAGTTATGAAATTTTCTTTTTAGTAATGCATATAATAGATAAAGTAAAGGAGTCTGATACGAGGACTCCTTGTTTGTGCAGGAAACTTCCCTAAGTGCGGACGCGGTAGGTACGGATCATGACAGGTGCGCATATGTCGGGAGCGGAGCTTTTTCAAGTATCACCCGCTATATGTGATTGTGAATATGTCGGTATGAACAGCGACTATGTATTATTGTATGCGTCCTCTAGTTGATACGTGTTGATGCCTCCTTAGCATGATGAACATGCTTATATATGATCATTGCTTGGTGTTTCCTTCTTAGAAGAAAGGTACCGCGTGTTCTTGCAATTATTCGTTTCTTCACTTCGGTGGAATGTCGAGCACTTGTCAGCTTGGTGCCCCCCAAGTCGCTTGGCAGTCGTACCGCTGTTTCCTGATGGTTTCTATTACTTCATCTTCTGACCGTGATACGCCTACTTGGACCATCCTTTCTGGCTCATCTATCTTGATTTCTTATAATGCTTAAACGAAAGTAGGACGTGCATGATCTACCCTTGGGTTTTCATCAATGAAGGGAATTCCGATATTGCTTGTCTTGACATCATGTTGGAGTGCAACCTTGTAGCAGTCTTTTGATAGCTGTTGATCTCCCTTCCTTTCACCCATTCCTGCCTTTGTTGGAAACTTGATTTTTTTGGTGTGATGTTGACGCTATCATACCCCACTTGTTCATGGTTGTATTCCTTAGGATTCCATTATATGCGTCTGTAATCACGAACGGAACGCCGATTCAAAGTTGTTGCTTTCCTTCTCCTATTGCGCACTGCGCGGTGTTGAATTAATGTGCTGGCTTTGCGATGTATGCTTCATGTTTGATGGGTCCGACTATAGCCGTCAGGCCCTTTAACGGCGAGGAAACGGCAAACAGGCCCACCAGGCCCAGAGTGAAGGTCAAGATGACTTTGGAGAAGGGTCCCGACGAAGGGAGTCCCGATGAAATAAGGTCCCGACAGAGTCGGTCCCGACAGTCGAGCTAGAAGCTCCCGATAAGAAGCCTTTAAGTAGGCCCCGATGATGAATCCCTGAGAATGATAGGCCCTGTCACGATGACGAGGGGCCCCGAGCGGTGACACAACAAGACAACTCTGGAGTCCCCGACGGGAGTCGGGACTCGTTACCAGAGGATAAAGCCAAGATGTGCGGGGCGTGGCCGAGATACGCGGAACGTGGTTAAGATACACGGAGCGTGGCCGAGATACGCGGGGCACGGCTAAGATACACGAGATCGCGTCCGAGATATGCGGGATACGGGCTAACCACCCCTAACGGTTCTCCAGGTAACTGAGGCATCTCTTTGCCTATAAAAGGGCAAGAGATCACCTCAGAAAGACTTACGTTGAGTTGAATACACCTTTGATATCTGTTACTTGCCAGTCAGACGAAGTACTCATTTAAGCATCGGAGAGGGATTCTGGGTCACCGCCCGGTCTATCCCCTCTTGCAGGATTACGTGGAGCAAAGGAGCTAGGATTGCCGTCAAGATCCGTACCGGAGTTCCACCGTGATCCAACATTGGCGCCGTCTGTGGGAAACAAACAAAAAAGCTGATATGCCTTCTACTCGATCGATGGCGGCTGGCAAGAACAGAAGAGGACAATCCGGTGGTTCCCGTCACCCCGCTGCAACGAACCTGAATTCAGTACCAGAACAAGGAGAAAACTAGAACCATCCCCCGGCTGAGCTCTCCCAGACAGGGGGGCACAATGGATCGCATCCCGAAGATGTTGCCCCTCAACACCAGGATAACAGGGGGCAGGAGGCTCCCCCGGCTGCAGATTTGACGAGGGCCGTGGCAGAGGCCATGCCCATGTTTCTGGCGGCTATAGAGGCTCTCTTAGACCGAAGAGAGGCTGCAAGGAGGCAGGAGGAGATGCCCCCGCTGGAGGAAGCAACCCTACCAACAGAGGGTCGGAACGCGCAGGAAGCCCCGCCCCAAGGCCAAGACAAAGGCAGGGCAACTAGTCAGCCGGAGAGGTTCGTGGTTGACGGGCTGATGGATATACGCCCAATTTGAACCCGTTGACTTCCGAACCGTTGTATTTTAATCATCCCGTTAATGATTGTAAATCGAAACTTCAATCCGAACACTTCGCGAGAACATCAACGGCTCGGACGAGGCCGAAGCGCTCGTCCGGCCGAGGCAAACTCACCTAGGTGAGGTTGGGTGGCCACACCCGACCTCCCCTAGGGGAGATCGGGTCAGCCAACCCGATCTCTCCTAGGAGAGATCGGGTCGGCCAACCCGATCTCTCCTAGGAGGGATGGGGTTTGCCAACCCCATCCTCCCTAGGAGGGGTTGGGTGCCCTCACCCAACCCTACCCTTGGGGGTCGGATTTCCCTTCCCCCCAAGGGCCCCGGCACCACCCTTGGACTCACACACTCGATTTATTCCGCCTACCTTCTCCGTATCCTAAGGTCCTAATTATGCGTTTAAAGGTTAATTAACTGTGTTTAAAGGTTAACGATGTCATTAAGCCACCTTAATGACACCGTTGCCTATAAATACCCCACTTCCACTATTCATTTGATCATCTTGGCAAGTTGCACAATTTTGCTCTGACATCTCTCTAGCTTTATCTCTCTAAAACCGTACTGACTTAGGCATCGGAGAGGGTTCATCAGGCACCACCCCCCCCCCTCTGTGCCTGGTATTGCCCCTCTTGCATGGTGGCAAGGAGAAGAGAGCCAAGGAAGCAGAAGAGCATAGAGCAGTAGGACAAGCCCCAGGGGTAAGAAGTACAAGCCTCAGGAGGTCAAAAGGAGAGAAGGAAAGGAGGTCAGAAGGAGAGAAGGAAAGGAGATCAGAAGGAGAGAAGAGAAGGACATATATCAGAACGACTACCCCAAGGGAGCAGAAGGGCATGTATCAGAATGACTAGTCCTAGGAACACTGAACCCGACATTTCATTAGTGGGAGATAAATTCTAGATTGACGACCCGTTGACCTAGACTTTATAACCTAACACTTGGCGCCGTCTGTGGGCTTCGAACAGAAAGCCTGACAATCACGAGAGCGAAGACGAACAACTTAGTGTCTAGAGATAATCGCCCACCTGGGGGCAATAGGCAAGAAAGACAGCCTATACCTCCAGCAAGGCTGCCTAACCCAGAGAAACAGTATGCACACCCAGAGTCTCAGGTAACCCCACAGGCACCCCAGCCTAACAAGCAGGGAGGAGAACCTTCACGCCCAGCTGGCTAGGCGGCTTCCACAGCTTCAACTCCATTGACTAGGAAGCCACAGGGACAGGGGGGCAACAAGGAGTGCCATCCCAATACACGGCACCTCCACAGGGATACCACTATGAGGTACAACCTCAAGGGTACCCATATTGAATACTGACTCAAAGGAACGACAATCGTGCCCACACAACCAACACAAGGCCGGCATACACACAGGGAGCACATACAGTGACTCCAGGGCTGATGAGCGCCTCAGATGAGGTACTAGCTTACAGAGAGACCCTAAGGAATAGACAGGAAAGGCAACACCAACAGGAAGGAGAAGAAGCTCATGAAGAGGAGCAAATTCCAACGGAAGAACGCCACTTGCACCCTCGAATAGGGCAACGAGGAGAAGAAAGAAGAAATTATCAAGAGCCACCCCCAGAGCAATTTGTGCCTCCTAGGCAACAACAGACACAACAGGACTCCAGGGCCTACACCCCACTGGGGGCAGACAGACAGCCAAGACCTCAAAGGAGGCAAGAATTCCACCAAGTACCCCAACAGGGACATACACCGCACTAAAGGAAGACATACGTGACAGACCAACAAGGATATAGGAGTTCCAACATCCACCCTGGCAATGTACACATACAGTTCGTATCACCACGGACATGACTAAGGGACATACCAATGAAAGCTCAAAGGGAGGGACATAGTCCCAACAACACAACAAGGCAACCACCTACCCATGATACAGCACGACAGGTCCAAACCCCTTGTGCATGACAACCCTTGGCACACATCCCCCTAGGACAGGGGAGGAGTTGAAAAGACAAGGATTTGAACAGGGGACTCATAGAGTACCACACCACGTCAGCACATAGCAACTACAATGGGAAATCTCATGGAGAGACATAGTAGAGTGAGATCGCACATAGCATACATGAAGGATACACCTCCACCTTGCAAGGATGCGACCTCATATTCCTCAAGTGGAAGGAATACACACAGACTAATGGAGGAAGACAGTTACATTACCAAGGAAGCAGGGGATATCAACCCCCAACACTCATATCCTTCCCATATCCTCTTATTTAATTTAACTGCATAACAAGTCAACTCCCTAAAAGGGGTATATTTTGATACTTGATATCAACATGTTTTCCAAGAAAGACCATACCGGACGCCTTCAGGCTCCGTGGTATATATGTACACAGGTGGACCACTAGAAGAATCCGTAAAAGGCCGTCGCCAATCAAGAGATGCACAAGTAACAGATTTCTCAATCTCAAAGGGCACCTATAAGGTCAAGTTTCTGGGAAAGATCACAAGATGGAAGGCTCACTTACAAAAATAAGTTGAGCACTCCCAACATCCTATAGAGGAACATCAACACACCCATTAAGGACACGGCACTGCAAATGAACCAGGAGTAAGGATGGAACAAGTATCCTTACAAGTATCCTTACAAGTATCCTTGCATCTATTTTTGCAAAAATAAACTCCGTAGATAAAGAGGTTATCTAATAGATGACTATGTCTCTGTTCTCAAACTACGATCCTAACCCGGAGATCCTTGGACTCCGTACTATATATGTAATGAATAACATGTTCATCAGAGATAGGTACACGAAGATTCAAGACAGCGCCATAAAGATCAGGCGCATACCTCTACCAAGTACGACACATTGGAGTGTTCACAAACACTCCTTCGCTATCTCACAAGAAAGGAAGGCAACCAAGGATACAAGTCCTAATAGAATAAACATCGGTAGAAAATCCTGTCATTGAAGTCATGCACCAAGAGAGAAACTCTAAAGATGCAAGATTAGCAAAAGAGATAGTGCAACAACTAGAGTGTGAAAATGAGATACATCTCCTATCAAGAGCCTTAGGGCAGGATAATAGTTCTACAAGATCAACCAAAGAAGAGCTCAAAAGCTTGGGGAGTAAGGTTTCAAGATCGACCCTCACACTAGACGCACATCCCGATCAACCACCTTGTCTGCAAATGATAAGACATTTGACTCTGGCATCCCATCAAGAGGAGAACCACGATAAAAGGGGCACTAGAAAAATATCCCGCCTTTAAGGCCATACGCCGAATACATTATGAATGAAGGTTATGACAAAACAAAAAAGGAGGGACTTGTCAGCTCAACACACCTCAAACACGTATACGTACGCAACACAAATGCAGCCTCTAATGAAGCTATCCAGCAAGGAATAGCCAATACGGGGACAAACCCATAGAAAATCATGGAGCATCACTTGCAAACCTAAAGGAAAACATCATTTTTAGGTTCAAGTCCTAATTCAAAGGAAGTCTATAATCAAGATTCAAGGTGGGAGGAGCATGACCAATGTGACACTCCCTAAAAGCATTGAAGAATACTCCAATGTAAAGGAAAAGGAAAAGCACACTGAGTGCCACAACACTCCAAGATTATCACAGCCCGGTCAGACCCCCCCCCCCCCCCCCCCCCCCCCATGCACGTGCAAAGAGCATGGATTAGATTGACTAGTCTGAAACACACCTACGAGATTAACAACCCAAGACGCCATTCTATGAGAGAGCTTTTCAATCTAAAACACAAGGAAGGGGGGGAAAGAATTTACAAGCACCCCTAGGATACAAACACTGCCGCATCCTGGTTATCAAGAGAATAAAATCCACCCCCACCCACCCAAAGCAAAAGCTCTTCCACCCAACCTCCAAAGACACATCCGACAAAGGCATCATCCAAACCATGCCTATGACTGAAACAAGCAAGCATGAGAAAGAGTAAATCCTACAAGGGACACTCATCACATTCAAACAAGCAGACAAGGGAGCCCCGAGCATAAGGGGTACCCAACCAAGAAAATGAACGAGGGGCCTTCAACGGCCAAATATGAAAGGCGGTGTGACCACCAAGCAACTTGGGGGGCACCAAACGAATAAGTGCTTGGTAGTCCACCTAAGTGTAAAAGAAGAGATTAGAGGCAGAAGATCACAAGAACATGCAATACCACTTTTCCTAGAAGAGATCACGTAAGAGGAAAACATCATCAACTCCCTATACGAACTCGTCCTAAGTTGGCAACACACAAACATCGCCCTCGAGAGGTGATCTCCCACATTGAAGGAAAAGGGTGGTAGCATGCAATATCATAGAAGGAAAAGTCAAGTAAAGACTCGAAAAGCATACCAAAGACGCACCCTACATGAGAAAGGACACAAGATAAGGTAACATTATGAGCCCTCCGGGAGCCAATCCCGCGAACACATTCGACGCCCCCAAGAGCGTATCTTGAGAGTAGTTCTAAAACTACGAACCCTGTGCCCTCCGGGAGCCTATCCCGCGAACAGTTTCGACGCCCCCAAGAGCGTATCTTGAGAGTAGTGTTCATACTACGACCTTCGACGCCCCCAATAGCGTATCTTGAGAGTAGTTATTACACTACGACCTTCGACGCACCAAGAGCGTATCTTGAGAGTGGTTTCCAAAAACTACGAATTTCGACGCCCCCAGGAGCGTATCTTGAGGTAGATTTGCAACCTACCAGATTCGACGCCCCCAAGAGCGTATCTTGAGGTAGAAAAAACACTACCAGATTCGACGCCCCCAAGAGCGTATCTTGAGGTAGATTTCAAACTACCAGCTTCGACGCCCACCAGGAGCGTATCTTTGGTCTAACATGAGCCCTCCGGGAGCCTATCCTGTGAAACGTTAAGCGCCCTCCGAGAGCCTGTCTCGTGAACAGTTTTCAACGCCAACCAGGAGCGTATCTTTGGTCTAACCTGAGCCCTCCGGGAGCCTATCCTGTGAAACGTTAAGCGCCCTCTGAGAGCCTGTCTCGTGAACAGTTTTCAACGCCAACCAGGAGCGTATCTTTGGTTTAACCTGTGCCCTCCGGGAGCCTATCCTGTGAAACGTTAAGCGCCCTACGAGAGCCTGTCTCGTGAACAGTTTTCAAACGCCAACCAGGAGCGTATCTTTGGTTTAACCTGTGCCCTCCGGGAGCCTATCCTGTGAAACGTTAAGCGCCCTCCGAGAGCCTGTCTCGTGAACAGTTTTCAAACGCCAACCAAGAGTATATCTCTGGTCTAACCTGTGCCCTCCGGGAGCCTATCCTGTGAAACGTTAAGCGCCCTCCGAGAGCCTGTCTCGTGAACAGTTCTCAACACCAACCAAGAGTATATCTCTGGTCTAACCTGTGCCCTCCGGGAGCCTATCCTGTGAAACGTTAAGTGCCCTCCGAGAGCCTGTCTCGCGAATAGTTTCGACGCCAACCAAGAGCGTATCTTTGGTTTAACCTGTGCCCTCCGGGAGCCTATCCTGAGAAACGTTAAGTGCCCTCCGAGAGCCTGTCTCGTGATCAGATTCGACGCCCACCAAGAGCGTATCTTTGGTCTAACAGTACCACGTATACCATTTAAAGGGTATCAGAAGAGATCATCGCACCATACTGAGAAGGATTCCATGAGAAAATAATTGCAAAGTAAAGTTGTATAAAGAACACATAATGTTTTTTCTTGATGAGATAGCAGGTATGATGTGAAGGAAAGCACAAAAGAAAGATAAAGAAAGGAAAGCATATACAAAGGAGAAGTCCATGACCAAAGGATCATATACAGAAGCACAAGAGGTTATCATGAAAAGTAACGAGTTATCCTACCACCCATATCACAAGTCAAGAGAAGTATCTCAAAGGAACCCAACACCACCAAGAAGGATAGCAAATACATGAAATCCGAAGGTCAAGGCTCTCAAAATAAGCTCGACCCATCAAGAAGAGAATTGCCTTACAAGTCACACAAATCAACCTCCGACAAATGTTATTGTCATGCATGTCGCCCTCGCGTGACCTATGCTCGTATCAGACTTGAACATCGTCAAGCACAACTCATGAAGGAGACATCTAAAGAGCATAAAGGATACAACATCCGACAAGACGAGACATCGGGACCTAACCCAACAAACATAGCCTACACAAAAGGCAACTATAGCAATGAAGGCTCTCCAATGAGAAAGGAATACTAAAGCACAACTCCATACATCGTGATGTGGCTATCATGTCCACATACCTTGAAGTGGCTATCATGTCCACATACCCTGAAATGGCTATCATGTCCACACACTACAGAAGGGCTATCACTCCGACACATCACGAAGTGGCTATCACGTCCACATACCCCGAAGTGATTATCATGGCAGCACATCATAAAACATCTGTCAAAGACATGAATTGTAAAGACACCATCCCGACCACGAACATCAAAAGGCTACGCCTAGCCCTAGGAGGAGGTTCAAGAAAAAGGGAAAAACAACACCCTTCGTACGCTCATCAAAGGTAGGCACTTATATTTCAACCCACTGGGTGATACTAGGAAGGAGACGTCCTCTTTATGAAGACAACCTCCATATCTCACGAAATCAACCATAAAGCAAAGAATCACGACAAGCACTATTGAGGGCATATAACAAAACGATCCCCACAACGATCACAACTACGATACTAGTAGAGGCTAGCTCAAGAGCAGTCCCCACCAAACTCCAAAGCAAGAATTCGCTATCTTAATCAGAGCCATGGCAAGGGAAAGGAACCTCAATGAAAGGTGATGATCACACCCATCACCAAAAGAAAAATCTTCAACGCAGGGGTTAATAACACAACCCATAGGAAAGACAAAAACACCTTCAAAAGTCGTCAAATCTGCATGAAGATGAAATAAACTTGAGACTCGGCCCCTCGGCTGGGGGGCAGGGGATAGAGAAGAGACATCAAGACCTATGATCACCCCATCGCCAGCCACAGATTGTTTCCTTTTGTCAAGCAAAGAAGGTGCCTCTTCAACCACTACCTCCTTATCATGGGAGGGAGTCAGCAAGGGGGCACTTGAAAGAGAGCCTCTCGCGGTTTCCTTCTCCTTGACAGCCGAGGGCCCGACCTCAGAGTCAGGTTTCCACGCCTTGGATTTAGATTGACTTGAACTCTCACCCACCACAAGAACCATTCGGTAACCAGGGAAGAACGCTCTAACAACAAGAAGGAAGCAGCATGAGAACAATCATAAGTATATCACAAAGAAAAAAGAAGGAAAAAAGAACATACTGGAAGCATTAGCAGCCACCCCTGACTTAGAAAATTTCTTGGCCTGATAAGCAGAACTAGAGGGTTCTTCCCTCTCATCTGATTCAACGGTACGTTCGGAACGCTCTGCCTACACCTTGTATGTTTCTCCATGAAATCAACCTACAAAGGGTCATACGAGTCCCTGCCTCACACAAGTCCGCCTCGGACACCCAAGACACAGGACGGTCAGATCTGGTCTGACCACCTTGGAAAACGATCTTCAAGGTCTCCCTGTCTGAAGAAGAAAGCTTCCCAAAAGTGAGTCATCTATACGAGCAACCAACGCAAAGATCGACCCTTACTCATGGAGGGGCGAGATACGCCTACTACGGGGGCAACCTTAACACCAAGGGAAGAGGGCGAACTTTTAGTTTCCCCAAATGGAGCAACGCTCCAGCACATCCAAAGGAAGGGTCAACCCTTAACACATGTCAATAGACCCCTTCGCTCGCGGCGGTAAGAAGAAAGCTTGTAAGCTTCTCCACCCTCACTTTTATGGGGAACAGATTGCAGGGTAAAGGTCAAGAGCTATACACACGCTCCAACGAATGAAGGAAAAATGTTACACATGCCGAAGTCAAGATTAATGGACAATGCTCACGCTAGTACGAGGGAGGCGGAACGTTGTGTCCCATTGAGTGGCAGAGTTCCCACCCTCAAGTAAAGGAGAGGTCTATGCTCTCACCTTTGCACTTATGCTCATATTCATGATTAACATCTACAGGTACATCAATGTCATCACTCATGCTTACACTCACAACCCATCCATACATACATACATACATGTTCATGCTTGCACTCATATGCATGCCCACATACACACTCCCATGTGTTCAAACATTTAGACGTCCACGCACATGGCCGCCATATATTTATGCATACATTCATGACTACAATCGCAGCATGTCTTTACTCACTCCCATCCTTATGTTCCTACTTGCATATATGCTAGTACACATCCTCATGTTGGTGATATGTCCATGTTCACTCCTAGTTAACATCCTATAGGCATATTTTCTAGTATCCCATAATTAGAAAAATTTCGGACCAAAATTGAAATTTTTCTCCACTTAGGCAAAATCCCGGCATGAAATTGAAGCATAAGTCACTTAGTTGCATTCATATTACATTCCTATGCGAGCATGTATTTTTCAAGTATATGCCTATAGCAAAGATAGATTTATTACTCCCACCTCAGACGGACGCGTGCTTAGGCACACGTCCGCGCTACTCTAACGTTTACAACTCCTCTATCTCATAAGGCAGGGGGCAGAGTCAGAGACACGCATCCATGGGTAAGCAAGCATCCAGACAAGAAGGTAAAACCCCGGTTTCAAATTGTGCGTGTCATACCATCCTAAAATAGAGTCAATCAAGGGTTAGGCCATTGGTTGACTCGGGGGCATGTGATGGATATACGCCCAATTTGAACCCGTTGACTTCCGAAACGTTGTATTTTTATCATCCCGTTAATGATTGTAAATCGAAACTTCAATCCGAACACTTCGCGAGAACATCAACGGCTCGGACGAGGCCGAAGCGCTCGTCCGGCCGAGGCAAACTCACCTAGGTGAGGTTGGGTGGCCACACCCGACCTCCCCTAGGGGAGATCGGGTCAGCCAACCCGATCTCCCCTAGGGGAGATCGGGTGGACCAACCCGGTCTCTCCTAGGAGAGATCGGGTTGGCCGACCCGATCTCTCCTAGGAGATATCGGGTTGGCCGACCCGATCTCTCCTAGGAGAGATCGGGTCGGCCAACCCGATCTCTCCTAGGAGGGATGGGGTTGGCCAACCCCATCCTCCCTAGGAGGGGTTGGCCAACCCCATCCTCCCTAGGAGGGGTTGGGTGCCCTCACCCAACCCCTACCCTTGGGGGTCGGATTTCCCTTCCCCCCAAGGGCCCCGGAACCACCCTTGGACTCACACACTCGATTTATTCCGCCTACCTTCTCCGTATCCTAAGGTCCTAATTATGCGTTTAAAGGTTAATTAACTGTGTTTAAAGGTTAACGATGTCATTAAGCCACCTTAATGACACCGTTGCCTATAAATACCCCACTTCCACTATTCATTTGATCATCTTGGCAAGTTGCAAAATTTTGCTCTGACATCTCTCTAGCTTTATCTCTCTAAAACCGTACTGACTTAGGCATCGGAGAGGGTTCATCAGGCACCACCCCCCCCCCCTCTGTGCCTGGTATTGCCCCTCTTGTAGGGTGGCAAGGAGAAGAGAGCCAAGGAAGCAGAAGAGCATAGAGCAGTAGGACAAGCCCCAGGGGTAAGAAGTACAAGCCTCAGGAGGTCAAAAGGAGAGAAGGAAAGGAGGTCAGAAGGAGAGAAGGAAAGGAGATCAGAAGGAGAGAAGAGAAGGACATATATCAGAACGACTACCCCAAGGGAGCAGAAGGGCATGTATCAGAATGACTAGTCCTAGGAACACTGAACCCGACATTTCATTAGTGGGAGATAAATTCTAGATTGACGACCCGTTGACCTAGACTTTATAACCTAACACGGGCCAGGACCAGTACAACACAGGACCATTCCCCTGAATGGTCCCATCACTCCCGACCAGGTGGTAAAGATCGTGAACATCTGTATGGGAGAACAGAAGCCGCTGGTGTCGGAACTGAGGGATCGATCCACTCATCCCTTCGTTCCCCGACTAATAGACACCCTCGCCCCGCCTGGGCTGGGTATCCCCGAGATTAAGGAATATGATGGCGAAGGAGATCCAGTCCGTCATGTCCAGAAGCATCTTATGGCGTGTCTGGGTAGAGCCCCGAATGAAGATATAGTGTGTACACTGTTCCCAAATACACTTGGAGAAAGAGCCCTGACCTGGTTCTTTAGCCTGCCCCCAGGTTGCACTACCTGTTGGGCGGACATGCACGACCGCTTCATTCGTCAATACCAGGGCCGCAGACGTTTGTTGAAAAGCGTGAGGTCCCTAACCCAGGTGGTGCAGAGGCCCGACGAGTCGCTGGCACACTATTACCAGCGGTATACCGCCAGCGTAGCAGAGATAGATGAGGAAATCTCGGAGGGCGAGACCATCCGCACCTTTATTCGGAACCTGACAGCCCCCTATGGCTCCGACCTGATGCACAGCGTGGCTGAGAAAGCTGTGTGGAATATGGAAGCATTACAGAAGAGGGTGAAGCGGCAGATCGATGTCCAGGAGTCAAAAATAGCCGCGGGAGAACTGGAGCCCCCAAAGTCGAATAAAGGGAAGCAGGCGAGCAAGCCTTCCGACGATCGTAAGACAAAGGGCAAACCTGAAGGCAGTCGGGACCGAGGCCTCTTGGGTCGGAAGGACGACAAACGTTCCTCAAGAAAAGACAAGAGGGAGGATTTTGACATTCCTCTCAACTGCTCCATGGCGGAAGTGCTGACAGTCATGGAACGACAAGGTATCTCCAGGTACCCCCTGAAGAAAGATGGAGAATTCCTGGGGTCCCGCACAGATCGCTATTGTCGGTTTCACAGCGCAAATGGCCACGACACCAATCGCTCTCGGGAGCTGAAGAAGGAGATTGAAAAGCTAATCCAGAAGGGAAAGCTCAAGGAGTTCGTTGGAGACAAACGATACAGGTCCCGCTCTCGGTCCCGATCGCGGTCCCGTTCCCGATCCCGCGATCGGTCCCCAAAGAAGAAGAGAACTGATCCAGAGTCATCCGGTGCTCGCAAGGAAAGACGAGTCATCAACGTGATTCATGGAGGATTTGCTGCTGGAGGTGATACTTCATCCGCCCGAGAGGTCTACGCCTCTAGAATCCCTACGGCGGTAGTGCTGGGTAAGAGGTCCCGATCTTGGACCTTGAAGGAAGAGATGGTGATCTCCTTCTCATCGGAGGACCTCATAGGCGTAGAGACTCCACACGACGATGCCTTGGTGGTAACCTTGGATGTAGACGGGTTCGAAATGAAGAGAATCCTAATCGACGGAGGGAGCTCCTCCGACATTCTGTTCATGGACGCGCTAGAAGCTATGGGGAAAACAAAGAAAGATCTGAAGGAGGCAAACTTCCCGATGGTCGGGTTCTCGGGCTCAACTTCCTACCCGCTGGGAGTAATCACCTTACCAGTAGAATTTGGTAGCGGGTGGAAATCAGAAAGGAGGAACGTGGAGTTTGTCGTGGTTGATTCCGCGGGGACTTACAATGCAATTATCGGGAGAACCACCATCAATCCCCTGATGGCGGTTGCCTCGACTGTGCACCAGAAGATGAAGTTCTCGACCGACCATGGAGTCGGAGAAGTCAAGGGCGACCAGGTGGCATCCCGAAAATGCTATGTCAACGCCACCCGGAGGAGGAGGCGAGAGACCATGACTGTCCTCCAGACAGACACAGATCCCAGAGAAGATTTTGGGCGTCCCGCCCCCGTAGAAGATCTGAAAGAAGTCGAGATCGACGGACCCCAGAGGAAGGTGAAAATCGGGTCTGCTCTAACTGAAGAGACAGCCCAAAAACTGGTGGAGCTGCTAAAAGAGTTCAAAGAGTTGTTTGCCTGGTCCCCCAGCGATATGCCAGGAATCAGCCCCGACGTGATCGTGCACGAGCCGAAGATAGACCCCGCGATCAAGCCTATCACACAGAAAAGGCGTCCGATGGGCACGGATAAGAAGATCGCGATCCAGCAGGAGGTGGGCAGGTTGCTCGATGCTGGTTTCATTAAGGAGCTCCGATTCCAGACTTGGGTCGCCAACCCAGTGCTGGTGAAGAAGACTAACGGGAAGTGGCGAATGTGCGTGGACTTCCGAGGATTGCTATCCACTCCCGAGGATTGACCAGCTGGTGGATGCCACATCGGGACATGAGCTGCTGAGTTTCATGGATGCGTATTCAGGCTACAACCAGATCAAGATGGCCAAGGAAGACGCCCCCCACACTGCGTTCTTTGCAGACAGCGACATCTATCACTACGATGTCATGCCTTTCGGGTTGATCAATGCCGGGGCAACCTACCAGCGGATGGTGAATAAGCTGTTTGGAGATATGTTGGGAGAAACCATGGAAGCCTACGTGGATGATATGCTGGTGAAGTCCCGACAAGCTGAGGATCACGTGCACAACCTCACCATGGCGTTTGAGCGGATGAGGCTCCATCAAGTCCGCTTGAACCCGACGAAATGCGCCTTCGGAGTCCACTCAGGGAAGTTTTTGGGCTTCATGGTGAGCCAAAGAGGAATTGAAGTGAACCCTGAGAAGCTGAGGGCAATCGAGGAGATGCAGTCTCCGATAAACCATCGGGAGGTACAAGTACTGAATGGCCGACTAGCCGCAATGAACCGCTTCTTGTCCAAAGCCAGCGACCGATCAATGCCGTTTTTTGAAGTCTTGAGGGCCAACAAAAAATTCGAATGGACCACTAAATGTGAAGAGGCGTTCCAAGCACTCAAGCAGCACCTTCGCACACTCCCGCCGCTGGCAAAACCGGTTCCAGGCGAGCCGCTCTTCCTTTATTTGGCTGTTTCTGAATTTGCCATTAGCTCTGTGTTAGTAAAAGTTGTCGAGGGTAATCAAGTCCCCGTCTATTATGTAAGCAAGGCATTTGCCAAATCTGAATTGAACTATCCCGCCGTTGAGAAGTACCTCTTTGCGTTGATAATTACTGCTCGGAAGCTAAGGCCATATTTCCACGCACACGAGATCACTGTGCTAACGAACCAGCCTTTGAAGCATTTTTTGAACCGACCGGATGCGTCGGGGAGATTGGTGAAATGGGCAGTAGAGCTCAGTGAGTTTCGAATACACTTTGCTCCAAGAACGGCCATCAAGGGCCAGGCATTGGCGGACTTTATAGCAGAATCTACAGCCCCCGATCTAGAAGAAACGGGCCCTGTAGAGGGGGCAACCATGGAGGTCCCGACAGAAGAACAACCAGAGAGGGCAGAGCAATCAGAACAGCCAAACAAAGAAAATACCTGGGAGATGTACACAGACGGCTCCGCAAGTTCGGACGGGTCAGGAGCGGGCTTTTTGTTGATACCACCAGGTGAAGGTGAACCTCTCCGATACGCCTTGGCTTTAACATTCAAGGCCACAAACAATGAAGCGGAGTATGAAGCTCTTATCACGGGCCTAAAAATTGCGAAAGGCACTGGAATCGATCACTTGAGAGTGAAGTGCGACGCAGCGTTAATCGTGAACCAAGTTCAAGGGCGATACGAAGCAAGGAGCCCGATAATGAAGAAGTATCTGCGAGAGGTACAAACCCTGAGAGAGAGCTTCAAAAGCTTCGATATCGAGGCTATTCCGAGGGAGGAGAACGTAGAGGCAGACGCCTTGAGCAAATTTGCCCTGGGGGCACCCTCAGAAGAAAATCGGAAGGTGCATTTCCTGGAGAAGGTGATCTTGTCAAACATCGACCCCACACAGGTGTGCACCGTTGAAGCAAAATCGGAGGAGGAGCCCACTTGGATGACCCCGATAGTCGCGTATCTGACTACGGGGGCAGTCCCCGAGGATAAGGTAGCAGCAGACAAGATATGTCGGATCGCGTCTAATTATGTGATGCTGGACAATCAGCTGTACAAGAAGGGCTGGTTCTCGACTCCATATCTAAAGTGTGTAGCAGAACCCGACACCAACCGAATCCTGAAGGAAATGCACGAGGGAATCGCGGCTTGTCACGAAGGGGCCCGATCCATTTTGAGGAAGGTGTTGAACTTAGGCTACTATTGGCCCACGATGAACAAAGAAGCAACGACGTTGGTCCGATCATGCGACGCGTGCCAGAGGTACGCCCCGAGCATCGTGGCTCCGGCTGCTAACCTGACGTTCATCAAGAGCGCTTGGCCCTTTGCACAGTGGGGCATCGACTTGGTGGGACCTCTTCCACAAGCACAAGGACAATGTAAGTATTTACTGGTAGCTATCGATTATTTTTCGAAATGGATAGAGGCGAAGGCATTGGCCAGAACAACGGGGAACCAGATCGTCAAGTTCCTCCAAACCCACATCGTGTCCAGATACGGGATTCCTAAGGTGGTGATCAACGACAATGGCCCACCGTTTAACGGCTCTCAGGTGAAGGAGTATCTGGAAGAACTAAACGTTGGGCATCGGACCGCCTCCGTACGCCATGCTCAGACTAATGGCCAGGTGGAGTCAGCCAACAAAATCGTGATGGATGGCCTGAAGAAGAGGGTCTATGCCTTGAAGGGCAAGTGGCTGAACGAACTGGAAAATGTACTTTGGGCTGTTAGAACGACACCCAAACGATCAACAGGGGAGACTCCGTTTGGCCTCGTTTATGGCACGGAAGCTGTTGCCCCTGTGGAGGTAGCTGTGGCGTCCCATCGGATGAGATATTACGAGCCCCTAACGAACGATGAAGTGAGACGTCTGGACTTGGACCTACTCGAAGAGAAAAGGCGGGAAGCCGATGAAGTCCAAGCTCGAATGCGCTTAGCGACGGCCAGATACTACAATCGGCGAGTGAAGTCCCGACAATTCTTTGTCGGGGAGCTGGTTTGGCGTCGCAACGAGTTCACCCTTTTGGATCGAATCAACAAGATGTCACCAAAATGGGAAGGACCTTATAAGGTCGTGGGGATGCCAGCTCCGAACGCATACAAGTTGGAAGACCTCGATGGCAGAACGTTAAAGCATTCTTTTAGTGGCGAACACTTGAAGAAACACCATGCTTGAAGAAAGTCGCCTTAAGTGGTGCCCGATAAAGTCGCCTTAAGTGGTGCCCGATGTAAAATCGCCTTAAGTGGTGTATGCTGTTTATCGTTTAATTCGATGTAAGCCAATCTTATGCCGTCAATAAATAAAGAGGTTGCTTCCAAATAAGAGTTGTCCTTAGATTTATGCTAAGTGTAAAAGTCGCCTTCAGTGGTGCACGGTAAAAAGTCGCCTTCCGTGGTGCACGTAAAAAGTCGCCTTCAGTGGTGCACGTAAAAAGTCGCCTTCAGTGGTGCACGAGAAAAGTCGCCTTCAGTGGTGCCCGAGAAAAGACGCATTAAGTGGTGCACAATACCTAGATTTATTCTAAGTATCCGAAAGTCGTCTTAAGTGATGCATGGAACTAAGTCGCCTTAAGTGGTGCGCAGAATTAAGTCGTCTTAAGTGATGCACGATTCTTAGATTTATTCTAAGTAATATAAAGTCGTCTTAAGTGATGCATGGAATTAAGTCGCCTTAAGTGGTGCAAGTTATTAAATCGTCGGGAAAGACGTACAAGAATTTCTTAAAAGTGTCGAGGTTTCGACTGATAAGAACTAAGTCGTCTTAAGTGATGCACGATTCTTAGATTTATTCTAAGTAATATAAAGTCGTCTTAAGTGATGCATGGAATTAAGTCGCCTTAAGTGGTGCAAGTTATTAAATCGTCGGGAAAGACGTACAAGAATTTCTTAAAAGTGTCGAGGTTTCGACTGATAAGAACTAAGTCGTCTTAAGTGATGCACTCAATACTAAGTCGCCTTAAGTGGTGCAAGTTATTAAATCGTCGGGAAGGACGTACGAGAATGTCTTAAGTGTCGAAGTTTCGACTTAAGCGCGTATAAGTAAAGTCACTCGGGGAAGTGCAACAAAAGATCGGAACTAGAGAAGTTTGATATTGATAAGGGCTCAAGGGCCCGACGACGACACAAGAGAAGAAGATACAAGGACTCTAAAAGATAAAGACATTCAAGCTTGGTCCTTGTCGGCAGCATTGGCAGCAGCTGGGTCCGCGGAGTCGGTAGCAGAGGGATCCACAGGATTGGCTTCGGGAGGATTGACTATCGGGGCGTCCGCACTTGGAAGTTCAGAAGCGTCTTCGACAATTATGGGGGTACTCCCCCCATCACTCTCCTCGGAAAGAGCAAAATACTTCTTCGCAAAAGGAGCGAGAGAAGGAGACTTGTCGAAGTTGATAGCATCCCCGTACTCCAGGTGGAGCTCCTCAACGGCGTTGAAGAGAGTATTCTCCACCTCCGCGCCAAAGAACTTCATGGCATCAGCTTGGAAGCCCTCCGACCTCCGATAGTCCTCCCGACCCTTGGCCTCCGCTTCAGCCAGCTGTGCCGGGAATCCCGCGATCAGCTCCTCCAAAGCCTTCTTCTCAAGGACCAGCTGGTCCTCGGCAGCCTTCTTCTCCTAGGTCAGCCGGTCCACGACTGCCCCCCGCTCTTGCCTCAAGAGCCCCTCGAAGTCCACGATCTGTTGCTGAAGGCCCCGAATCTTCTCATTGAGGACAGCCAGCTCTTTGGCAAGCTTCCCCCGTGAAGACTGGGAGGCCTTGAGATCCGCCTGAAGCTGCTCGCGGACTCCTCGGTCCCGCTCTCGGGCCTCATCATAGGCAATGACATACCCGATGAGGCGATTGTAGTCCCCGAGCTCCTGCAATCAAAAGAAAAATGTTAGAAGGACAAAAGACCCGATTTATCAATCAACAAGAAAGAAGCGAAGTCTCACCTCGATGCGGCGCACAGCCATGTCCCTGACGTCCCGCTGCATATGCGTCCGATTAAGGAAAATCGGATGTCGCATGGAAGGCAGGATAGAACCCGCCAGCAGATGCAGGGCCAGTTCTTGGTCCTGTTCCCCTTGTGTAAGCGGGACTCCCTGGAACGTCTGGATAGGAGCCCAGGGGGCATCCGCCTGTGAAGAGTTGAAGGGCCTGTAGAAGTCCCCATCAAGAGCAAGGGGAGAGATAGGACGAGGAAGAGAAGGGCACATCTCCGTCTCGGCCCGAACAGGGGAGGGAGAGAAGTCGTGGATGGGTGAGAGCTCCCGCTGCTGCGGAGAAGACGAGGGAGGCGGCCCCTGAGGGGTTGGTTTCAAGGGGGATTGCCCCGCCTTCCGACGCTGTTGAGGGGGGTCAGCCCCGCCAGTCTCCTCGGAGGAGTCCAGAGTCTCCACCTGACGAAACTGTTCGCCAGATGGTGCCTTCTCTCCAGCTGAGGAAGGCACCCCCGCTGGAGGTGGTGCATCCGCGGAAGCTGCAACACCCGAGGAAGCTCCCGAGCGACCTGCACCTGGAGGATGAAGAGCTTCAGAAAGGTAGTCAGGAAGTTCATCGGGATTCTTACACCAAATGACACGTCGGGGGACGTATTGATCCTTCCCGCGGTAATGATAGTAGCCTGCCTTCAAGACTTGGGGAGTTTCGCCTCGAAGGATTCTTTTGACATCAGCAATACGGCCTTTCTTGGTCGAGGAAATCAAGTCCGACGGGACCATCCTTTTATACGATTTAATAGCAAGTCGGAGTTGTTTACCTTCTTCAGCATTCTGGACATCGAAGAGTTGGTCCAGATCTACCCGTGGTCGCTTGGGCTGCTCCGCTGAAGGAGACCCCGACCTAGCAGCAGCCTTCTTAGCAGACTTCCTCTTCCGCGAGGGCGGACAGCATCAGTCTCCCCCTGCTTAAGGAATAGATCGGTCAGCACAGATACCTTCTTGGCTGCAAACAATAAATAAAGAGAAGTTAGAAGATTACCCAAGAGACCACATTGGAAGGGCCGTCGAAGAGCTGCCCCCCGGAAACAATACTGAGGAGTCGGACCCCGGCCTGTACCAGGTCCCGCTCCACAAGGGAATTAGCATTGAGAGGAGTGTAAGACTCCCCCCAACGATAAAGCTGGATTAGTTGGAGAGTCTCGAAGTCCTCATCGGCATAAGTATGGAAAGCAGGCGGAGGATCTGCTGCCACCTCCCACCGAGGCCAAGGAATAGAAGAATGTTGGATGAAGAAGTAACTCTTCTTCCAGCTACTGTTGTCGGACCCTGTATCGATCAAGAGTCCCCGACCCTTGACCACCTTCCAGGTGTCACTGGTCCAACCGTGCCGGGCAAGCTGCTGCTTACTCCACTTGGGCATCCGAGGGTAGAAGGCGCAAACCCCCGCCTCGTTGCATTTCAGCCCATAGAAGGTCCGGAAGAGTTGGAGGCTGTAGACCCACTTCTGTCGGAGACAGAGGACTTGAAAGGCGTTCCAGATGCGGATGGCATGAGGAGAGAAGGTAGTGGGGTGTGTTTGGTAGTGTTGGCACAGCTCGACCAGGCTACCGCAAAAGGGGAACCTGATCCCCGCTGATATTTGTCCCGTAGAGACAAATACCTCCCCTTTCTGGGGACGAGTAACCTCAGGATCACTCGAGGGACGATGTCGAGGATACGGGAAACGAGGTTCCCAGGTGATGGTGATGCAACCCTCTCGGAGAGCTGCATCATAAGCAGTAGTGGAAATCTCATTTGGAGCATAGTCAAATTTAAAGGGTTTTCTCCCCTCGGAGCTGGAACCGCTGTCTGAAAAGCAACCAGCGCAAGAAAATACAGTGGGACTCTGGGAAAAATTAGAAAGAAAGAGACAAACAAACAACGAAGAGGGTCTCCTTACCAGACATAATAAAGTAGAGGTTGGAGGAGATGAACGAGATGTCGCCGGAAAGATGATCGGAGAGACTCCAAAGACCTTTGAAATCACAGAGCTTGGAATTGCAGAGGAATCGCAGAGAGCTTTTGAGAATTCGAAGACGGTAAAAGTTAAATTATGACTGTGGCTAGGGTTTTATAGTCGAAGAAGACGGTTGAAAGGACACTTCGATCCGAATCGTCGAAGTCGAAGAGTCTTAATCTGGACCGTTGAGATGAAACGTGCAGAAGGACAACAGACGCAATGATGAAACGGCCCGAAAAGCACTTTTCAGAAAAGGACAGGCGCGAAAAATCAGGCATGTGGGTCGAAGACGTCACTCCATTATCTGCTGCATTTAATGCACTAGAAAACCGAGGAGACCTTTGGGATATAGCAGTTATCTACAAAACCCTAAGGAAACGTGGAGGAGAAGACTGATAAATTAAGTAACTGAACCAAGGAACAGATCCCCGACTCTAGCATTGGAAAATCGGGAGTTGGAAGACACGACGAACTAAAAGTCCCTCATGTCTTGGGGGCAAATGATGGGTCCGACTATAGCCGTCAGGCCCTTTAACGGCGATGAAACGACAAACAGGCCCACCAGGCCCAGAGTGAAGGTCAAGATGACTTTGGAGAAGGGTCCCGACGAAGGGAGTCCCGATGAAATAAGGTCCCGACAGAGTCGGTCCCGACAGTCGAGCTAGAAGCTCCCGATAAGAAGCCTTTAAGTAGGCCCCGATGATGAATCCCTGAGAATGATAGGCCCTGTCACGATGACGAGGGGCCCCGAGCGGTGACACAACAAGATAACTCTGGAGTCCCCGACGGGAGTCGGGACTCGTTACCAGAGGATAAAGCCAAGATGTGCGGGGCGTGGCCGAGATACGCGGAACGTGGTTAAGATACACGGAGCGTGGCCGAGATACGCGGGGCACGGCTAAGATACACGAGATCGCGTCCGAGATATGCGGGATACGGGCTAACCACCCCTAACGGTTCTCCAGGTAACTGAGGCATCTCTTTGCCTATAAAAGGGCAAGAGATCACCTCAGAAAGACTTACATTGAGTTGAATACACCTTTGATATCTGTTACTTGCCAGTCAGACGAAGTACTCATTTAAGCATCAGAGAGGGATTCTGGGTCACCGCCCGGTCTATCCCCTCTTGCAGGATTACGTGGAGCAAAGGAGCTAGGATTGCCGTCAAGATCCGTACCGGAGTTCCACCGTGATCCAACAATGTGTTCTCTTTCAAGGGGACTGGGTTTATTTGATGTGTTTCTTCATACACTTGTGACTCTTCCCGAGGTTGTGTCTATGCGACGATTGTGCACATAGTTGAGAGATGTTATACTAGTGGAATCCTCATATTCTCCTTTGTTTTGGCCAAAGATTAGGTTTTTGTTGTAGACGTACGTTTTGAGAGGTACGATCCTTCTTGTGTTCTTGAAAAGGGTAAACTTGCTGGATGTTGGAAATAATTCTCTAACTCTTTTTTCATGATGGGTTTGGCACAGGCGTGCGTATAACATAGGGGTGTATCCTGAAGGTAGATTTAACCTTCATTAGATATTTGGAGTTCTTACAACGGATTATAGGAAGGCGTCTATTGATCGTTCCTTTTGAAAATTACTAAAGCTAAAAAACATAAGTTGTACTTAATTTAAGAAGACTTAAAGTAGATACGCAATAATAAAGATAAAGGGATTGATGATGTGTTTGACGTCTTCATAGGTGATTTGTCGGCAAGTTGATTCTGCCACGCGCCACATAGTTCCTCAGTGCTTCTAGCGTGTTGAGCTCTTCAATTTCCATCTTTATGGATGAACAAATATTGGTGTTATGCTCCCCAGTTTTATGGTGTTTGCATCGTTCTTCAACATTCTTGCCAAAGAAGGCAGTCATTGGCTCGAATGGACGGTGAAGTTTGTTTCCGGGAGTTTGTAATTTGTTTCCTCGACCTTCATGCTCCAAGGATTGTATAAGTCGTCATAATTGGTTCCATGAGTGACGTTGTTTTTCCGGCGTTTGGCGATAGGTGGATTATCATTCGCCCTTTCTTTTCCTTTGCCTTTTCCTGAAGACGTCCCATGAGATTTTTTATGCTTATTGCCTTGGTCGATATACTTCTTCATTTCTCCTTTTAAGATTAAGCTGTTTACATGAATCCTTAGTCCAATACAGTTTTCCGTCTCGTGGCCATACACTTCGTGATTTTCACACCAATTGCTTTCATTTTTTCCCAATGGGCCCTTGCGGAAATAGGAGGGCTTTTTCCACAACTTGGTCTTCTTTATCTCTTTCAAGATTACGGACAACGGTGTGTTCAATGGAACACATTTAGCGAGATTGGTGTTTTTGAGCCTTTGGACGTCTGACTAGAATGGGCTCTTTTGTTGCGGTTGTCTCTTTTCCCAGGAAACGTCTATCTCTTTTTCAATTATTGCCTTCAAGGTTCTTGTTGTCAGTCCCGTGATTGGGACGTCATCGTCATTAACAGGTTTTTTCCGTCCATCCTTGTGACAGGTGTCGGCACCGTCTTGGCTTGTCCTCGTGGAAGAACCTTCCTTGTGAACTTTTGAGCGGGAGGTTGGAGGTTGTTTCCATGCCTGTTCTTGGTGTCATGCTATCACATATGGATTGTATGAGCATGCGGCTCCTTGCATTGGTTGTCGGTACTGGAAGGTACCTTCCATGTATTGCCCCCTTATTCCTTGGTGCGGCATGTCCTAATGACTTGTGACTCGGGACTTTGTTCTTGTCTCCTTGACTTGTCCGTTGATTGAAGGCATAGGTGGTGGTGGCGGGTTGACCCCTTTGTATTGGAGGACTCCTTGGTCGTATTGTGCGAAGGATGCATTTCTTGTTGGCATGAAGAAAGCATTGGATGTGGTAACATGGATGTGAGAGGATCCAAGTTGTCTTCTTGTCGGCTTCTGCGTGGTTATGGGCAAGACGTCGTGGTGTGTAACGTGTTCCTTGCCCTTTGATGAAAAATTAATGACATATTCAAAGGCGACATCATTTATGTCGACATACTCCAAGTTGGTGTCATCGGTCTTGTGCATTGTCTTTGCAACGTACACTTGTTGCTCGTATGAATTCTCGCTTTCAGCGTCAAAGTCTCCATGGATCATATATATGTTTGCCATCTTTTCCGGGTGGGGTGCAATGTATGCTGTATTTTGGACTTTAAGGCCATGCTGTGCGGAAGGCACACTGCTTGTTGGCATGGAGGATGCAGCGAACATGTCTTTATGCACGTGCAAATGATCTTGCTGACTTGTTGCCTGCTTTTGTTTGTTGGCTGGCATCCCGTATGGGAACTCTTCCTTGATTCCCGTTCTTTGCTCGAACTCGAGTGTTGATGCATTATCCTAAACTTCGAGACCGTGCTATGCGGAAGGCACGTTTGCGGTTGGCACGGATGAGGCGGTGGATCCTATATCTGGAACGTGATAACATCCTGGTTGGTTTTTTGTCGGCTTCGGCTTATCTGCACCCGCCTTCTTTGGTCGTCTTCCAGTCATAGCTCGCGGTGCGGAATGGCTTTTTGTTTGAATCACACTGACGGCGCCAATGTTGGGTTCGCTTCACCACTTGGGCTGCTTCGGGCTTTTGCTTTTCACGAACAGGCTTCTTCCTTCACGATCGGGCTCAAGATGTATGTATAAGGACGGGAACGCCGCAATCCTTAATACACAATCACCGAGCTGGACTTCGATCCTCAACCTTGGACTCTCGATCTTCGGGTCCTGCACGAAGGGTAGTAACCAGCGTGGGGGGGGGGGGATGCTGGTTGGGCCCACTCCGACGCTCAAGTTAGCACTTTTAGAGAGAGAAAGTCTTAGAGAGAAGTCAGAGCATTTCAAGTCCAAAAGTGAGGAAATTGTCTAAAATGAGAGACCTAGGCCCCTATTTATAGGGAACCTAAGGATCATGCTCAATTTTGAATGGCTTGATGTCGGTATGTGGAAATACGTATACTGTCACCAAGGTGGACTATGCGTGCACCGACTTCTCGCAATCGGCAAAAATAATCGGGGTGAGCGCGGAGGAAAAAACGGTAATCCGCTCCCGTCCGGATTGCCTTGGGGCAATCCAGACTGGTCCGGATCGCCTTAGGGCAATCCGGAAGTCCTTCGGCCCGGGAATTGCGCGTATCCCGGACCGTTTTAGACTTGGGTGTCCGCGAAAGGGTTTTTTTTACGGGTTTTGGGATATTTTACGAGGCCCGAAATGCAAATACGAACCCGAGTTGGACAGATATCTAACAGGTTACTTTCACTCCAAACTCAACCATTCATCAAAACCCTATCCTCCATCGAGATTTCCTCTTCAAAACATAGACAACCAACACCAGACCCCTTCTCCACAGCCACCACTCCAACTCACGACACGTCCCAACTCACGATACGTCCCAACTCACCCCCCCACCAATAACCTCACCAAATTCAATCACTCTCTTCACTCAGATTACCGACACACCTCCACCTCCTCCATGCACACAAGACACGCCCGAAGCGTGTAACCTACACTCCAACTCCCAGACCTAACAGTCTCGTCGAGGAAGAAGATGGTCATGGTTCACTTTCCCGCCAAGCTCACAGGCCTCCTCTGGTAGGCCCTCCAGTCATTCAGGCGAGGCCCAAATCCAATCCAAGCCCTTCACCCCAGCTCAGCAGTCCCTCTGGTGGTATTGACTTACCAGATCAAATCACATGGCCTGACCCAAGCCCGGCCCAGCTCATCAATGACTCAGCCCTTAATAGATGGATTCAAGCCCGGTCCATGGAGAGAGCCCAACTCCGGAGCCAGCACCATAAAGAAGCCAGCCCAACTTCGGAGATCGCGTTTCTGGGCCTTCATCGGGTCGAAAAGGACACGGCCCAGACTCTAGACCCAGGAGGAAGCCCAGATAGATTCGCCTCCTCTCTTGCACTGGGTTCGTGGGTGAGGACGGTACACCTGGCCCCAAAAACAGTTTTTTCGGCTCTTTAGACCGGACCGGCCAATCCTCGACGAACCGGTCAAGCTTCCAGAATCCTGCATCTGACCGGGTCTCTCCAATTAATTCACCCCAACCGAGGTAATGGACTCTACCGACTGGTCCTTAATTTAAGCTGGGAGATTCCTTCATAATAATCGTGCTAGGTGGGACCTCATAGAGAAATGTATGGAACAATTTTGGAAAATCGAGAAGGAACAGGAAATCTTTATTAGGACAGATCAAGTTGTCACTTTCTCTTTTGAAAGCCTCCTAGATGTTAAGGAAGTCCTAGCAAATGCACCATTTGCGAAAGGCGGTTCCCTTATGATAATATCTGAATGCCCAAATAATGCAGTTCCCGATGTGATTAGCACGCATAATGTCCTGTCTTTGATAGAATTAAAAAACCTTCCCTCCGGCTCAATGAATCTACAAACAATTTTTGAGATCGCTTCTTGTGTTGGCAAAGTACTACAAATAGGCGAGAATTTGTCTAAACCCTGGGAAATAGCTTGCCCTAGGGTCCAAGTAGCCCTAGATGTGGATAGACCAGTGATACCCGGTATGTATCTTCCCAATAGCCCACCCTACAGACCAGTAACTATCGTGTACCGTAATTGCCATCGGGAAAAGTTATGTCCCACACTGAAGCGCCTAGCCGAGGACCAACTTCTTTGCTGTAAATTCTGGGTCAACAGTCATCCTGGGATGCAAGCGATGGAGCGTGTGGCGGGTATTCTCTATAACCCCAAGAACAACAAAGGAATAGGAAGAATACTAAACTGGATCAAATGGGACCCAGTGGTGGGTTTCAGCGCACCCGGTAGCGACAATACCAACAGACCTTCCTGACCCAGAATGCCGACTCACAAGACACCCCACCAGGCGGAATCCTCCCACCAAGCACATCAAGCACCTGGAAGCCAAGCCCCCCCTGGGGACAGTCCAACGAAGCCAGGCTCCATAATTTCATGGACTCAGCCGTTGCAATGGTGATTCCATAAATGGAACAACACAACCTGAGCAATGCATCCGGTTTGGCACCGCTAATGCATCCTAGCCCAATGCTCTTTAGTTCCCATACGAACCAAGAATTGCCTCAGCCCTTAAACATCACCACTGCTTGGAACCCCACACTCCAGAACCAAAAAATCGATTGGTCCGGCGGAATCGCACCTGAGGAATTCGGAAACCCAAGCTCCTACATACACACCTCTGACCTCCAACAGAATACACTCCACCCAATATACTCCCCCCCCCCCCCCTTGTCATAACCCTCCTTCTCCACCACCGCCCTCATTGTTGGCAACAAACCTCCTTACTCGTCCGGAAAAACCTTACCAATCCTCTTGCCCATCCTTGCCAGATTTCAACTTCGACTAGGGGCTGGATGACATTCAGATATACCTGTTAACAGAGTGGTCACCGCAAGAAGAATTGCACAACCTGCAGGAGAGACAGGGGACAGAAGTCCTCCACCTGTTAGAAGACGAACCTCATGCCAATATTGTACGGCAACACAAGACAGGCCCGAAGGAAGATCTGAGCCCCCACCAGAGGGCAAGGATACAGCATACCCAATGGAAATAGAGAGCTCCGAGCCCCACTAGCGGGCGAGGAATCGTTTACAACAAGACGCCCTGGAAAGGAACCCATGACCTCCCAGATGGAGGCTATGGAAGAGGAGCTGCGTCCGAAAAAGAGAAACAAGAACAATCCACCTCCAACCGTGAGACTCCCACGCATTGGATCCAGAATGTCAGTCAGTTTGAGGCCTTTCCACGAGCGTGCCATCCGTCGCATGCTTATGCAACAACCTGTTATCCCGGAGGTAGTACTTTTTCCACATACGCATTCTCCGTTCCAATTCTTAAATATCGACCCTTTGGAGAGGATTGAGTTGTCAAGTACGGCAGGTCCTGTTGCGACCTTGCCGGAACCGTTATGATTATCCTGTCTTGGAACTGTCAGGGGGCAGGGAATAACCTAACAGTCCAACATATTAGGAATATTATTAATATACATAAACCTAGTATAGTATCCATAGCAGAAGGTAAGAGTCAACTAGATAGACTCAACTCAGCCATTTCTCGGGCCGGGCTTACTAGAAGTTTCTCCGTGCAACTAGAGGAAACAAGAGGGGGATTAATTTTGGCATGGGACGACCGTATCAACCTAGAAGTCATTCATTCCAACCAAAACGCTATCCATACTGTCATCTCATTACCTCAAAGAATCAACCCCTGGGAAGGTTCTTTCGTTTACGCCCCCTCCAAACCTTGTAAACGGCCTCAATTTTGGGATGAGCTACTCTCCTACAGAAACTATAGACCTATCTTGTCCCCCTGGTTAGTATTAGGCAACTTTAATGATATCTGGAGTTTTGAAGAAAAGGAAGGCGATGCCCAGGTCCTTGCAAACAGAATCTTACAGGCTCATAACCGATCCGATTCTCTCGACCTGTTAGACCTGGGCTTCTCGGGACAAAAATTCACTTGGTCGAATCGACGCGACCCCACAAATCTAGTCCGCGAGAGACTTGACAGGGCATTCAGCAACCCGGAATGGCAATTCCTTTTCCCAACCGCAATGAACCGACATCTTCAAACAGTTGCCTCAGATCACTGCCCAATACTTGTAAATTGCTCACTGGAGAAACAAGCGGCCCGGCGTAACCGCCCATTTCGTTTCGAGGCAATGTGGTTGGACAATCCTTTGTTCATTCTGATGCTACAGAAATCATGGCAATGGCTCCCCAGAGGTAACCCACAACAAAGCCTATGTCAAAAACTACGCCTCCTCAAAGCGGATGCCAGTAAGTGGAATCAAACAACCTTCGATAACATCGACATAGCCATCAGGAATTGTCTCAACAAATTGAACTCACAGCAGGAGAATAACGTCTCCACACCCTTCCTCGACGCTACTATTAATCGTCTCACGGAGTTATACACTTATCAGGAGGTAATGTGGAGACAAAAGTCGAGACAGTTGTGGTTGACCGCCGGGGACAGAAACACGAAGTTTTTTCATGCGTACACTCTCATGCGAAGGAGACGTAATGCCCTCTTAACAATCGATCTAGACGATGGGACATCAATCGATACCCCGGACGAGGTGAAGCGACATGCGACAAACCATTACCATTCCCTTTTCCAAACACAACCAAATCTCGCTTTCCATCATCCACAACATCCAACACTCTACGAATCGGGCTAACCCAAAAGTCTGTGCTTTTTCTGGATATAACAAATCTGGAAACAGATGCGGCGCTATCCCAACTTGGACCTGAGAAAGCACCCGGGTCGGACGGATACCCTCATCGTTTTTTCCAGCATACGTTTGCAACCACAGGGAATGATTTGACAAAGGCAATCCGACATTTTTTCTGCGACGACAAGATGGACCCAGAAACGAATTGCACCACAATTGTCCTCCTTCAGAAATGCGAATTTCCACGATGCATGAAAGATTGGTGACCAATAGGTTTGTGTAACACAACCTACAAAGTGGTCGCAAAAATTTCGGTTAACCATATCCGGCAGATAATCCCAGATCTAATTTCACCGTTCCAAACGGCCTTTGTCCCAATAAGAAGCATCACAGACAACACTTTCCTCGCACAGGAGCTGCTCCACACGATAAAAATGAGAAGAAAGGGCAGTAAAGGACTTTTGGCTTTGAATCTAGATATGAGTAAAGCATATGACAGGGTAGAATGATCTTTCCTTAACTCAGTCTTAACAGCTATGAGCTTTCCCATAAAATTTATAAATTGGATTATGGAATGCTTAACCACATCTTCCTGTCAAATTCTGATCAACGGGGAAGTGACTACACCTTTCAAACCCATAAGAGGTCTAAGACAAGGGGATCCCCTGTCTCCTTACCTCTTTATCTCGGTAGCCCAAATGCTATCTCAAGAATTATCTAGAGCACAACTAGAGGGCCGGCTACAGGGAATTAGACCCGGAAAATTCACACAGGAGTTCACCCACCTTTAGTTCGCAGACGATAGCTTTCTTTTCCTTGAAGCCTCTCCGGAGAATGCAACCAATCTTAAGGAAATCCTAGATGTATACCAGAGGGAATCGAGCCAATTGATCAATTGTAGCAACTCATGCATTCGATACAGCCCGAATGTCCCAGATTTAGTGGCCTCTAATATTTCAGACATTTTAGGTGTCCGAGATATGTTACCAGAAGAATTATATCTGGGTCTACCAACAGATTGGTCCAAATGCATAAAACGAGTGGGAGAAAAAAAGGTCCAAAGAACCACTTCAAGAATAAAGGGAAGGATGAACAAACTGCTATCTCCTGCTGGAAAAGAACCTCAGAAACAAACTGCTATCTCTCTCGGAAGGATGAACAAACTGCTATCTCTCTGGGTCAAATGTGTTAAAGACAAGTACCTCAGAAACACAACATTTTTCAACGCAAAAGTACAATAGTATCACTCACCTGTCTGGACAACGTTGACCAAATTACAGAAATTTCTTCTCAAATGAACAAGATGGCATGTCGGAAATGGCCACTTCATCAACTTCTGAACAGACCCCTAGGTGCCCAACATGGGCCTCTTGAAGGACTGGGTTCCCCAAGGCACGATCACCCCAAATGTCAAGGTCAAGCATTTCATCTTTAACGGTTGCTGGTTGATGGACAACCTGGAAAACCTTCTCCCTGCTGTCATCACTAACGTAATTTCCCTATTAGAACTCCCACTTTTCAACACTCCGGACATGCTTCTATGGCTCCACAGCGATACCAGCATTTACACCGTAAATTCCGGTTATCACTTTATTTACTCATGTCTCCATTCTGAGACAAAAGGAATCTCGTCTGCAACCACCAAGATTGCCAATACATCCTTTTTGGAAGAAACTATGGAACTCCAGGTTGCCTCCAAAAATTCGTATGTTCATCTGGAAGGGCTGCAACAACAGTTTGTCACTCGGGGAGAACATCCAAAGACGAATTCCCTCATTCAATCCCAGGTGTCATCTTTGCTCTCAAGCAAACGAGACCTGGGATCATGTCATGTGGAAATGTTCTTTTGCGGAAAGAGTGTGGTTTAGTTCAAATTTGGGTATTCACCCAACAGCCACTCCATTACGTTCAGTTATGGAGTGGCTTTTTGAGAAGGTCCCAGGGAGTCACTTCCCAGAGCCTGAGGTCGGCCTTTTTAGTCAGAAATGCTTGATCTTATGGGGAATTAGGCTTGAGAGGAACTTAGTTATCTTCCGACAGAAGATCCCCTCTACGATCACTGTTATGTACCTAATACATAGGGCTGCTTTTGATTGTGATAACATGTTTGATTTTGTTCGTTCTCTAGGCAGGCAGTCCGGAAACACCCGAGCTCCCTTGAGACCCAGTACCACAACCTCGTCACACACAAGACCCGCCATTGTGTGTGACAGGGCAGTCAGAAGTACTACTAATACTATCTTCGGAGCCGCAATTTTACTAAACGAGAGTGGGAATATCTCGGTGGTCTCCATCACTTCGGCATTCGCTGACGACCCCCTCCTCGCCGAAGGTTTGGCTTGCAGGGCAGGACTTTTGTTAGCACGTTCTTCCCGTCGAAGTCCCCACACTTTGTTCACTGATTCGACAAACTTGCTGAAACATATATCCTCCTCCTCTACGGGCTGTATTCCATCCATGTTCGGCGTCGTCCATGATATTAGATTTCTTTTAAGTTTTCTTTCGGTTAATATTAAGACAGTTCCTAGGTCTCGTGTTTTACTAGCACATAACATTGTTTCATTAGCAGCTACAGCTGATGTAACAGGATGCTGGTTTGCCCCCGATATTCCTCATTTTTTTGGGGATTTTAGTGGCTATTTTGCTTCATGAATGCGGTCTAATTTGTGTTAAATATATATATATATTCTATTACAATATAATAATTATAATAATGTAGAAATATCAGAGAAATATGTATTTTTGAATATTTTTATATAATATGTACGTCAAGTATATTGATTAAAAATACTTTATTCATATAAATGCATATTAATATGTAAGAAAATATATAAGTACTAATATTGAATTAGAAAATAAATAGTTTGGATGATTATATTCGACAACACTCTGCTAGGGGTGTAAACGAGCCGAGTCGAGTATCTTTCAAACTCTACATGATTAAAAAGTACCAATCTCCTAATTGGTCGAGCTTAAATTTGAAAAAATCAGACTCGACTCGCATACAAGCTCGACATAATCAAACTCGTCTCAACTCGACTGGTAATCTCATTATACATCACAATAAGTTAACAATTATCATGACTACTCGACTTGACTCAAAAGCTCATTATACATCACTAAAATATAATCGAGCTCGACTTGATAAGGACTAGGATAAATTATGTATATTATATAACTTGATTAGACTCGCAAGTATTTCGAGTCGAGTATTATCAAGTTTGGGCTCGACTTGACATACTAAACAACTCAACTCGAGCTCGTCCCGACTCGAAATTTTCCGATGAGTTTTGACCTTTTAGATTACGGGGAGTAATCACTACAGAAACGCAAAACATGGTACGTGCATGTAATCGAAATTACGCAGCGGAAGAGTTACACATACCTCAACAGTTACCGTAGTCCAAGATCCTTTGTACGAAGGAGTTCTCGATCCACTGGACGGAACCCGTAGAGGTTCTTGTGAAAGAAGCCCTACGTGTTGTTAGCTCCACAGCAAAGCCTCAGATCAATTCTTGACACGGGGACGGATCTTCGGAGAGTTGCTCGAAAGCAATTTGGCACACCCTTGGTGTAGGTATGGTTCGGCCGAACTAGTGAGGTGTGGGAGGAGGGTTTTTTTTTTCTCTAAAACACTATTGTGAGGGAATTTTGATTAACCCTAAATATTCTCTAACACCGCTTATTTATAGGAGGAGTAAAGTGGACAAAAGTCCACTTTACCCCACCTAATTATTTCGGCCGACCTATGTATTGGGGAGGCCCAATTCTAGGCCTCCCATGTTAATTGAGATTTGGGTCTAGCCCAATTACCCTAATGTGACATTTACCCAAGTTCATTAGGTAAACTATACATATTATGGGCTACCAATTACGACGCCCATCACCATATGCTTACAGCTCCCACTCGCCGGAATGGGAGGGTGCTTGTTAATGTATTGTTGTCCAAATCCGCATCAACATTTCGCCCCTTTGATCTGCTCCGTGCTTCCGAATAGTTCATACGAGGTTTGCCGTCCGACCGGCGGATACGACGGGCATCGTGCTACTCATCTGTTAGGAGTGTTGTAGCGCCCGCGAAACGTTGATTCCCTTTTCTCCAATCAACCTGTTGTAAACAACATTTATACATATTGTACCGCGCTGATAATTATCCATTTGCCTAGTTTCCACATAGGAACACTTCTCCAAGGCATCCGTACAAGTATTCACAACCTTCAACTAATATTCGGCTGGTGGCCATCTAGTGAATACAAGAATCAGTGAATTACACGTGAACTTGACTATCCCCATCGCTCATACCCTTAGTCAGACCCAATCGGTTTCCAAAGACGTGGTCACTGGGCCTGACCTTAGGTATGAGTTCTGAGTCCATGAGGATACTTTGGGTGCCTCATCATAAGGCTCCCGGGATCAATCACACGCTCGAGGTGAAGAAGTTTGCGCCCGCAAGAATCACGAGGATTCTTTTCCTAGCACAACCGAGATGTGACCCCGTGGTCGTACATGGCACGCGTAGTATGAAGCACGCGTTGATAGCATACCTGAACCTTTTGGGTAAACAGGAATGGTACATGTCAATCATGCTATCACAGATTTTCATCTGGCCCAAAATGTGGATTTATGACGAACGAAGTTCATCACGGCGATCTGCAGGACGAAGATCATGTCGAGTTACTTCGACAATAGATAATTGTTCAGCTTAATCGGGTTTATCCCCCTTATTCTTAGCCAGTCTTGCATAGTAGAGGCCTCCCTCCACCGCAAGACGACCGTACCTGCGTGAATAGGTAAGGCCCACATTCGACATTGTTTGGCAGAGGATTGCGTCCTCCTACGACTCAGTTTATAGACCGTAAATTTGATGTAATCAAAACATTATGACGTCGATTGATCATAAACTCAGTTGCAATTCTTTCGCTTACAAATGTAACTTTCTAATATCAAACTGTTATCACAGATACATGCCATTTCTAAACCCTACGCAATCCAAGCAGTTTTACATGCTTTTCGAATATATCCATGCGAAGTGGTTTAGGTAATGAGTCCGCGATCATATTATCAGTGGAAAAGTATTTCATAGTGATTATATTGTCTTCTACCATCGATTTAGCATAGAAATATTTCACATCAATGTGTTTGGTCCTACTATGGTACTTCGGATTCTTAACTGCCGCAATAGCTGCCTGACTGTCGGAGAACACCTTTATAGGTTTACTTCCGACGTCACCACCAAGCAACATAGTAAGAAGCCTTTTCAGCCAGACTGCTTCCTGTGCATTCTTAGAGAGAGCTACGAATTCTGATTCCATTGTAGACAACACGACACAGGTTTGCTTCTTGCTCGTCCATGAAATGGCGACATTAGCAGGGAGAAATATTCCTCCTGTGGTGGACTTACGATCATCCGGATCGCCACCATGGTCGGCGTCACTGTAACCGGTCAATTCTAACTTATCTACCTCATAACACAGAGCATAGTCGACAATACCTTTCTGATAACGAATTATTCATTTTACAGCCTTTAAACGTTGATAGCCAGGATCTGATTGGAAACGTGCTACTAGGCCCACATTGTAACAGATATCCTGACAGGTGCATTGCATGGCGTACATCAAACTACCAACCATGCTTAAATACTCTGCACCCTTCATCTGTTCGCGCTCTGCCAGGTTCTTGGGGTCGTCACGTTTTGACAGTGCGCACCCAAATACTATCGGCGTATCCACGGGTTTGGCATCTTGTAATCTGAACATTTTCAACAATTTGTTGATATAGGCTTCCTGAGATAGACATAATTTCCGGGTAGCCCGATCTCTAGAAATTTTAATGCCCAAGATATACGTGACCTCTCCCATGTGTTTCGTCTCAAATACAGATGCCAATCAGAACTTTGACTTATTCATGAAACTCATGTCATTTGCGGCAATGAGTATGTCGTCCACGTACTAGGTTAAGATGACATACTTAGACTCGGAGGTCTTATAATACATGAACAGATTCTTGTGAAAACTCACAAATCCGTTTCCTACGATTTCCTCGTGGAATCTGCGGTATCATTGCCATGACGACGATATAAGACCGTAGAAGGACCTTTTTGGAGTTTACAAAATTTACGTTCGTTACCAGGAGTAATTAAACCCTCCGGTTGCTCCATGTAGATCTCTTCCTCCAGGTTTCCGTGGAGGAATGCGGTCTTAACTTTCCTTCAGTGCAGCTCGTGATTGAGACTTGCGACCAGGACCATGAATGGTCCTAACCGTGGTTTTAGGCACAGTCATTGAGTTTCTCTTATCAAGTCCTCTCCGTGAAGCATAGGGTAAGACCTTTTGCAATGATTCGGGTTCTCCGACTTGTTCCATCAGTGGTGAGCCTTCTTTCAGGGCTCACCTTATCCTTATGCCCTTGTGGTTAACAGGTAAATCAACTATAGACTATAATGGCTTTCATTTAGGCGATCTTTCTCATTTATTATTTCTTTCCATTTCTCCACTTGAGGTCTTTCCAGTGCTTGCCAACAGTTTGAGCAGGGTTTTCACCTTGCTCAATGGGATACTTGCCTTTGACTCTCGTCTAGGCATTATGAGTCCCTCTTATTAGTCTGATCTTTTCTCCCACTCGGAATAATGCTTCTTATCGTAGCATCATTTCTATTGGGAATAATCCTCCCACTTGGAACAATGCTTCTTATCAGAGCATCGTCTTTGTTGGGAACAACAGCAATGCTACAACCTTGACCTATAACTTTCCTATTACAACCTCTTGGTCTCGAGGTTTTACTTCCGAGATAAATTCCTTGATCACTAGGATCTGGAACCAAGTATGGTTGGATCACTCCCACTGGGAACAATGGGTAATATAGGTAGTTGTGTCACTCCAGGTTCAGTAATTTTGACCATCAAGTTCGACTTGATTCGTCCCAACAGCAACAGTGATTACTTGTGGTAGGGTTTATTCCTCCCACTGGATTTACTATGAATATGTCCCCATTCTCATTTACCATGTAATTCACTTGAGTTGCTGGTTCAAATCTCCCCCAATCGAATTAAGTGGGACCTGATTGTCATCGTTATTCTGCTATGTTTTGATCACGACTATGTTGATTGAAACTGTTAATGCATTTGGAAAATTCTCCCCTTAGTGATGTAATGCCTCATGTTCGACCACGGTACCATTTAATCCAAGCTGGAAACATGTATTTTCTAGGAGTAACTGGCGTACCCTTGTCCAAATACGTGTTTACTGCGCAAATTAATGTCGCATGGTGATATGATTTAAATTATTGTCACCTTTCAGCTATAATGGTTACCTACCTTACCGATCTTAATGGAACACAATTTTACATTTATGTGAATCATCTGTCATCATTCCATATGGACTATCTTATAGAACGACTCCAACACTATGTATATATATAAACTGTGCTTCTTGAAGTGTGTTATTTAACTTGAATGCCTAGCCTGATTTATCGTTCAAGGCGTTTGGAAGGAAAATCGTTTAACCGACTTTATCCTTCTTCGTTTGCTGGCTTATCTCAGAGATTTTATCCCGTCTCCGAACTGAGCATCTTAGGTATTCACCTCACGTGTCAGTTGATACTTTTACAAGGTCGTTGTAGCTTACGTAGCTTACTTCATACTGATGTAAATTTGATCAACAAGTCATATTTCCAAAGGAGTGCAAACGAAAATTCAGCACGTCATCAAATAAACACTTCAATATTAAACTCATGTCATGAAACGATGTGTTCCGTCTATCGAGGTCCACTTGGGCGTTGCGCAATCTACTCTGGGGTTAAACTCTTGGTTAAATCTTTTCATTTCTAAATTTAATTCAATTTAACCGGTTTTAACTATTTCAAACATGATTATGATTACAGTTTATTTCATTCAATGGAGTGATAATAATAAAATAAGATTTATAATCGGTTCGTTCTTGGAATTATGCAATCATTGTATTTGGAAAGGCGCTTTGATTGAACTCAAATAGATGTATGAAGTTGTTTGATTCGGCTATGTGCAATAGCTATATTGTTTCGGTACTATCACTTTTTCGGATCGATCTCGTTTCTAGCCGAGTCGATTAATCTTGATGAGCAGAACACATTCAGAATTGAATGGTAACTACTTTATTCAAAAATTACGAAACAATAATATTCACAAAAATTCAAACAAAAAATTTCGATCATCCAAAAAATAATCACGATGGCAAAAAAATCTAGATCATCCACGAAGCTTTTAAGAGACAAAGGCAGAGCACTAGGAGGAGATAAACGAGACACATATATTTTACTTTTATCACTGGCGTTCATCACACCGGATTATCGTTTTAGGACCAAAATAATGATCCCATCTCCTCTGCATCTTCCATTGATCTCTTGTGGTGAAGCGCAGATGGACCCTTTGGTTGTTTGCTTGCAATAAAAAGGGTTGTGATAAACTTAATTGCTTTAATCAAGTCTGTCGTCGTCGGCCAACCATGATAGAGGGTACTTCTGCGCGATACTGAGTATCTTTCTCCAATTTGATCTCTCGTTCGTAAGATCTGATGTGGGTTTTACACCTGCATCTTGGGAAATAAGAGCGACATACTCAAATAACAATTTTCTTGCTTGAGCTGCCTTCCCCCCACTGAAGCGGAGTTTTATGGCACACCAAAGTTGAAGAGCACAAAGGTTGAGTTTGAAGTCCTCTGCAACCTCTCTTTCGGGGGTTGCTAGTATCACCTTGCAAACTCCCGATCCATAAAGCTCCTTAACTTATTTGAGTAAGCAAGGACGCCTTGTTCATTCACCAACGTTCTCCCCTTATTCACATTAATACACTTATGTATATCTTCAGCGAAAATGAGTTTTATCACATATCCACTTCATGCATCATAATCCTCGCCATCCAGATTGCAAGGCTCGTAGAAGCGAACCAATCCTGCCATGAAAACTAACACTTTGATGATCAAGCAAAATCAGGGAGACAATAACATTTTGAAAAAGAATTGCATACATCAAATATCTATTAAGATAGAGTTCGACAGATAGTGATTCCTCAGTCATCTAAACCAACCGACCACCTGTAAACCAATGGAAGATGGTTGTGAAAGAGTTCACACTATTGTCGTCTTCTATCCAATAGATCAGTCTGTTAAAACGGTTTTAATCGCAAATTACTGGAACGGGAATTTAAAACAAGCATACCCGATCTTGGCATTCCCAAGGCCTTTTTTTGTTTTGGAAAAAAAAAAATCATTCCGATGAATTCACTCATGCATACACAATTCTAAAATCCATGCAAATTATCATATGCCAGTAACATTCATCATTCATACCACATACATGCTTACGCGTCATGCGTCTAATGTTCCGAGGAACTCATGCTTGCGTTTATAATTCTACTTTTAAGTAAATTATCAAACGCAACTACATTCTTAACATTCTAGCATACATGTCAAACATGTAACATCCACATCAATCATACATATTTGGCGACTGGTTTTCGGTTTTAAAATAATTTTAAACGTTAGGGGCTGATTTGCAATTCATGCTTATATTCAATCACGCAAGCTTCTAGACATGAATCCTAGGCATTTCCAACCATCACAGCATGTCCATTCTAGTGCACAAACCATATATTTAACCAGGGCTCCGCCCACAACATGTAATATTCAACTAGCTTGACTCAATCAAGACAACAGTTCTAATCATGCATAAATATATATTGAATAATAAATAATTGCAATTTAGCCCACTAATTTTACCAGTTCCTAAAACATGTATCTCCGAGATCCATCCCCATAATCAAAACAAGGCATAAAGGTTAGCAACCCTATGAGCACTGTGTAGTCCATTTCGAGGTTCAAAAACATTTGGATTTTAAAACTTGACCTCCCTATTTTAATTGACTTGAATTCGGTTTAGAAAACATTGTTCGGTTCAGTCCATTTCAGTCCGTTTTGGTCCGGTTCGGTCTGGTTCAAAAAATCCGGTTCGGCCCGGTCCGAAAATCCAGTTCGGTCCGGTCCGGCTAAAATTCGATTCAGTTCGGTCCTGTTTTAAATTTAAAAATCTGGTTCGGTCCGAACCGGTCCAAGAAAATAGGGTCCGGTTCAACACTCAAAACCGGTTCGGTTAGATCCACTTAATTACCCCGGTCCGACCCGACCTGAATAGGTCGAACCGATTGAGAAAATCCGGTTTGGTTTAATTTCGTCCCAGTTTAACATATTAGACCGGCCCAATAATTAAAATTTTAAAGGTTGGGCTGAAATGTTTACTTGTGGCCCAAGTAAGGTTTTAAATCCATTAAAAATATTAAACATAGCCACCAAGTAACATTAATTATAAAAATAATTATCAATATTAAAAATTATATATATATTTCGGCCATTATATAAAACATATATATATTTATTGCTAAGATTCTATCTTTAAGATTAAATCAATCAACAATATATATATATATATATATATATATATATATATATGTAAAATCGGCACAATCTATTATATATATATTTTTTTATTTATTGCCAATATCTTTAATAGGGAAACAAATAACTGAAAATATATTTTCTCAATCTTTTAGGTAACTGAATCTATCAATAATATCTTTAACCCTATTTAAATATTTAGATATATTGATAGTTATATATTTATATATATTTTGATGTGAATCTATCCTAATGTTCTTAATTATAGATATATTGTTACCTTAATTAAAAATTAAAATATGGTAAACAATATAATTTTATATTTTTTTTTGCTAAAAACAATACAATTTTATATGGTGGCCGAAATTTATCCCTTTGGTGTCTAAAAATTAAAAAAATTTACCTTGTAAATTCACTAGGGTTTCGGCCAAACACAAAAATTAGGAACGCGTGGTCAAATTTTAATAAGATCTACAATCCAATGTTTGATTTTGATAAATATCACCTTTTTCTTGAAGATCATATGAACATCAATTTAACCAAGAACATCAAAATTTCGGACCTATCATATAAATCTTAAAAATTTAAAACTTTTAATTTTTTTTTTATAAAAAATTTCGGTCCAAAATTTATATTTTCAAGAACACAAATTTATCAAAATCATAAACTCCTAACACAGGCTCTGATACCACTGTTAGATTACGGGGAGTAATCACTACGGAAACACAAAACATGGTACATGCATGTAATCGAAATTACGCAGCGGAAGAGTTACACATACCTCAACAGTTACCGTAGTCCAAGATCCTTTGTACGAGGGAGTTCTCGATCCACCAGACCGAACCCGTAGAGGTTCTTGTGAAATAAGCCCTACGTGGTGTTAGTTCCACTGCAAAGCCTCAGATCAATTCTTGACACAGGTACGGATATTCGGAGAGTTGCTCGAAAGCAATTTCCTTGGTGTAGGTATGGTTCGACCGAACTAGTGAGGTGTGGGAGGAGGGTTTTCTCTCTAAAACACTCTTGTGAGGGAATTGTGATTAACTCTAAATATTCCCTAACACCTCTTATTTATAGGAGGAGTAAAGTGGACAAAAGTCCACTTTACCCCACCTAATTATTTCGGCCGGCCTATGTATTGGGGAGGCCCAATTTTGGGCCTCTCATATCAATTGGGATTTGGGTCTAGCCCAATTACCATAATGTGACATTTACCCAAGTTCATTAGGTAAACTATACATATTATGGGCTACCAATTACGGCGCTCATCACCATATGCTTACATGACCAAGTCGATTCCAAGTAGGGTCGACTCCGAAATTTTATGTTTATTAAGCTTTCTTTCTTGCAGTTTAACTATGACAAGTTTAAAAAAAATTACGTATATAAGATGAATATACTTTATTGTACAAATATTTTTAAAAAATAACATATTTTGTGTTAACTGTAAAATAATATATAATACAATGCAATAATATTTAATAACATATAATTAAGCTAAATATGTTACCAAACACATATTTAGGAAAAACACTTTCTAATGCAACTTTGAAATGTTACTCTTCCAAACATTGATTGCATTATCTTAATCAACTTTTTCCTAATCTACTTTTAATGAAAGTACTTTTCTAAAGTAAAAGCACTGCCAAAGTCACCCTTAGTTATTGCGTTGTTCACAAATAAATTAAACCATAACTCTAAAGATGTCACGCCCTGAAGATTTCGCGATGTCCCCACTTTGCTCAATTCAGTCTAATCAAGTCTGTTGTTTTTACTAGAGCTTAAAAATGAGGATTTTCTGTTGGAATTAAGTAGTACCTCTCATGCTTATTTAGCTCCAAATTCTCTAGTTCCAATTGATGTGGTACATAAAGATAGTGTATTACAATCTACCCCTTAATGCGCGCGATGTCCTCATCACGGCCCGTACCAGAATCGTTTGCCACAGTAGGCGATAGGAACTCCGGGGGTCAAAAGCCCTTGCTCTGCAAACCCGATCAAGATCTCGGGTCGGCTTTGAGACCATTATGTCATGCCCAGAAATCCACCATGGAAGTGAGGGGTGATGACCCCTATTTACTAGTAATAAAACAACAAATAGCAAAGCCAAAAAATCCTTTATTTTAACGCTACTCTGATATCCATGGAGTTCAAATACAAGGAGCTATGATACTTATAATCCAATCGCTTTTTATACCCAATAAACAGTGATGAATATGTCAACTTCATGCTTATGTTGCGCACTCTGATGCCATCCAAAATATCATGCCTTCACATGTTAACTAGAACGTCCTCCTATACCGAGCACCCAGAATACTAATCAGCTTATACTGAAGCTGATGAGGTTGAACAGGGGGTAAGTTGTTGGAGAACAACCAAGTATGTAATCCTCACATTATTCCTACCAGATCAATTACTTGAAAAATATTGATAATAAACCGAGAATGTAGTATATCGTGACAAAACATTACATGATTCAAAACTTTAAACATAACAAAATTCAGGACTCAAACATGCATTATAAATAAGGAGTTTATAAGAGAGATAATTCAGGGTTCAAAACTTTCACGGAACATAAATAATCAAAATTAGCGGTATAACAGAGGATGCAGACTTTTTAGGATTCCAAAATAGATTAGAGTCAGAGATCAATCAGAAAAAGGTATCGAACTTATTTAAAGTCAGAACATAGTTAGAGGTTTAGACTCATATTTCTGCGAACTTAATTGAAATTCGGAACAGAACATGACGAAATCAGAGGTTTCGAACTTAATCGAAAGTCGGAATAGAATAAAATTAGAGTCTACTCTAGTCTTCTCACCACGCCTACGATGCCAGCATGAAGGCTCCCATGTTTAACCCCTATTGGAAGGATCCAGAGCCTAGGTATGCCATTGGGTCGGTCCCAATGGTTAACCCCATTGGAAGGATACAGAGCCTAGATATATCTGCTTGGTCGGCCAGAAGCGATCGATCTTCGTATGCATACGTCGGAGGGGCCCTCATAAGGGTTCAGGCCGTAGCCAAACTTACGAGCACAGGGTTAGAGACAGAGGTCGGAGTTCATAAAGTAGGTTTCCAGAAGATACTTTGATCAAAATATTATATAAAATATATTACATAAACGTGCTTGCAAAATCGATCATACCCAAAACATACGGAATACATATCAAAACTTCAAGCACTTGATCTTAATCTTAAGAAGCATAAAACGTTCCATGCACAAAATATTTTTTGATAGTTTAAAAATAATAGGAATAAGGATCAAATCACTTACCTCTAACGCTTAATCAAATTCCAATATCTATATCCAAAATCATTATGTATTTGAGTCTCTTTCATGCAAATAGAACTGAAGTCCAAGCCAAACCATAATGCACATCTCAAGACAAAATTCCTATAATACCAAGATATTCAGAACCGGAATCAATATTCTTTTGCAAATACCGTGACAATGGTTTCAATGATTCAATTGTTTGTCCCGAAAACCATAAGAATATTAGATCCACATAACTCTGAATATTCAATCATCAATAAACTTAATCATATTATAAATTCTTAGAAAATTACCTATGATGATACATCCAGTTAAAAGTCCAAAGTTGAAGACGAAATATCAATCACACACCGAGTTTTTTTCCAAAGAAACCCCGGGAATTCGTTTATCACTTTCGGCTCCGCTGCAGAATTTCAGATTAGTGAGCCAAGTTCGAAAGATCATAGCTTTCTCAACGCATATCCGTAGTACGTGATCTTAATGTCCATAGAAAGCCTATATAAGGAAATTTATAGATGAATAATTTGTTTGAGGTGAAACCAGTTGGAAATAGGTCGTTTTAGTCAGTGAACAGAGCTGTCCTGACTAAATTGCAGCAGCAAGCAGATTTGAGTAGATAATTTCAAAGATTCATAACTTCATCTCTGTAAATCCGATTCATGTGATATTAATGTTGTTGGAATTTATAGTAAATGGGCCAACGTAATACGAGTCCATTAATATAAACCCAACATGCTAAGCCTAATTGGGGTACGAAACATATGGGATTTCGGGTCAACCGAAATGCCCATGGGCCATATGCGGCCCATGTGGGCCGACCCAATTGAGCAATAGTGCGGCCGAAGAAAGAACCCAAAAAGGGTTTTGCTCACCTCCTCTTATAAATAGGTGGTGTTAGGTATTTCTTTGGGTTGGTCATTCTCTCCCTATTAGTGTTATATTACGGGGAGTAATCACTACGGAAACTTAAACATGGTATGTGCTAGTAATATCAATTATGCAGCGGAAAGTTTACACATACCTCAAGAGTAACCGTAGTCCAAGATCCTTTCTTAAGGGAGTTCGCAATCCTCCGGACGGGACCCGTAGAGATTCTTGTGAGAGAAGCCTTACGTGGTGCAGCTACACAGCAAAGCCTCTGATCAATTCTCGGCACGGGGACAGATCTCTGGAGAGTTTGCTCAGAAATCAATTTCGCACACCCTTGGTGATATACGTGGTTCGGCCGAACCCTTAGTGTGGGAGGAGGGTTTTTCTCTCTAAAATTCTCTTGTGGGGTGTTAGACATCTGTCCAATTCGGGTTCGTATTTACATTTCGGGCCTCGTAAAATATCCCAAAACCCTTTCACAGGACACCTAAGTCTAAAAACGGTCCGGGATACGCGTAATTCCCGGGCCGAATGCGTTGCTGCCTCAAATCTCCCACTTGAAGTAAGTGGGACCTGACTACCATTGTTATCCTGCTCCAATTCGATTAAGACTTCGTCTGTTATTTCTCACCAAGCGTTGAAAATTCCTCCTCAAGGCATGTAACATCTCATGTTCGACCACGGCACCATTTTCATAAGCTAATTTAAACATGTATCATCTAAGAGTAGCCATCATACTCTTGGTGAAATACTTGTTTAATTTTCATGTTAATATCGCATGATGATAAGAACTAACTCATTATCATTCATTTTAGCTTTTATGGCAACGTGTTTGACCGATTTTGTTGATGAAGTGTTTTATCGATGTGAATGTCTTGCTAAACTTCCCGCTCAAGGAATTTAGTGGGAGAGTCATTTAACCGACATCATCCTTTTCATTGGCTAATTCATCCCAAAGACTTGGTCATCTTTGAACTGTGCATTGGGCTTTCGCCTTATGCGACAGTTTATACTTTACGAGTTTATGGTAGCTCATGAAGCATACCTATTTTCATTGTGTAAGCATTGAATGAATTATTCCCTAAAAGAGGGAGGCAAATGAAAATTTAGCAATCGTTCATTAAAATACTTCATCATTAAATTCGTACTTTGAAAATGATGTGTACCATCTTTCGAGGTACACGCGCCTGTGGCGCCTATTCCAGGTTCTATCTAATGGTTTGATTCATTTAGTTTCCAAATTTGAATTTAATTTAATCCAATCGGTGTCATACATGTTCATCATTACGAAATTTATCATATAATGTAGTACTAAAAAATAAGAAAGAAATAAATTTGTCTGCCCTTAGAACTACGCAATCGATGAATATTTATGGTATTTCAATGTTTCGCGATATTTTGAAGAATGAGTGTGAGTATGTTTGATACGACCATCTTGGTGGATTTTTCAGTTTTAACTTAGTTTCGGATCGATCCTGTTTTATTGGGTCGATTAATTTTGACACGTAGATCTCATTTCAAATCGAATGGAAACTACTTTATTCAATAAATCTGAATCTTAATCAACCGAAATTCAAACATTAAATGAACAAATAGGAAATCCATAAACATAAAAATAAGGTTTCTGATCATAGAATGAAGCCTCGATGAAGGTAAGATAGGCAAGTAGTCATGACCACATTCAGCGTTCCACCTGAAAAGAATTCACAAGTGAATTTGATCAGATGTCTTGTATCAAATAAAACGTCTTTCAGTTCTATGTGTGTGGTAAACGATGAGTACCTAGTAGGGCACACGAATCAACGGTGGTTTGCACCAGACCATCGTTTAGACTTTTTATTGCTGGGTTTAGCCAAGCATTTCTGAAGACCGTCGAACTTGTCATCGGATGAACCGAGTTCTTTTAAGGTGTTTCCATTCTCATGGTTGGCTTCGTACAAATCCACGATCGTCTTAATCGATGTGATCAGATGTGTGGGTCCATCATCATCAGCAAACCATGAAGGAGGAAACATCTTCATTACTTTTCGAGCTCTTGTCCATACGTCTACTTCGTCAGCGGGATCATGAGCGGTTATAACACCGTCATCACTGCATAACATACTATAGTATTCTGCCATGAGGTCTTTTGCTTCAGCGGCCTTCCCTCCACCGTAGCGAAGGTGAATGGCATACCAAAGACGCAATGCGCTGCTCTCCATAAACTCCTCCTCTGCTTCATCTGACAGTTTCGAGTAAATCAATTCTCGTGCTGTCCGATCATTCCACAACCTTTTCTTGATGTTGTAGGGGTATGGAATTCTACATTCGTCCGTTTCGATCGTTTTTGCTTTTGGATTGATTCGATCATCAACGTCGGCAGCAATAAAGAGTTCCTCAACATTATCTTTCCATTCATCATAATTCATACCATCCAGATTGTGAGGTTTATAGAACTGTACTGACCCAACAATGAACACTAATTGTCAGACCTAAATCTAACCTAAGGCGAATTACGTTTTGAAAACGTGGGTTTTGAACAGAGTCGCCACTAGTTAATTAAAAGGCTAACTAGAATCCTAAATTACCTAGGCGAATAACGAATTAATCTCCTAGGTATAAAATCGGTTACGATCAGAAATTCGAGTTCGGGGGTTCTATTACGAATTAAAAATATTAATTTTTAACTACGCCCTTTCGGTACTCAATTCACTTAATTTATCAATTCTTATTCATTATACATACATTACACTCAATTAATCTAAAAATGTCAAAATTTATCAAATTTCATCATATGCAAAAAATATTAATCAGATATAATCCTAAATCTGAAAAATTAATTATAACCTGTAACTCCTAGTAAAAATGAAATCTAAAATACTAAAAAAAAAGCTTCTAACATGCTATTATAATATAATAATAATAATAATAAATAAAGAATATAATAACAAAATAATAATAATTAATTAATAAATTAAAAAAAAATACAACAGTGTGACCTGCAGCAGAGATGATGCAAAAGGGGGCAAGAGCAGCGGCGGCGAGCGACCTCCGGCAGGCAGGTGCTGGACCGGGACGGAGAGCCTAGCGACGGGATCAGGGCTTGGACTCTGACAAGCATCGGGCGGCGGCGCGTACGCGGGATGGCGACGGGCGGCGATTCTGAGAGCGGTCCAGCAGGTAACCGACGACCGTGGTGAGTTGGATTACGGTGGAGCGGTCGAGTTGGCTGGCCAGGAAGGGCCGGCGTGGTGGTGCCTGGGCGAGACGGGGTGACCTCCTGGACGACGACCTCCGTTGATCTGGGCAGCACGGACGGAAAGACAAGACGGAAGGGACAAATGGCGAGGTCGGGATGGATGCTGAAGACGGGCTTCGGCAATGGCAACGGGCATGGTGGTCGCGGACGTCTCCGGCGGGCAGAGTGAGGCGGAGAGAGAGAGACAGAAAACAGAAAGAGAGAGAGAGAGAGAGAGGCGAGCCGACGGCGCCGGACGTCGGCGAGGCTGGCGTCGGTCTTGGTCAGCCGGACGTCGGCGAGGGTAGTCACCGGTGGACGGCCTGCACGACCTAACCAGGGCGGCGGTCGGGAGATCTCCGGCGGGCAGGGACCTGCAACAGGAAGAAGATGAAAAAAAAAAGTTTTTTTTTTGAAATAAAGCACAAAAGAACAAAATTCGTACGGATCCCAAGAAAAGTAGTCTATTATTTTCTGATGGGTTTTCTCTGTGTGTCCCCTACAATGTAACCTAGACCCCTATTTATACTAAAAACCTAGTCTAGATTACCGATAAAATTTAAATAAAACATGCTAACAGATAATTAATCGAGAGAATATTCCTAAGGATATTTATCTTTACAGATAATTATTTTAAAAAAAAATATCTGGAGATAAAGATCTTACAGATAATTTTCTAAAATAAAAAAACGAATTATTATATATATATTTTTAAATATTCCGAAAATATTAAATAAATTCGAAATAATTTAAAATATATTTTATAATAATTTCCCTAATGTGCCCTTGAGCATTTTTGGAGACTTTGTGGCTTGACGCGTCCGGAACTTGACGTATCATGTGTAACGTTGTTACGTCCGGGTCAAAATCGAGTGTTTACTCAAAAAAGAATCAAAACTCCCATTTTTTAAATGCTCGCTCATGCGAATGTTGAAATGACGATCTTGCCAAAAAGTGCAATACATCGTGGATAAAAACGAATGACACTTTGAGTTTTTTTTTTAAAAAACAAATGTTCATGCCTGCTCGAAAGTTAAACTTCTACTGTTAAGAAAGTTACAACTTCCAACATTTTACCTGAATGATGCATACAAAATTCATTTTTGAAAGTTAAAATTCTATTATAAGAAATTCACAACTTACAACAGTTTACCTGAATAATGCATATGAAATGCATATTTTGAAATTAAAATTTCAGGTGGATTTTTAAAAAATAATGCAATTGAGTTGCATGTGTGAATTGAAAGCTCTATAACTAAAAAAAACTCACAATTTACCTGAAATGTTTTTTATAAAAAAAAAAAATAATGCATATTGAATGCATGCTTAAAAAAAATCAGGTAAAAAGGTTTTTTTGAAAATGATGCATATGCAATTCATGTTTGAATTTAAAAAACTCTAAAGCCAAAAAGGAATTACAAATTTTCCTAATTTTTTTTTTAATGATGCACATTGAATGCACTAACCGAATTTTACAACTTACATGAAAAAAAAATTTCCAAAAAATAATGCGTATGAAACACATGCTTGAAATAAAACATTCTGGTAAATAGTTTTGACAACAACACATGGAATACATGTTTGAAACTAAAGGTTCTACGACTAAGAATGTGTACAATCTATCAACATATTATTTTTCCTAAAAAAATGCACATGCGATGCACATGAGATGCATACTTGAGATGAAAGTTCTACAGTCAAGATAATTTACTAGTTATCTGAAAAGATTTTTTTTTTGTTTTTTTAATGAGGGAAAAAAAACAATGCATCTTGGTTGCTCAAAATTAAGAATCAGGCGAAACGTTTTTTTTTAAATGATGCATATGAGATGCACAAAAATAAATACAAGATGCAAACTTAAAAATAAAAGTTCTACAACTGAGAAAAATTACAATTTACCTGAAAGTTTTTTCGAAAATAATGCATATGATATGCACGTTTTTAATTAAAAATTTAGATAGAATGTTTTTTAAACAAAGAGCCCTAAAACTAAGAGAGCTTACGTTTTATCTAAAAAGTTTTTTTAAATTAATGCATATTGGATGCATTATTAAAAATAAAACAATTCAGTTAAAAATGTTTTTTTTTTTAAATGATGCATATGGAATGCACGTTCGAAATTAGAAGCTCTAATAGTTAAAGCGGAATTTTTTTTTTTTTTTTTTTAGTTTTTTTGTTTTTGTTTTTTTAAGCAATGCATATACAATACACTAACCAAAATTACAACTTACCTGAGAGTTTTTTTTTCAAATAATGCGCATGAGACACATATTTAGAAAAATTTAGGTTAGGTTTTTTATTTTTTTATTTTTTTATTTTAAACAATGCATCTGAAACACATGTTTAGAAATAAAAATCTACAACTAAAGGGTTAACTACTTAGTTAAAAATGTTTTTTTTTGTTTTTTCTCTGAAAATAACGTATACAAAAAAATGCATTTTAAAATTAGAAGCACTAATAGCTAAAAGGGAGTTAAATTTCTCATGAAAATATTTTTTGAAAATAATACGCAAATGATGCGTTGGTTATGAATTACAACTTACCTGTTTTTTTTTTTTTTTTTTTTTTTTTTTTAAATAATGCGCATGAAACACATATTTTAGAACAAAATTTAGGTAAGAGTTTTTTTAAAACCGTGCATAAGGAACGTACGTTTGAAATGAGAGTTCTACCTAGGAGACATGCTGCAAATATGTTTTTTTTTTCTTGGTTTTTTTAAATGCGATGGGATGCATGATTAGAAATAAAAGTTACGCAGTTAGAATAAAAATTTACAGGGGGTAAAAAATTGTGTGGCTTTGCTCTATAAGGTAGGTTCCACTGATAGGTTCCCGACAAGGTGGTTTCTTCTCCCCATTACAGAGATCACAGAACCTTCACAAGCGAGTGGAGTTGTTCTGAGTCGTTCCGGCGGCTCAGCCGCGCGGTCGTACCCTTACTAACTCTCCGGGGTTCCTAGTTGCCCTGGGTTTTAGGCATTTTGGATATTACACTAAAGTGGTGTGTGCGAATTCAAACAATGCCACAAAAAAAAAAAAAGAATTAGTTTAAATTCTACACTTTGTGCCTGTAAAAAAAAAAGAAAAACAAAGTTAGATTAATCAAGAGAAAATAATTAGATTAAATAAAAAAAACATGGCAAATAAGCGAATATAATGAGCCCGAACCCTATAAAACTTCCCCAGCAGAGTCGCCAAATTGTCAGACCTAAATCTAACCTACGGCGAATTACATTTTGAAAACGTGGGTTTTGAACAGAGTCGCCACTAGTTAATTAAAAGGCTAATTAGAATCCTAAATTACCTAGGCGAATAACGAATTAAACTCCTAGGTATAAAATCGGTTACGATCAGAAATTCGAGTTCGGGGGTTCTATTACGAATTAAAAATATTAATTTTTAACTACGCCCTTTCGGTACTCAATTCACTTAATTTTTCAATTCTTATTCATTATACATACATTACACTCAATTAATCTAAAAATGTCAAAATTAATTAAATTTCATCATATGCAAAAAATATTAATCATATATAATCCTAAATCTGAAAAATTAATTATAACCTGTAACTCCTAGTAAAAATGAAATCTAAAATACTAAAAAAAAAGCTTCTAACATGCTATTAAATTAAATTTAGTCAATTACAATTAAATTACTAATTAAATTTAACCAACTACCTTCAAACTATTCATTAAATTTAATTAATTACATTTCAACTATTAATTCATTATAATATAATAATAATAATAATAATAAATAGAGGATATAATAACAAAATAATAATAATTAATTAATAAATTAAAAAAAAAATACAGCAGCGTGACCTGCAGCAGAGATGATGCAAAAGGGGGCCAGAGCAGCGGCGGCGAGCGACCTTGAGCAGGCAGGTGCTGGACCGGGACGGAGAGCCTAGCGACGGGATCAGGGCTTGGACAAAATAATAATAATTAATTAATAAATAAAAAAAAAATACAACAGTGTGACCTGCAGCAGAGATGATGCAAAAGGGGGCAAGAGCAGCGGCGGCGAGCGACCTCCGGCAGGCAGGTGCTGGACCGGGACGGAGAGCCTAGCGACGGGATCAGGGCTTGGACTCTGACAAGCATCGGGCGGCGGCGCGTACGCGGGATGGCGACGGGCGGCGATTCTGAGAGCGGTCCAGCAGGTAACCGACGACCGTGGTGAGTTGGATTACGGTGGAGCGGTCGAGTTGGCTGGCCAGGAAGGGCCGGCGTGGTGGTGCCTGGGCGAGACGGGGTGACCTCCTGGACGACGACCTCCGTTGATCTGGGCAGCACGGACGGAAAGACAAGACGGAAGGGACGAATGGCGAGGTCGGGATGGATGCTGAAGACGGGCTTCGGCAATGGCAACGGGCATGGTGGTCGCGGACGTCTCCGGCGGGCAGAGTGAGGCGGAGAGAGAGAGACAGAAAACAGAAAGAGAGAGAGAGAGAGAGAGGCGAGGCGACGGCGCCGGACGTCGGCGAGGCTGGCGTCGGTCTTGGTCAGCCGGACGTCGGCGAGGGTAGTCACCGGTGGACGGCCTGCACGACCTAACCAGGGCGGCGGTCGGGAGATCTCCGGCGGGCAGGGACCTGCAACAGGAAGAAGATGAAAAAAAAAAGTTTTTTTTTTTGAAATAAAGCACAAAAGAACAAAATTCGTACTGATCCCAAGAAAAGTAGTCTATTGTTTTCTGATGGGTTTTCTCTGTGTGTCCCCTACAATGTAAACCTAGACCCCTATTTATACTAAAAACCTAGTCTAGATTACCGATAAAATTTAAATAAAAAATGCTAACAGATAATTAATCGAGAGAATATTCCTAAGGATATTTATCTTTACAGATAATTATTTTAAAAAAAAATATCTGGAGATAAAGATCTTACAGATAATTTTCTAAAATAAAAAAACGAATTATTATATATATATTTTTAAATATTCCGAAAATATTAAATAAATTCGAAATAATTTAAAATATATTTTATAATAATTTACCTAATGTGCCCTTGAGCATTTTTGGAGACTTTGTGGCTTGACGCGTCCGGAACTTGACGTATCATGTGTAACGTTGTTACGTCCGGGTCAAAATCGAGTGTTTACTCAAAAAAGAATCAAAACTCCCATTTTTTAAATGCTCGCTCATGCGAATGTTGAAATGACGATCTTGCCAAAAAGTGCAATACATCGTGGATAAAAACGAATGACACTTTGAGTTTTTTTTTTAAAAACAAATGTTCATGCCTGCTCGAAAGTTAAACTTCTACTGTTAAGAAAGTTACAACTTCCAACATTTTACCTGAATGATGCATACAAAATTCATTTTTGAAAGTTAAAATTCTATTATAAGAAATTCACAACTTACAACAGTTTACCTGAATAATGCATATGAAATGCATATTTTGAAATTAAAATTTCAGGTGGATTTTTAAAAAATAATGCAATTGAGTTGCATGTGTGAATTGAAAGCTCTATAGCTAAAAAAACCTCACAATTTACCTGAAATGTTTTTTATAAAAAAAAAATAAAAATAATGCATATTGAATGCATGCTTAAAAAAAATCAGGTAAAAAGGTTTTTTTGAAAATGATGCATATGCAATTCATGTTTGAATTTAAAAAACTCTAAAGCCAAAAAGGAATTACAAATTTTCCTAATTGTTTTTTTAATGATGCACATTGAATGCACTAACCGAATTTTACAACTTACATGAAAAAAAAATTTCCAAAAAATAATGCGTATGAAACACATGCTTGAAATAAAACATTCTGGTAAATAGTTTTGACAACAACACATGGAATACATGTTTGAAACTAAAGGTTCTACGACTAAGAATGTGTACAATCTATTAACATATTATTTTTCCTAAAAAAATGCACATGCGATGCACATGAGATGCATACTTGAGATGAAAGTTCTACAGTCAAGATAATTTACTAGTTATCTGAAAAGATTTTTTTTTTTGTTTTTTTAATGAGGGAAAAAAAACAATGCATCTTGGTTGCTCAAAATTAAGAATCAGGCGAAACGTTTTTTTTTGAATGATGCATATGAGATGCACAAAAATAAATACAAGATGCAAACTTAAAAATAAAAGTTCTACAACTGAGAAAAATTACAATTTACCTGAAAGTTTTTTCGAAAATAATGCATATGATATGCACGTTTTTAATTAAAAATTTAGATAGAATGTTTTTTAAACAAAGAACCCTAAAACTAAGAGAGCTTACGTTTTATCTAAAAAGTTTTTTTAAATTAATGCATATTGGATGCATTATTAAAAATAAAACAATTCAGTTAAAAATGTTTTTTTTTTTTAAATGATGCATATGGAATGCACGTTCGAAATTAGAAGCTCTAATAGTTAAAGCGGAATTTTTTTTGTTTTTTTTGTTTTTAGTTTTTTTGTTTTTGTTTTTTTAAGGAATGCATATACAATACACTAACCAAAATTACAACTTACCTGAGAGTTTTTTTTTCAAATAATGCGCATGAGACACATATTTAGAAAAATTTAGGTTAGGTTTTTTATTTTTTTATTTTTTTATTTTAAACAATGCATCTGAAACACATGTTTAGAAATAAAAATCTACAACTAAGGGGTTAACTACTTAGTTAAAAATGTTTTTTTTGTTTTTTCTCTGAAAATAACGTATACAAAAAAATGCATTTTAAAATTAGAAGCACTAATAGCTAAAAGGGAGTTAAATTTCTCATGAAAATATTTTTTGAAAATAATACGCAAATGATGCGTTGGTTATGAATTACAACTTACCTGTTTTTTTTTTTTTTTTTTTTTTTAAATAATGCGCATGAAACACATATTTTAGAACAAAATTTAGGTAAGAGTTTTTTTAAAACCGTGCATAAGGAACATACGTTTGAAATGAGAGTTCTACCTAGGAGACATGCTGCAAATATGTTTTTTTTTTTCTTGGTTTTTTTAAATGCGATGGGATGCATGATTAGAAATAAAAGTTACGCAGTTAGAATAAAAATTTACAGGGGGTAAAAAATTGTGTGGCTTTGCTCTATAAGGTAGGTTCCACTGATAGGTTCCCGACAAGGTGGTTTCTTCTCCCCATTACAGAGATCACAGAACCTACACAAGCGAGTGGAGTTGTTCTGAGTCGTTCCGGCGGCTCAGCCGCGCGGTCGTACCCTTACTAACTCTCCGGGGTTCCTAGTTGCCCTGGGTTTTAGGCATTTTGGATATTACACTAAAGTGGTGTGTGCGAATTCAAACAATGCCACAAAAAAAAAACAATTAGTTTAAATTCTACACTTTGTGCCTGTAAAAAAAAAAAGAAAAACAAAGTTAGATTAATCAAGAGAAAATAATTAGATTAAATAAAAAAAACATGGCAAATAAGCGAATATAATGAGCCCGAACCCTATAAAACTTCCCCAGCAGAGTCGCCAAATTGTCAGACCTAAATCTAACCTACGGCGAATTACATTTTGAAAACGTGGGTTTTGAACAGAGTCGCCACTAGTTAATTAAAAGGCTAATTAGAATCCTAAATTACCTAGGCGAATAACGAATTAAACTCCTAGGTATAAAATCGGTTACGATCAGAAATTCGAGTTCGGGGGTTCTATTACGAATTAAAAATATTAATTTTTAACTACGCCCTTTCGGTACTCAATTCACTTAATCTTTCAATTCTTATTCATTATACATACATTACGCTCAATTAATCTAAAAATGTCCAAATTAATTAAATTTCATCATATGCAAAAAATATTAATCATATATAATCCTAAATCTGAAAAATTAATTATAACCTGTAACTCCTAGTAAAAATGAAATCTAAAATACTAAAAAAAAAGCTTCTAACATGCTATTAAATTAAATTTAGTCAATTACAATTAAATTACTAATTAAATTTAACCAACTACCTTCAAACTATTCATTAAATTTAATTAATTACATTTCAACTATTAATTCATTATAATAATAATAATAATAATAATAATAATAATAAATAGAGAATATAATAACAAAATAATAATAATTAATTAATAAATTAAAAAAAAAATACAGCAGCGTGACCTGCAGCAGAGATGATGCAAAAGGGGGCCAGAGCAGCGGCGGCGAGCGACCTTGAGCAGGCAGGTGCTGGACCGGGACGGAGAGCCTAGCGACGGGATCAGGGCTTGGACTCTGACAAGCATCGGGCGGCGGCGCGGACGCGGGATGGCGACGGGCGGGGATTCTGAGAGCGGTCCAGCAGGTAACCGACGGAACTAGCGGAGCGGGCTGTCTGGTCGGCCGGTGAGGGTGAATTCGTGCAGCACGACCGTGGTGAGTTGGATTACGGTGGAGCGGTCGAGGTGGCTGGCCAGGAAGGCCGGCGTGGTGGTGCCTGGGCGAGACGGGGTGACCTCCTGGACGACGACCTCCGGCGATCCGGGCAGCACGGACGGGAAAGACGAGACGGAAGGGACGAATGGCGAGGTCGGGATGGATGCTGAAGACGAGCTTCGGCGATGGCAACGGGCATGGTGGTCGCGGACGTCTCCGGCGGGCAGAGTGAGGCGGAGAGAGAGAGACAGAAAACAGAAAGAGAGAGAGAGAGAAAACAAAGAGAGAGAGAGAGAGGCCAGGCGACGGCGCCGGACGTCGGCGAGGCTGGCGTCGGTCTTGGTCGGCCGGACGTCGGCGAGGGTAGTCACTGATGGACGGCCTGCACAAACTAACTGGGGCGGCGGTTGGGAGATCTGCGGCGGGCAGGGACCTGTAACAGGAAGAAGATGCAAAAAAAAGGTTTTTTTTTTTTAAATAAAGCACAAAAGGACAAAATTCGCACGGATCCCAAGAAAAGTAATCTATTATTTTCTGATGTGTTTTCTGTGTGTGTCCCCTACAATGTAAACCTAGACCCCTATTTATACTAAAAACCTAGTCTAGATTACAGATAAAATTTAAATAAAAAATGCTAATAGATAATTATTCTAAAGAATATTCCTAAGGATATTTATCTTTACAGATAATTGTTTTTTAAAATATAATATCTGGAGATAAATATCTTACAGATAATTTTCTAAAACAAAAAAACTAATTATTACATATATATTTTTAAATATTCCGAAAATATTAAATAAATTTGAAATAATTTAAAATATCTTTTATTATAATTTCCCTAATGTGCCCTTGAGCATTTTTGGAGACTTTGTGGCTTGACGCGTCCGGAACTTGACGTATCATGTGTAACGTTGTTACGTCCGGGTCAAAATCGAGTGTTTACACTAACAAATTGATAATCATGCATAATCAGGGAGACAATAACATTTTGAGAAAGAATTGCATACGTCGGATATCTATTAAGATGGAATACGACAAATAATGATTCCTCACCATCTAAACCAACCGACCGCCAGTAAACCGAGTTCACATTGCCGTCGTCTTCAATCCAATAGATCTGTCTCTTAAAAACGGTTTTATTCGCAAATTACCGGAACGGGAACTTTGAAATAAGCACACCCGATCTTGGCTTTCCCAAGGCCCTTTTGTATTTTATAAATGTTCCGATGAACTTACGCATGCCTATATAATTCTACTTCACAAGTAAATTATCATAGCAAGCCAAAATTCATCAACCAAACCACACATCATGCATACGCGTCATGCGTTTAATGTTCCGAGGAACTCATGCTAGCATATATACAGTTCTACTTTATAAGTAAACTATCACATGCAGCTACATCCTCAACATTCAAGCATACGTGTCATACATGGAAACTTCCACATCAATCATGCATTTTTTGCGACTGGCTTTTGTTTTTAAAACATTTAAAATATTAGGGGCTGACTTGCAATTCATGCTTACAATTAATCATGCGTGTTTCTAGATCCTAGGCATTCGCAACCATCACAGCATGTCTGTCATAGTGCGCAAACCATATATTTAACCAGGGCTCTGCCCCTAACATCCAGCTAGCTTGACTTAGTCAAGACAACAGTTCTAATAAATACATGTGACGAAAAGTAAACAATTTCAATTCATCCCTCTAATTAATCCAGTCCCTAAATCATGCATTTCCGAGATCCATCCCCAAAATCGAAACTAGGCATTAAGGGTTTAATTAAAACATGAAAGTTTTAAACCATCGAGCACTGTGTAGACTAATTAAGTTAAAAAAAATTGGATTTTAAAACTTCACCTTCCCATTTTATTAATCGACTTGAATTCGATTTTGAAAAATCTGGTTCGGTTCAGTCGATTTCGGTCCGGTTTGGTTCGGGTCCAGTAAATCTGGTTCTGTTCGGTCCGGTTTTATTTTCAAAATCTGGTTCGGTCATAACCGGTGGGTTCGGTTCAACACACAAAACCGGTTCGGTTAGGTCTACTTAGTTACCCCGGATCGACCCAACCTGGCTAGGTCGAACCGATTAAGAAAATCCGGTTTGGTTTTATTCCTATCTGATTTTAGCAAATTGGACCGGCCCATTAATTATATAGGGTTGGGCCGAAATAATCTTGTGGGCTAAGAAGGGTTTTAAAGTCCACTAAAAACCTAACTTAGTCTCCAAGAATTATTAACTATATAAAATAATTTACAATATTGCATATATATATATATATATATATATATATATATATATATATATTTCGACACACATAATAAACATATATATATTTATTTCCAAGATTTTATCTATAAGACAAAATCAATCAACAATATATATATATATATATATATATATATATGTAATTTCGGCGCATACCTATATATATATTTTTTATTTATTGTCAATATCTTTAATAGGGAAACAAATATATGACAATATATTTTCTTAATCTTTTAGGTAACTAAATCTATCAATAATATCTTAATCCCTATAAATTAGCTAGATATATTGATAGTTATATATTTCCATATATTTAATGTGAACATATCCTTATGTTTCCAATTATGGATATATTGTTACCTTTAATTAAAATTAAAATATGGTAAACAATAACCCTAACAATTTCGGTCGAATTACACATTACTTGGGGCCAAAGAAATTAAAAAATTTACCTTGTAATTCCTATAGGGTTCGGCCGAATCACATAACTGGAGACAACTGTTCAAATTTCAATATCAAATTTTAATAAGATCTACGATCCAATGTTTGAATTTTGATAAAAGTCCCATTTTTTTTGAATATCATGAACATCAAAATTTTACTAAGAACATCATGAAAATTTTGGCACCATCAAACTTAAAAATTTCGAATATTTCAAAAGTCACAACTTTAAATTTTCGGGCAGACATTTAAATTTTCAAGAACATTAATTTATCAAAAGAATGAGCTTCTAACACAGGCTCTGATACCACTGTTGGATTACATGGCAGATTACTACGGAAACATAAACAAGGAACATGTTTGTAATCAGAATTACGCAGTGGAAGATATGCACATACCTCAAACCTTTTCCGTAGTCCCAAGGATCCTACCGAGGGAGTTCACAACCCACCGGACAGAACCCGTAGAAGTTATTGTTAAGGAAGTCCTACGCGTTATTAGCTCCACAGTAAAGCCCTGATCGATTTTTGGCAGGGACGGATCTCCGAAGTGTTTTTCTCTAAGCAAATTGGCACACCCTTTGTGGTGAGGTGGTTCGACCGAAACTTATGTCTAGGGGGGAGGGTTTTCTCTCAAATCACCACTTAGGAGGAATTGTGAACTACCCCAAATAAAACCCTAACACCCTTTATTTATAGGAGGAGCAAAGTGGACAAAAGTCAACTTTGCCCCCACATAATATTCGACCGGTCATGTATAAGGGAGGCCCAATATTTTGGGCCTCTCATGTCAATTGGAATTTGGGTCAAGCCTAATTTCCCTAATGTGACATTTACCTAATTTCTTAGGTAACGTATACATATTAATGGGCTTCCAATTACGGCGATCAATCACCATATGCTAACAGTAACTTCCTCGCCGCTATTAATAGTGCATACAAGTATTTCTCGGTTTCCATGTAATTTGCTTCGGCAACGCCAAAGAGCTTACTAACATAGTAAACTGAAATCTAAGTATTGCATGTTTCCTTGATAAGTACTGAGCTCACCGCTGCCGAGCATACACTCAAATAAAGAAATAGGGGATATTTTGGCAGTGGCTCTGCCAAGCCAGGGAGTGAATGGTGTTTCTTTTTCAACTTCTGGAAAGCCACTTCGCATTCTGGCGTCCATTTAAACTTCTTGTTTGCCCTCAATACCTTGAAAAATGGCAGACTTTTCACCTGATCGTGCCAGAAATCTTCCTAGCGACGCTAGTCTTCCATTGAGGCTTTGGACCTCCCTATGACAAGTAGGCAATGTCATCTCCTCTATGGCGGAAACCTTTTCTGGATTGGCTTCGATTCCTCTTTGGCTAACCATGAACCCCATGAATTTTCCTTATTTGACGTCAAATGCACACTTGGTCGGGTTTAAACGTATTTAGTGGCGTCGCATGCAGGCAAACGCTTCTTCCAAATTTTGAACATGATCGTGGCCTCTTTTAGTCTTGACCAGCATATCGTCGACGTAAGCCTACACATTTCTTCCTAACATGGATTTGAAAAGCTTGTTGAACATCCTTTGATAGGTGGCCCCGACATTTATTAACCCAAAATTCATAATATTGATAAATATCGATGTCGGCATAGAAAGCCGTATGAGGCTCATCGTTGAGATGCATTTGTATTTGGTTGTATCCAGAGTAGGCATCCATGAAGCTTAGAAGCTCATGTCCTTATGTGGCGTCAACAAGCTGGTCGATTCTTGGTGTTAGGTTATAAGGTATGAGTCAACGGATCGCTAACTTAGAGCTTATCTCCCACTAATGTGATGTCGGGTTACGTGCTCCTCGAGGTCTTTCGTACTGTTTCTACTCTTCTGCTTCCTTGTCTCTCTGCTCCTTGCTACCCTGCAAGAGGGGCAGTATCAAGCACGGAGGGGGGGGGGGTGGTGCTTGATGAACCCTCTCCGATACTTAAGTCAGAATACTTCTAGAGAGATAAAATGTAGAGAGAAGCCAGAGCTAAAAATGTGCAAGTAATCCAGATGATCAAATGAATGGTGAAAGGGTTGTATTTATAGGCAACGGTGTCATTAAGGTGACTTAATGACATCATTAACCTTTAGACACAATTAATTAGTCCTTGATCACATAATTAAAACCTTAAAGCATGGAGAGGTTGGCGAAAATAATCTAAGTGTGGGAGTCGGGAAACGGTGCCAGGGCCCTTGGGGGCGGAGAGAAAATCCGACCCCTAAGGGTAGGGGTTGGGTGTGGCCACCCGATCTCACCTAGGTGAGTTCGAAGCGTGGCCCGGACGAGTATTTTTGCCTCGTCCAGACCGTTGGTGTTTCGGCAGGGTGTTCGGATCAAAGTTTCGATTTACAATCATTAACGGGGTGATAAAAATAAAACGATTCGGAAGTCAACGGGTTCAAATTGGACGTATATCCATCACATGCCTCTGAGTCGACCAATGGCCTGACCCTTGATTGACTCTATTTTAGGATGGTATGACACGCGCAATTTGAAGCCGGAATTTTACCTTTTGTCGGAATCCTTACTTACCCATGGGTGTGTGTCTCTGACTATGCCCCATGTCTTATAAGATAGAGGAATTGCAAACGTCAGAATAGCACGGACACGTGTCCAAGCACGTGTCCGTCTGAGATGAAAAATAATAAATCCAATACCGTCACGAGCTTATACTCGGAAAATGTACGCATGTGTGGGGATGCAACATGAATATGGTTAAGTGAGTCGATGCTTCAATTTCATGACGGGGTAAGCCTATGTGGGGGAAAATTTCGATTTTGGTCCAAATTTTTTCTAAGTATAGGATACTAAAAAATATGCCTATAGGATGTTAACTAGGATGGTAATACTCCTAACCTTAGTTAAAAAAAAAAGGAGAAGATAGTAATTTTCTATCTAAGCCCTTGGATCTCCTTTTAATTGATGGATGGTTGAGATTCTGTCATCTAAAAAACCCTACACCCTTCTAATTATACAGAGGAGTTAAGAAAATTACCTCATTTGAAAAAAGTTGTCATCTTTTTCTCATTTTCCCACACTTGGAGGCCAAGGGAGAAAATTTTGCACACCAAGGGAGGGGGGCCGGCTGAAATCCGGCAAGGGCCAGATTTCCAGCCGGCGGACGGGACAGCGGCGCGGAGGCGAGGTGAGCCAGCAGACCAGGGCGACGACGGCGCTGGGCTGAGGCATGGCTGGCGATCGACGGGACACGGCGGAGGTGAGGTCTGACGCGGGCGACTCCGACCAGCTAGCACCGGGACGTGGCGGAGGTGGGGCGACTGAGCTCAGCTCCGGCGACGGCGGCTTCGGGTCCGACGAGGTCCAGCGAAGGCGAGGGCAGCTCCGGCGCGGTGGAGGACAGTTTCAGGCGAGGGGCTGATTTCCGGCAACACCAAAATTCGAATTTCGGACCCTTTTATCGAATCGGGTCGGGTTTTCCGAAGGTCCAATCCCTTTCCTTTCGTTTACCATATGAAATGTCGATACTTGGATCACCGGTTTTTGATTGCCCATGTTTGATTGCCCATGTTTGATTGCCGATGTTTGATTTGTCGATTTTTGCTTGAATACGTGATTGCCGTAGGTAGTCGTCGATTTGGGAAGTATTTTTGGCCGTTTGAATCTTTCCCGCTTGAATTTGACGTTGTGATGTCATTTGCATGTTAATTTCTGTTGAGGGGCATAATCGTAATTTTGCTCGGAAATCGGTTTTTTGATCCGAGTAAAATTGCCCGATTTTGTCGTCGTAGTGTCCTAGCGTGTATTCGTTACTTTCGTTGGGTGCCATTGAGTTTTTGGTTGTTGCTTGCCGGGTGCCGGGGTATGCCCGGATTTTTCGGAGATCTTATCTTAACACCCGTCATGCTATGACAAGTATTGTACTCGTGGTGGTGCCCCCGTACACAAACTTGGCAGAGGCGCTACATCCTTCGAAGGATGAGTAAGTTTTTCTTTCCCTCTGTTCGTCGCGTTATTTTCTTTCCTGGCATTAGTTCGGAGTCGGATTCTGAGTCAGATACTGAGTTAGGGTATTGGTCGGAGCCTGATTCGAGCTTGGAATTTCTCACTGCCTTTGATTTAGGTCTCGCTACCTTGTCGGAGAACCATTTGACTAGGTTCGACTATAATGAGCATGTCACCTTAGGCGACATTTGTCCTTTAGACGAGCCTTTGTACCCCTTCCTCCCTTCTTTGGGAAACACTCGCAGGACAGTGACAGAGCCTCCTAGGGGGAAGGTTGTCGTCTATCCTTCCCAGATTCGGTTTGGGTTACGCCTGCCCTATTGTGATGAGCTCGTAGAGCTGAGTAGATTCTTTAGGATCTCCCCGGTGAACCTTGCCCCCAGCGCTATTCGCGTCTGGGTGGGTTTCCGGGTGCTATGTCTGTGGTACTCCTGGAAGTACTCCTTGGTCTTGTTCCGGTGCTTCTTCCGATTTCAGTACCAGAAGAAGGTAGGCTTCGCGAGTTTCGTGACTCGCTATCCTTCCCTCAAAGATTCCCGATTTGCTGATTTCGGGTTGAGCGGGGTTGAGTGGAATGCTTCTCTTCGTTTCGTGGCTCGGAGCGATAATTCGGCGAGCCATTGGGCCAAACACTACTTCTTTATCACGGATCGATACGTTACCTGGTCGGTTCTGAATGAGGACCGATCGGACGGCTGGCCTGCCTTTGGGGAGTTCTCTTATGTGGACTTGGAGACCATGAAGACTATCTACGAGAGCCACAAGACCCAGTCCTACTGCCCTTTGTCCTTGGTGACCGAGACAGACCTCTATGAGGCAGGGATTAGTTTGACTCCTCTCTCCGGGGATTTGGTATGTTACTTAGTCTTCTCATCTATATTTATTTTCTGTTTTTCCCTTGTAGGTTGGTTTCACGGGAAAACGTATAACGTGCAGGCAGCGCCAGTTGACTTGAGTAAGAGGATGGTTCCCTCCAGCTCTACTCCGAAGAAGTCCCCTATGCCTGGGAAGACTGCTGGGGCCTCTGGTATACTTCTTTCTTTCTCCTCTTATGGTATACTTGTGTTTTTTTTCATGTTGTTTTCCTTATGTTGTTAGGGCACTCTCCCTTGGTGACCGAGAGAGTCGTCTCTGTGGGCAAGGGCTCTAGACCTTCTAAGTCCAAGTCACGGAGGTCCGACTCTGAGGCCGGGGCCTCGGCTGTCAAGAAGAAGAAGGCTGCAGATCCTCCTCCCCCATGTGTTCATCCCCCGACCCTGTCTCGCGACAAAGAGATAGTGGTCGAAGAGGCGTCTTCCCCGGCTGATAAAGGGAAGCGGCCTGCTGGCGATGGTGGGATGGTCACTGATTCTCCATCTCCTGCCCCCCAGCCGAGGGCACGGTCTTCAGGTTCGTTTATTCTTTATGTCATTGATGCTTTTATGCTTGTGTTTTTCTTTACTTTGCTTTCTTTGCATAGGTGGGCCTCCGGCTTTGAGTCTGAAGGACTTTGCTCGCCTCACTGACGAGGATATTGTGGGAGCTGAGTGGACTCCCTTTACTGGATTGAAGGAGCTCCACTTTGACTGCGGTTCCTCCTTGGGCACCCCGAAGGTTGGCATTCGGGTACTTCGCGGTGCCATCGCTCCCGGTGATCGTGCTCCTCAGCCCAAGTCCCCTAAGGAGACCCGGCGCTTCATCCAGGGGGTGTTATCCCGCTATATCCCTGTGAGTGGTGTTTCTCTTCCTTTTCTATTTTCATGTGATTGCTTGCTAAGTCATTTACCCCTTGTTGATTTTTCAGGTTATGTCCGACATGGTGAATATGTCGTCTCTTACGCTTGATCTGTCAGATGAGAAGAAGGCCCTTGAGGATTACCAGGTATCCTTGAAGGCGGAGCTTGCCACTGCCGCTGAGAAGGCTCGCCTGTATGACTTGCAGATGTAGGAGCTTAGGGGCCAGGTAGCTCTACCTGAGACTACCGTGGGTGGTTTGCGCCGTGAGGCTGATGTTGCATCGTCACTCCATGCTGAGGAGTTGACGCAGCTTGAGGCGAGGTGCCGGACGGAGGAGAGAGCTGTTGCAGTAGCTGAGTACAAAGCTTCCCCTGCCTTTGCTGCTGATTACAGCGCTCGGTTGAACCACGAGATGAACCAGTCCGGGGAGTACCTTGTCGATCATATATTCCGTATTGATCCCCAGTTTCCCGTCAATGATCTGGGTGACTTTGGGACATATGCTGCTGGCTATATGGCCGTTCTTAGGGGTCAAGCTGTCGTTGCTGATGAGCCTGCCCCTGCACATGTGGATGCTATACCCGTGGATGTTGATAGTTCAGGCTCTTCCTCAACTTCTTCGAGCTCTGTTAGTGGTTCTTCCTCAGAGGGTCAGGACCGTGAGGACTCTCCAACAGGTTCTTGATATGTTGATATCTCTTTATCCTTGTACATATGACTTTACCTTTCCTCCCCTTTAATGGGTTGAGTGTTTCTCCCCTTGATGGGTCGAGTTCATTTTGGGATTGCTATACTTGGGATGTTTTCTTGCTTTCCTTCTTTGCATGGTTATGTTGGCAGTGTGTGGAACACTTGCCTTTGGTTGTGGTATGCATGGTAGGGTGAGTTGTTACTTTTGATGGTTGCTTCATATGCTTCTGTATATATTCATTTGATCATGGACTCTTCCTTTCCTTGTGCTTCAAATACTTAGCATTTCTTTTGTGTTTTCCTTTATCATTATACCTGTCATCTCATCAAGAGTAAACATTAAGTACTTATCATATCTCTTTGCCTTGTAAAGGATTGTTTCATGGTATTCTTCTTTTGTAATAATCTCTTCTGATACCCTCATAGGGGTATAGTGAATATTTCACGAGATAGGCTCTCGGAGGGCACTGGAATTGGACCAAAGCTACGCTCTTGGTGGGTGTCAAAATCTTTTCACGAGATAGGCTCTCAGAGGTCACTTAGCGTTTCACAGGATAGGCTCCCGGAGGGCGCAAGTTAGACCAAAGATACGCTCCTGGTGGGCGTCGAAAACTGTTCACGAGACTGGCTCTCGGAGGGCACTTAACGTTTCACATGATAGGCTCCCGGAGGGCACAAGTTAGACCAAAGATACGCTCCTGGTGGGCGTCGAATCTGGTAGTTTGAAATCTACCTCAAGATACGCTCTTGGGGGCGTCGAATCTGGTAGTTTGAAATCTACCTCAAGATACGCTCTTGGGGGCGTCGAATCTGGTAGTTTGAAATCTACCTCAAGATACGCTCTTGGGGCCGTCGAATCTGGTATTTTGAAATCTACCTCAAGATACGCTCTTGGGGGCGTCGAAGGTCGTAGTTTTTAGAAACCACTCTCAAGATACGCTCTTGGGGGCTTGGAAACCACTCTCAAGATACGCTCTTGGGGGCGTTGAAGGTCGTAGTATGAAAACTACTCTCAAGATGCGCTCTTGGGGGCGTTGAGGGTGTTGTTGACTTGGAACTCATATCTGTGTAAGGATAACATAATGATTATATCATCATCTTCTTTGAAAGACACTTTTGAGTGGCTTCTACTTCATTAGGAGCATTCATGCTTTTTGTACGTCTGGGGTGCCTTGGATGGATCAAGACACCCTTTAGAGGAATTCAAAGATAGTTGCAGAGTCGGAGTGACTTCTTGAGTTCTCCTTCTCAAAAGCTGTGTTTGAAAGACTTAAAATGCTTAAACATGCAAAGTGCTGAATATTAAACTAAGGATATGGGGTGCTGAGTGTGTCTGTTGCCATGTATTCCTTTAGGCCCCTTTGTGAATCATTTCTTCCACCTCTATCTTCAAGACCATGCAATTGTTGGTTTGATGCCCCCAGGTCCCATGGTACTCACACCAACCCTGTGCATCTTTCCCAGGAAGGCCATGCCCTCCTCCTTGCATTTTGGTAGCTCTTTTTTGAGGTACTCTTCAAAAATTTCTTCTATCTTTGCCGTGAGGGGTGTGAATTTAAAGTCTTCAACTCCTTCAAGTATGTTGTTCTCTTTTTCTTCTTCAAGGACCTCTTCACATTGCCCTATCTCTTTTGCGAATGCCCTGTCCAGTCTCTCTTTGAGCTCCCTCATTGTGCTTGTCATGACCACCTCATAGAGCCCTCCATATGCTTCAATTGAGGTTGGATGCATGTTTCTAAGGAATGTCCTTACGGCCTCACTTCTTGTGATGTCCATGCTTGCACCATAGCTGAAGAATCTCCCAAAGTAGCTTGACATGGACTACTTTGGCATTTGCTTGATGTCGTCTATATATCGGAAACCCTTTTCAATGGAGTCCCTTGCTCTCTTTCCTTCTTCATTCTCTGGCTGCCAAGGTATGCTTGTTACCCTTACAGCCTTACTTCTCTGCTTCTTCTTAGCTAGTCCTTGAAAGAACTGCTTACTCAGGCGGAGTGTAACTCCCTTTTTCATCTTTCCCTGCCTTAGCCTTTTCATCACCTTCTCTTTGTCTTGGATGGCCCCAGTCATGACCATAGCCACTGCGTCTGACTTGTGTGATCCACGTCTCATGGAGTTGACGTAGCACTGCCTTGCAGTGCGTTGTTCACCCAAGACTTCCCCAATTCCGTTTTCGGTGATATACTTCAGCTTCTGATGCACGGTAGATGGCACAATTTCATATGGATTTATGGTTGTTCTTCCTAAGATCCCGTTGTAGGCTCCCAGGCTTTCAACCACCATGAAGTTGACGTTCACTCTTAGCTGTGTCCATCCCTGGCCCATGGTCACTAGCAGGGTTATCATTCCTAGGGGATAACTTGTTGCCCCTGAGAAGCCAACCAGAGGGAAGTTGACTGGTTTGATATCCGCCTTTGTTTTTCCTATCTCTTCCAGGACCCTTAGGCTTAGGAGGTCTGCGGAGCTGCCTCCATCTACCAGTATCCTTTTTACATCGAAGTTATCGATGTCCATCGTGATTACTAAAGCATCATCGTGCGGGAAGACAATATGACTCTTGTCCTTCTCCGAAAACTCAATCTTCATCTCCTCTCCTTCTCGTGGTCTCTTTCTCCACTTTGGCACTGAGCTCAGCTTGGATGCATAAACCTCCCTTGCATTAGCTGTTGGGCCACCCGATGCCATTCCTCTATGTATCATGTTTATAGTCCCCCTCTTGTTAGGTGGGGGATTATAATCTACCTTGTTTTTGCCTTTATCCTTGTGTGATGGCCCTGGTTGTGACCGTGATCAACAAACTGTTTCAGCTCCCCTCTTTGGATGATATTGTTGATACTTAGCTTCAAGCTAAAGCATTCGTTCGTATCATGCCCATACGCCTCATGGTTATCACACCATCTATCCTTGTGTGTCCCTACCATTGAGGCTCTCCATCTTCCGGGGGGCGACCATAATTTCTGATTTCTCATCTCTCTCAGGACCACTGCTGGGGTGGTGTTAAATGGTATGAACTTGATAACATTTATTTCTCTAGCCTTCAATGGCTCACCCATCTGATTTCTTTGCTGAGGCGGACGCCATTCTTGTTGCCTTATGGGTTGAGGTGCCTGAGGTGGCTTTCCCCTATTCTGCTTTGTATTGTCCTCCTTTGCTGCCTGAATCTTGGCTTTCTTACTCACTCAGTGCCTCTCTAGGTCTATGTGAGTTTTCACTCTCCCTGCCAACTCCTCTAAGGTACTTGCAGGTTTTTTGGCCATCTTCTCCGCCAATGTGGACCCAAAGCGGCCAAGGTTCCTTATGAAGGCTCTTATTATTTAACCCTCGGTGATGTCGCCTTGTATGTCTGCTATGTTCTGGTTGAACCTTGTGTAGTAATCAGCCAAAGATTCATCATTCTCTTGCTTCACATCATCTAGGGAGCCTGTCCCTTTGAGTAGCTTCCTTTCTCCTAAGTATCTCTGAAGAAACTTCGCCTTTAGCTGTGCCCATGAGTGGATGCTCTCAGTAGGTAGGCTGAAAAACCAATGTGACGCCACCCCTGACAGGGTGTTTGGAAATAAGAGTGCCTTGTAGCGGTCATCAGTTGTTCTCCCGAATAGGGAGGCTTCATGCTGCTGGATGTGCTCTAAAGGGTCTCCCTTGCCATTGTATTTTGCTATCTGCATTGTATGCAAGGAGTCTGGCACTTTTTTCATTTTCAACTCCCTCGTGAAGGGGTGGTTTGTGTTGTCACATAGGCAGCGCAATCCGTTCCTCTTGGACTCACTCATCTTCTTTGCTATCATAGCTTCTATCTCCTCCGGGGTTATCATCATCGGCGTTGGAGTATAGTCTCTCTGATATCCTCCATAATTGTAAACTGGGCTTACCGGGATCCCTTGTCCGTGCAGGTACGGACTATAAGCGTATCCTTGATATCCCTGTAGGGGTACTTGGTAGAATTCCTGCCTCCTTGGAGGTCTTGCCTGTCTATCTGCCCCCAGCGGGGTGTATGCCCTGGCATCCTGCTGTGGATGTTGCTGCCTTGGAGGCACAAACTGCTGCCTTCCCTCTGGAGGTGGCCTTTGGTCATTTCTCCTTTGTTCTTCTCGCTGCCCTGTTGGAGGGTGCGAGTAGTGCTCATTCTCATGGCCTTGTTCTTCCTCAGGGAGTTGTTCTTCCTGCTGAACCTCTTCTTCTTCATACTCCCGTCGCCTTCCTTGCCTGTTCCTCAAGGTTTCCCTATAGGCCAGTAGCTCATCTAGAGCGTTCATCAGTCCTAGAGTCACTGTCTGTTCTCCCAGTGAATGCATTGGCCTTGTATAGGTAGTGTGAGCCTGGTTGTTCCTTTGAGTCGGCATTCCATATGGATACTCCTGAGGCTGCGCCTCGTAGTAGTACCCCTGCGGAGGTGCCATGTTCTGAGATGGCATTCTTGGTTCCCCCCCCCCCCCCCCCCCCCCCCCGTCCTTGTGGCCTTCTAGCCAGTGGAGTTGAAGCTGTAGAAGACTCTGCCCCAGCTGGGCGTGAGGGTCCTCCTCCCTGATTGTTAGGATGGGGTGCTTCTGGGGCTACTTGAGGTTCAGGATGTGCAGGCCTTTTCTCTAGGTTAGGCTGCCTTGCTGGAGGCATAGGTTGTGTCTCCTGCCTATGGCCCCCAGGTGGGCGATTCTCTCCGGATGGTAGGCTATTCGCCATAGCTCTCATGATTACCAGACTTTTTGTTCGAAAACCGCAGACGGCGCCAAGTGTAAGGTTATAAGGTCTGAGTCAACGGATCGCTAACTTAGAGCTTATCTCCCACTAATGTGATGTCGGGTTACGTGCTCCTCGAGGTCTTTCGTACCGTTTCCTACTCTTCCGCTTCCTTGTCTCTCTGCTCCTTGCTACCCTGCAATAGGGGCAGTATCAAGCACGGAGGGGGGGGGGTGGTGCTTGATGAACCCTCTCCGATGCTTAAGTCAGAATACTTCTAGAGAGATAAAATGTAGAGAGAAGACAGAGCTAAAAATGTGCAAGTAATCCAGATGATCAAATGAATGGTGGAAGGGTTGTATTTATAAGCAACGGTGTCATTTGGTGACTTAATGACATCGTTAACCTTTAAACACAATTAATTAGTCCTTGATCACATAATTAAAACCTTAAAGCATGGAGAGGTTGGCGGAAATAATCTAAGTGTGGGAGTCGGGAAACGGTGCCAGGGCCCTTGGGGGCGGAGAGAAAATCCGACCCCTAAGGGTAGGGGTTGGGTGTGGCCACCCAACCCCTCCCTAGGGGAGATCGGGTGTGGCCACCCGATCTCACCTAGGTGAGTTCGACGCGTGGCCCAGACGAGTATTTTTGCCTCGTCCGGACCGTTGGTGTTTCGGCGGGGTGTTCGGGTCAAAGTTTCGATTTACAATCATTAACGGGGTGATAAAAATAAAACGATTCGAAAGTCAACGGGTTCAAATTGGGCGTATATCCATCACTTGGTAGTGGGTAGGAATCTTTGGGGCATGCTTTGTTGAGATCTCGAAAATCTACACACATCCTCCATCTTCCATTTGATTTTCTTACCAAGACGGGATTAGCGAACCAGGTTTGAAATCGTATTTCCTTGACAAAGCCGGCTTCGACCAACTTTCCCACTTCCTGGCGTATCGCCGCCTTCTTTTCAGCCCATGGATCTTCTCATCTGAGCTATAGCCTTTACGGCTGGGTTTATTCTTAGCTCGTGGGAGATGATGTCAGGACTTATCCAAGGCATGTCATTAGGCTCCCAAGCGAAAAATTTCTTATATTCCTTAATGAGAAAAATTACCCTTAAGAACAGAGCTTTCCATCATTGCCATAGGATCACGGGGAGTTGGATTACTCTCAGGGGGTAAGTTATTCTCCTTGCAAATGCTACTAGGGGGAATTCATTTCCTGGAGGTCTTTCCTCTGGTACCCCATTGCGGCGACGACCTCGAAGGTAATTACATCAGTCGAACTTCCTCCATCGATAAGTACTCTCTTCATCTCTAAATCATCTATCCGAGTTGTTATTACCAGGGCATCCTCATGGGGTTGTGTTCGCCCTAGCCAAGTCATCTGCGGAGAAGGTGACTGCCATTGGCTCTAACACCCTTGATCTCTTGTGAATGCCTGGTGAGGAGGCATTTTGGTCCACATAAACTTCTCGAGCAGAACTTGATTCTCCTCCCACCGCAAATCTTCTTGACAGGACATTGATGACGTTATCTGGAAGGGGTCGTCCATCTTCTTCGCTCGTGAGAACGATGGCAATGGTGACGTTGAATTTTCTCTTACATAAAATAAAGTTCCCTCCTAGCAAGGAGGCAACTTTCAGTTCCATGCCCTTCTGTTTAATGGTACTTACAATAAGGGAGGGGTTGACGACTTTCTTCAGCAAGCTGGAGTCTTTCCAACCTTTGTTGGGTTTGTCGGAACTCCCTTCCTCGGGAGGAAAGATATCTTTGCACGAATGAGTTTCCGCCTCGACTCTGGAGGGCTTCTTTCTAAGTCGAACAATCAACAAGAGCCTGCTCTATTTTGACATGGAGGGTTGCTCTTTGGATCAGATCTTCCGATCCTCTTACTGGTTAAATATATCGAATAATGGTTAAAGACTGGGATTGTTATCCAAATCTTCTGAAAAATGCTCGAATGGCCTCCCTTTCAGAAGGTTCGCCTCCGATGTAGGCTCCTTGGAACCGACGAGACTAGTTCTCCAAAGTTTATGTCGACCCCTGGAGTGTGCCATCCACAATCCTGGCATTTTCATATGCACGATTTTTTCTTGGGTGATTCCTTGGCGGTTCCATGACTTCTTGATCGCCTTCCAACAGACGACGCAAAATGTTGGGATCAAGTTGACGTAGCCCTTAGCTTCTGGGAGTGGACTTCGAGGTGTCGCCTTTGACTAGCTCACTTAGGTGTCTATCTTGACCTCGCAGGGTACTTAGTTTCCTTTGGAGTCTTTGAGGCATTAACCTGAAAAGGGGTTGGAGATCTTGTTAGAATTTGGACAATGGGCCGCCGTAATTAAGAGCCCATTAATTAAGGTCATGTACCTGAGAAATTAGGTAATGCACATTAGGGATTTCGGCCTAGGCCTTAAATCCCAATTGACATGAGAGGCCCAGAATTGGGCCTCCCCTTAACCTCTTAGGCCAGCCGAAATTAGATATAGATAAAGGTGGGATTTATCCCACCTGCTATTATAAATTGGGGGTGTTAGGAGGGTTTTAAGCATGCTAATCCTCTCCTCCTTTGTGGTGAGATTAAAGGAAAACCCTCCTCCCTATTCAAGCATAGTTTCGGCCGAACAACACCAGGAGCAAGGAGGTGTCAAATTGTGTTAAGAAATTTACTCCAGGAGATCCATCCCGCGAAGAATCGACTGAGGCTTTGCTGTGAGGCATAATCAGCGTAGGGCTTCTCAAATAGGAACCTCTACAGGGAACCGTCAGGCGGATCGAGAACTCCCCTACACGGCCTTGGACTATGTGGAAGCATTGTAGGTATGTGCACCTTATTCCGCTGCGTATTAGTTACTGTTGGGTTCGCTTAACCACTTGGGTTGTCTCGGGCTTTTTCTTTCACGAACGGGCTTCTTCTTCACGATCGGGCTCGTGTATGTATAAGGACGGGAACGCCGCAATCCTTAATACACAATCACCGAGCGGAACTTTGATCCTCAACCTTGGACTCTTGATCTTCGGGACCTGCACGAAGGGTAGTAACCAGCGGGGGGGGGGGGGGGGGGACACTCCGACGCTCAAGTTAGCACTTTTAGAAAGAGAAAGCCTTTAGAGAGAAGTCAGAGCATTTCAAGTCCAAAAGTGAGGGAATCCCCCTAAATGGGAGACCTAGGCCCCCTATTTATAGGGAACCTAAGGATCATGCCCAGTTTGGAATTACCTGATGTCGGTATGTAAGGAAGACGCATACCGTCATCAAGGCGGACTATGTATGCATCGACTTCCCGCACTTGACAATTTAATCGGGGTGAACGTACGAGGTAAAAACGGTAATCCGGACCTACCCGGATTGTTTTATCAATTCGGGACGGGTCCGGATTGCCTTAGGGCAATCCGGACCTCCAATCGCCTTAGGGCAATCTGGAAGTCCAACGGCCCGGGAATTACGCGTATCCCGGACCGTTTTTAGACTTATGTGTCCTGTAAAAGGGTTTTTGGGATATTTTACGAGTCCCAAAATGTAAATACGAACCCGAATTGGACAGATATCTAACACTTGCCCCCGAGTCAAGTAGTGGTTCAAAACCCGTAGTTGACTCTTTTCAAATATAAGATATTCGTCCAATTTAGGTTCGGTACTGACCTCGGGGGTGGCCTGTTTGTCAATTCGAATGTTGAGATCTTAAATTTGACCAACTTTTAATTTTCCGTCGTACGTACGCAATCTGTTTACAAGGTTAGCGTAGCGGACAATATGCGTACAATGATATGCATTATGATATTATCATGGTGTATGAAATAAGCGTGTAACATGTTATCAATATGTAAATGATGATAGCGTAATGGATGAATAACGTAATCATGTAATAAGCAAAACACTTAGAGTAATATGAAATTGGAGAACATGTATGTAATCATGAAGCATGATGTAAATATGAAAAATGATGCAAGCATGTAATTCATACTTAGATTTATAAAAATAATCACGCGACTATCATGAATTTGTATTATGTACGTATAAAGGCAATAATCATGCATCCCGATTTACGAAGCGCGCTATGTAATACTAGAGAGCATGTATGTAAGACAAACATAGGAGAGATGCAAGTATGTGATACTAAGGACTTGTATGAAAATAAATATTAGTTAAGTCAGCACATGGTGTAGGCACTATTAATGAGAATTAGGAGAGAGAATACCCATTATTTTACATCCTTAATAGATAAATCCTCAAGAAGCTCTCCATTCTTGAAGAAGAGGGAATTCATGGAGGTGTGAATTTGGAGTAATCTCATCATATTTGACATCGACCAAGACGGCGCGTGAAGCAAAGGGGGACGGCGCGTGAGGCAATTGGCAGCAGCGCGTGAGGGCGGTGATGGCGGCGCGTGCGGACGGCGGCGGCGCGTGGATCTTCGGGTGAGGGCGAGTAGCAATTCGGACTTGTTTCGTGTCGGTGAGTCTAATTTCGTATATGGCTAGACCTTTCGTGACTTCGTTTGACCTTGATTTAGACTTGAAATCACCATGTACCTAGTCATCTTATCATGCATACAAGGTGTTTGATGAAATGCATTAGAATACTTAGCCCCAAATCGGCCAAAATTTTTCTAAGTGTTGAAAATTTTAGAAAAGTGTAAATGAATCGTTATACTTCACTTACGCATAGCGTCCATTGTTGACATGTTTTCCCATGCTTTAGTTGTTGTTCTAGCATGCTCGATATTGATGATCGGTAGTCGTATGTACATGGCCGTCCATGGTTGTATGTTGGTAATGATAGCATAGATATTGTCGCATGAGCTTTACCGATAAGCGTCGTAGGCATATTCAAGAGGCATTGTGTAGAAGTCGATAGCAGCTAATTGATGTATACAATCCACCCTTGTTGGCATGTACGTACGTACATGGAAACACTTAGAAAATATTTTCCTCTTGTTGACATGTATGCTTGTCGACATGCATGTACGTACATGAAAACACTTAGAAAATATTTTTCACTTTTCGACGTGCATCCTTGTCGACATGTATGTACGTACATGTAAACACTTAAGCACGGAGAGGTTGGCGGAGATAATCTGAGTGCGGGAGTCGGAAAACGGTGCCGGGGCCCTTGGGGGTGGGGAGAAAATCCGACCCCCAAGGGTAGGGTTTGGGTGTGGCCACCCAACCCCTCCCTAGGGGAGATAGGGTTGGCTGACCCGATCTCCCCTAGGGGAGATCGGGTTGGCTGACCCGATCTCTCCTAGGGGAGGTCGGGTTTGGCCACCCGACCTCACCTAGGTGAGTTCGTCGCGGTCCGGACGAGTATTTTCGCCTCGTCCGGACCGTTGGCGTTTCGGCGGGGTGTTTGGGTCGAATTTCAATTTATAATCATTAACGGGGTGATCAAAATAAAACGATTTGGAAGTCAACGGGTTCAAATTGGGCGTATATCCATCACATGCCCCCGAGTCAACCAATGGCCTGACCCTTGATTGACTCTATTTTAGGATAGTATGACACGCGCAATTTGAAGCCGGGATTTTACCTTTTGTCGGAATCTTTATTTACCCATGGGTGTGTGTCTCTGACTCTGCCCCATGTCTTATAAGATAGAGGAATTGCAAATGTCAGAATAGCGCGGTCACGTGCCCAAGCGCGTGTCCGTCTGAGATGGAAATAATGAATCCAAAACTGTTACGGGCGTATATTCGAAAAATATACGCTCATATGGGGATGCAACATGAATACAGCTAAACGATTCCATGTTTCAATTTCATGACGGGGTAAGCCTATGTGGGGAAAAATTTCGATTTTGGTCCAAATTTTTTTCTATGTATAGGATACTAGAAAATATGCCTATAGGATGTTAACTAGGAGTGAACATTGACATATCATGAGCATGAGGATGTGTACTAGCATACATGCAAGTAGGAACATAAGGATGGGAGTGGGTATAGACATGCTGCGATTGTAGTCATGAATGTGTGCATGAATATACGGCGGCCATGTGAATGGACGTCTAAATGTTTGAACACACGGGAGTGTCTACGTGGGCATGCATATGAGTGCAAGCATGAATATGTATGTGTGTATGGACGGGTTGTGAGTATAAGCATGAGTGATGACATTGATGTACCTGTAGATGTAAATCATGAATATGAGCATAAGTGCAAGGGTGAGAGTATAGACCTCTCCTTTACCCGAGGGTGGGAACTCCGCCACTCGATGGGACACCACGTTCTGTCTCCCTCGTACTAGCGCGAGCATTGTCCTTTAACCTCGTCCCTCGACATTTGTAACTTTTTTCCTTCATTCGTTGGAGCGTGTGTATAGCTCTTGACCCTCTCCCTATCGCGTGCGAAGGGGCTTATCGGCATGTCTTAAGGGTTGGCCCTTCTTTCGGATGTGTCGGAGCGCTGCTCCTTTTTTAGGGAAGCTAAAAGTTTGCCCTCTTCGTGATGTTCTGGTGTTTGTCCCTTTAGTTAGATCTCCTGGGTTGTGGTTTTGCTTCCGTAACTTGATTGATGTTAAGGTTGCCCCCGTAGTAGGCGCATCTCGCCCTTCCATGAGTGAGGGTCGACCTTCGCGTCGGTCGCTCGTTATGAGTGACTCATTTTTGGGAAGCTTTCTTCTTCGGACAAGGAGACCTTGAAGATCGTTTTCCAAGGCAGTCAGACCAAATCTCACCGTCATGTGTCTTGGGTGTCTGAGGTGGACTCGTATGAGGCGGGGACTCGCATGACCCCTCCTCCCATGAGCTTGGTATATCATTAATACTCTTGTCTTCATTCGTCTTCCGTTTTTCCTTTGTAGGTTGGTTTCATGGAAAATTGTGTAGTGTGCCGGCGGAGCATCCCGAAGGCATCGTTTGAATAAGAGAAAGGTATCCTCTATCTCTGCTCATAAGGCCAAGAAATCTTCTAAGTCAGGGAAGGCTGTTAAGGCTTCCAGTAAGTTCTCATTCCATTCTCTTTTCTTTATGATACACTTATGATTATTCTCATGTTGCTTTCTTCTTGTAGTCAGAGCGTTCGCCCCGGGTTAACGAGCGGGTTCTTGCGGTGGGCGACAGTTTAAGTCAATCCCAATCCTAAGGCGCAGAAGCCTGATTCTGAGGTCGGGCCCTCGACTGTCAGGAAGAAGAGAGCCATGAGGGACTCTCCTTCAAGTGCTCGCTTGCCAATTCCTTCTCGTGATAAAGAGGTAGTGGTTAAGGAGGCACCCTCTTTGCTTTGACGAAAAGAAACAAACTGTGGATGGCGATGGGATGGCCAAGGATCTTGATGTCTCTCCTCTATCCTCTGCCCCCCCAGTCGAGGGGACGAATCTCAGATCTGTTTTTTCATCATGTAGGTTTTACCACTTTGAAGGTGCCTTTGGCATATCTATTGGGTTATGTGATTAGCCATTACGTTGAAGACTTTGTTTTTGGTGATGGGTGTGATCATCGCTTTTCATCGAGGTTCCTTTCTTTTGCCATGGCTCTGATTAAGATAGCAAATCCTTGCTTGAGAGTTTGTTGGAGACTGCTCTTGAGTTAGCCTCTACTAGTATTGTAGTTGTGATCGTTGTGGGGATCGTTTTGTTATATGTCCCGATAGTGCTTGTCGTGATTCTTTTCTTTATGGTTGATTTCATAAGATATGGAGGTTGTCTTCATAATGAGGACGTCTCCTACCTAGTATCATCCAGGTGGTTGAAATATAAGTGCATACCTTTGATGAGCGTATGAAGTGTGTTGTTTTTCCCTTTTTCTTGAACCTCCTCCTAAGGCTAGGCGTAGCCTTTTGATGTTCGTGGTCGAGATGGTGTCTTTACAACGTATGTCTTTGACAGATGTTGCCATGATAATCATTTCGAGGTAGGTGGACATGATAGCCACTTCGTGATGTGTGGGAGTGATAGCCCTTCTGTAGTGTGTGGACATGATAGCTGCCTCTTGGTATGTGGACATGATAGCCACTTCAAGGTATGTGGACATGATAGCCACTTCAAGGTATGTGGACATGATAGCCACATTACGATGTATGGAGTTGTGCTTTAGTATTCCTTTCTGGAGAGCCTTCATTGCTATAGTTGCCTTTTGTTTAGGCTATGTTTGTTGGGTTAGGTCCTGATGTCTCGTCTTGCCAGATGTTGTATCCTTCATGCTTTTTAGATGTCTCCTTCATGAGTTGTGCTTGACGATGTTCAAGTCTTATACGAGCATAGGTCACGCGAGGGCGACATGCAAGACAATAACGTTTGTCGGAGGTTGCTTTGTGCGACTTGTAAGGCAATTCCTCTTCTTGATGGGTCGAGTTTATTTTGAGAGCCCTGAATCTTTGGATTTCATGTCTTTGCTATCCTTCTTGGTGGTGTTTGGTTCCTTTGAGATACTTCTCTTCACTTGTGATATAGATGGTAGGATAACGCGTTACTTTTCATGATAACCTCTTGTGCTTCTGTATATGATCCTTTGGTCATGGACTTCTCCTTTGTATATGCTTTCCTTTCCTTATCTTTCTTTTGTGTTTTCCTTCACATCATACGTGCTATCTCATCAAGAACAAACATTATGTGTTCTTCATACAACTTTGCTTTGCAACTATTTTCTCATGGAATCCTTTTTAGTATGGTGCAATGATCTCTTCTGATATCCTTTAAATGGTATATATGGTACTGTTAGACTAAAGATACGCTCTTGGTGGGCGTCGAATCTGTTCACGAGACAGGCTCTCGGAGGGCACTTAACGTTTCACAGGATAGGCTCCCGGAGGGCACAAGTTAGACCAAAGATACGCTCCTGGTGGGCGTCGAATCTGGTAGTTTGAAATCTACCTCAAGATACGCTCTTGGGGGCGTCGAATCTGGTAGTTTGAAATCTACCTCAAGATACGCTCTTGGGGGCGTCGAAGGTCGTAGTTTTTAGAAACCACTCTCAAGATACGCTCTTGGGGGCGTCGAAGTTCGTAGTTTTTAGAAACCACTCTCAAGATGCGCTCTTGGGGGCGTCGAAGTTCGTAGTTTTTAGAAACCACTCTCAAGATACGCTCTTGGGGCGTCGAAGGTCGTAGTATGAACACTACTCTCAAGATACGCTCTTGGGGGCGTCGAAGGTCGTAGTATGAACACTACTCTCAAGATACGCTCTTGGGGGCGTCGAATCTGTTCGCGGGATAGGCTCCCGGAGGGCACAGGGTTCGTAGTTTTAGAACTACTCTCAAGATACGCTCTTGGGGGCGTCGAATGTGTTCGCGGGATTAGCTCCCGGAGGGCTCAGAATATTACCTTACCTTGTGTCCTTTCTCATGTAGGGTGCGTTTTTTATATGTTTTTCGAGTCTTTACTTGACTTTTCCTTCTATGATATTGCATGTTACCACGCTTTTTCTTCAATGTGGGACATCACCTTTCGAGGGCGATGTTTGTGTGTTGCCAACTTAGGATGAGTTCGTACAGGGAGTTGAGGATGTTTTCCTCTTATGTGACCTCTTCTAGGAGAAGTGGTATTGCATGTTCTTGTGATCTTCTGCCTCTAATCTCTTCTTTTACACTTAGGTGGACTACCAAGCACTTATTCGTTTGGTGTCCCCCAAGTTGCTTGGTGGTCATACCGCCTTTCATATTTGGCCGTTGAAGGCCCCTCGTTCATTTTCTTGGTTGGGTACCCCTTATGCTCGGGGCTTCCTTGTCTGCTTGTTTGAATGCGATGAGTGTCCCTTGTAGGATTTACTCTTTCTCATGCTTGCTTGTTTCAGTCATAGGCATGGTTTGGATAATGCCTTTGTCGGATGTATCTTTAGAGGTTGGGTGGAGAGCTTTTTCTTTGGGTGGGTGGGGGTGATTTTCATTCTCTTGATAACTAGGATGTGGCAGTGTTTGTATCCTAGGGGTGCTTGTAAATTCTTTCCCCCCCTTCCTTGTGTTTTTTAGAAAAAACACTTTTGCGGTGATGATAGAGCAGGAGTAACGTATCTTGGAAGGGTTTGTATTTAGGTGGAAAAGCTTTTTCATAGAATGGTATCTTGAGTTGTTAATCTCGAAGGTGTGTTTCAGACTAGTCAATCTGATCCATGCTTCTTGCTCGGGCATGGGGGGGTCTGACCGGGCTGTGATAATCTTCTTGAAGTGTTGTGGTACTTAGTGTGCTTTGCATTTTCCTTTACATTGGAGTATTCTTCAATGCCTTTAGGGAGTGTCACATTGGTCATGCTCCTCCCTCCTTGAATCTTGATTATAGACTTCCTTTGAATTAGGACTTGAACCTAAAAAGGATGTTTTCCTTTAGGTTTGCAGGTGATGCTCCATGATTTTCCATGGGTTTGCCCCCGTATTGGCTATTCCTTTTTAATATTCTAGTTGTTGCACTATCTCTTTTGCTAATCTTGCATCTTTAGAGTTTCTCTCTTGGTGCATGACTTCAATGACAGGATTTTCTACCGATGTTTGTTCTGTTAGGACTTGTATCCTTGGTTGCCTTCCCTTCTTGTGAGATGGCGAAGGAGTTTTTATGAACACTCAAATGTGTTGTACTTGGTAGAGGTATGCGCCTAATCTTTATGGCGCTGTCTTGAATCTTTGTGTACCTATCTTTGATGAACATGTTATTCATTGCATATATAATACGGAGTCCAGGGATCTCCGGGTTAGGATCATATTTTGAGAACATAGACATAATCATCTATTAGATAACCCCTCTATCTTGGGGGTTCATTTTTGCAAGGATACTTGTAAGGATATGTGTTCCATCCTTGTTCCAGGCTTATTTGCAGTGCTGTGTCCCTAATGGGTATGTTGATGTTCTGACCACCCTTACTAGTAGGGGGTCCATTGGTTTTATATATAGCGGACTCCTTCTTAGTATCATCAATAGATGGATATGGGGGATGTCTGACGAACTTCCTTCATGCACTATGGTTCTCTTCATGTCAAAGTTGGTGATTCCCTCTCTTATGACTAATATATCATTGTGTGGAAATACTATGTTTTCCATATCCCTTTTTGAAAGCTTGATGATGATGTCGCCCTTCTTCCTTTGCTAGGCTTTGTGTCCTTGAGAGTTTTTTGATGGAAGTGTATTCCATTTCCTGAGATGAGCTTACTAGGTGTAGTTGTATCTCCTGGCTATTTTGTGAAATCATAAAGATCCGCTGGAGGTGTTTGCCTCTGATGGTGGGCGTTGCCCATGTGATATGGTTTCTTTCGTTTTTGAAGGGATGTGTTCGTGGGTACCCCCTCTTATGCTAATAGATAATCTATTTGTTTTCGGGGAGGACGCATTGTGACTGGTGCCCCCCTTGCATATCGATGCCAGATGGCGTCCTTCGACGGACTAGGCCCTAAGGTATTTAGTGGAAGGTTATAGTGAGGGTAGCCCTTTGAGATTGGGAAATCTGTTCCTTTTGTATCTCTTGGTTGGCGGCGGCGTTTTATGGACTCTTATAGTAGTCCACCTGTGTATATATATACCACGGAGCCCGAAGGCGTCCGGTATGGTCATTCTTGGAAAACATGTTGATATCAAGTATCAAAATCTACCCCTTTTAGGGAGTTGACTTGTTATGTAGTTAAATTAAATAATAGGATATGGGAAGGATATGGGTGTGGGGGTGTTGATACCCCCTGCTTCCTTGGTAATGTAACTGTCTTCCTCCATTAGTCTGTGTGTATTCCTTCCATTTGAGTAATATAAGGTCGCACCCTTGCAAGGCTTACTAGGTTGAGGTGTATCCTTCGTGCACGTTGTGTGTGATCTCACCCCACTGCGTCTGTCCATGAGACTCCCCGTTGCAGTAGTAATTTAGTAACATAGTGTGGTTCTATATGAGTCCCGTGTTCAAATCCTTGTCTTTCCGACTGCTCCCCTGTCCTAGGGGGATTTGTGCCAAGGGTTGTCATGCACGAGGGGTTTGGACCTGTCGTGCTGTATCATGGGTGGGTGGTTGCCTTGTTGTGTTGTTGGGACTATGTCCCTCCCTTTGAGCTTTCCTTGGAATGTCCCTTAGTCATGTCCGTGGTGATACGGACTGTATGTGTACCTTGCTGAGGTGGATGTTGGAACTCTTATATCTTTGGTGGTTTGACTTGCATGTCCTCCCTTAGTGGGGTGTATGTCCCAGCTCTTTGCCGTGTTTGTTATTGCCTTGGAGGCACAAATTGTTGCCTTCCATCTGGGGGTGGCTCTTGCTCTTCTTTGTTCTTCTCGCTGCCCTGTTGGAGGGTGCGAGTAGTGTTCTTCTTCTGGAACTTGTTCTTCTTCATGAACTTGTTCTGCTTCATGCTGGTGTTGCCTTCCCTGCCTGTTCCTCAGAGTCTCTCTATAGGCTAGCAGCTCATCCAATGCGCTCATCAACCTCGGAGTCACTGTCTGTGCTCCTTGCGAGTATGCGGGTCTTGTGTTGGTTGTGTGGGCGCGATTGTCGTTCCTTTGAGTCGGCATTCCATATGGATACCCTTGAGGTTGTGCCTCATAGTAGTACCCCTGTGGAGGTGCCGTGTATTGGGATGGCACTCCTTGTTGCCCCCCCTGTCTCTATGGCCTCCTAGCCAATGGAGTTGAAGCTGTGGAAGACTCAGCCCCAGCTGGGCGTGAAGGTCCTCCTCCCTGATTGTTAGGCTGGGGTGCCTGTGGGGCTACCTGAGGCTCTGGGTGTGCAGGCTGTTTCTCTGGGATAGGCTGCCTTGCTGGAGGTATAGGCTGTCTCTCTTGCCTATTGCCCCCAGGTGGGCGATTATCTCTAGACGCTAAGTTGTTCGTCATCGCTCTCGTGATTTCCAGGCTTTCTGTTCGAAGCCCACAGACGGCGCCAAGTGTTAGGTTATAAAGTCTAGGTCAACGGGTCGTCAATCTAGAATTTATCTCCCACTAATGAAATGTCGGGTTTATTGCTCCTAGGGCTAGTCGTTCTGATCCATGCCCTTCTGCTCCCTGGGGGTAGTCGTTCTGATATACGTCCTTCTCTTCTCTCCTTCTGACCTCCTTTCCTTCTCTCCTTCTGACCTCCTTTCCTTCTATCCTTCTGACCTCCTTTCCTTCTCTCCTTCTGACCTCCTTTCCTTCTCTCCTTCTGAACCCCTGAGGCTTGTACTTCTGACCCCCTGGGGTTTGTCCTTCTGCTCTATGCTCTTCTGCTTCCTCGGCTCTCTTCACCTTGCCACCCTGCAAGAGGGGCAATATCAAGCACGGAGGGGGGGGGTGGTGCTTGATGAACCCTCTCTGATGCTTAAGTCAGAACGTCATTTTTAGAGAGATAAAGCTAGAGAGAAGTCAGAGCTAAATTGCACACTTAGCCAAGATGATCCAATGAATGGTGGAAGGGTTGTATTTATAGGCAACGGTGTCATTAAGGTGACTTAATGACATCGTTAACCTTTAAACACAATTAATTAGTCCATGATTACATAATTAATACTTTAAAGCACGGAGAGGTTGGCGGAGATAATCTGAGTGCGGGAGTCGAAAAACGGTGCCGGGGCCCTTGGGGGTGGGGAGAAAATCCGACCCCCAAGGGTAGGGGTTGGGTGTGGCCACCCAACCCCTCCCTAGGGGAGATCGGGTTGGCTGACCCGATCTACCCTAGGGGAGATCGGGTTGGCTGACCCGATCTACCCTAGGGGAGATCGGGTTGAGGGGAGGTCGGGTTTGGCCACCCGACCTCACCTAGGTGAGTTCGTCGCGGTCCGGACGAGTATTTTCGCCTCGTCCGGACCGTTGGCGTTTCGGCGGGGTGTTTGGGTCGAAGTTTCGATTTATAATCATTAACGGGGTGATCAAAATAAAGCGATTTGGAAGTCAACGGGTTCAAATTGGGCGTATATCCATCACTTCCGGACTCCAAGAAAGGGCAAGTTACTATTCCTCCAAGTGATCTATCCGCGATTTATACCTCGCAGATTAAGGAAGGTCTGTGCTTTCCCTATTGTCCTGACTTGGTGGATCTTTGTTGCTATTACCGGATATCACCCTTGAGCCTATCTCCTGCTGGCCTTCGTGAATGGAGTTGTTTTCGAGTTTTGTTCCATAAGCAATCTTGGCATTATTCTACCACTCTTTTCTGATGCTTTTATCAACTGATGTGTCCAGACGCCACGGGGTTATGTGGGTGCGTTGGCCGAATTTGCAAGATAAGGGCTTCGAGAAGCTTGGTCTTGGGGATGCCGAGTGGGATCACAAACAACATCTAGCCGCCCCCGCTGATCGTTCTGGTTCCCATTGGCGACACCACTACTTCTTGTACGCGATGTCGGGAGTATTTGGGATGTTGAGAGCGTGGAGAAGGCTGATCCGGGTCCTATTTTTTATGACCTTTCCTTGGATGATAGGGAGGCGGTGAAGATCATCTTTCGATGTCAACAAGAGTGCCGTTATCGTTGTCTATTGCGTGCTTCAGATCAGGATTTGATTGATGCCGGGATTCATATACTTCCTTCTGAAGATTTGGTATGTTGATATCTTTTATAACCTGTACTATGTTGCAATGTAGGTCGTTTTGATGGAAAAAGCTCGTCTTTGCAGACAGCTAATGCTCGTGACAACCTACATGTTGGGCGTCGTGCTCGTAATGTTGCCCCCACTATTCCTGAAGGTTCTGGACATGATCGTGGGAAGGGACCGAAAAGTGAGGCGTCTTCTTGTACCTTTCGCTTGACTTACTAATTTTTTCAAGTTTTGTTATATCCACGTTGTCTTTGTTCCTTTAGGTAACTCCGTGCATGTGACTGAGCGGGTTGTTGCGGTACCTACCATTAGTGTTCCTCCCAAGAGATTTGCCGCGGGGGCGTGTCCCTCGAGTGACCTGAAGCGTTCTAAACCGAGTGCGGCTATTCGAGCTTCTTCTTGTGACAAAGGGAAGAGAGTTGAGAGTCGCACGATAGCGCCTTCTGCCCCCCGGTCGAGGGACCGTCCCGAGGAGGAGCGCCCTTCCCGCCGAGGTATGCATTGTTCTACTTGACATATTCCTTATACTTAGTATATTTTGCTAATGTCTTCTTTGTTTTACTTTTTTCTTATTGTAGCGTTGCTACGTATTAAGCGTGATGATTTGATCCTTTCTGACGGGATTGATGTTTCCGGAGAAAACTGGTCACCTTTCTCCGCTGGAACTCTTCATTTCCCAAAGGATTCCAAACTTAGCACTCCAGGAGTTGGTGTGCGTGTGCTTCAAAGATGCGTTCCTCCCGGCGATCATGATGTCAAACCGTCTACTGATGAGGAGGCACAGGCATACGTCGAGAGTGGCCTTGCTGAATTTGCGCCAGTAGATTTTACTTTAACTCTTTGCCTTCCTGATATTCACGTATGCTTTGTTGTTGTTGTTTAACATGATTGCCTTATTTGTTACACTTAGGCTATTTCAAGGATGATGAACATGTCTTCCATCGTGCTGGAGCTTGTAAGTGAGAGGAAGGCTGCTATCAAAAAGTGCTGTACAGTTTCCCGCGAGCTTGCACAGTCTGAAGAGGAAGTGCAGAATTTGAACTCCAAGGTTGCTGATATTGATGCGCGTATTGCTGCTCGTCGTGTCCATGCTGAGCAACTTGAGGCCGAGATTGCTGCTATCAAGCAGCAAATTGCGGAGAACAACAATATTCATGATGCCGCGCTTGCTTCTGTTCGTGACGAGGCACACAGAGCGGGTGTTGAGAAGGGATTGGCTGAGTATCCTAGTACCCCCTGCCTATTCTGCCACTGTCCTTACTGCTGCTAAAGCGGATCTTGCACCCTTGGTTGATGAGTTTGCCAAAGATTACATTGGCAGAGTACATGCACTTGCCGCCGGGTTTCCGTTCGACAAGCTGGGTCCTTATTCTTCTTTTGTTGTTGGCCATGTTGCGGATTTGCAACGTAAGGCAGCTGAAGCGACTTCTATTACGTTGTCCTTTGGATATGACAATGCTGATGTTGAACTTGGTGTTGATTTTCTGGACGTGTTGTCTTAGTCCTTTGGAGGTGATGTTATGTTCGAGGCTTTTGCCCAAACCTTTATTTGTATTTTTGCTTTGTATGGAACTTCGTCCTTTGGACCTTTTTTTCAATAATAAAAATCATGTGATACCTTCTTAGTAATATTTCATACCTTGAGTATCCATGTTGTCCGTATGCTTCAGACTGGGAAGATAGGATAGGTATCCTTAGATGATGAACATGATGTCCGTATGAGTGCCCCTCTTGGTTAGAATCCAAGGTATGGCAAGATGTGTATGCTAGGTACTTGTAGTGTTGTAAGTAGTAATGTACTTGGCACGGGCACTTGGCACTTGGCACTCGGCACTGGCACTTGACATGTAGCAGTTTCATCTTGACGAAGCAAGACTTATGTTTATACCGTCTCTTAGTTCCACTCTAAGGCGACGTTGTTACAAGATTCCTCTTGTTTATTTTGCTGTTGTTGCGCTAAATGCTAAAGAGCAAGATAACGTTATACAAGACTCGACTTGTAAATTTGATGAGTTTTGTATAAGATTTGCTTTAAAAAGCGTATAACATGAAGTTATCCCTTTTCGGTCTTAAGTCTTCATGGTGTATGCATACTTTGAGTATGTGGGGTTGTCGTCTATTAAGAGGATTCCCGCCACATTGGGGTGATCAGTCCCATCATTGCATTTGCCGCATCCTGTTTTAATTCAGGGAATGGCTTATGAACATGAGGAATTGCCCGAAGGACTTCACAACATGTCATTTTTAGAAGTAAACACGAGGTTTGCACTCTTGGAAAGGATGTCGCAACATGTTATTTTTGATAGATGTGATCATGGGTATTGTCCTTTTGAGAAGGATATTGCACCATGTCACTTTTGGAATATTGCATGATATTGCTTTTGAATTTGTTAAAGATGCATTTGCTGAAGTCGCCAATTATAAGTTGCGTGGCGTGATGATTATGAGTAGTATGCACGTTGTTTTTTACTTTATGTTAATCCAGAGTATAATGCATAATGTAGAGATGTACCTACTAAGTAAATTGACTTTGCGGGAAGGCGCCTATTGACTGCTTCTTCCGAAATACTACTGATTACAAAGGCATGAATTGCACTTATATTCCTAAAGGTGCATTGAAAAATATAGATTAAAAGTGGAAAGTCTATCTCCCTTAGGTACCATGTATCTATACAAGTATGAGTACCTATCTATGTATGTACAAATATGTACATCAAATATTCCCCCATCTTTTCCTTCTTCTTCCTTTCTAAATAATTAAAAGGAAAATTTGAGAGAAAAGGTCGATGATGAATGAAATGCCAAGGTCCAATCAAAACCCGGTCTTCACAAAACGGCCCCTCGAAAATCCAATTTTCGGGATACGGCCCCAAACTTGAGATCTGTCCTCAAAACAGCTCCAAAGAACTTCACAAAATGGCCCCTCGAAAATCCAATTTTCGGGATACGACCTCAAACTTGAGAACTGTCCTCAAAACAGCCCCAAAGTCTTCAAAAGCTCCAAAGAAGCCCCAATATTTCAGAACTATCCTCAAAATAGCCCCAAACTTCATAAAACTCCAAAATCAGCAAAAATGCCCCAAACCCTGAAACTGCTCCAAAACAGCCCCAATGTCCTCAAAAGAGCATCACAAATTGGAAAACTGCCTAAAACAGCCCCAAATATCCAAAAGCTTGCAAAGAAGCCCCAAACTACAAAATACTTCAAAATAGCCCCAAATTCGTCCAAAATTCGGCCAAAATAGCCTAGGCACGTGCAGAGCACATGTGGGTGCACAGGGGTGCACGAGACGAACCAACTCCATGCTGAAAATCCGGTGCACGGAGGGTGCACGACGCTACACAGCCCAGAGGTCGCGGGTTCGAATCCAGCGAAACGCAGAATTTCCACGAATGAACTGAAGCAACAGGCCGTGTGTTCGAATCCAGCGAAGCACGCAATTAATCAGCCAATTCGAAATTCTGGGCAGCATGAACAACAACATGAACTTCAAGATGTTCTTCAAGTGTTCTTCAACAAAATCAATTCGATTCAACTTGAAATCGTCGAAGTCGAACAACAAACCAACTGGTATCCAATAGAAACCTAAAGGCGCAACTAATCCAGTCCAAATTGCAGCAAATAATCAAGAATCCAAGCTGAATTTGAAGAAAATTCAGCAACTATGCTGCAGCATGAAGAACACAGATATGCAGGTCCAAAAACGAATCGAATTGATCAAATCCGCAGCAGCAATCAAGAAATTTCAGCTCAGAATCAAACGCATCATCAAATGCGAATCCAATGCAATTCGAATCGCAACAAATGATCAAGAAACAAGCTCGAAATCGAATATCGAACATCCAGCAGTAAAATAGGCGCGGAATCTGAATTTGAATCGGAATTACCTCCAAGAAGCCTCGAATGATGCTCAAATCTTCACTGAAACTTCGCAATGATGTCCAGCTATCATATGGAATGCATAAAACTCGAAACAAAGCATTGATTCGAAGAATCAAGCTCATCCAAAATCAACAGAGCTGCAGCAAAATGAAGAACACAGAAACAGAGCTGCAGCAATTCCAAATTCCAGAACGATGAGCTGATCAATCCAGCTGTAATTGTTGATCTCAGACAAAAGAATCAACACTAGATCGAATCCAAATCATAGGATCGATCAAGAATCGATGAGCAAACTTCAAATCGATGAAACAGTAACATGCAGCAAACTGAAATGCTGAAACCGAAATGCTGAAACTGATTTGCTGAACTGAAATGCTATAAATCTTCAATCCAAACAGCAAATATTGAGCAGAAAATCCACGAAATACAGCAGCTACAACTTGATCTTCAAGTTATCCAATGAATCGATGCAAAAAATCCTCAAGATCCAAGCTCAAATCAATGAAAAATCCTCTCGAAAAATCATGAATCGAACCTGGAAATACCATGGCTCTGATACCATATTATATAGTGTAGAGAGGGGGTTGAATCATATGTATAATAATCAAGAATGTATAATGAATCAACCAAGTATTTACATGTTAGGATGTCAACCTAAGGTACCATGTATCTATACAAGTATGAGTACCTATCTATGTATGTACAAATATGTACATCTAATACTTTCGTGCGGCAGTCTGATCACTTAGCACTTCTCCAATTCCGTGCGGAGTTAGGAACTTCATTTTCTGATGAGCTGTAGATGGCACAATGTCATGTGGGTTGATCGTTGTTCTCCCCAGGATGCCGTTATATGCCCCCAGGTTGTCTACTACCACAAATGTGACATCTATATGCAATGCCTTCCACCCGTCTCCAAGGATAACTGGAAGCGTAATATGCCGCTCCCGCGAAACTGACCAACGGAAACGTGCTCGGTGAGAGATCAGCTTCCTTTTTTCCCATCTTTTTAAGCACCTCTATATGCAATAGATCCGCAGCACTCCCACCATCTACCGGAATCCTTTGCACGTCAAAACCATCTCCATTGTTATGACCAAAGCATCATCATGGGGATACACTATGTGTTTCTTGTCGGCGTTTGATAATGGGATGATTATATCTTCCTTCTCTGGTTGTCGCCTCTTCCCATACTTTGGCAGAACTTGCAGCTGTGAGGCGTAGACATCTCGGGCGTTAGAAACGCTACCTCCTGCCGCTGGGCCACCATGGATTACGTTGATAACACCACGCTTTGGTGGCGGTGGGTTTACGTTGAGTTTCTCCTTTCCCTTGTTTCCCTTTCCGGGTTGCTCTGCATGGTTCTTCTTTTGTCGTTTGTCGCCTTGGTCGACATATTGCTTGAGCTCCCCTTTAAGGATGAAGTTTTTTATGCGAAACCGCAAGCTGACGCAGCTGTTTGTTTCATGGTCGTAGACCTCATGGTTTTCACACCATTTATCTTCATGTTTTCCCAGTGGTCCCTTTCGGAAGTTCACTGGCTCCCTCCACATATTATCTTCCTTCATCTTCTCTAGGATTATGGAAAGCAGTGCATTCAAAGGAACGCACTCTGCCAGGTTCATTTCTTTTGGTTTTTGGAACTCGGGATGATATGGCTTCTTGTGGGGCTGGAATTGTCTCGCTTGCTGCGGGCCTTGCTGGGGTTTTGCTTGCTTCTCCTTAGCGCGAGCTGCACTAACTTTCGCCTTATGTTGTTCTCTGAATCGGTCCAGATCCACAAATTCTTTTACTCTCGCCGCCAATTCTTCAAGCGTCTCAGCTGGGCACCTTGCCATCTTTTCAGCCAGGGCATGTCCTCTTCGGCCTAAATTTTCAATGAAGGAGCGCACGATTTCTCCCACAGTGATGTTTCCTTGAATGTCTGAGATGTTTTGATTGAAGCGGATGTAATAATCTGCTAATGACTCGTCGTTCTGCTGTGTCACCTCATTCAACGCGTACGGCCCTTTAAGGAGTGTGCGCTCTCCCATGTATCGTTGAATGAATTTTGCCTTTAGATATGCCCATGACGTGACGCTTCTGCATGGTAGCGAGAAGAACCAATGTGCGGCCGTTCCGACGAAAGTGTTAGCAAATGTCATGGCAACGTGATGCGGGTTGTCCGTTCGTCCTAGCAGAGACGCTTCATGTTGCTGCATATGCTCGATTGGATCTCCTTTCCCTCTATATTTTTCACCGCCAATTCTGTACAGGGCATCTGGAACGTGACTGTGCACTAATTCATCCGAGAATGGGTGCGATGCATTTTCTTCCAGGGCGTGCATTCCCTTCATCTTCGATTGCTTCATTTTCCTCTCAATCATTTCTTTTAAGGCCTTAGGCGTTAGTCCTGTGATTGGGATGTCGTTTTCGTGCGCGGGCTTCCTCTATCCCTCGTTGCCTGTGCCAGACTGGCTTGTTGTTTTAGAGCTATCCTCCTTGTGTGGGCGTTGTGAATTGCTCACAGGAGGCTGCTTCCATCATACTCCTTGTTGCTTCATGCCAACGCTTGGAGTGCCTGAACGTGCTGGCTCACTCCTGGTCTGTTGATAGGCATCTTCAGAACCTTCTACCCCACCTGGGTGTTGCGATTTTTGCTGATTGGCCTCATATGACGCTTCTATGGCTGGAGCAGCCTGTTCATTGTCACGTGGGGGTGGTGGAGGCGCAGCATAACCTTGTTTCTTTAAGATCTCCCTGAGAGCAAGAAGTTCTTCCAATGCTAACATCATTGCCGGTGTGACTGTAGGCATGTTGGCTGCATTGCCTGGCTGCTGCTGCTGTGCTGCCTCGGCTGGCATTCCTGATGGAATTTCTTGATCCACCCTTGCTCCATGCTCTTGTGGAGGCACGTTGTTCTGATCTTCTGGCATGAATTGTGTAGGAGGGGCGTTTGCGGACGGAATGGACGAAGCTGTGGATTCTGCGTCCGGCATGTGAGAAGGTCCTGGTTGACTTCTCGTCGGTTTCATCCTGCTTACACCCGTTTTCTTTGGTCGTCTTCCTGTCATGGCTTGGAGCACGGCTTTTTGTTCGAATCACTTCAGACAGCACCAAATGTTGGGTTCGCTTCACCACTTGGGTTTTCTCGGGCTTTTTCTTTCACGAACGGGCTTCTTCCTTCACGATCGGGCTCGAGATATATGTATATGGAAGGGAACGCCGCAATCCTTAATACACAATCACCGAGCGGGACTTTGATCCTCAACCTTGGACTCTTGATCTTCGGGATCTGCACGAAGGGCAATAACCAACGTTGGGGGGGGGGGATGCTGGTTGGGCCCACTCCGACGCTCAAGTTAGCACTTTTAGAGAGAGAAAGCCTTTAGAGAGAAGTCAGAGCATTTCAAGTCCAAAAGTGAGGGAATCCCCCTAAATGGGAGACCTATGAACCTAAGGATCATGCCCAGTTTGGAATTACCTAATGTCGGTATGTAAGGAAGACGTATACCGTCATCAAGGTGGACTATGTATGCACCGACTTCCCGCACTTGGCGATTTAATCGGGGTGAGCGTACGAGGTAAAAACGGTAATCCGGAGGTCCGGAAGTCCAACGGACGCGTATCCCGGACCGTTTTTAGACTTAGGTGTCCTGTAAAAGGGTTTTTGGGATATTTTACGAGTCCCGAAATGTAAATACGAACCCGAATTGGACAGATACCTAACAGTTACCACGCACGTATCTTGATTTGTTTCCATAGTATTAATCCCCTAAATCCTACAATGGTATCAGAGCATGTGTTAGGGAGTTCGTGATTTTGATAAAATTGATGTTCTTGAATTTTCTTGGTGGTGGTTGAAATTTTGAAGCTTGGTTTCAGAGTTTTAAAATTTTGATTTTTGGTTAAATCGTGTTGGCCGTGATTTTTCATGATGTTCATAGTGAAGTTTGATGTTCATGATTTAAAAAAAAAAAAAAAACAATACTTTTATCAAAACTAAACTTTGGATTCTTGATCATGACAAGATTTGATCTTAAAATTTGACCACAAACCCTAACCCTATGTTTCGGCCGAACCCTTCTTGGATTTCAAGGTGGAAATTTTAATTTCTTAGTCAACAAGTAACCTATTGGTGGCGAAACATTTTAGAAATTTTACAAAATTTCGGCCGAAACTTTTACCTAGGTGGATTAGGTCAAAATTAGGGTTAAGTTCACAAAATAATTGTGGATAGAGTCTATCAATATATCTTGCATATATTTAGGGATGTAGATAATATTGATATCTATTAGTTACCTAAAGATTGAGAAAATATATTGTTGATAGATTATATATCCTTAATATAACATATTGACAATACTGTATATATATAATTTTTTTTTATTCGAGGGAATTTTTCATTTCTCTCTGCTTTCTCCTGGTTCCCTAGGGTTTCGTCTCTTGATCTTCATCACCTTCACCAAGTTCATCATCTTCATCACCACATGTAGCCACCCCTTTTATCAGAAAGCCATCGTCTTCATCAATTTCCTCTTTCCGCCGTTTTTGCCTGTTTCGATACCACTCAGTTTAATTCATTTTCCTTCACGCCATTTCTGGTTTACTTTTCGTTTCAGCTTCCCTCCTCGGTTTCATCATCTGCACTGAACCAATTTTCTTCCTTGCATGCCTACAACCTACAAGAGTTAGACTTTCAGTAATCATTACCTATACTTCGTTATGCCTATCTATTCATTCGCCTCCTCAGTTCCTCGCCATATTCCTCTTCACATTTCTTCCCATCGAAAAGCATTCAGACTGAAGCGTATTTTGTCTATCTGCCAATTAATACAATTCCCACATCCCCGCCCAAATTCTCTCCGCGCAATAATTTCATGGAGAATCTAACTCTTGTCCTGATTGGACGTTTTCTCAATCCTCAACGTCTGAGTGAAGCTACAGTTACTGCTTTTGCTCGAAACCAAAGGAGGATAGCTCACTCCCCTGAGATCATTCGTCGTGATGATGTTTCGTGGGTCTTTATTTTCAGATCATCTATGGATGCTCAGGAGGTCTTTCAAAATGGTCCATATATTATTGAAGGAAATCTACTAGCTTTTGCTCGACCAACTGTGGAAAACCATTTCCCGGAGGTTGACTTCACGCTAGTTCCTACCTGGATAGAGCTCAGCCATATTGCCCATGCTCTAATGGAGAAAGACTATGTAGAATACCTTGCATCTGCTGTTGGTCAAGTAGTGCGTTCAGAAATGCATGCAACACATCCGTGGCTCAATACGCATCCAAGGGTGTTAGTCCTTATCAACTATCTCAACCCAGTGCTACCTTCAATAGGTGTTTCGACAGGATCTACGTCGACGGAGGTTTTGATCTCTTACAAACCAAGCGTTCCCTGTAGGAGATGTGGTCGTTTTGGCCACACACGGGGACACTGTCGAGTCATGGAGGAGATTGTGATAAGAGACTTGAATGCCATGTTTCTTTGACTGACAGAAAGAGCAGGAGTGGCGCCTGTCTCCGATGAAACACACGACCTTTACACCTTTGCTAATAGGGGTTCTGGGTTACTCACAAACTGGATCCCCTACACCTCAAATATCTCAAGGAACACACCAACCCAAGGTGGCTCTCGTACCCTTTATGCTCGACAAGAGTCAAACTCACAGAATACTTCAGGTGCTCATGCCACATCTAATGGTGACACTTCAAATGGTGATGCTCACCCCTCTGAGCTGGCTACAAGAATAACACTTTCTGTTGCCAGGCATAGGCACTCGTCTCCATCACCACCTCCTATGAGCACACATACCCAAGTTACTGAAGCTCTTATAGAGTTTGAGCCAGCATCTGTTCCATATAACACACCTTTTACCACCCCCATAAACTCATCCTCTTCCAATTCAGAAACACCTACACCAACTGCCACACCAGTGTCTGTCTTGCCTTACCCTCTACAGCACACCCATGCTAATACTCAGGCTCCTTCTTTTCTATTTCCCTACTTCCATCCCTACATGCATTACTACTCACCCATGCCCTTCCCCTTTCCTTACCACCATCAACACCCTACCACTGACTACCCACAATCATCTACCAGTACCAATTCTCATCCACAAATGCAGTTTCCTCACATGCCTTTCCCTAGTTACCCACCTGTTTACCCACCTGTTTCCTTCAGTCCCTGGCCCTTGTCCTTGTATCCACCCCTATCTTCGACCAGTCTACCAACCCAATCATCTAACTCGACACCACTTTCATCACCACCTGGCTTCCCATTTCCCACCTTTTCAGCAGCTCATCATCTACCTCAGCAAATTCCACATATGTATGTACCATGTCCCCCAAGTTACCAGTTCTCTGCTCAGAGGCAACCACATATGGAACCACAACCATCATCTGGAGCACGTGCTGCAAATTTGGCCTCATCAAAAGATACATCACAAGATTCTAGCTCATGGACCATGGAAAATTATATGGATGACGCTACACTAGCTGAGTAACTGGTTCTCATGGACCAGTTTCATTTACAGGAAGAGGAACCTTCTACAACTGTTTCTGCACCTATTACCCTCTCACAACAATGATCATCCATGATTTTGCCACTGATACAAGCAGTTCAACAAGCAGCAATTTCACAACCCTCTCAGCAAGCAACTCAGGAAGTCACCCACAGACCTGGGAAAGAACCTATGCTTCCAGAGTCTTCAAATCAAGCTTCTAGGAGAACATGGAGGAGGAGGCCTTTCCCAACAACAGGAGCTCTGACCATTCGGGAAACACAGCCTTCCACCTTGGGGATTCGTTTCCGAGGGGAGGAAGATGAAGACAATTTCAGATATTTGAGGAGGCTGCGTCCAAGACAGAGCTATGAGGAATCACCGACAAATTTTTCATCCATGTACCTCCATGATGAGCCTTCCCAGTAAATTCCCCTGCAATCAGGACCAAACTTTGATGAGGTATCTGTACTTTTTAGCAGTTGGCACTTTGCTTTTTACTCTCAGTATTATGTTGACGTTGCTGCTGATACAACCCTTGCAGAAATATCCTTGAGGTATTCTCCGCTTGCATTATGATCATCATGGCCTGGAATTGTCAAGGCACAGGAAGAGCCTTGACAATTCAACACCTGAGGCGTCTTATTTCCCATTGGAAGCCTCAAATTGTTTTCCTTTCTGAAATCAAGAGTAGTATTAGTAGAATTCAGGATATTCTAAGGAACTTAGGCTTAGATCAGGCAATAGTTTATCCCCCTGAGGGCACAAGGGGAGGACTTATTTTAGCTTGGATATTTGCTACCATATCAAACCTCTAGTTATTAATAAGCACTACATTCATGTACAAGTCCAACCAACTCCCACTTCTATTCCTTGGCTGGCAAGCTTAATCTATGCTCCTAGAAAATTCTATCAAAGACATGCTTTATGGGCAAACTTGCATTCTCTTAATGCGTCATCTAGTTCACCTTGGGTTCTCCTATGTAATTTCAATGATGTATGGAGCCAATCTGAAAAAAAAAAAAAAAAAAAAAGGTGGGAATCCTCTATCCAATGATCGTCTTCTGCAAGTCCATGCCTAGACTGACTCCATAAATCTACTGGACTTAGGTGCCTCTGGTCCTTCACTTACATGGTCTAATAGAAGATCACTGTTGGGTTCGCTTCACCACTTGGGCTACTTCGGGCTTTTGCTTTTCACGAACAGGCTTATTCCTTCACGATCGGGCTCGAGATATATGTATAAGGACGGGAACGCCGCAATCCTTAATACACAATCACCGAGATGGACTTTGATCCTCAACCTTGGAGTCTCGATCTTCGGGTCCTGCACGAAGGGCAGTAACCAGCGTGGGGGGGATGCTGGTTAGGCCCACTCCGACGCTCAAGTTAGCACTTTTAGAGAGAGAAAGCCTTAGAGAGAAGTCAGAGCATTTCAAGTCCAAAAGTGAGGGAATTGTCTAAAATGAGAGACCTAGGCCCCTATTTATAGGGAACCTAAGGATCATGCTCAATTTTGAATGGCTTGATGTCGGTATGTGGAAATTCGTATACCGTCACCAAGGTGAACTATGCGTGCACCGACTTCTCGCAATTGGCAAAAATAATCGTGGTGAGCGCAGAGGAAAAAACAGTAATCCGGACCGGTCCGGATTGATAAGGCAATCCAGACTGGTTCGGATCGCCTTAGGGCTATCCGGAAGTCCTTCGGCCCAGGAATTGCGCGTATCCCGGACCGTTTTAGACTTGGTGTCCGCGAAAGGGTTTTTTTTACGGGTTTTGGGATATTTACGAGGCCCGAAATGTAAATACAAACTCGAATTGGACAGATATCTAACAATCACCTCCTGATCTAATTCTTGAAAGATTAGACAAAGCTCTTATCACCACGGAGTGGCTTCATTTGTTTCCAAATGCAACCCTTTTCAATCTTGCTCGTTGGGGATCAGATCATTGCCCAATTATGCTCAATTTAAACTTACATTCCTCATCAAACAATGTTCAGAGGCCCTTTAGATTTGAAAATATGTGGATGGAGCATCCTGCCTTTAAGGAAATGATTTCCTCTTCCTGGAGAAAACCAAGACTCGGTGGGCCTCAATCTATTCTTCGTCAAAAGCTTTCTAATCTGAGCATTGATCTGAAAAATTGTAACAAAAAGGTATTTGGTAAAATACATTCGAATATCAAAAAGACACTTGAATCTCTCAAAGCCCTTCAAGAATCCTCATCTTCCCTTCCTTCCTCTGAAGCTGAATTGGAAGATCATCTTCATAACCTTTATCAACAGGAGGAAATACTATGGAGACAAAAATCTAGGGAACAATGGTTGACTCAGTGAGATAGAAACACGAAATTCTTTCATGCCAAAACCTTAGCTAGGAGACAGGCCAACAAGATGAGCTGGATACTAAGTGATAATGGGGATTGGATGACACAACCTTCTGAAATATCCAATCATGTAGTGAATTACTATTTTACGGTATTCACAGCATTGCCTGTTATTCCAGAATATAGTCTTCTTCAAATCTTACCTCACCCAACTTCAAATCTCAGCTCTGTAGGTCTTCCTGTTGAGAACCCTGAAATTATCAGAGCTTTAATGTATTTGAGTCCTTATAAGTCGCCTGAACCAGATGGTTATCCCCCAGGGTTCTTTCAAAGAAATTGGGACATTATCTCTGTCCAGACTCTTGAGGCTATTCGCTCCTTCTTTGCCATAGGGGTCATGCTTAGAGATCTTAACAAAACATGTATCGTCCTCATTCCTAAGATCTCACAGCCTCAAACCTTGCAGCACTGGAGACCCATTAGCCTTTGTACTTCGGCCTACAAAATCATCTCCAAAGTCCTATCTAATCGTCTCAAAAAGGTTCTCCCAGATATCATATCACCATACCAAAGTGCCTTTGTAAAAGGCGGGCTGATCTCTGACAACGCTTTGCTTACTCAGGAAATTTTACATGTTATTAGAAAGAGAAGAAGAGGAAAAATGGGACTTCAGGCTCTTAAACTAGACATGGCAAAGGCTTTTGACCGGATTGAATGGCCCTTTCTCCAAGCCACGCTAACAAAGCTTCAATTCCCCTCCCAGTTCATATCCTGGATTATGGAAAGTGTCAAATCGTCATCTCTTTCTGTTCTCATCAATGGAAACTCTTCTCCAACAATTGTACCAACAAGAGGTCTTAGGCGGGGAGACCCTTTTTCCCCCTTCCTGTTTATCCTGTGTGATGATGTCCCTTCTAGGGGCTTATCTAATGCTCAAACAAATGGCCTTATTTCTGGGATCAAGCCTGGTACCTCATGCCCTCCAATCACTCATTTGCTTTTTGCAGAGGAGAGTTTCATTTTCTTAGAAGCTAAGATTGAGAATATCCATTATTTGCAACATCTGTTGCATCAATATGAAACACAATCTGGTCAGCAGATCAACTTTCATAAGTCAAGTATTATTATCAGCCTAAATACTTCTTTGCATATAAAGGACTCCCTGATGCTCTCCATGGGTGTTTGTGAAATGAAAGATAGTGACATGTACTTGTGACTACCTGTCAGCTGGATCACCTAAAAGCAAACGATTGGAAATGTCATACTGGAAAGAATCTAAAAAAGAATACAAGGATGGATGGGTAGACTTCTTAATGCAGCTAGAAAGGAAGTGTTAATCAAATCAACAGCTTCTTCCAAACCTATCTACACAATGTCCTGTCTTAGATTGCCAGTGCATATCCACAACAAAATTGAATCTATCCTCAGAAATTTCTGGTGGAAATCTAGCCCAGAAAGAAAAGTGTAAAACTTAGATACTCAATTGAGATAACCCAACTTCATATTCCATTACAAATAGGAGAGGTACATATATACATGTATCCTAGCTTACTATAGAAGTATTCTAATATGGTAAATTTTACATTAGGAATTAACCAATATGGTAGATACTATATTCCTTAACACTCCCCCTCAAGTTGGAGCATAGATGTTAATCATGCCCAACTTGTTACATAAATATCCCACCCGAGACCCGCTCAATGGTTTTGTAAAGAGATCAACAATTTGTTCTCCGGTCCTCACATGTCCCGTAGAAATCAAGTTCTCTTGTATCTTTTCTCGGATAAAATGACAATCCACTTCGATATGCTTGGTTCTCTCATGAAACACTGGATTTGAAGCAATATGAAGAGCGGCTTGATTATCACACCAGAGCTTAGCCGTTTTTACAGGCTTCAAACCAACCTCGTCCAACAAGTGATATATCCATAGAATTTCGCATGATGATTCTGCCATAGCCCTGTACTCGGACTCTGCACTAGATCGAGATACCATAGTTTGCTTCTTACTTCTCCAAGAGACTAAATTTCCTCCCACAAAGACGCAGTAGCCCGTAATAGATCTTCTATTAATCTTGGATCTAGCATAGTCCGCATCTGCAAAACACTCAGTCCGAGTATGTCCATTGTCTTTATATAAGATGCCTAGTCCCGGAGCTCCCTTCAAGTAACAGAGAATTTGCTCCAAAGCTGACCAGTGTTTGACAGTAGGTGCAGACATAAATTGACTAAGAGCACTGACTGCATAAGCAATGTCTGGACGAGTGACTGTGAGGTAATTTAATTTTCCAACCAACCTCCTATACCTCTCAGGGTCTGCAAATGAATCACCATCTTCCATGAGGTGTATAGCAGGATCCATTGGAGTGCTGCAAGGTTTGGCTCCGATCTTTCCAGTTTCTGCAAGCAAATCAAGCACATACTTTCTCTGTGACAAAAAAATTCCATTTTTGCTCCTGTTGACTTCTATCCCAAGAAAGTATTTTAGCTGACCCAAGTCTTTTGTGTTAAACTTGGTATGCAAGAATGACTTAAGAGATGAGATTCCAACATAATCATCACCTGTAATAACAATGTCATCAACATAAACGACAAGAAGAACAATGCCAGCTGTTGACCTTCTGTAGAATACCGAATGATCACACTTGCTTTTATTCAGCCCGAACTGAAGTACAACTTCACTAAACTTTCCAAACCATGCACGAGGACTCTGCTTCAAGCCATACAGAGATTTCTTTAAGCGACACACTTTCCCAAACTCCCCCTGAGCAACAAACCCAGGTGGTTGCTCCATATATACTTCTTCATTGAGATCACCATGAAGAAAAGCATTCTTGATATCTAGCTGGTGTAAGGGCCATTGTCGAGATGCAGCAAATGATATAAAGAGACGAACTGAAGTAAGTTTCGCCACCGGGGAGAAAGTTTCTGAATAATCCACACCATATGTCTGGGCATAACCTTTTGCAACAAATCTCGCTTTCAGCCTCTCCACCGACCCATCCGGGTTAACTTTAACAGCAAATACCCATTTACACCCCACAGCTGTCTTTCCTCTAGGTAAATCCACTAGCTCCCAAGTGTGATTTTCATCTAGCGCATTAATCTCTTAAAGCATTGCATCACGCCATCCAGGGTGACTTAAAGCTTCCTTGACCGTATTAGGTACAGAGACAGAGTCAATTGAAGCAATTAAGGAGATCAACGAGGGTGACAGATGATTATAGGAGACATAATTGGCAATAGGATAAGCAAATTTAGGAAGAGTGCACTGGCGTGTACCTTTGCGAAGAGCAATAGGAAGATCATCATCAATATCAGACAAATGATGATCAGTTTGTGAAGGAGTTGTCTCATCGGGATGATGATCAGACAATACGGCCGGTACATGCGGTGCAGTGGTAGACTTGTCTCGTCTGGAGTACTGATAGAGAATGGGTGGATGTGGTATTGGTGGAGGCTGAGGCACACTTGTTCGTGTCTCTGTTCCTGAGACAGTATCAATCTGCTCAACGGGAGGCACGCTAGTTGTTTCTGCGGATACATCGACTTGCTGCTCAACGGGTGCACTTGTAACCGTGTATACTAGCCATTCATCTTCCTCCATTGCAGGTGGAGCAACATGCTGGGGCTTGTACCAAAAGGGAGAATTTTCTGAAAAAGACACATCAGTAGACACCAAGTACCTACTAAGATCTGGAGAGTAACAACGATACCCTTTTTGGTGACGAGAATATCCCAAAAATCCACATTTCAGCGCTTTAGCGTCTAACTTGGTTACTGAAGGCCGCACGTCTCGAACATAGCACGTACTGCCAAATATTCGTGGCTTCACTGGGAATAACGGTTTGTTCGGAAATAACACGTTGTACGGAGCATCACCACTAAGTACCGGAGAAGGCATGCGATTAATTAGAAAGCACGCCGTAGATACAGCATCCGCCCAGAAAGGTTTCGGAACCTTCATTTGAAATAATAAAGCCCGAGCCGTCTCAAGTAGATGGCGATTCTTTCTTTCAGCAACACCGTTTTGAGCAGGGGTGTCAACGCAAGAAGACTGGTGAAGCATCCCATTTTGTATCATGTAGTTCTCAAACTTGGACGACATGTACTCCTTGGCGTTATCACTCCTTAACACACGCACAGAGACGTTAAATTGGGTCTTCACTTCAGCACAAAACGCACAAAAATGAGTGAACACTTCAGATCGGCTTTTCATAAAGTATATCCAAGTCATTCGAGAGAAATCATCCACGAACGTAACAAAGTACCTGAAACCCGGTTTAGCCACAACAGGAGAAGGGCCCCATACATCAGAATGAACAAGTTCAAAAGCAGACTCAACCCGCTTATTGATCCTCGGAGGTAAATTGGTGCGATGATGTTTTGCAAACTTACATGATTCGCAACTTAATGTAGAGACATCATATAGTTGTGGACACAACTTCTTCAACACCTTCAGCGAAGGATGCCCTAATCGACAATGTTCCTCCAATGGAGAGCCTACGCTAGCACAAGCAACAGAACTGGGCACCCATGTATCTAAAATGTAGAGACCATTACAAAGATTTCCTTTGGCAATAGTCTGCTTTGTTACAATATCCTGAATGAGGCAGTGATCAGGAAAAAATGTAACAGAACAATTGAGTTCTTTAGTGAGTTTACTCACAGAGATCAGATTGAATGCAAACTTGGGAACGTGCAGTACATATGACAATGTAATAGTTGAACTGAGCTTAACAATACCAGATCCCACTATTTCATAAGTTGATCCATCAGCTATAGTTACAGGAGACACTGCTTTATGTAGCTGGAGATCATAGAAAATATTAGGATTACTCGTCATATGATCTGTAGCACCAGAATCAAGTACCCACTTATTCAAAGAGGATACCAGACATAATTTACTTGACTCAGCAAAGGTAGACACCGAATTGATTCCCATCTCTTATCAAATCATACAGCAAACCAAATAAGACCGCAACAATCAATCACGCCCTAATAGCCAAACTGGACCGCAACGAACCGCAATTAAACCAGCCAGCAATTAAACCAGACCGCAATCAAACCAGCCAGCAATTAAACCAGATCGCAATCAAACCAGCCAGTAATTAAACCAGAATGCAATCAAACTGGACCGCAACTGAACCGCAACTGAACCGGACCGCAACTGAACCGGACTACAACTGAACCAGACCAGATGAACTGACCTGAAATAGTAACAGCGATGACTGACAGCCACGAATCTATCACCGATGTCGCCGATCACCGGAGATGTCCCCATAGACGCGCCGGAAATGCCTGGGCGACGCCGTACAGTGAACGCCGGAAAGAGAAAGCCAGGGACGCGCCGTCACGCGCCGGCGCGTGAGGTGAGTCGCGGCGGTGGACGGTGGCGCGTGAGAGTCACGCGCCTCTTAAGTGACTCCCGGGAAGCTGGCGAGCGCCGGAAATACCGAGCCGCACCCTTTGGTGGTGGCGGTGAGAATTAGAATGGCATCTATAAATGACCCACGAATACTCTCTCACAACTCAAACCCTAATTCCCTCGCTCTGATACCAGATACTCAATTGAGATAACCCAACTTCATATTCCATTACAAATAGGAGAGGTACATATATACATGTATCCTAGCTTACTATAGAAGTATTCTAATATGGTAAATGCTACATTAGGAATTAACCAATATGGTAGATACTATATTCCTTAACAAAAAGGAATCCCTTAGATAGCATGGCACAAGATCACCTTGAACAAAGCTGCTGGGGTTTAGGGTTTAAGTCTACCAAACACTAGAATGATGCTCTTTTATTGAAACAAATTTGGCGTCCTCTAACATCAACAGATTATCTATGGGCTCATTTTCTAAGATTGAAGTATCTTTCCCAAAACACATTCTTTACTTGCCAATCTAGACAATATCATAGCTCAGTCTGGAGAACACTTCTTCAACTTCGTCCCCAGTTCTTATTAGGTGTAGATGGCTGGTTGGGGATGGACACTCAATTAACTTCTGGACTGACCCTTGGGTCCCAAACATCTCATCACTCTCCTCTTGGCTTTACCACGCTTTTAACCCTACCATTAAATTCCACCATTTCCTGCAACAAAATCATCTAGACTGGAACTTACCTCTTGTTCACCAAACTCTCCACCCAATGATTACATCCATCATACAATCCATCTCACTTCCATTACTCCCAACACATGATACCCTCACTTGGTATCCAAACACTTCAGGGGAGTACACTGTCAAATCAGGTTATCGACTTCTTTCAGGAACACACATCCAAATATTGCTCCACCTCGGCATCCCCTATGATTGCTAGTTTTAACTTCTCGAATAAGTTTTAGTCAGCAAAATTACTTCCAAATGTTAAAATTTTCATCTGGAAGGGATGTTCTGGAGGCCTAGCTCTTGCAGCTAACATCCAACGATGTATCTCCACCATTGACCCAACCTGTCCCTTATGTGGAAAATTTCCTGAGACCTGGTCACGTCTTATGTGGACCTGTGAATTTGCCAAACGTGTCTGGTTTGCCTCATTGTTTGCAGTATGAGAGGGCTCTTTTCATTTATTCTTAGTAATGGAATGGTTATCTTTGGACATCAGATCAAGGCATGTAGATCTTACAAACAAATGTTGGATCATTTGGAATATTTGGCTTACTAGGAATCAGTTGATCTTTCGATCTAAGTTACCAGCAGTTCACAGTTTCATGTACAATCTTAATTTGTTATTTAGTGATAACTTTCGTGCATTTGATTGTTCACCAGGGCACTTATCAGGAAGATCATCCATCAGACAATCCATAAGAACACTGTAAACACTCGATTTTAACTCGGACGTAACGACGTTACACATGATACGTCAAATTCCAGACGCGTCAAGCCACAAAGTCTCCAAAAATGCTTAAGGGCACATTAGGGAAATTATTATAAAATATATTTTAAATTATTTCGAATATATTTAATATTTTCGGAATATTTAAAAATATATATATAATAATTAGTTTTTTATTTTTAGAAAATTATCTGTAAGATATTTATCTCCAGATATTATTTTTTATTCAAAATATAATTATCTGTAAAGATATATATATCCTTGGGAATATTCTCTAGAATAATTATCTGTTAGCAATTTTTTATTCAAATTTTATCTGTAACTAGGCTAGGTTTTTAGTATAAATAGGGGTCTAGGGCTACATTGTAAACACACAGAAAGAACACCACACATTTAAAGAAAGAGCGCTGCCATAGACTACGAAAAACACCGTGAAACTTTTACCGAAAGTGGGTGTGGGGTCAACTTTCTAGCTTTTCAGGTTTTCCAGATTTTCTACCTTTTTTCCATTTCAAATATACCCTTATTGTATACTTCTTAACAAAGATAATTATGCTTCTTAACAAAGATAATTCCAAACGGTGTTAAAAAAAAACCCAAACAGTGGATCCTTAATAACAAACCTGATTGTTGTTTTTTTTTTTATTGATAAACTTGATTGTTTTTATTCTTAAAATTTGTAGAAACAGATTTTCTTAAGGTCGTCTTGCTTTTTTAGGTCATCTTTCATGTATAATTTTTTTTTATGAACAATAACAAATGCACTTTATTAAAAAGAATATATATATATATATACTCTGATTATATATAGAGGTCAGTCTTATTGTGACACACCATCAATTTTTCTAAGTTTATATAGGGTTCATCGCATGTGATTCTCATAATTGTTTAAGTATATATATATATTTTTTTTTTGCTAATTTTTTTATAATTCTAATTAAGTTGATATATATCTATGTATATATTTATTCTTCCAAAAAAATATATATAGATATTTCTAAACCCTATTGGGCCGGGTGAACCCTAGAGGGTAATATTGTTTAAATAAATTTATGTTTTTATTTTCTAAAACATTATTGGGTCGGGTGAACCCTAGATGGTAAATGTGTTTAAATAAATAGTTTTATGAATATTTTTTTTTTCTAAAATCCTATTAGGCCGGGTGAACCCTAGAGGGTAAATATTTTTTTAAAATAATTTTATGATAATTTTTTTATTAAAAAAAATATTAATTAAGTGAACAGATTAGCCGGGTAAACACTAAATGATCAATGAGACGACAAAATGTTCCTATATTATATAATCAACTAGATTATTATTTAAAAATTATACAAGAAAAATGAAAGAACCATTCATATAAATATTGACAAATTATTAAATTAATTAAGAGAAAAAAAAAGTTAATAAAAATTTAAACAATAAAAAAGAAGCAAAGCCTATAAAAAATAATAAGTATTTATCATTACAAAAACCAAACATGATATAATGAGTAATGAAAGTAAATCCAAATATGTCGTTTTCACTTCAAAGGGTATATTTGGCAAACAATGAATAGATTAAAAGAAAATAAAAAAATAGAAAAGTAATGCAATTAATGATGTGGCCATTTTCACTTTCGGTGAAATTTTCACCGAGTATTTCTCAGTTTAAAACATCGTGATAAATATACTAAGCTTTGTACTCTTAGTTGACTTTATTATTATTATTATTATTATTATTGTTATTATATATATTATTACTATTATCATTAGGCATATCATCGTCTTCTCCTTCCCTTCAACAACAAAGGAGGAGGCCTGTGACGTCCCTATCGAACCGACACAACCACACCTAGGACCAACTCCGGTCGCTTCCAGCGTCCACCAGACCTTCCTCCTCCAAAGTTCGTCGGAACCCGCTCATAATCTTGGTCCGCCCATCCAAGTAGCAGTTCTCGTCGTTCGAGCCGTCCCCGGTCACAACCTCGCTCTCGTTCATGTCGTCTAGCCATTGTAGCTCCGACCCTCCACGACCTGCACCTCACCATCCGAAATCCGAGCACCACGTTCGGTCCGCCCCTGTCATTGTCGCCTAGATTCGTGTCGACCGAGCTCGTTCCCGACAAGAAGTTCCGACCCACTTCGCAAAGCATATGCTCCTTCCCGTCGTGGGCTCCGATATCGAGCACTTCTGTTACTGCCCCGATCACCACCTCCTTCCTCGGCCTCCGCAATTCGCTCATCCACCTCCTGCCATCCTCACCTGGGTGCCCATCCACTTCGCTTTGAGCCGCCTCCTGTCGCTGCTGTTGGATCACGGGCGAAGCTCCGTTACGTCCTTGACGGAAAGCTTTGGACTCCTGGGCTCCGCGTAATCCTGCAAAAGGGGATGACCTGGGTGGTGACCCAGAATCCCTCTCCGATGCTTAAATGAGTATGATGATCAATGGGGTGGTAAGCAAAAGTCTAAGTTCGTATTAGATCATTCGGGTTTTCTGAGGTAACTTCCTCCTTTATATAGGAGGGGAAGTTACTCAGTTACCTGTTACTGCGCCTGGCAGTTTTGCCCATGATTCCGTGTATCTCGCCACGATTCCGTATATCTCGTCAGGGATTCCGTAGATTTCGCCCCACGCTCCGCGTATCTTACCCGTACTCCGCGTATCTCGGGCATGCCCTGCGTATCTCGGGGGATTTATCTTTATCTCTAACCGTCTCCCACTACTCTATCTAGTAGGCGGGTTTCTCGGTCTTTATCCTCTGATCACAAGCCACGACTCCTGTCGGGGGCTCCAGAGTTATCTCATTCTAGGTCACCACCCAGGACCTTCAGTCTCTGCGGGACAGGTCCAGCCTCTGCGGGGCTTTACTATCGGGGCCTTTACTAAGGCATATCGGGGCCTACTTAGAGGCTTCTCATCGGGAGCATTCAGCTCATACATCGGGACCGCTAAAGTCGGGACCCTTCGTGCTGGGCCTCTGGGCCTTCCAGGCTTTTCACGAGGCCCACTGGACCTACTCGCCGTCCATTGGCTGTTAACGGGGCTAACGATTACATCGGAACCCATCATTTGCCCCCAAGACATGGGGGACTTTTAGTTCGTCATGTCTTTTAATCCAGCTCTCCTGACCTCGTTGTCGAAGGTTTTTGTTTTTATACCTTCCGATACCACCGTCGGAGGCTTTTGTTTTCATACCCTCCGATACCACCGTCGGAGGCTTTTGTTTTCATACCTTCCGATACCACCGTCGGAGGCTTTTGCCTTGCGTGTGATTGTTGTATAACAGAGTCTCTTACTCATGATTACCTTGGGCCCACCAGGCCCAATGGGCAGTTGCCAAATCCGAGGGGACTACTCGGTTACTGTAGCATTAAATGCCTAGGGATAAGGAAACGACGTTTGAACCAGCGTGACTGCTGTTTTCTGAAAAAGCAACTGTGACGTCACACACGTCCCTTCCGTGCCTATAATTTCGGCGATTAAGATCGTGTCCTTTCTTCTTCAACGGTACAGATCGTGCCCATCCAGCTGTCTCTTCCGTACCGTCTCCACCATTTCAACGATCGAGATCAAGTCGTTTTGTCTTCAACGGTCAAGATTAAGCTCCCTCAGCTCCCCTTTTGCTTATAAAGGCTAAAACCCTGGCATTATTCACTTCTTCTGCACTCTCACTTCTTCTGCACTCTCTTCAATCATCCTTGCATTTGAGGCTTCCTCTCCAAGCTCCTGCTGCTGTTCAAGTGATCCAAGGCCTTCAATCCTTCCGATCTTCCTTCGCTTTACCTCTGTGACCACCGATCATGTCTGGTAAGGGCTTTCTTTTGAGTTTTCGTAATTTACTTGCTGTTTGTTCTTGTTTTCTCAAATCCCTTCGTTTGCAATCGTTTTAGACGAAGCTAGTTCTGAGGTTAGGGCTCCTTTCGTTTTCGAGTTTGCTGTCAATGAGATATCTGAGGGCTCGTATGAGGCTGCCATTAGAGAGGGGTGTATTACCTCGGATTGGGAGCCTCGCTTCCCATATGAGTCTCAGCCTGCTGTTAGAAGGAAGCACATCATTACGCCTCCTCGGGCAGGGGAAGGGTTTGTCTCCGCCGGACAAATAAGCGCGGGGATTCGGTTCCCCTTCTGTGGAAACATGGTGGAGATGTGCAACTTCTACAAAACGCACCCCTGTACCTTCTCTCCACACGCCATCCGCGTGTGGAATGCCTTCCAACTCTTATGCCACCGCCAGCAGTGGACGTACAGTCTTCTGCTGTTCCGCACTTTCTACGGCATGAAGTGCAACAAAGCCGGTGTCTGCTCCTTCTCCCCCCGACTCCCCAAGTGGACAAAGGAGCAACTTTCACGTTTCGGCTGGGATTGCGAAACTTGGAAGTTCCACGAGGATCGGGTGCTAATCCGTGACTCAGGATCCGACAACAGCGGATGGAAGAAGTACTACTTCTTCGTCCAGCATAGCTCTGTCCCCTGGCCTCGATGGGAGGTCGTGGCGGACCCTGCCCCCAAGCTCCAGGACTACACCGAGGATGATCTCAACACCCTCCAGATGGTTCAACTTTATCGCTGGGGAGACAACTTCATACCCCTCGATGCCAACAAGCTCCAGGGGAGGAACCTGATTACTATCGGAGTCCGACTCCTTGACTCTGTTTCCAAAGATTTAGTCATCTGGGTAATATTTCTAACTATCTTATTTTTACCTTTGCAGCCAAGAAGGCTTCTCTGTTGACTCATCTCATTCTGAAGCAGGGCGAGACTGATGCCGTCCTGAGTGGCTCCAAGCGGAAGCGCAAGCTGGTGAAGAAGGGTGCTTCCTCCTCCACTCCCTTATCTGCTGCTCCTCCTACCGACGAGCAATTCGGGGCCAAGAAGGCCAGGCGGGAGGAGATAGATTGGGCCTTCGGGGCCACCACCGTCGAGGAAGGTAAGCGCGTTCGTCGTGCAATTAAACAATATAAAAAATTAGTCCCCAAGGAGTTTATCCCCGCTGATCGGAAAACACGGGTTCAAGAGATCAAGTACATCCTTCGAGGAGAAATTCCGCACGTTCTTGAGGCGGGATATTACAACGTCCTTGGGAAGAATAGACATTTCGATCGTCAAATCATCTGGTGCCCTGAAGGTACTCTTCCTAACTTTATTCGTCCCGCCACCGCAGGTCCCTTGGAGACTCTTGCCCCGACGGAGGCTATCATTCCAGCGGAGACTGCAGCTCCGCAAGAACTGATGTTGGAGGACGTCCCGGCGAGAGCTCAGTTCCGCCAGGTGACCAATTTGGAGGCTTCCCCTTCTGTCGAGGAGCCTGATGAGGGGGGCCTGCTTCCCCGCGGCAGGTCGAGGTCAAGGAGCATGGGGCCTGCTGTGAGGGACGTGTCCCGAAGTCCTCCTCCTGTTTTTCGCACTCCAACTCCCGAGCCTCCGACTGAGATGGCTCCTCCGGCTGAAAGTTCTGGGGTCATCCCCCCTCTCCCCGTGGATGAAAACCTTTACAAGGTTTTTACTCCCGACCAGGGGATGATGCCTTGGAACCCGATCGAGTCTCTCCGAGGGGTTCCACTCCGGCGGGGAAACCTTGATCCTGGGTTGGCCCTGCATTTGCTGGCGGGGTCAATCCCTCCAGCCTTGAGGCGACCCTTGTCCTTGGCGCGGGAGGACCTTGAAGAGGAGATCCGCGACATGGCTATTCGTTGGATGGAGGTGAAACTTCCATCTTTGTTTCATTTTCTTCGTCCCTCTTATCTTTGATTGCTGTATCGTGATCTTTTCCTTCCTTCTTTCAGGACACCGCGAACCAACAGCGCTGCTTCGGCCTTATCCTGGCCTTGAAGGGTGCTTTGGAGGCGGCGGAGGCCCAGTCGAACCCTGATGCTTTAGCCAAGCTTCAGGTGGAGCTCGACGAGGCTGTGGCGGCCAAGAACAAGGTGGCCAAGGAGAAGGCTCTCCTCGATGATTTGTCCTCAAACCTGCTCAAGAAGGTCCACGACTATGAGGCCGTCATGCGTCGGGAGCAGAAGATGGTCCAGGTGGAGCAGCAGCGGAATGAGGCGGAGAAGAAGCAGCTCGTTCATGAGAAAAACGTCTTCGCGGATCTCCTCGCGGAGGCCAAGGCAAAGTTTGAGGCAGAGAGGGCTGAGTTCTCTGCCAAGCTGGCTGAGGCCAAGGCTCAGGGCCTCGAGGAAGGCCGCCTGCAGGGCCGCGAGGAAGGTCTTCAGCAAGGTCGCGAGGAGGGTCGCGGGGAGTATCGGAACTCTGAAGAATTCAAGCTGGCTGCTGTGGAGTTCTGCAAGTCCGAGGTGGAGGACGTTTTGTTCAACGCTGTCGAGGAACTCTACACAGCCTATGCGGATTCCATTGACTTCACGAAGTCCGAGACTCTTGCCCCCGTTGCGGAGAAGTACTTCAACCTCCCCGCGGAGAGTGAAGAGGCTGTTGCCGTGGACCCGACTCCACCAGCTGCGGAGCCTTCTGCCCAGGCCCCTCCAGACCCTGCTCCCACCGACGCTGCTGAGGATCCATCTTTCAACAAGGACCAAGTTTAATGCTTACATCTTTTAGTCCCTGTTATCTTTCTCCTTGGTTTCTTGTAACGAACTCCTTTGACCTTCTGGCCCTTATATAAGTAGTTTTCTTTCCATCTGTTTTGGCACCGATATTCGTTTGTACTTTATCTAAAGCGGCTTTAAATTCGTTACTCAGAACGTTCCGATGCACCATTTAAGATGAATCCATACGTCCTTCCGACGTTTTTACTCGAGATTTTACCACTTAAGGTTTCTCATCCAAAATCGGGACTTCGCCACTTAAGGCTTCTTGTCCAAAATCGGGACTTCACCACTTAAGGTTTCTCGTCCAAAATCGGGACTTCGCCACTTAAGGCTTCTTGTCCAAAATCGGGACTTCACCACTTAAGGTTTCTCGTCCCTGCCTTTCAAGGCCATTTTCACACCCCTTAGGGCTTTTACTGCGTCTCTACCGGACGGCTTAATCGTACCCTTTAAGGCTTTTTGCCGCATCATATAGACGACGTACGCGGACCTGTCTAAGGCTTTTCCGTACCCGTTAAGGCTTTTGGCCGCATCATATAGACGACTTACGCGGACCCATCAGGGCCTTTTCGTACCTAGGCTTTTGGTTGCATCATATAGACGACTTACGTGTACCTCGTAGGGCTTTTGTCCATACCCGTTAAGGCTTTTGGCCGCATCATATAGACGACTTACGCGTACCTCGGAAGGCTTTTATCGTACCTCGGAAGGCTTTTGTCGCGTCCTTCAGGACGTCTTACCAACAGTTAGAATAAATCTAAAAGCAATTTGATCGGAAGCAACTTCTTTTATTCATAAATAACTCAAAATAGGCTTACATCGGATCTTACTGATAGACAATTTGCGCCCTTCACGGTGGCTTAATATCAAACATGATACTTCTTCAAGTGTTCGCCACTGAAGGAATGCTTCAGTGTCTTGCCATCGAGGTCCTCTAGCCTGTATGCATTGGGTGCTGGCATCCCTACGATCTTGTAAGGTCCCTCCCATTTCGGTGATAGCTTGTTGATCCGATCTTGATGAACGAACTCGTTCCTTCGCCAGACAAGTTCTCCCACGAAGAATTGTCGGGACCTGACACGCCGATTGTAATATCGGGCTGTTGCCAGACGCATTCGGGCCTGGACTTCATCAGCCTTCCACCTCTTTTCCTCGAGTAGGTCTAAGTCCAGACGTCTCATTTCCTCGTTTGTCAGAGGCTCGTAATATTTCGCGCGATGGGACGCCACCGCTATTTCCACGGGAGCGACTGCCTCCGTGCCATAGACCAGGCCAAACGGAGTTTCTCCTGTTGATTGCTTGGGTGTTGTTCTCACAGCCCACAGCACGTTCTCGAGCTCATCCAGCCAATGGCCCTGCAAGGCATAGACTCTCTTCTTCAGGCCATCCATCACGATCTTGTTGGCTGACTCTACCTGGCCATTGGTCTGAGCGTGGCGGACTGAAGCGGTCCGATGCTCGATGTTTAGTTCCTCCAGGTACTCCTTTAACTGAGCCCCATTGAACGGAGGGCCGTTGTCGCTGATCAACACTCGAGGAACCCCGTACCGGGATACGATCTGAGTTTGAAGGAACTTGAGGATCTGCTGCCCCGTCGTTCTAGCCAATGCCTTAGCCTCTATCCACTTTGAAAAGTAGTCGATGGCCACGAGCAAGTACTTGCACTGACCTTTCGCTTGGGGAAGAGGTCCCACCAAGTCAATCCCCCATTGCGCGAAGGGCCATGCACTTCTGATGGGCATTAAGTCCGCAGCGGGAGCCACGATATTTGGAGCGTACCTCTGGCATGCATCACAGGATCGGACCATCGCGGTCGCTTCCTTGTTCATCGAGGGCCAATAGTAGCCTAAGTTCAATGCCTTCCTCACTAGAGATCGGGCCCCTTCATGACAGGCCGCGACTCCCTCGTGTAGCTCCCTCAGGATCCGCTTCGTGTCAGGTTCTGCTACGCATTTTAAGAAAGGCTTTACGTACCCTTTTTTGTATAACTGGTTGTCCACCATCGCGTAGTTGTCCGCAATCCGCCGCAACCTGACAGCTGCCACCTTGTCATTGGGGAGTGTCCCTGTAGTCAGATACGTGACCATCGGGGTCATCCACGTGGGCTTCTCTTCTTCTTCCGATCCTGTCTCAATAGCGTAGACCTCCGCCGGATCGATATTTGAGATAATCACCCTTTCTAGGAAATGTACCTTCCGATTCTCCTCGGGGGCCACTCCCAGAGCGAACTTGCTCAAGGCATCTGCTTCTGCGTTCTCTTCCCTCGGGATCGCCTCGATGTCGAAGCTTTTGAAGCTTCCCTTCAAAGTCTGCACCTCATGCAAATACTTCTTCATTGTCGGGCTCTTAGCTTCATAGTTCCCTTGGAATTGGTTTACAACCAAGCTGGCATCACACTTCACTTTTAAATGATCGACCCCCGTACCCTTGGCAATCTTGAGGCCCGTGATGAGAGCCTCGTACTCCGCTTCGTTGTTGGTGGCTTTGAATGTCAACGTCAAGGCATATCGCAGGGGCTCGCCTCCACCGGGCGGTATCAATACGAATCCTGCCCCCGAGCCTTCTACACTCGATGAACCATCAGTGTACATCTCCCAAGTATTCTCCTCATTTGGCTGTTCTGGCTGCTGTTCTGTTGTCGGGACTTCCTCCATGGTTGCCCCCTCTGCGGGACCCGTTACTTCCAGATCGGGTGCCGTAGACTCAGCTATAAAATCTGCCAATGCCTGGCCCTTAATAGCGGTTCTCAGAGCGAAATGAATGCGGAATTCCGTCAGCTCGATGGCCCATTTCACCAATCTCCCCGACGCCTCCGGTCGGTTCAAAAAGTGTTTCAAGGGCTGATTAGTCAATACCGTGACTTCATGGGCATGGAAGTAAGGTCTCAGTTTTCGAGCGGTAATAATCAACGCGAAGAGATACTTCTCAATAGCGGGATAGTTTATTTCAGACTTGGCAAACGCCTTGCTTACATAATAGATAGGCACTTGGTTGCCCTTGACAATTTTAATCAAAACAGAACTAACAGCCACATCAGAAACAGCCAGATAGAGATAGAGCGGCTCTCCTGGAACTGGTTTCGCCAACGGCGGGAGGGTACGGAGGTGCAGCTTGAGTACCTGGAACGCCTCCTCACACTTTTCGGTCCATTCGAACTTCTTGTTGGCCCTCAGCACATCAAAAAATGGCATAGCTCAGTCACTCGCCTTGGATAGGAAGCGATTCATCGCGGCCAACCGGCCATTCAGCACCTGGACCTCCCGATGAGTTCTCGGGGACTGCATCTCCTCGATTGCTCGCAGCTTCTCGGGGTTCACCTCAATTCCTCTCTGGCTCACCATGAACCCTAGGAACTTCCCCGAGTTCACCCCAAAGGCACATTTGTTGGGGTTTAACCGAACCTGATGGAACTTCATCCGCTCAAATGCCGCCGCCAAGTTCTGGACATGGTCTCCTGCCTGTCGGGACTTTACCAGCATGTCATCCACATACGCCTCCATGGTTTTCCCCAACATGTCTCCAAACAATTTGTTCACCATCCGTTGGTAAGTTGCTCCGGCATTGATCAATCCGAAGGGCATCACGTCGTAATGGTAGACGTCACTGTCGGCATAGAAGGCTGTATGGGGGGCATCCTCCTTCGCCATCTTGATCTGATTGTACCCGGAGTAGGCATCCATGAAGCTCAGCAGTTCATGTCCCGATGTGGCATCCACCAACTGGTCAATCCTCGGGAGCGGGTAGCAGTCCTTCGGGCAGGCTTTGTTCAAGTCGCGGAAGTCGACACACATCCGCCACTTTCCGTTACTCTTTCGCACCAACACTGGGTTAGCCACCCAAGTCTGGAATCGGAGCTCCTTGATGAATCCAGCGTCAAGCAGTCTGCCGACTTCTTGCTGGATCGCGATCCTCTTATCCGCGCCCATCAGACGCCTTCTCTGCGCGATAGGCTTGATCGCGGGGTCTATCTTCAGCTCGTGCACTATCACATCGGGGCTGATTCCTGGCATATCACTCGGGGACCAGGCAAACAGCTCCTTAAACTCCTTCAAGAGCTCGATCAACTCTCGGGCTCTTTCCTCCGATAAAGCAGACCCGATCTTTACCTTCCTCTGAGGCCCATCGATCTCAACTTCCATCAAATCCTCCATGGGGGCGGGGCGCCCATACTCCTCTCGAGGATCAGCATCAGTCTGAAGGACAGCCATGGCCTCCCTTCTTCTCCGTCGGGTGGCGTTAACGTAGCATTTCCGCGATGCCACTTGGTCACCCTTGACCTCTCCAACCCCATTGTCAGTCGGGAACTTCATCTTCTGGTGGACCGTCGAGGCGACTGCCATAAGAGGGTTGATAGTGGTCCTTCCGATAATGGCGTTGTATGCCCCCGCAGACTCCACGACAACGAAATCTACATTTCGCCTCTCCATCTTCCAGCCACTACCAAACTCCACCGGTAAGGTAATCATTCCCAGCGGGTAAGAGGTGGAACCAGAGAATCCCACCATCGGGAAGTCCACCTGCGTCAGGTCCTTCTTCGTCTTTCCCATGGCCTCCAGAGCGTCCATGAAGAGAATATCGGAGGAACTCCCTCCGTCTATCAGGATCCGCTTCATCTCGAATCCGTCTACGTCTAGGGTCACGACCAAGGCGTCATCGTGAGGGCTCTCCACGCCTACTAAATCCTCCAACGAAAAAGAAATTACCATTTCCTCCTTCAGGGTCCACGACCGGGACCTTTTGCCTAGCACCACCGCGGCAGATATGCGGGAAGCGTAGTTCTCCCTAGAAGCAGAGGTATCACCTCCCGCTGCCATCCCTCCGTGGATGACGTTTATAGTTCCGCGCCTCTCCCTACGGGCACCTGAACCTGAAACTTCTTGCTCAATCTTTTTCTTCTTCGCGGATCGGTCGCGGGATTTGGAACGGGATCGTGACTGACTTCTGGAACGGGATCGGCACCGCCCCTTTCCGACGAATTCTTTTAGTTTCCTATTCTGGATCAGCTTCTCAATTTCCTTCTTCAACTCCCGACAGTTTTCGGTGTCGTGACCATTGGCTCGATGGTAGCGACAGTAACGGTCAGGGCGGCCTCCTAGGAATTCTCCTTCTTTCCTCGGGGGGTATCGAGCGAGACCCTGTCTGTCCATCACAGCTAACACAGAGGTCATCGAGCTATTGATGGGAACAGCCCGACCCTCTCGGTTGTCCTTCCTCGGAGGACGCTTATCTTCTCTTTTATCGGGACGACCACGGTTCCTACTTCCTTCCGACTTGTCGCTCCCTTTGCGATCATCCGACAGCTTGGACGATGGCTTTCCTCTCCCCGATTTCGGGGGATCGAGCTCTCCAGCAGCAATCTTCGACTCCTGGACGTCGATTTGCTGTTTCACCCTCGCTTGCAGGGCCTCCATACTCCACACGGCCTTCGCGGCTACGCTGTGCATCAGATCGGAGCCGTACGGAGCGCTCAGGTTCCGCAGGAAGGTACGGATTGTTTCTCCCTCCGAGATTTCTTCATCAATCTCCGCAGCACTAGCAGTGAACCGTTGGTAGTAGTATGCCAACGATTCATCGGATCTCTGCACCACCTGGGTCAAGGATCTCACACTCTTCAGAAGACGCCTCCGACCCTGGTACTGCTTGATGAAGCGATCGTGCATATCAGCCCAGCACGTGATGCATCCTGGCGGGAGGCTGAAGAACCAAGTCATGGCCCTTTCTCCCAGGGTTATCGGGAACAATGAGCATATGAGGTCATCGTTCGATGTTCGTCCCATACAGGCCTGGACATGCCTCTGCACATGGCGAACTGGGTCCCCTTCACCATCGTACTCCTTGATGGTCGGAATGCCTAGCCCGGGCGGGGCTACGGTATCTATCAGTCGTGGAACGAAAGGATGGCTGGACCGATCCCTCAGCTCCGATGTCATCTGCTTCTGATCACCCATGCAGATGCTAACGATCTTCACCACCTGATCGGGAGTGATGGGGCCATTCAGGGGAATGGTCCTGTTTTGCACCGGACCTAGGCCGTCGACCACGAACTTCTCCGGGTGGGGTGGTTCCTTACCCTTGCTCCTAGGCGAAACCTCTTGTTCCTCTGGGTCCACCCTCGGTGGGGGTGGTGGTAATTCCTCTCGCGGAGGCAACTCCTCCGCCCTCCTGGCGGCCTCTCTCTTGTCCAGCAAAGCCTCCATGGCGGCCAAGAACATGGGCATAGCGTCTGCTACTGCCTTGGCCAACTCCGAGTTCGAAGACGACCCTTCTTCCCTTCGCGGGACTCCTTCTCCTCCATGGCCCACCGGGTTTGGGGGAGCCTCATCTTCCTCCCTACGCGGGACATCCTGCCTATTTCTCTCTGTGTCTCGGACTGAGACCTCATAGCCATCACCCTGCCCCCCTGTCTGGGAAAGAGCGGGGTTCTCACCTTGTTCAGCAACACGTTCTGGCAACTGGGAATTCATAGTTCCTGCGGGACGGGAACTGCCAGCCTGAACTTGCTTCTTCTTACCACCACCGGCCATTGATCTGGTAGAAGCTATCTTGACTTTTCGTAAGCTTCCCACAGACGGCGCCAATGTTGGATCACGGGCGAAGCTCCGTTACGTCCTTGACGGAAAGCTTTGGACTCCTGGGCTCCGCGTAATCCTGCAAAAGGGGATGACCTGGGTGGTGACCCAGAATCCCTCTCCGATGCTTAAATGAGTATGATGATCAATGGGGTGGTAAGCAAAAGTCTAAGTTCGTATTAGATCATTCGGGTTTTCTGAGGTAACTTCCTCCTTTATATAGGAGGGGAAGTTACTCAGTTACCTGTTACTGCGCCTGGCAGTTTTGCCCATGATTCCGTGTATCTCGCCACGATTCCGTATATCTCGTCAGGGATTCCGTAGATTTCGCCCCACGCTCCGCGTATCTTACCCGTACTCCGCGTATCTCGGGCACGCCCTGCGTATCTCGGGGATTTATCTTTATCTCTAACCGTCTCCCACTACTCTATCTAGTAGGCGGGTTTCTCGGTCTTTATCCTCTGATCACAAGCCACGACTCCTGTCGGGGGCTCCAGAGTTATCTCATTCTAGGTCACCACCCAGGACCTTCAGTCTCTGCGGGACAGGTCCAGCCTCTGCGGGGCTTTACTATCGGGGCCTTTACTAAGGCATATCGGGGCCTACTCAGAGGCTTCTCATCGGGAGCATTCAGCTCATACATCGGGACCGCTAAAGTTGGGACCCTTCGTGCTGGGCCTCTGGGCCTTCCAGGATTTTCACGAGGCCCACTGGACCTACTCGCCGTCCATTGGCTGTTAACGGGGCTTACGATTACATCGGAACCCATCAGCTGCCATCCGTTCACCCAGTCGCTGGAGGTCGCCGTCGTTTGTCCTGAAGTTTATTCCGCTGGTGATTGCTCTAGCCTAGTACTGGTCATCACTCCGACCTCAAGTCCAGCCGTTTCGATTTCCTCGCTCCACCGTGACCCACTTCGTACGTGCTCCTTCCTCCCCCTCGACGACCGCCTCCCACCAGCGACTCGTCTCTCTCTCTCTCTCTCTCTCTCTCTCTCTCTCTCTCTCTCTCTCTCTCTCTCTCTCTCTCTCTCTCTCTCTCTCTCTCTCTCTCTCTCTCTCTCTCTCTCTCTCTCTCTCTCTCTCTCTCTCTCTCGTAAACTATCTCGACCACTGCCCTCGACCTCCGTCAACCATCCTGCTTGGCTGCACCGCCACCCAGCCTTCCGTCCAGCGCCTCCCTCCCTCTCTCCTTGGACCTGCCGGAGCAGCAAGGCCACCACCCTCACCACCTTCTTTTCTCTCTCTTTCTCGATCTTCTGTATTTTTTTCCTTTTTTCCTTTTTTTCTTTTCTTCGCCGACCACCGTTTCGCCGGACCACCGCCCTTGATGTCCGCCCTGCGCCGTCCTAGACCACCGGTGCCCCTCCTGGTACGTCCTCGCTGCTCAGCTCCGTCAAGACCCCCGTTGCTGCTTGCATCTCCGTGCCGCCCCCAGCCTGTCCGCCTTGCCCCTATCCTGGCCACCATGTCCTCACCGTCGTCGTCCGTCGCTCCGTGTCATCTCTGCTGCTGTCACCTTGAACTCGCCATGCCGCAGGAAGTGGCGCAGCCGTTGGAGTGTCTGTTCACCCTGGTAATCCATCCCCAGGTAATATCCCTCCTGTTCCTGTTCCTGTTTTTGTTATTTTTATTTATATTCTATTATTTATTATATATTCTGCTAATTTTATTATTTTATGTTTAATTAATAGTTTAAATGTTATTAGTTAAATTTAATCAGTAGTTTAATTGTGGTTATTAAATATTAAATTAATATCATGTTTAATTACTTAAGTATGTATATATGTTGAATAATATAATAGTTTGTTATGGGCTTAAGCATGTTATAAGTTTTTTTAGTATTTCAGATTTCATTTTTTCTATTAGTCATAACTTATAATTAATTTCTAGATTTAGGATTATAATTAATATATTTTTTGCATATAATAAATTTAATTAAGTCATGACATCGTTAGATTGATCTGATATAATACATACTAAAAACATGACAATTTAAGTGAATTGAGTACCGAAAGGACGTAATTAAAAATTATATTTTAATTCGTAATAGAACCCCCGAACTCGAGTTTCTAATAGTAGACTGATTTTATACTTAGGTGTTTAATTCGTTATTCGCTTAGGTACTTTAGGATTCTAGTTAGCCTTATAATTAACTGGTGGCGACTCTTTCCAAAATCACGCGTTTTCAAAACGTAATTCGCCTAATGTTAGATTTAGGTCTGACAATTTGGCGACTCGGGTTCGGGCTCTTTATATTTGCTTGCTTGCCATGTTTTAGTTTTTTTTATATATTCAACTTTGTTGTTCTAACTTGGTTGTTTTTGGGTGATTTCAGGTGTGAAGATATTTTTTTATTATAACTGACTATTCTTCTTTGTTGTAATTTATACTATATAAACTCGCACACACTCACTTTAGTGTAATGTCCAAAACGCCTAAAACCCAGGGCGACTAGGAACCTCAAATGGTTAGTACGGTACGACCGTGCGGCCAGGCCGCCGGTACAACTCCGAAAAACTCCACTCGCTTGTGAATGTCCTGTGATCCCTATGATGGGGAGAGGAAACCACCTTGTCGGGAACCTATCAGTGGAACCTACCTTGAAGAGCAAAACCACACACATTTTACCCCCCTAACATGTCGTGTTTTTTTTTAAGAGTTTATCAGGTAAACCGTAAGTTTTTCTAACTATGTAACTTTAATTTCATCTCATTGCATTTAAAAAAAAAACAAAAACAGAAAAACTTTTTTAGCTAAGTAGTTTGTCATTTAGTTGTAAAAAAATTCTTTCCAAACATGCATTTTGTATGCATTGTATTTTCTTTAAAAAAAACTCTTACCTGAATTTTTTATTTTAAACATGTGTTTCGTATGCATTATTTTAAAAAAAACCTTTCAAGTAAGTTGTAATTTTGGATAGTGCGTTACGTATGTATTACTTAAAAAAAAATTTAGGAAAAATTATAATTCCTCTTTAGCTATTAGAGCTTCTAATTTCAAACGTGCATTCTGTATGCACCATTTAAAAAAACCTTTTGCCTGAATTTTTTATTTTAAACATGCGTTTCATACACATTATTTAAAAAAAACCCTTTAGGTAAGTTGTAATTTTGGTTAGTGCGTTGCGTATGCAAAAAAAAAAAAAACAAAATTTTTTTTTAGGAAAATTTGTTATTCCGCTTTAACTGTTAGAGCTTCTAATTTCGAACGTGCATTCCATATGCATCATTTTAAAAAAACTTTTTAACTGAATTGTTTTATTTTTAATAATGCATCAAATATGCATTAATTTTAAAAAACTTTTTAGATAAACCGTAAGCTCTCTTAGTTTTAGGGCTGTTTGTTTAAAAAAACATTTTATCTGAATTTTTAATAAAAAACGTGCATATCATATGCATTATTTTCGAAAAATCTTTTCAGGTAAATTGTAATTTTTCTCAGTTGTAGAACTTTTATTTTTAAGTTTGCATCTTGTATTTATTTTTGTGCATCTCATATGCGTCATTTAAAAAAAAAAAAAAAAATCGCCTGATTCTTAATTTTGAGCAACCAAGATGCATTTTTTTCCCTCGTTAAAAAAAAAAAAAAAAAATATTTTCAGATAACTTGTAAATTATCTTGACTGTAGAACTTTCATCTCAAGTATGCATCTCATGTGCATCGCATGTTCATTGTTTTAGAAAAAATAATTTGTTGATAGACTGTACACATTCTTAGTCGTAGAACTTTTAGTTTCAAACATGTATTCCATGTGTTGTTTTCAAAAATACTTACCAGAATGTTTTATTTCAAGCATGTGTTTCATATGCATTATTTTTTTGGAAAAAACTTTTCATGTAAGTTGTAAAATTCTGTTAGTGCATTCAATGTGCATCAATTTTTTTTTTAATTAGGAAAATTTGTAATTCCTTTTTGGCTCTTAGAGTTTTTTAAATTCAAACTTGAATTGCATATGCATCATTTTCAAAAAACCTTTTTACCTGATTTTTTTAATCATGCATTCATATGCATTATTTTTTCTATAAAAAAAATTTCAGGTAAATTGTGAGTTTTTTTAGCTATAGAGCTTTCAAATTCACGCATGCATCTCATTTGCATTATTTTAAAAAATCCACCTGAAATTTTCATTTTCAAAATATGCATTTCATAAGCATTATTCAGGTAAACTGTTGTAAGTTGTGAATTTATTAGAATAGAATTTGAACTTTCAAAAATGCATTTCATATACGTCATTCAGGTAATATGTTGTAAGTTGTAACTTTCTTAACAATAGAATTTTAACTTTCGAGCATGCATGAGCATTTAAAAAAAAAAAAAAAAACTCAAACTGTCATTCGTTTTTATCCAAGGTGTATTGCACTTTTTGGCAAGATCGTCATTTCAACATTCGCATGAGCGAGCATTTAAAAAATGGGAGTTTTATTCTTTTTTGAGAAAATAGTTTAACTGTGCAGTTTAGTGCTACTATTCGAGTTTAAACAAAGGACGATAAAACCTTTTTGAAAAAAGTTTGTTTTGAGCATTTGTCCTGCGTTCGAGCCAGATAATGCACTCAGCAAACTCAGTAAACTCCATGATGGCGCAAAACACATTTGATCATAAATTTTGATTCCTTTTCAAAAAAAGTAATCAAAATTATGAAATGAATGACATTAGAGTTTTCAAAAAATCATGCATGATTTCTCATATTCTCTACAATGATTTTTCATTCACTCTTTTCAGGTACTCTTGGTTAAGGTATCTTGTACACATAAGTTACGCTGGCTAATGGGGCAACAAAATAAAAGAACATGCAGTCATCCAGTTGCACAAGGAACAAACTGCACACTCGAGATATCTAACGCTGAGGTGCGTTAAATTGTACTTAATTTTTTCCTTGATATTTGAGTGTCCCTATTCTTTTGCAGGTCGGATGACCACTTCAACCAATGTCACAACCGTGTGAAACGTGAACGCTTCGAAGAGTTTCTATGAAAAATTTCACCTACCATGTGTGAAATTCATACGCTTTCCAAGACGAGGTATACAACCGTTATGTGGCCAGGTTTAAACCATTCAGCGGTAACCATGGGGCATCTCCCATTGTGATCGGACATGTCAGGAGATGAGAAAATTTCAAGAGATCATCGAGAATCCCGTGAAGATTCAATGTGCCGATCAATGTAGCTTGACTCAATCAACCTAATCCTTTTCCGAGAAAAGTTCTGAAATTTTCAGTTTGCCACTAGGGGCATGTAATTTTCAGCAGGTGTACATATACAAGTTGTGGAGCAGGAGAATCAGGACATGCAGCAGGTCCAGTCGCATAGCAAGCACATTGCCCACTGAAAAATCAAACTCCCAGGTAAGAGAAGTTGTGATCATATTTATCCCCGAAATTTGAGTTTTTCCTTACTCATTGTGCAGCTTGATAATCATCCAAATCAAAACTCCTGAAGAACACATCTCATGTACGGCCCTTCGCTCGCCGACCATTCTTATGCCAGCTATCGAATTTATCCCAGATACCTCGGACGATATCTATGCCTATGTTTACCATTTGCGGACTAATGTGCCAAACTCAACACCATCATGTGTGTTCGTTAATCAGGCCATTCGTCCAGCATGCGACGAGCCTAACTCGACAGGTGTTAGCCATGGGGCATCCTCAGACGAGATCGAGCAATAGTCGGGGCATTTGAGAAGCCGAGAGAAGAAGTCATTGTCTATGTCATCCATTGATCGTAGGATCCATCCAGGGCGTCGACACGACCGAAGAATTTTGACCAATCAACTGAGTCATTCTCTAGAAGTTGTTTTGAATTAGAAATCTTCAATCTGCCACTAGGGGCATGTAAATAATTGTTGTTAATTATTTACGGTAAATTTTCTTTTTAAAAAAAAAATATATGAATTCCCGCTAGGTTGAAAACCTGTAAAGGCGACCTAGGCAAAAGTCATGGAGAGGGGCATGATCGAAAACCCACAGGGGCAGTCATGGCAAAAGGTGAGATGAAAAAAGCAAAAAAGCAAAAAGGCAAAAAAAAAAAAAAAAACTCAGATTTCTTTAGGGTCACAGCCGCCCTTTAATCGGCTACAGGAAAATAAAGAGAGTGTTTGTGCTAATATTGTGAGAGCAGTGAGGAAGATAAAAGGGTCAGAGTTGTCCCTAAATCAACTACGAATAAAAAGGGTCACGGTCGTCCCTAAAACGACTACGAAGAAAGGGCCTCAACCACCCTTCAAATGGCTACAGGTAAAAGCCGCTCCCGCAACATTAAAAGCGGGAAATAAGTTAACGGGCCAAAATCACCCTCCAAACGGTTACAAATAAAAGAGTATTCCAGTGAATCTTGTAAGGCCGGGAAATTATTTAAAAGGGCCACAGCCACCCATCAAACGGCTACAGATATAGAGTACTCTCGCAACATCAAAGGCGAGAAATCAGTGTAAGGGCCACAGTCGTCCCTTAAACGACTACAAATCAAAAGCACTCTCGCAACATCGAAGGCGGGAAATGAGTGAAAATGCCACAGTCACCCTTAAAATGGCTACATACAAAGAGTATCCCCCGAATCCTGAGAGAATGGGAGATTGTTGAAAGGGTCACAGCCACCCTCAAAATGGCTACATACAAAGAGTATTCCCGTGAATCTTGTGAGGCGTGGAAATCATTTTAAAGGGCCACAGCCACCCTTAAAACGGTTACAAATTAAAAAGAGCTCCTACAACATCAAAAGCGGGATGAAAAGGGCCACAGTCACCCTCCAAATGACTACATATAAAGAGTATTCCCGTGAATCTTGTGAGGCTGGGAAATCAATTAAAAGGGCCACAGCCACCCTTAAAACGGCTACAAAGAGCTCCTGCAACATCAAAAGCGGGATGAAAAGGGTCAAAGTCACCCTTCAAATGACTACATATAAAGAGCGATCCCCGCGAACCCTGAGAGGGCGGGATAATTTTTTAAAGGGACACAGCCACCCTCTAAATGGCTACTGATAAAAGAAAAAAAGAAGAAACCCCGCAACATCGAAGATGGGAGAAAAGCGTCTCAGCCACCCTCTAAACGACCACAAATTAGAGTACTCCCGTACCAAAGTTGGAAATGAAGAACGGGCCACAGTCAACCCAAAATTGACTACTTTAAAAGATGCTTCTGCAATAGAAAAGGGTCACAGCCACCCTCCAAACGGTTACAAATACTCTTGCATCGAGACGGGAAATAAAGTACGGGACACAGCCACCGTTTAATCGGCTACAAATAAAGAGTGCTTCCGCTAGGTTGAAAACCCGAAAGGGCGGCCTAGGCAAAATCAGGAAATGAGAGGCATGGTTGCAAATTCAGAAATTGCAATCATCGCAAAAGGAAAAAAAAACCGAGGGGCACGGTCGGAAATCTCTCAATCGACCGTGGCAAAATGAGAGTATATGAGAGATTTAAAAAAAAAAAAAAAATCCCCCGTTAAGTTGTCGCGTCATGCGCAAGTTAGGAAAAATTTAGGGACATGCATTCAAGTCGTCAAGCTACTAGAGGCCCTTATCCAACCAACGCCACTAGAGGCTCTTCTCCAACGGACGCCACTAGAGGCATTTCTCCGACACACGCCACTAGAGGCTCTTCTCCATCGGACGCCACTAAAGGCATTTCTCCAACATATGAGGCTTTTCTCCAACAGACACCACTAGAGGCATCGTCGATCGATATTTTTACTTTTCTGCACGCCACTGGAGGCTTTACTTTCCGCACCGCCACTGGAGGCTTTTCCTTGTCGCACGCCACTGGAGGCATCGTCGACCTAGGTTTTTACTTTACTGTACGCCACTGGAGGCTTTTCCTTGATGCATGCCACTGGAGGCATTGTCGATCGAGGTTTTTCTTTTATGCACGCCACTGGAGGCTTTACTTTTCTGCACGCAATTGGAGGCTTTACTTCTTCTGCACGCCATTGGAGGCTTTACTTTCCGCACGCCACTGGAGGTTCTACTTACTGCACGCCACTGGAGGCTTTTCCTTGTCGCACGCCACTGGATGCATCGTTGATCGAGGTTTTTTACTTTTCTGCACGCCACTAGAGGCTTTACTTTTCTGCACGCCATTGGAGGCTCTACTTTTTCTGCACGCCATTGGAGGCTTTACTTTCCGCACGCCACTAGAGGCTTTACTTTCCGCACGCCAATGGAGGCACCGCCAACAGGGCACCACCGACCGAGGCTTTACTTTTCCGCATCGCCACTGGAGGCTCTTCTTTACCGCACCGCCACTGGAGGCTTTACTATCTGCATCGCTAATGGAGGCACCGCCAACAGGCGTCCCGCCGACAGCGGTTTTATCGTTTCCGCACCAGAATAAGCATATGAGCCACCTTGAAGACTTCGAAGAATTGGAAGAGAATATACTTCTGGTCAAAATCAGTGTTTCTTCGTCTTTGGACAAACCCCTTCTAACACGTTCTACGGGAGTCTGTCCAAAGAGGGGCAAACTGTAAACACTCGATTTTTACCCGGACGTAACGATGTTACACATGATACGTCAAATTCCGGACGCGTCAAGCCACAAAGTCTCCAAAAATGCTTAAGGGCACATTACGGAAATTATTATAAAATATATTTAAAAATATATATATAATAATTAGTTTTTTATTTTTAGAAAATTATCTGTAAGATATTTATCTCCATATTATTTTTTATCCAAAAAATAATTATCTGTAAAGATATATATATCCTTAGGAATATTCTCTAGAATAATTATCTGTAAGCAATTTTTTATTTAAATTTTATCTATAACTAGGCTAGGTTTATAGTATAAATAGGGGTTTAGGGCTACATTGTAAACACACAGAAAGAACACCACACATTAAGCTTTGTACTCTTAGTTAACTTTATTGTTAATTATTATATTATTATTATTATTGTTATTATATCTATTATTACTATTATCATTAGGCATAGCATCGTCTTCTCCTTCCCCTCAACAACAAAGCAGGAGGCCTGTGACGTCCCCATCGAACCGACACAACCACACCCAGGACCAACTCCGGTCGCTTCCAGCGTCCACCAGACCTTCCTCCTCCAAAGTTCGTCGGAACCCGCTCATAATCTTGGTTCTCCCATCCGCAGTTCCCGTCGTTCGAGCCGTCCCCGGTTACGACCTCGCTCTCGTCCATGTCGTCTAGCCATTGTAGCTCCGACCCTCCACGACCTGCACCTCACCATCCGAAATCCGAGCACCACCTCCGGTCCGCCCCTGTCATTGTCGCCTAGATTCGTGTCGACCGAGCTCGTTCCCGACAAGAAGTTCCGACCCACTTGGCAAAGCCTATGCTCCTTCCCGTCGTGGGATCCGATATCGAGCACTTCTGTTACTGCCCCGGTCACCACCTTCTTCCTCGGCCTCCGCAATTCGTTCATCCACCTCCTGCCATCCTCACCTGGGTGCCCATCCACTTCGCTTTGAGCCGCCTCCTATCGCTGCCATCCGTTTGTTGGTGTTTGAATATGTATATATGTGTATGAGGGAGGTGGAGAGGATATGAGAGACTTGTTGTTTGTCTACTCAACTTGTTGCATTCTCATTCATCTCATCTCATATTTATAGGTACATATGGAAGATCCTAGAGACTTGAGAATCTAGTAATTTCATATCCTAGAAGCTTCATATTCTAGTGGGTTCTTGAGACACTTAAGGATTCTAGTGATTTCTTGTTCTAGTTACTTCTTGTCTAGAGACTCCTACTTAGACTCTTCTACACACTCTCATAATTACTAAGACTCCTAGACACTCTTAGAGATTTCTAGACACTTCAACACTGATCAAGTTTAATTATTTAACAATTCCCCCCCTTAAACTTGATAATTCTTATGTCATACGTACGATGTTCACGATCACTTCTCCTTGTGACTTGTACTTCTTTATACTTCTCTGTATAACCACTCGTGTATGCTTGGTCGTATTTTCCCGGTTCTCTTTGCCGACAAATCGTCATCTGCATATGTCCTTGCACTCTGCGATTCTTGTATTCTCGCTTAGCTATCGTCCTTTTCTTTCGCCACTTTGTCTCTTTGATGACTTCTTTGTATGTTGTTGGATCACATCCTGCAGATAAACATAAATTACTGTATAATTCATCATCATTCACTTCAACGACTTGCGCAGAGTTGTATACGTCTTGGATTCGTCTTGTCCTCAGTACGGGTGATTCGCTCGAGTCGTCTTCTTCTTGTTGAGTATCAACACGTGGGGTGATAACAGTTCTTGAACTTCAACACGTTGAGCTTCTCTTCTTCGCGGCTCTTCAACTTCAATAACCTGTTTTGGTTGGTCATTATTCATCTCCCAGCTCCATGCTTGTTCTTCGTCGAACTCGACATCTCTTGAGATCACAACCCTCTTTGTGGCGGGATTGTATAACTTGTAGCCACTTGTATTATCGTCATATCCGAGCATGACGCACTTCTGGCTCTGTTGCGATTTTGCATATGCCACGCATCCGAAGACTCGAAGATGCTCGACACTTGGCTTGCGCTTGCTCCATGCTTCCTCCGGCGTCATGTCTCCTATCCGCTTTGTAGGAAACCTGTTAAGCAAATAAACTGCAGTAGCAACAGCGTCTCCCCAAAATTCTTTCGGAACATTTCTCTCCTTTAGCATGCACCGAACTAAATTCAAGATGGTCCTATTTTTTCTCTCGGAGACACCATTTTGTTGAGGCGTTTGAGGCATGGTGAGTTGATGCACGATCCCGTTCTCTTTGCAAAACTTGTCAAACTCGCGAGATGTGTATTCACCTCCTCTGTCGGTGCGCAAACACTTCAAATGATGACCGCTTTGCTTCTCGGCCATATTTTTGAACTCCTTGAACTTGGTCAAGACTTCGCTCTTCTGCTTCATCATATAAATCCAAGTCTTGCCACTATAATCATCGGTGAAGGTCAAGAAATACCTATTTCCGCCAATAGAAATGGGCTTGATCGGTCCGCACACGTCGGAGTGGACTAAGTCGAGACGACCAGCTGCTCTCTTCGATGGATACTTCTTGAATGGTTTCCTTTGTTGCTTTCCGATGACGCATGTTTCGCACACGCCGTTGGGATGATTGATCTTGGGCAAACCTCGTACCATGTTTTTATTCTCCATCAACTCCAGCGCCTTGAAATTCAGATGACCATACCGAAGATGCCAAAGATTCGAGTTGTCTATGGTTGTCACCTTCAAACAATTCTTCTCGTTGATCCTTAACTCCAACGGAAACATTCGATTCTTCGTCATCGCAACTTTCGTGATAACATTGTTGTTATTATCACGGATGGTAAGTCTATTCTCCTTCACCCGGACGTCGTCTCCCTTCTCCAGCAATTGTCCAACACTTAATATATTGTTCTTCATGTCGGGAACAAAATAGACATTGGCGATGCACAACTGTCGTCCGTTCTTGAGTTCAAAGAGAACTTTACCTTTCCCTTTAATTTGGTGTTGTGAAAGATCGCCAAATGTGATGTGTCCACCGTGTCTTTCATCAAGCTCCGCAAAGAACTCCTTCCTTCCGCACATATGGTTGGAAGCTCCTGTGTCGACGAACCATGTGTTGGACTCCGTCTCCTTTAATTGATTGTAGGCCATCAAAAGGACTCCATCGTCGTCAATCTTCTCCGCGAAGTTTGCATTTTCTCCCTCAATGTCGGTGTTGTACCAACATTCTGCCGCATAATGACCGTATTTCTTGCACACATAGCATTGAACTCCTGATTTGTTATTTCTCCATCCACCTTGGGCTCGTCCGCGACCACGACCACGACCGCGACCTCTTCCTCGATCTCCTTCTTGGATCGACTCTCCATCAACGTCGGCTTCATTGGTGGTTGTTGTTCGACCACCTCTTCCTCTCCATGTCGTGAATCTTCCTCTTTGAAAGCCGCATCGTGATCCGTCATTCTTCAACGTCAGGTTTGCTTGTAAAGCATGCTCCAAGGATGTACATTCTCCTCTCTTCAAAAGTCGTTGTTCATGGGCTTGTAGGGAACCCATGAGTTGTTCAACGGACATTTCTTCCAAGTCCTTGGATTCTTCAATCGCCACGGCCACAAGGTCGAACTTTGGATCGAGGGATCTCAATATCTTCTCTATGACACGAACATCTTCCAATTTCTCTCCATTTCTCCGCATTTGATGTGCGATTGAAATGACCCGCGTGAAGTAGTCGGAGATAGATTCTGAGGTTTCTTGATGGAGAGATTCAAATTGAGCACGGAGAGCTTGTAGGCGAATTTTCTTTACCTTTTCGACGCCACCGTACGCCTTTTGGAGTATAACCCAAGCTTCGTAAGATGTCTTGGCCGGAGCGACTATCTCAAACGTGGCTTCATCAAGACCTTGATATATTGTGAACAAGGCCTTCTTCTCCTTCTTCCGTTGCTCCTTCAATTCATCCTTCTCTTCTTTTGACATTTCCGCCGTCGCTTCGGGTTCCTCAAACTCGGTCTCCACGAGCTCCCATACGTCAAGCGATCCCAATAGGGCCTTCATTTGGATGCACCATTTATCATAGTTATCCTTCGTCAATCTCGGCACTTGCATGCTTGTCGTTGCCATCGTGATCTTTGAACCTTGCTCTGATACCACTTGTTGGTGTTTGAATATGTATAGATGTGTATGAGGGAGGTGGAGAGGATATGAGAGACTTGTTGTTTGTCTACTCAACTTGTTGCATTCTCATTCATCTCATCTCATATTTATAGGTACATATGGAAGATCCTAGAGACTTGAGAATCTAGTAATTTCATATCCTAGAAGCTTCATATTCTAGTGGGTTCTTGAGACACTTAAGGATTCTAGTGATTTCTTGTTCTAGTTACTTCTTGTCTAGAGACTCCTACTTAGACTCTTCTACACACTCTCATAATTACTAAGACTCCTAGACACTCTTAGAGATTTCTAGACACTTCAACACTGATCAAGTTTAATTATTTAACACTGTTCACCCAGTCGCTGGAGGTCGCCGTCGTCTGTCCTGAAGTATGTTCCGCCGGTGATTGCTCTAGCCTTGTACTAGTCATCACTCCGACCTCAAGTCCAGCCGTTTCGATTTCCTCGCTCCACCGTGACCCACTTCGTACGTGTTCCGTCCTCCCCCCGACGACCGCCTCCCGCCGGCGACTGCTCTCTCTCTCTCTCTCACTCTCTCTCTCTCTCTCTCTCTCTCTCTCTCTCGTAAACCATCTCGACCACTGCCCTCGACCTTCGTCAACCATCCTGCTTGGCTGCACTGCCACCCAGCCTTCCGTCCAGCGCCTCCCTCCCTCTCTCCTCGGACCTGCCGGAGCTGCCAGGCCACCGCCCTCACCACCTTCTTTTCTCTCTCTTTCTCTCTCTTCTGTATTTTTTCTTTTCTTTTCTTCGCCGACCACCGTTTCGCCGGACCACCTCCAGGTCCGTTCTCGCTGCTCAGCTGCGTCAAGACCCCCGTTGTTGCTTCCATCTCCGTGCCGCCCCCAGCCTGTCCGCCTTGCCCCTATCCCGGCCACCATGTCCTCACCGTCGTCGTCCGTCGCTCCGTGTCATCTCTGCTGCTGTCACCGTGAACTCGCCATGCCGCAGGAAGTCGCGCCGCCGTTGGAGTGTCCGTTCACCCTGGCCATCCATCCCCAAGTAATATCCCTCCTGTTCCTTTTTTGTTATTTTTATTTGAGAGCGGCTATTATACGGGGCCTCCTAAAAACTGAGAATTGCAGAGACAAATACCATTTTGACATATCATCATTTTGTTCAAATTTTTATTATGTGCGATGCACACGATTCCTTAACTTTTTATGTCTATAACCATAATTTTTTTATGGCCAAGCTTTACTGTAGTTATTACTTATCGTTTTTTACGTTTGTATTTTCGACCGACTTATACTTTTTTTTGTTTTTTTTTTTTTTATTGATTTATGAATTGAGTTCAAATTTTGGCAAAAAAAAAGTGTACTTTTTTTTTTGTTTTCATATTTATTTTTGGGTTAAGTCCTTATTTGGTCCTCCAACTTGCACAGTTTTCGCAATTTGGTCATCGACCTCCAATTTCACGTAATTTGGTCCTCAAACTCACACCAACTATTTGATTTCGTCCTTATGTTAAAACTACCGTCAATTTAAATAATTTAATAAGGTAAAAAGACGATTTACCCTCAATAGAACCGGTTTAGCTATGTAACATTATTAAACCGGATATTATGTAAATAAATAATTACTATTACAATGAAAGAAAAAAAAAACCTGAATAGCAGCAACTATCTTTGATTTTCGTATATGCAATTCATATTTTTTTTTCTTTAATTGTAATAATAATTATTTATACGCATAATAATCGGTTCGATTGAGGGTAAAATCGTATTTTACCTTATTAAATCCTTTAAATTAACTGTGGTTTTAACATAATGACGAAATCAAATAATTGGCGTGAGTTTGAGGACCAAATTACGTAAAATTGGAGGTCGAGGAACAAATTGTAAAAACTGTACAAGTTGGAGGACAAAATAAAGACTTAACCCTTTATTTTTTATAATTATTTTAGTTAACTGATTTTAGTCTAAAGCTGAATATAAGGGTGTAGCAGTTAGCACATCATCCTTTTCTAATGACATTGTTAACCATAAAAGCAATGCTTTTGATTATTTTCTTAAAAATGTTTTTTTTTTATACTTTTAACAACAAAATATTTTTAATATCTATTAGAAAAAAAAATTAAACACATGGCGTCATCACGCTGTTTATTTTACATATTAGTTAAACTTTATAAGAAGTTCCACCGCTACAAATATATAAAGTGTCATTATAATTAGGGGTGTAAGCGAATTAAGATATTCAAAATTAACTAAATCAAAATTGCAATTCGACTCGATTTTTTTTAGATCGAGCTGGGGTTTCTGCCCGTCAAGTCGAACTCAATCGTGGATAATATATACTAGGTTCGAACAACTCACAAGTTTAAACGAGTCTTTTAAATAAATAATATTTAAACATTTCTCATAAAAACTATTCTTATAGATTGTTCTGCATAGACTCAATATTATAATTTAATCTCTTTGAAATTTACATGTTTGCTCTACTATAACATTAATTACTAACCGATGATATATTACAAAAGCGAAGAAAATATTGTTATTTTAATGCACATCGTTATTTCGGTAAATTGTTTTGACTATTGTAATGTTATAAATTGATCAAATTGCATTATGCAATGAAGTAATTGTTGGTAGGAAGATGCTAATTGTAATGTATAGTAAGCTTATGAATCGAGCAGATGTTCATTATATGCCAATTTGAAAACCGAGCTGAGTTTGTAAGGTTTTGAAAATGATCGAGTTTGAGCTAACAAATAGTCGATTTGACTCAATCACTTACATCCGTAAGAGCATCCACAATGGTTTTACCTAAACTGTATTCTTTAAAGTTGCCACGTAGACATTTATGTACACTTTAAGTAATACGTAAATTTAAGACACACGTAAAAAATATTTTCTCTGCAATCGTATTACTTAAACATATTCCTTAAATATATTTTATTATTAAATTTTCCAACAACCACCAATAAGATATTAGCATTAATTAATAATTAATTAATTTATAATAAAAAATTGGTTACGTAATACATAGTGCATTACTTAAATTTAAGGAATGCTTTATGTAAAAACATAAATTTACGTGTGGGTCCCATTTTTAAGGAATGCTATGTAAAACCACTGTAGACAGTTTTTGTTGCTTTACTTAAATAAACATGTAGGACCCACGTTTACGTATTCTTTACGTAATACCACACTGTGGATGCTCTAATAATTATAATTAAGAACAAAATTTTTATTATAAAAAAATACAAACTCACCGTGGGTGATTAGAGGTTTCTTAAGGCGGTTATTATAATTTTATTCCCTACCACAGCATAGTTTTAGTTGGACATAGTCTTTCTACGTGGCAGACTATGATTTGTCTCTGCAAAAGTGAAGAAAACGGGGGACCCCGTATTGCAGTATTTCTCTTTTTATTTTTATTTTATTATATATTCTGCTAATTTTATTATATTATTTATTATATTATGTTTTATTAATAGTTTAAATGTTATTAGTTAAATTTAATCAGTAAATTAATTGTGGTTATTAAATATTAAATTAATATCATGTTTAATTACCTAAGTATGTATATATGTTGAATAATATAATAGTTTGTTATGGGCTTAAGCATGTTATAAGTTTTTTTTAGTATTTTAGATTTCATTTTTTCTATTAGTCATTGTTAAGTCTGCTTCCACTTGGGTAGCTTCGGGCTTCCTTTTTCACGAACGTGCTCGGGATGTGTGTATAAGGACGGGAACGCCGTGTTGGATCACGGTTGGAACTCCGGCACGTTCTTGACGGAAGTCTGAACTCCTTTGCTCCAAGTAATCCTGTAAAAAGGGATAGACCGGGCGGTGACCCAGAATCCCTCTCCGATGCTTAAATGAGTATCTCGATGTAGGCAAGTATGTATGAGAGTATCAGTGTATTCAGTGCATGAGTCCTGAGGTAATTCCTTCCTTTATTTAGGGGAGGAGTTACCCCAGTTATCTGTTGAGATAACTGCCAGGGGCAGTTAGCCCACGTTCCGTCTTTTCAGGCCACTTCCCCACTACGCTGATAGTGGACGTGTTTCTCGGCCTCATCCTCTAGTGTCAAGTCCCGACGGATATCGGGGACTCAAGAGTTATCTCCTTCGGTCACCGCTCGGGACCCCTCGTCATCGGGACAGGGCCAACATCCTCAGGGATTCAACATCGGGCCCTACTCAAAGGCATTCCATCGGGAGCGCCCAGCTCATATATCGGGACCGACCTTGTCGGGAACCCTAATATTGGTCCTCTAGGCCTCTTTTGGAGCCCAGTGGGCCTACTCACCGTTTATCCGTCGTTAATGGGCCTAACGGCTATATCGAAACCCATAATTTGCCCCCAAGACACGAGGGACTTACAGTTCGTCGTGTCTTCCAACTCCGGACCTCCCGATAATGGCATCGGAGGCTTTTAACTTTACAAAAAATCTTCTGACGCGAATCTTCTCATCCACGATTCCCCGATATTTCGAGGATAACCACCGAATCCGAAAAGATTTCTCGGTTACTCAACTATTAAATGTCGTGGGTGGTGAAGCGACGGCTTGGGTACCCGTGTCTACTATTCTGAAAAAGCACTTTTTAGCCGTTTTGTCGTTAGCGTCTCAACGACCCAGGTTGAAACGTTTCATCTTCAACGGTCCGGAGTGAAACGTCTCTTCGGCTATCTTCTCTCCTATAAAACCCCAAATCTTGGCACTATTCACTTCTCCTCCACCGCTTCATTCTTTGCAATTTCAAAAGCTCAAGCTCTCCTTCCTGATTTCTGATCAGCGCTCCGGCAACCAGGATCTCCGACTGTCAGGATCATATTTTCTTCCCCAATTCAGCATGTCTGGTAAGATTTCCTCCTCCGATTCCGAAAAAAAACTGTTAGCATAGTTTTTCTTTTATCTCAATCAGCTTACCCGTACTTTTCCAAAAACCAACCATGCCTTTTCTTGCCATGGTCAATTTTCCAGACAGTGAATCCAGTTCTGGGGGAGAAAACCCTTCAAGTTTGATTACGCTTATAATGTAATCTCGGAAAACGCTTATGACGAAGCTCTCCGGGAAGGATGTATCACTTCCACCTGGGAGCCTCGCTACCCCTATCCTCGCCCTCGCGTCCTGGCGACCCTGTGTTCACTCGTCCCCGGGAAGGGGAGGTATTTGTCTCCACTGGGCAAGTATCAGCGGGGATCCGATTCCCTTTCTGTGGGGATCTAGTCGAGATGTGTGATTATTACAAAACACATCCGACTACTTTTTCCCCCCACGCCATCCGTGTGTGGAACACCTTCCATGTCCTTTGCCTCTGCCAGAAGTGGACCTATAGCCTCCAACTTTTCCGGACCTTCTATGGAATGAAGTGCGGGGTATGTGCCTTCTACTCACGGATGCCCAAATGGAGCAAGACGCAGCTCTCCCGATATAGCTGGAACGGTGACACCTGGAAGGTCGCCAAAGGTCGGGGGCTCATCACTGACTCGGGGCATGACAACAGCGGCTGGAAGAAGAATTACTTCTTTATCCGGAACAGTTCCATCCCATGGCCCCGATGGGAGGTTGAAGCAGACCCTCCTCCCGCTTATCACACCTACTCAGCGGAGGATTTTCAAATTCTCCACTGCATCCAACTCTATCGTTGGGGGGATTCCTTCGCTCCCCTCGATGCCAACTCCATCGTGGAGCGGGATCTGGTTCTGGCAGGGATCGCCTCCTCGATGCTGCCTCCGGGGGTCAACTCTACGACGGCCCCTCCAATGCCGTTCCTTGGGTAATATTCTAATTGCACCTTTGTTTTCGTCTTTGCAGTTAAGAAGGTATCAATGCTGACCAATATCATGCTTAAGCAGGCGGAGACCGATGCCGTCCAACGTCCCGCGCGGAAGAGGAAGTCCTCGAAGAGGGCCGCCTCCTCATCGGCACCACCATCTGCGGAGGAGGCCAAGCGGGCCCGGGTGGACAAGATGGAGAGGATCTTCAACACCCAGACTCCCGAAGAAGGTAAGCAACTCCGATTAGCCATCCGATTATACAAAAAGCGTATTCCCCAGAAGTTAATCCCCTCCGATAAGAAAACCAGAATTGAAGGGATCAACCGCATCCTGCAAGGAGAAACTCCCCGCATCCTCAAAGCGGGTTATTACAACTATTACGGGAAAGACCAGTATCTCTCTGGTCGCGTCGTTTGGTGTAAGGATCCCAATCAACTCCCTGATTATCTTTCTAAAGCTTCTCGTCCTCCAGCTGTAGGTCAATCGGGAGAAGGAGCTCCGGCGGGGGTGCCACCTTCCGACGCTCGGGTCGGAGAGCCCTTCCTTCCACTTCCTGCCCCGAGAGGATCGGGGACTGAAGATGCCCCGACGGACGGTCAGTTGCGTCGGGTGGTTGACCTGGACATTTCGCACTCTTCCGAGGAGGTGAGTGAAGGTCAAGCCCTGATTCGTCGTCGGGGGGTGAGGCAGACCCCGTTGGAGCCAACTCCCGAGGGGCTGCTTCCATCTTCCCCTAACACAACAGCATTCGCCAGTTTTGAGCCTAACTCCTGAAGGGACGACTGGGTCTCACGGCGGCTCGGAGGCACACACCTCCGATACTCAAGTTGTCCTTCCCCCTCTCCCCTTAGACGGGAGTTTCTATCAGCTCTACACCCCCGACCAAGCGGCGACTCCTTGGACCCCGATCGAGTCACTACGAGGGGTCCCGCTCCGTCGGGGCGATGCACCACCGGAACTGGGTCTGCACTTGCTGGCAGGTTCAGTTCCGCCATCTCTAAAGCTTCCGCTCTCCTTGGCTCGGGCGGACATCCACACGGACATTCGCGAAATGGCCGTTCGCCACGTGGAGGTAAGGTTTCCTGTTTTTACACTTAGTATATAAGGCAAAATATTCTCATGTACTAACCTCTTCGTTTCTTTTTCACAGGAAATGGCGGACCAACACCGCTGTTTCGGGTACATCCTGGCCCTTGAGGAGGCCCTTGAGCGGGAGCGAGCCAAGGCGGCCCCTGAGGTCTTGGCCAAGCTCGATGAGGATTTGGCTGCCTCCGAATCGTCGAAGAGCAAACTGGTTAAGGAGCAAACCCTCCTTGGCCAAAAGACTCGGGACCTCCAGAAGCGGGTCCACGACTTCAAGCGATTGCTGAAGCAGGAGCAGCAAAAGCTCAAGGAAGAGCAGCAAAAGCACGCGGAGGATCGGGACAGGCTCGTCCTCGAAAAGAAGGCTCTAGAGGACGTCAAGGCGGGACTAGAGGCTGAGAAGGTCCTTCTCACCAATCGGTCCCAACAGATGGAGCGGGAAGTCGCTGAGTTTCCCACCAGGCTGGCTAAGGCTGAGGCCAAGGGTCGGGAAGATTACTGGGGTTCCAAGGATTTCAAGGTGGACGCGGTGAGGTTCTGAAACGCGGAAATGGAGACCACCTTGCTCAATGTTGTTGAGGAACTCCATCTGGAGTATGGCAATGCCATTAACATCACCAAGTCTCAGACTCTCGCCCCCTTCGTGGAGAGGTATTTCAACCTTTCAGAGGAGAGCGATGAAGCCAACACCCCCGAGGGAATTGCGGGTGCCGAAGGCACGGTGGAGTCTCCAAGTACAGACCTCCCGACAGCTGATCCCCCGACAATCGACCCTTCGGCAGCTGACCCTTCACTAGCTGACCTCCCAGGGTCTGATCCTCCCTCGGCCAATCTTCAGGGGTCCGATCCTCCGATCGCGGAGCCTTCTGCCACGGATCTCGTGGACTCTGCTCCCCTCAATGCTGCCAAGGACCAAGCTTAGCGCTTTATTTTTGGAATCCTTGTAATTTCCTTCTTCTGTCATGAACCTTCAGGCCTTTATAATATCAATTTATTTTGGTTCCGATTATCATTGCACCACTTAAGGTGATTTAACCACGCCACTTAAGGCGATTTAACCACACCACTTAAGGCGATTTAGCCATGCCACTTAAGGCAATTTAACCACGCCACTTAAAGGCGATTTAACTACGCCACTTAAGGCGATTTAACTACACCACTTAAGGCGATTTAAGTACGCCACTTAAGGCGATTTAATCACACCACTTAAGGCGATTTAACTACACCACTTAAGGCAATTTAACCACGCCACTTAAGGTGATTTAACTACGCCACTTAAGGCGATTTAACTACACCACTTAAGGCGATTTAACCACGCCACTTAAGGCGATTTAACCACGCCACTTAAGGCGATTTAACTACGCCACTTAAGGAGATTTAACTACACCACTTAAGGTGATTTAACTACGCCACTTAAGGCGATTTAACCACACCACTTAAGGCGATTTAACTACACCACTTAAGGCGATTTAACCCTCTGATCGGAAGCAACCTCTTTATTCATTGATGGCTCAAAACCTGTTTACATCGAATCAAAACAACTTGCACCACTAAAGGTGACTAATATCAGGCATGACATTTCTTCAAGTGTTCACCGCTAAAAGAATTCTTCAACACCTTGCCATCGAGGTCTTCCAACTTATACGCATTTCGAGCTGGCATCCCCACGACCTTATAAGGTCCTTCCCATTTTGGTGACATCTTGTTGATCCGATCCAAAAGGGTAAATTCATTCCGACGCCAGACCAGTTCTCCGAAAAAGAACTGTCGAGACTTGACTCGCCGATTGTAATATATGGCCGTTGCCAAGCGTATCCGAGCCTGGGCCTCATCAGCATTCCGCCTCTTCTCTTCGACCAAGTCCAAGTCCAGACGCCTCATTTCATCATTCAACAGAGGTTCATAATACCTCGCCCGACGGGATGCCACAGCTATTTCAACGGGAGCGACTGCATCCGTGCCATAAACAACGCCAAACGGAGTCTCCCCAGTCGATTGTTTGGGTGTTGTTCTAACAGCCCAAAGCACATTTTCCAGCTCGTCCAGCCATTTTCCCTTTAAGGCACGGACCCTCTTCTTCAGGCCATTCATCACGATCTTGTTGACTGACTCCACCTGTCCATTGGTTTGAGCATGATGGACAGAGGCTGTCCGATGCTCAATTTTCAGTTCCTCCAGGTACTCCTTCCACTGGACCCCGTTAAACGGAGGGCCGTTATCACTGATCAACACCTTAGGGATCCCATATCTGGATATAATATGGGTCTGGAGGAATTTGAGGATATGATTCTCCGTTGTCTTGGCCAATGCCTTAGCTTCTATCTACTTCGATAAATCCACAAGCAAATATTGGCACTGACCTTTTGAAATTGGAAGGGGCCCCACCAAATCGATTCCCCACTGCGCGAAGGGCCAAGCACTCTTGATGGACGTCAGATCGGCAGCTGGAGCCACGATATTCGGGGCATACCTCTGGCAAGCGTCACAGGATCGGACTAGCATCGTTGCCTCCTTGTTCATCGAGGGCCAGTAATAGCCCAGGTTCAGCACTTTCCTTACGATGGATCGGGCACCTTCATGACAAGCCGAGTATCCTTCGTGCACCTCCCTAAGGATCCGATCTGTATCGGGCTCAGCCACACATTTCAAGTAAGGATTTGAATACCCCTTTTTGTACAGCTGATTGTCCACCATCACATAATTGACCGCGATTCGGCTTAATTTGCCAGCTGCCACTTCATCATCGGGGACTACCCCCGTAGTCAGGTACGCGGCTATCGGGGTCATCCAAGTGGGCTCCTCCGATCCGGTCTCAATGGTACATACCTCCGATTGATCGGTGGTTGACAGGATCACCTACTCCAAGAAGTGCACCTTCCGACTTTCATCGAGGGGTGCCCCTAAGGCGAACTTGCTCAAGGCATCTGCTTCCACATTATCCTCCCTCGGGATCGCGTCAATATCGAAGCTCTTGAAACTCTCCTTCAAGGTTTGCACCTCACGAAGGTACTTTTTCATCATCGGGCTCTTTGCTTCGTACCGCCCCTGGACTTGGTTCACAATCAGGCTAGCATCACACTTTACCTTTAAGTGACCAACTCCCGTTCCTTTGGCAATCTTGATGCCGGTGATGAGAGCCTCAGCTTCATTGTTGGTGGCCCTAAACGTCAAGGCCAGGGCATATCGAAGGGGCTCGCCTCCACCTGGCCGTATCAGTACGAACCCTGCTCCCGATCCTTCTGAACTTGATGAGCCATCGGTATACATCTCCCAAGTGTCTTCATCATCGGGCTGTTTTGACTGCTCTGCCATCGGGACCTCCATAGTTGCCCCCTCTACAGGGCTCGCTTCTTCTAGATCGGGAGCTGTAGACTCTGCTATGAAATCCGCCAACGCCTGGCCCTTAATAGCCGTTCTCGGAGCAAAGTGAATGCGGAACTCACTAAGCTCGACTGCCCATTTCACTAATCTCCCCGACGCATCAGGCCGGTTCAAAAAATGTTTCAAGGGCTGATTCGTCAAAATAGTAATCTCATGCGCATGGAAGTAAGGTCTCAGCTTTCGAGCAGTAACAATCAACGCATAAAGATACTTCTCAACGGCGGGATAATTCATTTCAGACTTGGCAAATGTCTTGCTTACATAATAGACGGAGACTTGGTTACCCTCTACGACCTTCACTAAGACAGATTCAGAAACAGCCAAATACAGATAGAGTGGCTCGCCTGGAATGGGCTTCGCCAACGGCGGCAGGGTGCGGAGGTGCTGCTTGAGTGCCTGGAACGCCTCTTCGCACTTGGCAGTCCACTCAAACTTCTTGTTGGCCCTCAGCACTTCAAAGAACGGCATGGAACGATCGCTTGCCTTGGATAGGAAGCGATTCATCGCGGCCAATCGGCCATTCAGCACCTGCACCTCCCGATGGTTCGTCGGGGATTTCATCTCCTCGCACGCCTTCAGCTTCTCGGGGTTCACCTCGATTCCCCTCTGGCTCACCATGAAGCCCAAAAACTTCCCCGAGTGCAATCTGAAGGCACACTTGGTCGGGTTCAAGCGAACTTCATGAAGCCTCATCCGCTCAAACGCCGTGGCCAAGTTGTGAACATGATCCTCAGCCTGTCGGGACTTCACCAGCATATCGTCCACATAGGCCTCCATCGTCTTCCCCAGCATATCCCCGAACAGCTTGTTCACCATCCTCTGATAAGTTGCACCGACATTGATCAGTCCAAAGGGCATGACATCATAGTGATAGATGTCACTATCAGCATAAAAAGCGGTGTGGGGGGCATCCTCCTTGGACATCTTGATCTGATTGTAGCCGGAATAGGCATCCATAAAGCTTAGCAACTCATGTCCCGATGTGGCATCCACCAGCTGGTCAATGCTCGGGAGCGGATAACAATCCTTCGGGCATGCTTTGTTCAGGTCGCGGAAATCAACACACATCCGCCACTTGCCATGGCTCTTCTTCACCAGGACTGGGTTGGCGACCCAGGTCTAGAATCGGAGCTCCTTAATAAATCCAGCATCGAGCAACCTGCCTACTGTTGGATCACGGTGGAACTCCGGTACGGTCTTGTCGGCGATCCGAGCTCCTTCGCTCCACGTAATCCTGCAAGAGGGGATAGACCGGGCGGTGACCCAGAATCCCTCTCTGATGCTTAAATGAGTATCTCGTATGAACTGGTAAGCAAGAGTCTCAAAGAGTGTATATCAAAACGTATCTGATATGAGGTAACCTCTGCCCTTTTATAGGCGAAGAGGTACCTCAGTTACCTGGTGAACCGTTGGGGTGGTTAGCCCATATTCCGCTTATCTCGGCCACGATCCCGCCTATCTCGGGCATGATCTCGCCTATCTCGGCCACGCTCCGCGTATCTCGGCCACGATCCCGCCTATCTAGGCCATGATCTCGCTTATCTCGGCCACGCTCCGCGTATCTCAGCCTCAACCTCTGATAGAAAGTCCCGACTAATATCGGGGACTCCAGAGTTATCTCATTGTGTCACCGCTCGGGGCCCCTCGTCATCGTGACAGGGCCAATCATTCTCAGGGATTCATCATCGGGGCCTACTTAAAGGCATCTCATCGGGAGCGTCCAGCTCACCTATCTGGACCGACTCAGTCGGGACCTTTCATCATCGGGACTCCCGCTGTCGGGACCCTTCGCCTTGGTCTTCTTGACCTCCTTTTAGGGCCCAGTGGGCCTATTCACCATTTCCTCACCGTTAAAGGGCCTGACGGCCATAGCGAAACCCATCATTTGCCCCCAAGACATGAGGGACTTTCAGTTCGTCGTGTCTTTCAACTCCCGACCTCCCGACATCGGAGTCGGGGACCTTTCCCGTGGTACAGTCACTTGATACGAATCTTCTCGTTCACGTTTCCTCGATATCTTGAGGATAACCACCAAATCCGAGAAGACTCCTTGGTTCCCCAGCCATTAAATGCGGCAGATAACGAAGCGACGTCTTTAGCACCCGTGCCTGATTTTTCGTGCCTGCGTTTTTTGAAAAAGTGCTTTTCAGGCCGTTTCATCATTACGCCCGTTGCCATTCTGCACGTTTCATCTCAACGGTTCAGATTAAAACGCTTCGACTTCGACGATTCAGATCGGAATGTCCTTTCACTTGTCCTCATCTCCTATAAAACCCTAACCCTGGGCACTCTTTCCCTTTTACCGTTTCCGAATTTTCAAAAGCTTTCTGCAACTCTTAGAATTCAAGGCTTTCTGCTCTCCGATCAACTTTTCCTGCAACATCAAGTTCATCCTTCCTACTTCGAATCATCATGTCTGGTAAGGATTTCTCTCCTGTTACTTGTATATCTTTTCCTTCATCTTTGCTTAATTCGTTCGTAACTTTCCGAAAAACCCAATGTGCCTTTCCTTGCCATGGCTGATTTCAGACAGTGGATCCAGTTCCAAGGGGAGAAAGCCCTTCAATTTCGACTATGCACCCAACGACATTTCCAGCACTGCCTACGAGGCCGCTCTCCGCGAGGGCTGCATCACTTCTACCTGGGAACCTCGTTTCCCATATCCTTGGCCTCGCCTCCCGAGTAACCTTGAGGTTACCCGTCCCCGGAAAGGGGAGGTATTTGTCTCTACGGGGCAAATATCGGCGGGGATTCGATTCCCCTTCTACGGCACCCTGGTCGAGATGTGCCGACACTACAAGACGCATCCAACCACCTTCTCTCCCCATGAATTCCGCCTATGGAACGCCTTCCAGGTTCTCTGCTTCCGACAGAAATGGGTCTACAGCCTCCAGCTCTTCAGAACCTTCTACGGGATGAAGTGCAATGAGGCGGGGGTCAGTGCCTTCTACCCCAGGATGCCCAAGTGGAACAAGACGCAACTCGCGTTGTGCAGCTGGACCAATGACACCTGGAAGGTTGTCAAGGGTTGGGGACTCCTGACCGACACGGGGTCCGATAACAATGGGTGGAAGAGGAGCTACTTCTTCATCTAAAATTCTTCGATCCCATGGCCCCGATGGGAAGTGGAAGCGGACTCTCCTCCCGCTTACCACACCTACTCTGATGACGACTTCCAGACCCTTCACCTTATCCAGCTTTACCGATGGGGGGAGTCCTATACTCCCCTCGATGCCAATTCTCTGACGGAGCGGGACCTGGTGAATGCCGGGATCCGACTCCTCGACATAGTCTCCGGGGGTCAACTCTTCGACGGCCCCTCCAATAGGGTTCCTTGGGTAAAGTTTCTAATCCCTGTTTCCATTTGCTTGCAGCTAAGAAGGTATCCGTGCTGACCAATCTGATCCTTAAGCAGGGGGAGACCGACGCTGTCCGCCCCGCGCGGAAGAGGAAGTCGGCCAAGAAAGTTGCTGCCCCGTCGGGATCTCCCTCCGCGGCGAAGACAAAGCGGAGCCGCATGGAGGTGGACAAACTCTTCGATGTCCAGACTGCTGAAGAAGGTAAAAAGCTCCGCCTAGCTATTAAATCATACAGGAAGCTAGTTCCCAAGGAGTTGGTCCCTTCGACCATGGAGGCCCGCATCGCAGATGTCAAACGTGTCCTCCGGGGGGAAACTCCTCGTGTCCTGAAGGCGGGCTACTACAACTACCGCGGGAAGGACCAATATGTTTCTCGGCGCGTCGTTTGGTGTAAGGGCCCTAACGAACTTCCTGATTATGTTTCTGAAGCCTCTCGTCCTCTAGGTGTAGGTCACTCGGGGACTCCATCGGGTGCTGGAGCTTCGGCAGGTGCACCTCCTTCAGCAGGGGCACCACTTTTCGGGGCTGGAGACACCCCGACCGGCGATCAATTTCGTCGGGTGGAGAATCTGGACTCCTCCGAGGAGACGGATGAGGGTGGCTCCCTGATTCATCGTCGGAGGACGGGGCAGTCCCCACTGAAACCAACCTCCAAGGGGCTGCCCCCCTCGCCTTCTTCTCAACAGCGACAACCGTCGCCGATCCATGACTTTATTCCTTCTCCAGCCCGGGGCGAGTCGGAGGCGCACCCCTCCACGACTCGAGTCGGTCATTCTCCTCTCCCCCTCGACGGGAGTTTTTACAAGGCCTTCGACCCCGCACAGAAGGAGGCTCCCTGGACCCCGATCTAAACGCTGCAAGGGGTCCAGCTTCGACAAGGGGACGCATACCTAGAGCTGGCTCCACATCTGGTAGCAGGCTCAATCCTGCCCTCTCTGAGGTATCCGATTTCCTTGGATCGGGAGGAGATCCGTCGGGATGTCCAAGAGATGTCCATCCGTCGGATAGAGGTAAGACTTCTACTTTCCGCTCCTTCGTCAATAAAACAGGTTGCTCATCTGCTAACACTTCTCTTCCTTCCTTCGCAGGAAATGGGGGACATCAACCGCTGCTTCGGGTACATCTTCGCCTTTGAGGAAGCCCTGGAGCAGGAGCGGGCAAAGGGGGCTCCCGCAGTTGTAGCCAAGCTTAAGGAAGATCTCGCGGCCTCCGAGTCTTCGCGGGGAAAACTGGCCAAAGAGCAGGCCATCCTCGACCGAAAGACTCGGGACCTCCAAAAGCAGGTTCGTGACTTCGAGGGGCTCCTGAAGCGGGAGCGGCAGGAGCGGCGGATTGCTGAGGACAAACTTGTCCTTGAAAAGAAGGCTCTAGAGGAGCAAATCGCTGAGGTTCCTGCGCAGCTGGTCGCGGCTGAGACCAAGGGCCGGGAAGATTATCGGGGGTCCGAGGACTTCCAAGCTGATGCAGTGAAGTTCTGCAGCGCGGAGGTGGAGAACACCCTCTTCAACGCAGTCGAGGAACTCCACCTGGAGTATGGCGACACCATTAACTTCGAGAAGTCTCCGTCTCTCGCTCCCTTCGCGAAAAAATACTTTGCCCTCTCGGAGGAGAGTGATGAGGGGAACACTCCCGCGAAGGCTCCAAGTGCTGATGCCCCGATAATCGACCCTCCAGCAGCTGAACCTATGGAGCCTTCTGCCACAGATCTTGTGGACCCTGCTCCCGCTGATGCCGCCGACAAGGACCAAGCCTAAACACTTTATTTTTAGAGTCCTTGTATTTTCCTCATTTTGTAATCCTCGGGCCTTTGAGCCCTCATTAATATCAGACTATCTTTCCGATTTTTCGTTGCACTTCTTCCAAGCGACTTTAACTAGGCTTACTTAAGGCGGAACTTTGACACTTAAGATATTTTCACACATCACTTAAGACGATTTAACCACTTGTGATAGATATACGCCCAATTTGAACCCGTTGACTTCCAAACCGTTGTATTTTTATCGTCCCATTTATGATTTCCAATCGAAACTTCAACCCGGACACTTCGCGAGAACATCAACGGCTCGGACGGGGCCGAAGCGCCCGTCCGACGGAGGCGAACTCACCTAGGTGAGGTTGGGTGGCCACACCCGACCTCCCCTAGGGGAGATCGGGTCAGCCGACCCGATCTCCCCTAGGGGAGATCGGGTTGGCCAACCCGATCTCTCCTAGGAGAGATCGGGTTGGCCAACCCGATCTCTCCTAGGAGAGATCGGGTCAGCCAACCCGATCTCTCCTAGGAGAGATCGGGTCGGCCAACCCGATCTCTCCTAGGAGAGATCGGGTCGGCCAACCCGATCCCTCCTAGGAGGGATGGGGTTGGCCAACCCCACCCTCCCTAAGAGGGGTTGGGTGCCCCCACCCAACCCCTACCCTCGGGGGTCGGATTCCTCCCCCCCCAAGGGTCCCGACACCACTCTCAGACGCCCATGCTCGGTCCACTCCGCCTACCTCCTCCGAATCCTAAGGTCTTAATTATATACTTAAAGGTTAATTAATTGTGTTTAGAGGTTAACGATGTCATTAAGCCACCTTAATGACACCGTTGCCTATAAATACCCCACCTCCACAACTCATTTGAACATCTTGGCTATTTGGACAATTTAGCTCTGACATCTCTCTAGCTTTATCTCTCTAGAAGTATAGTTCTGACTTAGGCATCGGAGAGGGTTCACCAGGCACCACCCCCCCCTCCTCCGTGTCTGGTATTGCCCCTTTTGCAGGGCAAAGGGAGAGAAGAAGAGAAGGAACCAAGGGAAGAAGGAACGGAAGAAGGACATAGGAAAAGACAAGGCGACTTGAGAAGACCGGATCACACACACCCCCCTATAAGGAGTGGGATTAAAGCCGACACCCCGTTGACTGAGATCCCATAACTTAACACTTGGCGCCGTCTGTAGGCTTCGGACAGAAAGCCTGGCTATTACACGAGCTATGACGAACAGTAGGGTGTCCAGGCCCCAACACCCACCCGGGGGCAATGGGCGGAGAAGAGAACCCATACCTCCAGGGAGGCGGCCTGACCCTGGGAAGCAGCCAATGCATCCAGAGCCCCAAGAAATACCACAACCTCCTCAGCAATAGAACAACCAGGAGGGAGGACCTTCACGCCCAGCTGGGGCTGAGTCCTCCACAGCCTCCACCCCCCGGGCAAGAAGGCCACAGAGAGCAAGAGGACAACAGGGAGTGCCTTCCCACAACACGGCACCCCCTGAGGGATACTATTATGAAGAGCAACCCCAAGGGTACCCGTATGGGATGCCAGCACAGAGAGGGGGCAACCGCGCCCACACAGCATATGCAAGGCAGACATACACCCAAGGGACTTACACTGAAGCTCAGGAGGAGGAGCAGATCCCAGCAGAAGAGTACTACTCGCACCCTCAAGCAGGACAACGAGAGGAACAAAGAAGATATCACCAGGAGCCACCCCCAGAGGGCAGGCAACAATTTGTGCCTCCTAGGCAACAGCAGAACAACAGGGCTTACACCCCGCTTGGGGAGGAAAGACAAGCAAGACCTCCAAGGAGGCAAGACTTCTATGAAGCACCCCAGCAGGCGTATCAAGAGTACACCTACAGTCCATACCAGCAGGGACAAGGGAACCCAGTAAGCCCAGTCTACAACTACAATGGATATCAGAGGGATTATACTCCGGCGCAGGTAGTGATCACCCCGGAGGAGATAGAAGCCATGATAACCCGGAAATTGAATGAGTCAAAGAAACCCAGCTTGCATTGTCTAAGTGACAAGACGAACCACCCTTTCACAAAGGAACTAGAGATGAACAGGGTGCCAGACTCCCTGCACACTGTGCAAATTGCAAAGTACAACGGGAAGGGAGACCCCCTAGAGCATATCCAACAGCATGAGGCCTCTCTATTCGGGAGGACAACTGATGAAAGATACAAGGCACTCCTTTTCCCAAACACCCTATCAGGGGTGGCCTCACATTGGTTCTTCAGCCTGCCCTCTGAGAGCATTCACTCATGGGAGCAGCTAAAAGCTAAGTTTCTGCAGAGATACCTAGGGGAGAGGAAACTCCTAAAGGGAACAGGCTCCATTGATGACGTAAAACAAGAATACGATGAAACCCTGGCCAGCTACTACACTAGGTTCAACCAGAATATTGCAGACATCCAGGGAGACATTACTGAAGGGGAGATAATCCGAGCCTTTATCAGAAACTTAGGTCGCTTTGGGTCAACATTGGCTGAAAAGATGGCCAAAAAGCCAGCAAGCACCTTGGAGGAGCTTGCAGGGAGAGTTAAAACGCATATTGACCTTGAGAGGCACAGGGCAAGCAAGAAGGCCAAAATCCAAGCAGCCAAGGAGGATGGTCAAAGGCCAAACAAAGGCAAGCCACCCCAGGCACCACATCAAGCAAGGCAACAAGAGTGGCGTCCGCCGCAGCAGGCAAGACAACAAGAGTGGCGTCCGCCACAGCAAAGAAACCAAATGGGTGAACCCTTAAAGGCTAGAGAAATCAATGTCATTAAGTTCATCCCACTGAACGCCACTCCAGCCACCGTACTTAGAGAGATGCGGAACCAAAAGCTATGGTCACCCCCTGCAAGGTGGAGAGCCCCAATGGTAGGAAATCACAAGGATAGATGGTGTGATAACCACGAGGCTTATGGTCACGACACAAATGAATGCTTTAGCTTAAAGCTAAGCATAAACAACATCGTCCAGAGGGGAGAACTGAAGCAGTTCGTAGACCATGGGGGCAATAGTATGCAGCTGGGGCCACCACAGAAAGACAAGGGCAAGGAAAAGGTAGACTATAACCCTCCACCTAACAAAAGAGGAGTCATCAATATGATACATGGAGGAGCAGCATCAGGTGGCCCAACTGCTAATGCAAGGGAAGTCTATGCATCTAAGCTAAGTTCAGTGCCAAGGTGGAGGAAAAGACCAAGAGAAGGAGAAGAAGTGAAGATAGAGTTCTCGGAAAAGGACAAAAGCCACATCGTCTTTCCACATGACGATGCTCTAGTTATTACTTTAGATATTGATAATTTTGATGTAAAGAGAATTTTGGTGGATGGGGGCAGCTCAGCTGACCTCCTAAGCCTGAGAGTGTTGGAAGAGATAGGGAAAACCAAAGCAGACATCAATCCGGTCAACTTCCCCCTAGTTGGCTTCTCAGGGGCAACAAGCTACCCCCTGGGGATGATAACATTGCCAGTGACCATGGGCCAAGGATGGACCCAGCTGAAGGTAAATGTCAATTTCTTGGTGGTTGAAAGCCTGGGAGCCTACAATGGGATCCTAGGAAGGACAACCATAAATCCATATGAAATAGTGCCATCCACTGTTCACCAGAAGCTGAAGTACATCACGGAGAACGGAGTGGGAGAGGTCCTGGGTGATCAACGCACTGCAAGACAATGCTATGTCAATTCAATGAGACATGGATCACACAGGACAGATACAGTGGCTATGGTCATGGCAGGAGGCAACCAGGAAAGAAGAAAAAGGGGAGGAAAACAAAAGCAAGGAAGGAGAAGGAGTGGAGTGACACTCCGCCTAAGCAGACAGTTTTTTCAAACAGTGCCTACAAGGAAACACAGGGGCAAGGCTGTGAAGGTGACATCCATACCTTGGCAGCCGGACACCATAATAGGGAAAAGGACAAGGGACTCCATCCTAAGAGGCTTCCGCCACATAGATGATATCAAGCAAATGCCGCAGGAGCCCATATCAAGCTATTTCCAGAGATTCTTCAATTATGGTGCCAACATGGACATCACAAGGGGAGAAGCAGTAAGAGCATTCATCAGACACATGCACCCAAGCTCATTCGAGACCTATGGAGGGCTCTATGAGATGGTCATGACGAGCACAATGAGAGAGCTCAAGGCAAAGCTGGACAGAGCATTTGAACAAGAGGCGGAACAGTTGGATGAAGTTCCAGAGAAAGGAAAAGAAGCAGACACATTGGGAGGAGGTGTCAATTTCACATTCACACCCCTCACACGCAGCATAGAAGAAATTTTCCACAAGCGCCTCAAGCAAGAGCTGCCAGCATGCAGGGAGGAAGGCAAGGCCTTCCTAGGTAGAGATGCACAGGGTTGGTGTGAGTACCATGGGACCTGGGGGCATCAAACCAACAACTGCATGGTGTTGAAGGTGGAAGTGGAAGAAATGATCTACAATGGAAGCTTCAAGGAGTATGTGGCAACAGACACAGTGACCAACCCATATCCTTAGTTTCATATCTAGCATTTCGCATATTTTAGCTTTACAAGCTTTTCAAAAAACAACTCTTGAGAAGGAGAACTCACGAAGTTACTCCAACTCTACAACTATCTTCAATTTCCTACAAAGGATGTCTTGGTGCACCAAGGCATCCCGAGTATACAAAAACATGAATGCTCCTAAGAGAGTAGTAGTTATTCAAAAGCATTTACCAGTGAATGTGATGTTACAATCACCAAGTTATCCTTACACAGATATGACTTCAAGTCAACAACCTTCGACGCCCCCAAGAGCGTATCTTGAGAGTAGTCTTCGTACTACGACATTCGACGCCCCCAAGAGCGTATCTTGAGAGTAGTGTTCATACTACGACCTTCGACGCCCCCAAGAGCGTATCTTGAGAGTAGTTATTATACTACGACCTTCGACGCACCAAGAGCGTATCTTGAGAGTGGTTTCCAAAAACTACGAACTTCGACGCCCCCAAGAGCGTATCTTGAGAGTAGTGATCATACTACAACCTTCGACGCCCCCAAGAGCGTATCTTGAGAGTAGTTATTACACTACGACTTCGACGCACCAAGAGCGTATCTTGAGAGTGGTTTCCAAAAACTACGAATTCGACGCCCCCAGGAGCGTATCTTGAGGTAGATTTGCAACCTACCAGATTCGACGCTCCCAAGAGCGTATCTTGAGGTAGAAAAAACACTACCAGTTCGACGCCCCCAAGAGCGTATCTTGAGGTAGATTTCAAACTACCAGTTCGACGCCCACCAAGAGCGTATCTTTGGTCTAACCTGAGCCCTCCGGGAGCCTATCCTGCGAAACGTTAAGTGCCGTCCGAGAGCCTGTCTCGTGAACAGTTTGACACCCGTCAAGAAGGTATCGGTGGTCTAACCTGAGCCCTCCGGGAGCCTATCCTGTGAAACGTTAAGTGCCGTCCGAGAGCCTGTCTCGTGAACAGTTTGACACCCGTCAAGAAGGTATCGGTGGACTAACCTGTGCCCTCCGGGAGCCTATCCTGTGAAACGTTAAGTGCCGTCCGAGAGCCTGTCTCGTGAAAAGATTTCGACGCCCACCAAGAGCGTATCTTTGGTCTAACAGTACAACGTATACCGTGTAAGGGGTATCAGAAGAGATAATCACACCATGTTTGAAAGGATACCATGTTTGAAAGGATACCATGTTTGAAAGGATACCATGTTTGAAAGGATACCATGCTCAGAAGGATACCATGCTCGGAAGGGTAACATGAGAAAGAAATTTCTAAGTAAAGTAATGTGAAGAACAAGTAATGTTTTTTCTTTATGAAATGGCAGGTAAGACATGAAGGAAAACACGAAAGAAGGATAAGTAAAGGAAACACATCAAGTAAAGAGTCCATACCCAAAGAGCCATACACAAGGCATAGGGAGCCATCATGAGAAGAGATATATACAAAAGCATGAGAAGCACTAATGTAAAGGCAAACGAACCACGTAGTCAACAACATAATGCGGCAAAGGAAAGTAACAACAAACACCATCACAATCTGAAAGGACACTCAACCCATGCAAGGGGAGAAGGAGTGTAATTATATACAAGGATAGTATGAGATAAACAAGTCAGTCAGAACCCTCGGGGGACTCACCCTCACCCCCTGAAGCTGAACCGCCAGCGGAAATAGATGAGGAAGAGGAATCTGAGGTACCAATCTCCACAGGTGTAGCATCCACCTGGGCAGGGGCAGGCTCGTCTGCAACGGCAGCCTGACCCATCAGAACAGTCGCGTAGCCAGTGGCATATGGCCCAAAGTCACCAAGGTCACCAAAGGGGAACTGAGGATCAATCCGGTATATGTGATCAACCAGATACTCACCGAACTGGTTCATCTCCTGGGTGAGACGCGTGCTATAGTCGGCGGTGAAGGCAGAGGAGGCTTTGTATTCAGATACCGCGACAGCCCTCTCCTCCGCCCGACACTTAGTCTCCAACCTCCGCAGCTCCTCAGAATGGACAGACGCGGCAACCTCAGCTTCCCGGCGCAAACTGCCCACAGTGGTTTCAAGCAAGGACACCTGGTCCTGGAGCTCCTGCAGTCTCAAATCAGATATACGCGCCTTCTCGGCAGCAGTGGCGACCTCCGCCTTGAGAGAAACCTGGCTGTCTTCAAGGGTCTTCCTCTCGTCAGATAACTCGAGTACGAGCGAGGACATGTTCACCATGTCAGATATGCCCTAACAATTCAAACAAGGGATGAATAACCGAAAGATAGACATTATGAAAGAAATAAGAGGAAAGCAAAGAACAACTTACAGGTGCATAACGAGAAAGTACCCCTTGAACAAAGCGCCGAGTCTCCCCAGGAGACTTGGGCGGAGCAACACGATCCCCAGGGGGAACGGCACCGCGGAGGACGCGGACACCAACCTCAGGAGTCCGCAAAGAGGAAGTGCTATCGAGGTGGAACTCCTTCAGACCAGCGAAGGGAGTCCACTCAGACCCAATAACATCTTCATCAGTGAGCCGTGCGAAATCCTTCCGACTTAAAGTCGGAGGCCCACCTACACAAGCAAAGCAAGTCAAAGGAGAGTATAAACATACAAGGATCAGTACAAGGTAGAGATCATACCTGAGGACCGTGCCCTCGGCTGGGGGGCAGGGGAACCACCACCAGCAGGTCGCTTCCCTTTGTCAGCCAGGGAAGGCACCTCTTCGACCACCATCTCCTTATCACGAGATAGGGTCGGAGGACGAGCAGTAGGCGAAGCAGGATCCACAGCCTTCTTCCTTTTAGCAGCCGAGGCCCCGGCCTCAGAATCAGATCGCCGCGGCTTGGACTTGGAAGGTCCAGAATCTCTGCCAACGGAGACGACCCTCTCAGTCACCAAGGGGGAGTGCACTAGCAAGGTAAGAAAAACAAGATAAGGAAAACATAAGTTACATCATAAAGAAGCAAATAGGAGAAAGCATACCAGAGGCCCCAGCCTTCTTCCCAGGCAGGGGGGATTTCTTCAAAGCAGAACTAAAAGGAGCCTTCCTCTTGCTCAGGTCAACAGGGGCTCCCTGCATGTTATAGGTTTTTCCATGAAACCAACCTACAAAGGAAGAGCAGAAGGTAAATAAAGATGGAAAGACCAAGTGACATACCGAACCCCCGGAGTCAGGAGTCAGACTGATCCCGGCCTCGTAAAGATCCGTCTCAGTTATTAAAGACACGGGGCAGTAAGACCGGGTCCTGTTGCTCTCGTGAATGATCTTCATAGTCTTCAAATCATCCGAAGAGAACTCTCCAAAAGCAGGCCAACCATCGGACCGATCCTCATTCAGGACCGACCAGGTGACGTATCGGTCCGTAATGAAGAAGTAGTGCTTAGCCCAGTGACTGGCCGAATTGTCAATCTGGGTCACAAAACGGAGGGAGGTATCCCACTCGACCCCACTCAACCCGAAATCAGAGAATCGGGGATCTTTGAAGGTCGGATGGCGAGTTACGAAACTCGCAAACCCCACCCTCGTCCGGTACTGGAACCGATAGAAACATCGGAATAGAACGAGAGAGTACTTCCAGGAGTACCAATGGCACAATACCCGGAAGCCCACCCAGACGCGGAGGGCACTGGGGGCAAGGTTCACAGGAGAAATCCTGAAAAACCTGCTCAACTCTATAAGCTCGTCACAGTAAGGCAGTCTCAGCCCGAATCGGATCTGAGAGGGGTACACAGCGACCTTCCCTATAGGAGGCTCCGTCGCCGTCCCGCGAGTATTCCCCAAGGAGGGGAGAAAAGGATACAAAGGCTCATCTAGGGGACTGATATCTCCTAGGGTGACATGTTCGTTGTAATCGGACCTAGTGATATGGTTCTCTGACAGAATAGCAAGACCTAAGGCAAAGATAGCAAGAAACCCCAAAGCACGAATCAAATTTCGACTAATACCCCAAGGAAGGTCACGATACTAAGCTAGCAATAGGAAAGGAAGCAACGCGACTGAAAAGGAAGAGAAAAAGGAACTCACTCATCCTTCGGAGAATACGGCGTCTCTGAAGAGTCCGCGTACGTGGACACCACCAGGAGTATAGTACCTACCACAACACGACAAATATCAAGACAAGAAAATTTCCGAAGAACCGGAAATACTCCGACACCCGACCAACGACAACAATCAAAGATCCAAAGACACCCAGCAAAGATAGTCAACACGAGCCAAGAACACTACAACAACCAAGTCAAATAATTTTATCCAAGCCTAAGGTCGGGTTTTGGAAAAAATTACCATTATACCCTCCAACAAGGATTAATACACCAACGGCGGCACGACATCAAATTCAAGACCGGAATAGCCCAATCGGACAAGAAACCATATCCGAACGACCGGCAAACATTTTTCCCCAAAATCCACAATTACCAACGGCTATCTACGGCAATCCCACAATTAATCAAACATCGGCAATCAAGCATCGGCAATCAAGCATCGGCAATCAACTATCAACGATTCAAAAACCGACATTTGGTACGGCAACGGAAAGAAAAAGAGCGGACCTTCGGAAAACCCGACCCGATATGGTAAACGGGTCCGGATTTCGAATTTGAAGACGCCCGAAAATCAGTCCCTCGCCGGAATTGGAGCCTCGCCGTCGCCGGAGATGATTCCGTCCACCCCGCCGTCACCGGAGAACTCTGCACGTCGCGTCCCCTTCCGTCGTCGATCGTCGCCAATGAACCAGCTGCCGTCCCCGCTGGCAGCGACCTCGCCGTCGCCTGGCCGTCCCTCCGCGCCGCTGGTGGCTGAAGCTGTCGTCCTGGCCGGCTGCCGCCTCTGTCCGACGCCGGGGTCCTCTTTTCTTGGCCGGTCGGAATTTCTGGTACACCACTAAAAATTCTGGCCGGTCCTCCTCCTTGGGGGTGCTCTCAAACTTGCCTTGCTCTCCAAGGGTGAGTGGAAAAAGAAAGATGGTGGCTATGGTGGCTATGGTGACTATTGGAGGTATTTCTCTAACTCTCCTCTTTTATGTTAAAAGGATGATAGGGTTTTTTAGGGGGTTTTAATCACCACCATCCATCTAGCCTTAAGTAAAATCTAAGGGCCAAGGAAAGATCATCTTTTTTATCCCTTTCACCTATAGCTAAGTATATTCCCATACTTAGAAAAATTATCAAGATAGCTTTATTTTTGAGCATTTCATACTTAGGAAAATTTTTGGCCAAAATTAAAATTTCTCCTTATCTAGATGGAATCCCGGCACGAATTTGAAGCGTAAGTTTTTAGTTGCATTCGTATCACATCCCTGTGCAAGTTTGTATTTTTTGAGTATACACCTGTAGCAGAGATAAGTTTATTACTCCCGCCTCAGACGGACGTATACCTAGGCACACGTCCGTGCTACTCTGACGTTTACAATTCCTCTATCTCATTAGACAGGGGGCAGAGTCAGAGGCACGCATCCATGGGTAAGCAAGCATTCAGACAAAGAAGGTAAAATCCCGGTTTCAAATTGTGCGTGTCATACCATCCTAAAATAGAGTCAATCAAGGGTTAGGCCATTGGTTGACTCGGGGGCATGTGATGGATATACGCCCAATTTGAACCCGTTGACTTCCAAACCGTTGTATTTTTATCGTCCCATTTATGATTTCCAATCGAAACTTCAACCCGGACACTTCGCGAGAACATCAACGGCTCGGACGGGGCCGAAGCGCCCGTCCGACGGAGGCGAACTCACCTAGGTGAGGTTGGGTGGCCACACCCGACCTCCCCTAGGGGAGATCGGGTCAGCCGACCCGATCTCCCCTAGGGGAGATCGGGTTGGCCAACCCGATCTCTCCTAGGAGAGATCGGGTTGGCCAACCCGATCTCTCCTAGGAGAGATCGGGTCAGCCAACCCGATCTCTCCTAGGAGAGATCGGGTCGGCCAACCCGATCTCTCCTAGGAGAGATCGGGTCGGCCAACCCGATCCCTCCTAGGAGGGATGGGGTTGGCCAACCCCACCCTCCCTAAGAGGGGTTGGGTGCCCCCACCCAACCCCTACCCTCGGGGGTCGGATTCCTCCCCCCCCAAGGGTCCCGACACCACTCTCAGACGCCCATGCTCGGTCCACTCCGCCTACCTCCTCCGAATCCTAAGGTCTTAATTATATACTTAAAGGTTAATTAATTGTGTTTAGAGGTTAACGATGTCATTAAGCCACCTTAATGACACCGTTGCCTATAAATACCCCACCTCCACAACTCATTTGAACATCTTGGCTATTTGGACAATTTAGCTCTGACATCTCTCTAGCTTTATCTCTCTAGAAGTATAGTTCTGACTTAGGCATCGGAGAGGGTTCACCAGGCACCACCCCCCCCTCCTCCGTGTCTGGTATTGCCCCTTTTGCAGGGCAAAGGGAGAGAAGAAGAGAAGGAACCAAGGGAAGAAGGAACGGAAGAAGGACATAGGAAAAGACAAGGCGACTTGAGAAGACCGGATCACACACACCCCCCTATAAGGAGTGGGATTAAAGCCGACACCCCGTTGACTGAGATCCCATAACTTAACAACTTGCACCACCTAAGGCGACTTAATACCGTGCACAACTTAAGGCGACTTTTCAACACTTAGAATAAATCCAAGAACCATGCATCACTTAAGACGACTTAATCTCGTGCACCACTTAAGGCGACTTAATCTCATGCACCACTTAAGGCGACTTAATCTCATGCATCACTTAAGACGACCTAGTCTCGTGCACCACTTAAGGCGACTTTACAACACTTAGAATGAATCTAAGAACAATTCTGATCGGAAGCAACCTCTTTATTTATTGATGGCACATAATCTGTTTACATCAAATCAAATGATAAATAACTTACACCACTTAAGGTGATTTTACATCGGGCACCACTTAAGGCGACTTTTCATTGGGCACCACTTAAGGCGACTTTTCATCGGGCACCACTTAAGGCGACTTTTCATCAAGCATGACATTTCTTCAAGTGTTCGCCACTGAAAGAATGCTTCAATACTCTGCCATCGAGGTCTTCCAACTTGTACGCATTCGGAGCTGGCATCCCCACGACCTTGTAAGGTCCTTCCCATTTTGGTGACATCTTGTTGATCCGATCCAAAAGGGTAAACTCATTCTGACGCCAAACTAGTTCTCCGACGAAGAATTGTCGGGACTAAACTCGCCGGTTGTAATATCTGGCCGTCGCCAAACGCATTCGAGCCTGGACTTCATCGGCTTCCCGCCTCTTTTCCTCGAGCAAGTCCAAATTCAGGCGTCTCATTTCATCATTCGTCAAGTGCTCATAATATCTCATCCGATGGGACGCCACAACTACCTCCACGGGAGCAACAGCCTCCGTGCCATAAACAAGGCCAAACGGAGTCTCCCCAGTTGATTGTTTGGGTGTCGTTCTAACAGCCCAAAGCACGTTTTCCAGCTCGTTCAGCCATTTGCCCTTCAAGGCATAGACCCTCTTCTTCAGGCCATCCATCACGATTTTGTTGGCTGACTCTACCTGGCCATTAGTCTGAGCATGATGGACAGAGGCTGTCCGATGCTCGATGTTCAACTCCTCCAGATACTCCTTCACTTGAGCCCCATTAAACGGTGGACAATTATCGCTGATCACCACCTTAGGAATCCCTTATATGGATACAATATGAGTCTGAAGAAACTTGACGATCTGGTTCCCCGTCGTCTTGGCCAACGCCTTAGCTTCTATCCATTTCGAAAAATAATCGATAGCCACCAGCAGATATTTACACTGACCTTGTGTCTGCGGGAGAGGTCCAACCAAGTCGATACCCCACTGCGCGAAGGGCCAAGCACTCTTGATAGACGTCAGATTAGCAGCCGGAGCCATGATATTCGGGGGCGTACCTCTGGCACGCGTCATAGGATCGGACCAACGCCGTCGCCTCCTTGCTCATCGTAGGCCAATAATAGCCCAGAGTCAACACCTTCCTCGTAATGGATCGGGCCCCTTCATGACAAGCCGCGACCCCTTCGTACACATCCCTCAAGATTCGACTTGTGTCGGGCTCCGCCACATATTTCAAGTAAGGGGTCGAGAACCACCCCTTTTTGTACAGCTGATTGTCAAACACCACGTAGTTAACCGCGATCCGACGTATCCTGTCAGCTAGTACGCCATCATCAGGGACTGCCCCCGTAGTCAGATACGCCACTATCGGGGTCATCCAAGTGGGTTCCTCCTCTGATCCTGCTTCAATAGCACACACCTCCGACGGGTCAGTGGTCGACAAGATCACTCTCTCCAAAAAGTGCACCTTCCGATTTTCCTCTAGGGGTGCCCCCAAGGCGAATTTGCTCAAGGCATCTGCTTCCACGTTTTCCTCCCTCGGGATCGCCTCGATGTCGAAACTTTTGAATCTATCCTTCAAGATCTGCACCTCGCGAAGATACTTTTTCATCATCGGGCTCTTCGCCTCATATCGCCCTTGGACTTGATTCACAATCAGGCCCGCGTCACATTTCACCTTTAAGTGAGCAACTCCCGTACCTCTCGCAATTTTCAGGCCTGTGATAAGAGCCTCGTACTCAGCTTCGTTGTTCGTGGCTCTGAACGTTAAGGCCAAAGCATATCGAAGGGGCTCACCCCCGCCTGGTGGTATCCACACGAACCCTGCTCCTCACCCATCTGAACTCGAAGAGCCATCCGTGTACATTTCCCAAGTATTTTCCTCATTTGGCTGTTCTGATTGCTCTGCCATCTCTGGTTGCTCTGCTATCGGGACCTCCTTGGTTGCCCCCTCTACAGGGCCCGCTTCTTTCAGATCGGGGGCTGTAGACTCTGCTATGAAATCCGCCAACGCCTGGCCCTTAATAGCCGTTCTCGAAGCAAAGTGTATACGAAACTCACTAAGCTCGACTGCCCATTTCACTAGTCTCCCCGACGCATCAGGCCGGTTCAAAAAATGCTTCAGAGGCTAATTCGTCAACACAGTGATCTCATGCGCATGGAAGTAAGGCCTCAGCTTCCGAGCAGTAATAATCAACGCAAAGAGATACTTCTCAACGGCGGGATAATTCATTTCAGATTTGGAAAACGCCTTGCTTACATAATAAACGGGGACTTGATTACCCTCGACAACCTTCACTAACACAGAGCTAATGGAAAATTCAGAAACAGCCAAATATAGATAGAGCGGCTCGCCTGGGATCGGTTTCGCTAATGGCGGGAGGATGCGAAGGTGCTGCTTGAGTGCTTGGAACGCCTCTTCACACTTGGCAGTCCACTCAAACTTCTTGTTGGCCCTTAATACTTCAAAAAACGGCATGGATCGGTCACTTGCCTTGGACAGGAAGCGATTCATTGCAGCCAGTCGCCATTCAACACTTGCACCTCCCGATGGTTTATCGGAGACTTCATCTCCTCGACTGCCCTCAGCTTCTCAGGGTTCACCTCAATTCCTCGCTGGCTTACCATAAAGCCCAAAAACTTCCCTGAGTGGACTCCGAAGGCGCACTTGGTCAGGTTCAAGCGAACCTGATGAAGCCTCATCCGCTCAAACGCTGTGGCTAGGTTGTGCACATGATCCTCAACCTGTCGGGACTTCACCACCATATCGTCCACGTAAGCCTCCATGTTTTTCCCCAGCATATCCCCGAACAGCTTGTTCACCATCCGCTGGTAGGTTGCCCCGACATTGATCAATTCGAAAGGCATGACATCATAATGATAGATATCACTGTCGGCATAAAAGGCAGTGTGGGGGGCATCCTCCTTAGCCATCTTGATCTGATTATAGCCTGAATAAGCATCCATGAAGCTCAACAAATCATGTCCCGACGTGGCATCCACCAACTGATCGATTCTCGGAAGCGGGTAACAGTCCTTCGGGCAAGCCTTATTCAGGTCGCGGAAATCAACGCACATCCGCCACTTCCCATTGCTCTTCTTCACCAGCACCGGGTTAGCGACCCAAGTCTGGAATCGGAGCTCCTTGATAAATCCAGCATTGAGCAACCTGCCCACCTCCTGCTGGATTGCGATCCTCTTGTCCGCGCCCATCGGACGCCTTTTCTGCGTGATAGGCTTGATCGCGGGATCAATCTTCAACTCGTGCACGATCACATCGGGGCTGATTCCTGGCATGTCACTAGGGGACCAAGCAAACAGCTCCTTGAACTCCTTCAGCAGCTCAATCAATTCTCGGGCCCTCTCGTCAGACAGGGCGGACCCGATTTTCACCGTCCTCTGAGGTCCATCGATCTCGACCTCCTTCAAATCCTCCATGGGAGCGGGACGCCCAAACTCCTCTCTAGGATCGGCATCGGTCTGGAGGATAGTCATGGAATCCCGTCTCTTCCGTCGAGTGGCATTAACATAGCATCTCCTGGAAGCCACCTGGTCGCCCTTGACCTCTCCGACTCCATGATTAGTCGGGAACTTCATCTTCTGTTGCACAGTCGAGGCAACTGCCATCAGGGGGTTGATGGTGGTTCTCCCGATAATCGCGTTATAAGTCCCCGCGGACTCAACCACCACAAAATCCACGTTTCTCCTCTCCGCCTTCCACCCGCTATCAAACTCCACTGGTAAGGTGATTATTCCCAGCGGATAGGAGGTAATACCAGAGAAGCCAACCATCGGGAAGGTCACCTCCTTCAGATCCTTCTTCATTTTCCCCATGGCCTCCAGCGCGTCCATAAACAGAATGTCGGAGGAGCTCCCTCCATCGATCAATATCCGCTTCATTTCATATCCATCCACGTCCAGGGTCACGACCAAAGCATCATCGTGTGGACTCTCTACACCTATCAGGTCCTCTGCTGAAAAGGAAATCACCATCTCTTCCTTTGCGGTCCAGGATTGGGACCTCTTGCCCAGCACTACAGCAGCAGAGATTCTAGAGGCATAGACCTCCTGAGAGGCTGTGGTGTCACCTCCTGCGGCAAATCCCCCGTGAATCACATTGATGGTGCCCCGCTTCTCCTTACGGGCACCAGAGGGCTCTGGCTCAGACTTCTTCTTCTTCGGGGACCGATCGCGGGAGCGAGAACGGGACCGCGATCGGGATCGAGAGCGGGAACGACACCGCCTTTCAGCCACAAACTCCTTGAGCTTCCCCTTCTGGATCAGCTTCTCGATCTCCTTCTTCAACTCCCGAAAATGGTTAGTGTCGTGACCGCTGGCGCGGTGGAACCGACAGTAACGATCGGTACGGGATCCCATAAACTCTCCTTCCTTCTTCGGGGGGTACCTAGAGATACCCTGTCGATCCATGACCGCTAGCACCTCCGCCATGGTGCTATTCAGAGGGATGCTATAGTCCTCCAGCTTATCCTTCCTCGGGGGACGCCTTTCCTCCCTTCGATCAGAACGACCTCGAGTCCGACTGCCCTCGGACTTATCCTTCCGCTTATGGTCGTCCACTGGCTTAAGCGACTGCTTCCCCCTGTTCGACTTCGGGGGCTCGAGCTCTCCGGCAGCTATTTTCGAATCTTGCACGTCGATTTGCTGCTTAACCCTCTTCTGGAGTGCCTCCATGTTCCACACAGCTTTCTCGGCCACGCTGTGCATCAGGTCGGAACCGTAGGGGGCTGTCAGGTTCCGAAGGAAGGTACGGATGGTTTCTCCCTCCGATATCTCTTCATCAAACTCCGCCACGCTGGCAGTGTATCGCTGGTAATAGTGCGCCAGCGACTCGTCGGGCCTTTGCACCACTTGGGCCAGGGACCTCACACTCTTCAGGAGACGCCGACGACCCTGATACTGCTGAATGAAACGGTCATACATGTCGGCCCAGCAGGTGATGCATCCTGGGGGCAGGCTGAAGAACCAGGTCAGGGCCCTCTCACCCAGTGTGTTCGGGAACAACACACACACGATATCGTCGTTCGGGGCTCTACCAAGACATGCCATGAGGTGCTTCTGGATATGACGATCTGGATCTCCTTCGCCATCATACTCCTTTAGTGTGGGGATACCCAGCCGTGGCGGGGCGAGGGTGTCTATTAGTCGGGGAACGAAGGGATGGGTGGATCGATCCCTCAGTTCCGACATCATCGGCGTCTGCTCCCCCAGGCAGATGTTCACGATCTTCACCACCTGATCGGGGGTGATGGGACCATTGAGGGGAATGGTCCTGTGCTGCATTGGTCCTGGCCCGTCGACCACAAATCGCTCTGATTGAGCGGGCTCCTTACCCTTATCCTGGCTTCTGGGTTGGGCCTCCTGCACATTCTGAACCTCTGCTGGCGGGGGCACCTCCTCCTGCCTCTTGGCCGCCTCTCTCCGCTCTAAGAGAGCCTCCACAGCCGCCAAAAACATCGGCATGGCGTCCGCCACAGCCTTCGTCAGATCCGCGTTTGGAGGAGCCTCTTCCTCCATATTCTCTTGGTGATGAGCAACATCTTCAGGGACTTCATTGTGCCCCCCTGTCCGGGAGACCTCAGCAGGGAGATTCTGGTCCTCAGCACGCTCCGGTGGCGAATTCAGAGTCGTCCCAGCAGGATGACGGGAACCACCAGATTGTCCTTGCCTCCTCTACTTACCAGCCGCCAATGAACGAGTAGAAGTCATACTAGCTTTTTGTCACGCTTCCCACAGGCGGCGCCAATGTTGGTTCACGGTGGAACTCTGGTACGGTCTTGACGGCGATCCGAGCTCCTTCGCTCCACGTAATCCTGCAAGAGGGGATAGACCGGGCGGTGACCCAGAATCCCTCTCCGATGCTTAAATGAGTACCTCGTATGAACTGGTAAGCAAGAGTCTCAAAGAGTGTATATCAAAACGTATATGATCTGAGGTAACCTCTGCCCTTTTATAGGCGAAGAGGTACCTCAGTTACCTGGTGAACCGTTGGGGTGGTTAGCCCATATTCCGCTTATCTCGGCCACGATCCCGCCTATCTCGTGTTAGGTTCTAAGTTTCAGGTCAACGGGCGGTCGACCTAAACCTTATTCCTCACTGGTGAAACTGCGGGTTCGGTGCTCCTAGGTCCTGTCGTTCTGGTCCGTGTCCTTCTGTCCTTCGCCTTCTCTTCTCCACGTGCCCTGCAAGAGGGGCAATATCAAGCACGGAGGGGGGGGGGGTGGTGCTTGATGTACCCTCTCTGATGCCTAAGTCAGTACGATACTTTTTAGACAGATAAAGCTAGAGAGATGTCAGAGCTAAATTGTATGCTTAGCCAAGATGATCAAATGAATGGTGGAAAGGTTGTATTTATAGGCAACGCTGTCATTAAGGTGGCTTAATGACATCGTTAACCTTTAAACACAGTTAATTTGCCCTTAATCTCGTAATTAAAACCTTAAAGCATGGAGAGGTTGGCGGAAATAAACTGAGTATCGGAGTCGGGAAGCGGTGCCGGGACCCTTGGGGTGGGAGAAAATCCGACCCCCAAGGGTAGGGGTTGGGTGTGGCCACCCAACCCCTCCCTAGGGGAGATCGGGTTGGCTGACCCGATCTCCCCTAGGGGAGGTCGGGTGTGGCCACCCGACCTCACCTAGGTGAGTTTGCCTCGGTCCGGACGAGTATTTTGGCCTCGTCCGGACCGTTGGCGTTTCCGCGGGGTATTTGGGTCGAAGTTTCGATTTACAATCATTGACGGGGTGATCAAAATAAAACGATTCGGAAGTCAACGGGTTCAAATTGGGCGTATATCCATCACATGCCCCTGAGTCAACCAATGGCCTGACCCTTGATTGACTCTATTTTAGGATGGTATGACACGCGCAATTTGAAGCCGGGATTTTACCTTTTGTCGGAATCCTTACTTACCCATGGATGTGTGTCTCTGACTCTGCCCCCTGTCTTATAAGATAGAGGGATTGTAAATGTTAGAATATCACGGACACGTGTCCAAGCACGTGTCCGCCTGAGATGGAAATAATAAACCTATCCCCGCCATGGGTGTATACTTGGAAAATATACGCTCGCGTGGGGCTGCGATATGAATACAGCTAAACGAGTCCATGCTTCAATTTCATGCCGGGATGAGTCTAAATGGAGAAAACTTTTAATTTTGGTCTAAAAGTTTTCTAAGTATGGGGTGTTAACTTGAGTGGAAATATGCCTAATCATAGTCTAAGGGAGGTAAAGATGATAGTTTTCCCTTTAACCTTTAGATCTCTTCTAATTTTAAATGAAGGGTTGTGATTGTGTCACTTTAAAAACCCTACACCTTTTCAAATATATAGAGGAGTAAAGAAATTACCTCACTTAGCCACCATTGTCATCTTTTCCTTTTTTCCTCACACTTGGAGACCAAGGGAGGAATTCTTGCACACCAAGGGAGAGGGCCGGCCCGAAATTCCGACGAGGGAGTGGAATTCCGGCCAGCACGGACACGGCGGCACGGTCCTAGGACGTCGACGGAAGCTTCCGGCGGCACGGCGAGGCGATCCGACGGCTCGAGGCGGCGCAGACCAGGGCGGAGACGGGACGGTGGTCGACGGCGAAGCTGTCCCTGACGACGGCAGCATCTGGTCCGGCGGGGGTGGGCGACAGCGAGGCGACGCGGCTCCGGCTTGACCTGAGGCGACCTCCGGTGGCGACGGGGTCTGGTTTCCGGCGAGGGGCTGATTTCCGGCGTTCTTCAAACTCGAATTCCGGACCCGTTTATCATATCGGGTCGGGTTTTCCAAAGGTCCAATCTTTTCCTTTTCGTTACCGTGTAAAATGTTGATACTTGAATTGCCGATATTCGATTGCCGATTCTTGATTGAATATGTGATTGCCGTAGATAGCCACCGATTTGGGGAAAAAAAATTTGGCCGGTCGTCCGGAGATAGTTTCTTGTCCGATTAAACTATTCCCGTTTTGGATTTGATGTTGGGGCGCCATTTGTGTGTTGATTTCCGTTGAGGGGCGTAATTGTAATTTTGCCCGGGAACTGATTTTCGGTTCGAGTGAAATTGTTCGATTTCATCGTTGGGGTGTTCTTGGCGCGTGTTTGTTACCTTTGTTGGATGCCTTTGAATTTTCGGTTGTTGTTTGTCGGGTGCCGGGGTATGCCCGGTCTCTCCGGAAATCTTCCTGTCTTAACACCTGTCATGCCGTGGCAGGTACTGTATTCGTGGTGGTGTCCCCATACGCAAACTTTGCAAAGGCGTTACATCCTCCGAAGGATGAGTAAGTTTCTCTTTCTTTCTATTCGTTGCATTGCTTTCTTTCCTGCCATTAGTTGGGTGTCGAATTCTGAGCCGTATACTGAGCCGGGGTGTTAGTCGGAGCCTGATTCAAGCTTGGAATTTCTCACTGCCTTTGATTTAGGTCTTACTGCTTTGTCGGAGAACTACCTGACTAGGTCTGACTATAACGAGCATGTTACCTTAGGTGACATTTGTCCCTTAGATGAGCCTTTATATCCTTTCCTTCTTTGGGAAATACCCGCCAGACAGTGAAAGAGCCCCCCATGGGGAAGGTTGTTGTTTATCCTTCCCAGATTCGGTTTGGATTGCGGCTGCCTTACTGTGATGATCATGTAGAATTGAGTAGGTTCTTTAGGATCTCCCCTGTGAAACTTGCCCCTAGTGCTATCCGTGTCTGGGTGGGCTTCCGGGTGTTATGCCACTGGTACTCCTGGAAGTATTCATTGGTCTTGTTCCGGTGCTTTTATCGATTCCAGTATCAGAGGAAGGTAGGCTTTGCGAGTTTTGTAACTCGCCATCCGTCCCTCAAAGATTCCCGGTTTGCTGATTTCGAGTTGAGTGGGGTTGAGTGGGATACTTCTCTTCGTTTCGTGGCCCGAAGCGATAACTCGGCGAGCCACTGGGCCAAACATTATTTCTTTATCACGGATCGATATGTTACCTGGCCGGTTTTGAATGAGGATCGGTCAGACGGCTGGCCTGCCTTTGGGGAGTTCTCTTCTGTGGATTTAGAGACTATGAAGAACATCTATGAGAGTAATAGGACCCAGTCATACTGCCCCGTGTCCTTGGTGACCGAGACAGATCTTTATGAGGCAGGGATTAGTTTGACTCCTGACTCCGGGGGTTCGGTATGTTACTTAGTCTTCTCCTCTACATTTACTTTCTGCTCTTTCCTTGTAGGTTGGTTTCACGGGAAAACGTATAACGTGCAGGCAGCTCCGGTCGATCTGAGCAAGAGGAGGGCTCCCTCCAGCTCTACTCCAAAGAAGTCCCCTATGCTTGGGAAGACTGCTGGGGCCTCTGGTATGCTTCCTTCTCTTTTCCTCTTATGGTATATTTGAGTTTTTTCTTACGCTGTTTTCCTTGTATTGTTAGGGCACTCTCCTTTGGTGACCGAGAGAGTTGTCTCTGTGGGCAAGGGCTCTGGACCTTCTAAGTCCAAGTCACGGAGGTCCGACTCTGAGGCCGGGGCCTCGGCTGTCAAGAAGAAGAAGGCTGCAGATCCTCCTCCCCCTGGTGTTCGTCCCCCGACCCTGTCTCGCGACAAAGAGATAGTGGTCGAAGAGGCGCCTTCCCGAGCTGATAAAGGGAAGCGACCTGTTAGTGATGGTGAAGTGGTCACTGGTTCTCCATCCCCTGCCCCCCAGCCGAGGGCACGGTCGTCAGGTTCGATCTTCTCAATGTCACTGATGCCTCTATGTTTGTATTCTTCTTTATCTTGCTTTGTTTGTATAGGTGGGCCTCCGGCTTTGAGTCGGAAGGATTTTACGCGCCTTACTGACGAGGATATCGTTGGGTCTGAGTGGACTCCTTTTGCTGGGTTGAAGGAGTTCCACCTTGATAGCGGATCTTCCTTGCGCACTCCGGAGGTTGGTATCCGTGTGCTTCGCGGTGCCATCCCTCCTGGTGATCGTGCTGCTCAGCCTAAGTCTCCTAGGGAGACCCGGCGTTTCGTTCAGGGTGTATTATCCCGTTATGTGCCTGTGAGTGGTGTCTCACTTTCCCATTTTACTTTCATGTGGTTGCTTTTCCAGTTACTCATCTCTTGTTAAATTTTCAGGGTATGTCTGACATGGTGAACATGTCGTCCCTTGTGCTTGAGCTATACGATGAGAAGAAGGCTCTTGAGGATAGCCAGGTATCCCTGAAAGCGGAGCTTGCCACTGCCACTGAGAAGGCTCGCTTGTCCGATCTGAAGATGCAGGAGCTCAGGGACCAAGTGTCTTTACTTGAGACTACCGTAGGTAGCTTACGCCGTGAGGCTGAGGTCGCATCTTCACTCCATTCTGAGGAGTTGAGGAAACTTGAGGCAAGGTGCCAGGCAGAGGAGAGAGCTGTTGCAGTGTCTGAGTACAAGGCTTCTTCTGCCTTTACTGCTGATTACAGTGTGCGGCTGACTCTGGAGATGAACCAGTTTGGCGAGTATCTTGTTGACCATATTTTTCGTATTGATCCCCAGTTTCCGGTCGGCGATCTGGGTGATTTTGGACCGTACGCTACTGGTTACATGGCTGTCCTTAGGGGTCAGGCTGTTGTTGCTGACGAGCCTGCCCCTGCACAGGTGGATGCTACACCTGTGGATATTGACACTTCGGACTCTTCCTCCTCTTCCTCTATCTCTGCTGGTGGTTCGTCCTCAGGGGGTCAGGGGGACTCCCCGGAGGGCTCTGGTTGAAGTATTGACATCTTTCTATCTTTGTATATACGACCATACTTTTCCTCCCCTTTGATGGGTTGAGTATTGATGGGTCCGACTATAGCCGTCAGGCCCTTTAACGGCGAGGAAACGGCAAACAGGCCCACCAGGCCCAAAGTAAGGGTCAAGATGACCTAGGAGAAGGGTCCCGATGAAGGGGGTCCCGATGAAGGGAGTCCCGACGAAGCAAGGTCCCGACAGAGTCGGTCCCGACAGTGGAGCTGGAGGCTCCCGACGAGAAGCCTTTAAGTAGGCCCCGATGACGAATCCCTGAGAATGATTGGCCCTGTCACGATGACGAGGGGCCCCGAGCGGTGACACAACGAGATAACTCTGGAGTCCCCGACGGGAGTCGGGACTCATTACCAGAGGATAAAGCCAAGATATGCGGGGCGTGGCCGAGATATACGGAACGTGGTTAAGATACACGGATCGTGGCCGAGATACGCGGGGCATGGCTAAGATACGCGAGATCGTGTACGAGATAAGCGGGATACGGGCTAACCACCCCTAACGGTTCGCCAGGTACCTGAGGCACCTCTTTGCCTATAAAAGGGCAGGAGGTCACCTCAGATCACTTACGTTGAGTTCGATATACTTTTGAGATTGTTGCTTGCCAGTCATACGAGAGACTCATTTAAGCATCGGAGAGGGATTCTGGGTCACCGCCCGGTCTATCCCCTCTTGCAGGATTACGTGGAGCAAAGGAGCTAGGATTGCCGTCAAGATCCGTACCGGAGTTCCACCGTGATCCAACATTGGCGCCGTCTGTGGGAATCAAACAAAAAGCTGATATGCCTTCTACTCGATCGATGGCGGCTGGCAAGAACAAGAGAGGACAATCCGGTGGTTCCCGTCACCCCACTGCAACGAACCTGAATTCAGTACCGGAACAAGGGGAAAACCAGAACCATCCCCCGGCTGAGCTCTCCCAGACAGGAGGACACAATGGATCGCATCCCGAAGACGTTGCCCCTCAACACCAGGATAACAGGGGGCGGGAGGCTCCCCCAGCTGCAGATTTGACGAGGGCCGTGGCCGAAGCCATGCCCATGTTTCTGGCGGCCGTCGAGGCTCTCTTGGACCGAAGGGAGGCTGCCAGGAGGAAGGAGGAGATGCCCCCGCTAGAGGAAGCAACCCTACCAACAGAGGGTCAGAATGCACAGGAAGCCCCGCCCCGAGGCCAGGACAGAGGTAGGGCAACCGGTCAGCCGGAAAGGTTCGTGGTTGATGGGCCAGGACCAGTACAGCACAGGACCATTCCCCTGAATGGTCCCATCACTCCCGACCAGGTGGTAAAGATCGTGAACATCTGTATGGGAGAACAGAAGCCGCTGGTGTCGGAACTGAGGGATCGATCCACTCATCCCTTCGTTCCCCGACTAATAGACACCCTCGCCCCACCTGGGCTGGGTATCCCCGAGATTAAGGAATATGATGGCGAAGGAGATCCAGTCCGTCACGTCCAGAAGCATCTTATGGCGTGTCTGGGTAGAGCCCCGAATGAAGATATAGTGTGTACACTGTTCCCAAACACACTCGGAGAAAGAGCCCTGACCTGGTTCTTCAGCCTGCCCCCAGGCTGCATTACCTGTTGGGCGGACATGCACGACCGTTTCATTCGACAATATCAGGGCCGCAGACGATTGTTGAAGAGCGTGAGGTCTCTAACCCAGGTGGTGCAGAGGCCCGACGAGTCGCTGGCACACTATTACCAGCGGTACACAGCCAGCGTAGCAGAGATAGACGAGGAAATCTCGGAGGGCGAGACCATCCGCACCTTTATTCGGAACCTGACAGCCCCCTATGGCTCCGACTTGATGCACAGCGTGGCTGAGAAGGCTGTGTGGAATATGGAGGCTTTGCAGAAGAGGGTGAAGCGAGTCCAGGAGTCAAAGATAGCCGCGGGAGAACTGGAGCCCCCGAAATCGAACAAGGGGAAGCAGTCAAACAAGCCTTTCGATGATCGTAAGTCAAAGGGCAAACCAGAGGGCAGTCGGGACCGAGGTCGCTCTGGTCGAAAGGAGGATAGACGTCCTCCAAGAAAGGATAAGCGGGAAGATCTCGACATTCCTCTTAACTGTTCCATGGCAGAAGTGCTGACAGTCATGGAACGACAGGGTATCTCCAGATACCCCCCAAAGAAAGATGGAGAATTCCTGGGGTCCCGCACAGATCGCTATTGTCGGTTTCACCGCGCAAATGGCCACGACACTAACCACTGTCGGGAGCTGAAGAAGGAGATTGAGAAGCTAATCCAAAAGGGAAAGCTCAAGGAGTTCGTCGGGGACAAACGATGCAGGTCCCGCTCTCGGTCTCGATCGCGGTCCCGTTCCCGATCCCGCGATCGGTCCCCGAAGAAGAAGAGAACTGATCCAGAGTCATCTGGTGTTCGCAAAGAAAGATGAGTCATCAACGTGATTCATGGAGGATTTGCCGCTGGAGAAGATACCTCATCCGCTCGAGAGGTTTACGCCTCTAGGATCCCTACAGCAGTGGTGCTGGGTGATGGATATACGCCCAATTTGAACCCGTTGACTTCCAAACCTTTATATTTTTATCGTCCCATTAACGTTTGTAAATCGAAACTTCAACCCGAACACTTCACGAGAACATCAACGGCTCGGACGGGGCCGAAGCGCCCGTCCGGCCAAGGAAAACTCGCCTAGGTGAGGTTGGGTGGCCACACCCGACCTCCCCTAGGAGAGATCGGGTCAGCCAACCCGATCTCTCCTAGGGGAGATCGGGTGGACCAACCCGATCTCTCCTAGGAGAGATCGGGTCGGCCAACCCGATCTCTCCTAGGAGGGATGGGGTTGGCCAACCCCATACCCCCTAGGAGGGGTTGGGTGCCCTCACCCAACCCCTACCCTTGGGGGTCGGATTTCTCCCCCCCCAAGGGCCCCTGCGCCATTTTCGGACACCCACACCCGGTTCACGTCGCCTACCTTCTCCGTATCCTAAGGTCTTAATTATGTGCTTAAAGGTTAATTAATTGTGTTTAAAGGTTAACGATGTCATTAAGCCATCTTAATGACACCGTTGCCTATAAATACCCCACCTTCACAACTCATTGGATCATCTGGGCAATTTGGATTATTTTGCTCTGACCTCTCTCTAGTTTATCTCTCTAAGAAGAATACTGACTTAGGCATCGGAGAGGGTTCACCAGGCACCACCCCCCCCCCCCCCCCCTCCGTGTCTGGTACTGCCCCTTCTGCAGGGTAGAAGGAGAGAAGAAGCAAAGGAAGGAAGGAAGGAAGGAAAGGCATAGGCTAAGACAGGGCAACTCAGGAATATCGGATCACACACATCCCCAGTAAGGAGTGAGATCAAAGCCGACCACCCGTTGACCTAGATCTCATAACCTAACACTTGGCGCCGTCTGCGGGCTTCGGACAGAAAGTCTAATTATCACCAGCTAGATGGCAGGCGTATATGTCATCCATGGGGGTTATGGAGCTGGAGGAGAGTCAGCGAATGCCAGAGAGGCATATATGGCAGAGTTAGGGGCTCCTAAGCCAAAAGAAGAACAAACAGAAGGAAAGAGAGAAGACATAATAGAATTTTCAAGAAGAGACATGGAGCATGTGTTACCAGACAACAAGGATGCCCTGGTCATAACAATGAAGATCACTGATATGGACATTGGGAGAATCCTAATAGACAGTGGAAGCTCACCCAACATCATTAGCAAGAAAGTCCTCAACATACTAGGAGTAAGGCCAAGTAGCATAAAACAGGTTCACTCCCCCTTGGTAGGATTTTCAGGAGAGCCAACATACCCACTGGGGGCAGTCACACTACCTGTGACACTGGGTACAGGCCAGAGGCAGCTAAAGATTGATGTCCCATTCTTCATCACAGAAGAAATGGAGGAGTACAATGGGATCCTGGGTAACACTACAATCAACAAGTGGGGTATGGTACCATCAACACTACATCAGAAAATGAAATTCCCCACAGGCCAAGGAATAGGGGAAGTAAAAGGCAACCAGAAGGTAGCAAGGAAATGTGCAAGGATTGCACTAGGCAAGAGGAAGAAAACAAGAGAAGTCCTACTAGTAGATGAGGACCCAAGAGAAGATCATGGAAGACCAGCCCCCATGGAGGAACTAAAAGAGATACTCATAGAAGAACCCGATAGGAAGGCTAAAATTGGGACTGCCTTATCTCAGGAAGAGGAAAACCACTTAGTAGCTTTACTAAGGGAATACAAGGATCTGTTCGCCTGGTCACCAAGCGATATGCCAGGGATATCAGAAGAAGTGATCTCACACAGGCTCAATATAGACGCGGCAACGCGACCAACAACACAGAAGGTGAGACCAATGGGAGGAAGCAAAAAGATAGCTATCCAAGAAGAAGTAGAAAAGCTACTAAAGGCAAAGTTCATCAAGGAAATCAGATTCCAGACATGGGTGGCAAACCCGGTACTGGTGAAGAAGCCGGGGGAAGTTGGAGAATGTGTATTGACTATCGTGACCTAAACAAGGCTTGCCCTAAGGACTCATATCCCCTACCAAGAATAGATCAGTTAGTGGATGCAACATCGGGTCATCAACTAATGAGCTTCATGGATGCATACTCAGGATATAACCAGATAAAAATGGCCCCTGAGGACGCCCCTCACACAGCATTCTATGCTGATAGCGAGATATACCATTACACGGTGATGCCTTTCGGACTCATAAATGCTGGAGCAAAATATCAAAGAATGGTCAACAAAATCTTTGGGGACATGATAGGGAAGACAATGGAGGCATATGTGGACGATATGATAGTCAAATCCAAAGAGAAGAAGGACCATGTGGAGAACCTTCGCTCAACATTCGAGAGGATGAGGCAATACCAGGTCCGTCTAAACCCAAATGTGCATTTGGGGTGCAATCAGGGAAATTTTTAGGCTTCATGGTAAGCCAGCGAGGCATAGAGGTAAACCCCGAAAAACTTCAAGCAATTGAAGAAATGCAGTCACCTACGAAGCACAAAGAGGTTCAACGACTGAACGGGAGGTTGGCAGCCCTTAACAGATTCCTATCCAAAATAGGAGACAAGGCATTACCCTTCTTTGAGGTACTAAGGGCAAACAAGAAATTTGAATGGACACCGAGATGTGAGGAAGCCTTCCAGCAACTCAAGCAACACCTAAAAACACTACCGCCCTTAGCAAAGCCTACACCAGGGGAGCCCCTCTACCTCTACATCTCCGTGAGCAATGTGGCAGTAAGCTCAGTGCTAATTAAAGAGGAAAACGCTGCACAATTGCCGGTATACTTCGTAAGCAAAACATTGGCAAAGTATGAGATCAACTACTTGCCAATAGAAAAGTACCTCTATGCACTGATTATATCAGCAAGAAAGTTGAGACCGTACTTTCATGGGCATGAAGTAACAGTCCTCACAGACCAACCATTGAAACACCTCCTGCAGAGACCAGACACATCGGGAAGACTGACCAAATGGGCAATTGAGCTAAGTGAGTTTCGCATTCATTTCGCCCCAAGAACAGCCATAAAGGGTCAGGCTCTAGCAGATTTTATCGCCGAATTCACTGGAATTAATCCAGACGAAGACTTGGGAGAAGTCAAAACTACATGCGATGCAAGTAGTAGTCAGGAGAAACAGTCAGAAGAATTATGGGAGATGCATACTGATGGGTCATCCAACGGAGGAGGTTCAGGTGCGGGCCTCTTACTATACCCACCAAACAGCGATACACCTATGCGCTATGCCATGGCACTTACCTTTAAGGCAACAAACAATGAGGCTGAGTACGAAGCACTAATAACTGGCCTGAGAATAGCCAAAGGAGTAGGGGCAAAGCATTTAAAGGTCAAGTGTGATTCTCAACTAGTTGTCAATCAAGTGAAAGGAATCTACACTGCAAAGTCCGAAAACATGCAGAGATACTTACAGCAAGCCAAGGACCTGATAAAGAGCTTCCAAAGCTTCGACATTGAGTCAGTCCCAAGAGAACAAAACCAAGAGGCAGACGCCTTAAGTAAACTAGCCTTAGGGGCAGAAGCAGGCAAAGAGGTTCACTTCGTAGAGCAAAGAATGCAATCAGTGATAGAACAAATAGAGGTTCTAGCAATAGATGAAGCAGAAGCCTGGATGACACCAATGCGACAATACATCATGGAAGGAAAGCTCCCAAAAGATAAGGTGGAAGCAGTCAAGATTGAAAGGATGGCTAGGAATTACGCAGTGATGGACAATGAACTCTACAAGAAAGGATACTCCACACCTTTCCTCAAATGCATAGCATACCCAGAAACAGAGAGGGTGCTTGCAGAACTCCATGAGGGAGATGCAGGGTGCCATGAAGGAGCACGGTCAATAAGCCGAAAGGTCTACAACCTAGGATACTATTGGCCATCAATGAGCAAAGAAGTAGCAGACTTGGTACAAAAATGTGATCACTGCCAAAGGTACTCCAGAAATATAACAGCCCCACCAGCAAAGCTAAGCTCCATCTCAGGAGCCTGGCCTTTCGCGCAATGGGGGATTGATTTGATAGGCCCCCTACCAAAAACAAAAGGTCAGAAGACTTGCATAATTGTTGCAATAGACTACTTCTCCAAGTGGATAGAAGCAAAGGCAATGGGGAAGACAACAGACGACCAAGTCGTCAATTTCATCCAATCTCACATTGTCTCGAGGTACGGGGTGCCAAGAGCAATAATAAGTGACAATGGCCCACAATTCAAGAGCAAGAAATTGCAGTGGTATTGCGAAAAACTGAATATAGACCACCGTTTCGCATCAGTAAAGCACCCTCAGACAAACGGACAGGTAGAATCGGCAAACAAGATAGTGCTAGATGGCCTAAAGAAACGACTCCACGCCACCAAGGGAAGTTGGGTAGATGAGCTGGAAAATGTTCTATGGGCAGTGCGGACAACACCAAAGATATCCACAGGAGAAACGCCATTTGGCCTAGTGTACGGAACTGAAGCGGTGGCACCAGCAGAAATAGCTGTACAATCACTGAGGACCAAGTACTTTGAGGAGCATGAGAACAACAAAGCAAGACTTTTAGATTTAGACATGGTGGAGGATAAAAGGTGGAATTCAGAAGAAGCACAGACACGAATGCGCCTTGTCTCAGCAAGATACTACAACCGCCAAGTCAAGGAGAGACAATTCCACGTAGGAGAACTGGTACTAAGAAGGAATGAGTTCTCACACTTAGACCAAGTCAGAAAATTATCTCCGAAGTGGGAAGGACCATACAAGATAGCGTCAGTTCCCTACGTAAACGCTTACCACCTCGAAGATGGAGAGGGGTATATCTCCACAAACACTTTCAGTGGAGAGCACCTAAAGAAGTACTACGTATAAGAAGAAAGCACAAGCAAAAGACCATATCCTTAGTTTCATATTTCCCATTTTGCGTGTTCCAGCTTTCCAAATTTTCAAAAAAACAACTTTTGAGAAGGAGAACTCACGAAGTTACTCCAACTCTACAACTATCTTTGATTCCTACAAAGGATGTCTTGGTGCACCAAGGCATCCCACGTGTACAAAAACATGCATGCTCCTAAGGGAGTACAAGTTACTCAAAAGTATTTTCCAGTGAATGTAGTGGTATAATCACAAGGTTATCCTTACACAGATACGACTTCAAGTCAATGACAGGTTCGACGCCCCCAAGAGCGTATCTTGAGAGTAGTTATTACACTACGTCATTCGATGCCCCCAAGAGCGTATCTTGAGAGTAGTGTTCATACTACGACCTTCGACGCCCCCAAGAGCGTATCTTGAGAGTAGTTATTACACTACGAATTCGACGCACCAAGAGCGTATCTTGAGAGTGGTTTCCAAAAACTACGAACTTCGACGCCCCCAGGAGCGTATCTTGAGAGTAGTGTTCATACTACGACCTTCGACGCCCCCAAGAGCGTATCTTGAGAGTAGTTATTACACTACGAATTCGACGCACCAAGAGCGTATCTTGAGAGTAGTTTCCAAAAACTACGAATTCGACGCCCCCAGGAGCGTATCTTGAGGTAGATTTGCAACCTACCAGATTCGACGCCCCCAAGAGCGTATCTTGAGGTAGAAAAAACACTACCAGTTCGACGCCCCCAAGAGCGTATCTTGAGGTAGATTTCAAACTACCAGTTCGACACCCACCAGGAGCGTATCTTTGGTCTAACTTGAGCCCTCCGGGAGCCTATCCTGTGAAACGTTAAGTGCCGTCCGAGAGCCTGTCTCGTGAACAGATTTCGACGCCCACCAAGAGCGTATCTTTGGTCTAATAGTACAACATATACCGTGTAAGGGGTATCAGAAGAGATCATCACACCATGCTTAGAAGGATACCATTCTTAGAAGGATACCATGCTTAGAAGGATACCATGCTCAGAAGGATACCATGAGAAAGAAATTTCTAAGTAAAGTAATGTGAAGAACAAGTAATGTTTTTTCTTTATGAAATGGCAGGTATGACATGAAGGAAAGCATGAAAGAAAGATAAATAAAGGAAACACACCAAGGGAAGGGTCCATAACCAAAGAGCCATACACAAGGCATAGGGAGACATCATGAAAAGAGATATAAGCACACGGCCATATATACAACGAGTAGAGACAAGTGTATCAGACAAAGATGGCAACACTAAGAAAGGTGGAGTTTTAAACTCTAAAGACAACCACAACTCACAAACACATGAGGCTACCACAAGAAATAGGGGTACTATCCCCTCATCTTCGCAATATGCTTAATAGCAAAGTCTGACAAATCACCAAGTCGAGAGAAAGGAAAGTCAGGAGCAATCATGTGAATACGCTCAAGAATCTCCTTCAAGGAAATACGTTTCGCCACAGAGCAGCGAACGTCGATAGCAGCCTGATAAGCGGAGGAGGCCATATACTCAGCAATGGCACACTCCTTCGCCTCCATACGACACATTTCCTCCAGAGAGATTAACTCAGCAGCCCGGAGTGTCTCATCACGATAAGACCTTTGTCTCAACGCCTCAACCTCTTCATTAAGAAGAGCAATGCGACCCTCCAAGTCTCGGCACCGCAAATCGGTGATGCGACTATGCTCCAAACAGCTAATAAGACTGGATTTAAGGGAGACACAAATGTGACTCTCCTCAGCAAGATCAATAGCAAGAGTGGATAAATTAACAAGGTCGGCCATACCCTACAACAAAAACAAAAGATGAGACGGATAACACACGGAGAAGAAATATGCTAAAGGATAAAACGGTTACATTACAGGAGCATAGCGAGCCAACACATCACGAGCCAACTCATATGTTGCCTCCGACCCTTTGGATAGGGACACACGATCGGCAGGAGGAACAGCAGACTGCAGAACACGAACTCCAACCTCAGGAGTTTGCAAAGAAGATTGGTTGTCAAAACGAGCCCCACGCCCATAATAAGGCGCCCACTCAGACCCAACAATTCCATCAACAGGTGGACGAGACAGCTCCTTCCGACTCAGACGCGGAAGACGAAGTCTACCTATAACAAAGCACAGAGTAAATACCAAGGTACACTAAGGAAACTCAGAGGCTCAAGGACTCACCAAACAAGGAAGAAGGAAAAGATGGCTCCCGGACCTTCGATTGGGGGGCATCAATATAGAAAGAAGATGGCACCCTAACGTCACCACCCTTACCTCCAGTTAGAGAACACCTCCCCGCACCATAGAAAACCGATCTTTTTACAATCGAAGGTCCGGTCCCAGAATTAACTACTCCCACACGTACTGGCCTCTTACTCCTCATTAATCATCGGAGAGTTCTGCTGATCGAAAAAACACAGGCTTAGCCTAAAGAAAACAGAAAGCGAACAATGGACAAGAGATACAAACTCATTCCCCTAAAAAGATGGACACAAGGTCAAAAGACAAGAATAGAAAGACGACAAGAAAGACCCCACCAGCCAACAGGCAGAAGCAGGGGGGCAGGGGGAGATAGTAATAACCCCCAGCATAAGGAGACCCCACCAGCCAACAGGCAGAGGCAGGGGAGCAGGGGGAGATAGTAATAACCCCCAGCATAAGGAGACCCCACCAGCCAACAGGCAGAAGCAGGGGGGCAGGGGGAGATAGTAATAACCCCCAGCATAAGGAGACCCCACCAGCCAACAGGCAGAAGCAGGGGGGCAGGGGGAGATAGTAATAACCCCCAGCATAAGGAGAGAGACACCACTGGCCAACTAGCAGAGACTGGGGGCAAAAGGAGATAATTATAATCCCAATAGGGAGGACTTCGCCCGCCAGTAAGCGGAAGCATGAAGGTAAAAAGATGAAAAATGACGAACCAAATAGGACTACATCACCAGGAAGACATACAAATCAAGAACGAGACAAGTAAGGAAACGATTGAAGGAGAAGCAGAATTAAGTCCCTCAAGAGCAACACTCACACAAGAGAAGAAACACGTACCTCAATACAACACCCGCCCCGAGAAGTAAGTCCGACTGGAAATTCCACCGTCAAAAAGAAAAGAAGGGAAGAGAACAACGAGAATGAGGTAATCACTTGCCCTTTTATAGCACAAAGGATTAGGGTTTTTCTAAAGTCGCTAAATCAACACCGTTGAATTTTAGAAAAGAAAATTTCAAGGGACAAGATTCAAAAACTAGTTCCCGTTAACCACGGTTAAGCTCATACTCACCATAGTTAACATCCCCTAAGGTTTATTTCCTAGTATTCCATACTTAGAAAAAAAATATTGGCCAAAATTAAATTTTTCCTCACGTAGATAGAATCCCGGCACGAAATTGAAGCATAAGTTATTTAGTTGCATTCATATCACACCCCTGTGCAAGTGTGTATTTTTTGAGTATGCATCTATAGCAAGGATAAGTTTATTACTCCCACCTCAGACGGACGCGTGCCTAGGCACACGTCCGCGCTACACTGACGTTTACAATTCCTCTATCTCATAAGGCAGGGGGCAGAGTCAGAGGCACGTATCTAAGGGTAAGCGAGCATTCAGACAAGAAGGTAAAATCCCGGTTTCAAATTGCGTGTGTCATACCATCCTAAAATAGAGTCAATCAAGGGTTAGGCCATTGGTTGACTCGGGGGCATGTGATGGATATACGCCCAATTTGAACCCGTTGACTTCCAAACCGTTATATTTTTATCGTCCCATTAACGTTTGTAAATCGAAACTTCAACCCGAACACTTCACGAGAACATCAACGGCTCGGACGGGGCCGAAGCGCCCGTCCGGCCAAGGAAAACTCGCCTAGGTGAGGTTGGGTGGCCACACCCGACCTCCCCTAGGAGAGATCAGGTCAGCCAACCCGATCTCTCCTAGGGGAGATCGGGTGGACCAACCCGATCTCTCCTAGGGGAGATCGGGTGGACCAACCCGATCTCTCCTAGGAGGGATGGGGTTGGCCAACCCCATCCCCCCTAGGAGGGGTTGGGTGCCCTCACCCAACCCCTACCCTTGGGGGTCGGATTTCTCCCCCCCCAAGGGCCCCTGCGCCATTTTCGGACACCCACACCCGGTTCACGTCGCCTACCTTCTCCGTATCCTAAGGTCTTAATTATGTGCTTAAAGGTTAATTAATTGTGTTTAAAGGTTAACGATGTCATTAAGCCATCTTAATGACACCGTTGCCTATAAATACCCCACCTTCACAACTCATTGGATCATCTGGGCAATTTGGATTATTTTGCTCTGACCTCTCTCTAGTTTATCTCTCTAAGAAGAATACTGACTTAGGCATCGGAGAGGGTTCACCAGGCACCACCCCCCCCCTCCGTGTCTGGTACTGCCCCTTCTGCAGGGTAGAAGGAGAGAAGAAGCAAAGGAAGGAAGGAAGGAAGGAAAGGCATAGGCTAAGACAGGGCAACTCAGGAATACCGGATCACACACATCCCCAGTAAGGAGTGAGATCAAAGCCGACCACCCGTTGACCTAGATCTCATAACCTAACACTGGGCAAGAGGTCCCGATCTTGGACCCTGAAGGAAGAGATGGTGATCTCCTTCTCATCGGAGGACCTCATAGGCGTGGAGACTCCGCACGACGATGCCCTGGTGGTAACCTTGGATGTAGATGGGTTCGAAATGAAGAGAATCCTAATCGATGGAGGGAGCTCCTCCGACATTCTATTCATGGACGCGCTAGAAGCTATGGGGGAAACGAAGAAAGATCTTGTTGGATCACGGGCGAAGCTCCGTTACGTCCTTGACGGAAAGCTTGGACTCCTGGGCTCCGCGTAATCCTGCAAAAGGGGATGACCTGGGTGGTGACCCATAATCCCTCTCCGATGCTTAAATGAGTATGTGATCAATGGGGTGGTAAGCAATAGTCTAAGTTCGTATTAGATGATTAGGGTTTTCTGAGGTAACTTCCTCCTTTATATAGGAGGGGAAGTTACTCAGTTACCTGTGGCCATGATTGGCCGTTTTGCCCACGATTCCGTGTATCTCGCCACGATTTCGTGTATCTCGTTAGGGATTCCGTAGATTTCGCCCCACGCTCCGCGTATCTTACCCATACTCCGCGTATATCGGGCACGCCCTGCGTATCTCGGGGGGCTTATCTATATCTTTAACCGTCTCCCACTACTCTATCTAGTAGGCGGGTTTCTCGGTCTTTGTCCTCTGATCACAAGTCACGACTCCTGTCGGGGACTCCAGAGTTGTCTCATTCTAGGTCACCACCCAGGACCTTCAGTCTCTACGGGACAGGTCCAGCCTCTGCGGGGCCTTGTTGTCGGGGCCTTTACTAAGGCATATCGGGGCCTACTCAGAGGCTTCTCATCGGGAGCATTCAGCTCATACATCGGGACCGCTAAAGTCGGGACCCTTCATGCTGGGCCTCTGGGCCTTCTAGGCTTTTTACGAGGCCTACTGGACCTACTCGCCGTCCATTGGCTGTTAACGGGGCTAACGATTACATCGGAACCCATCATTTGCCCCCAAGACATGGGGGACTTTTAGTTCGTCATGTCTTTTAATTCCGCTCTTCTGACCTCGTTGCCGGAGGTTTTTGTTTTTATACCTTCCAATACCACCGTTGGAGGCCTTTGTTTTCATACCTTCCGATACCACCGTCGGAGGCTTTTGTCTTCGTACCTCCCGATGCCACCGTCGGGGGTTTCTGCCTTGCGTGTGATCGCTGCGTAACAGAGTCTCTTACTCATGATTGCCTTGGGCCCACCAGGCCCCACGGGCAGTTGCCAAATCCGAGGGGACTCCTCAGTTACTGTGGCATTAAATGCCTAGGGATAAGGAAACGACGTTTAAACCAGCGTGACTGCTGTTTTCTGAAAAAGCAACTGTGACATCACACACGTCCCTTCCGTGCCTATGATCTCGGCGATTAAGATCGTGTCGTTTCCTCTTCAACGGTGCAGATCAAGCCTATCCAGCTGTCTCCTCCGTACCGTCTCCATAATTTCAACGATTGTGATTGAATCGTTTCATCTTCAATGGTCAAGATTGAGTCTCTCCAATTATCCTTTTGCTTATAAAAGCTAAAACCCTGGTGCTATTCACTTCTTCTGCACTCTCTCGATTTCAGCCATCTTTGCATCCAAAGCTTCCTCTCCAAGCTCTTCCTGGTGTTCAAGTGGTCCAAGGCCTTCAACCCTTCCGATCTTCCTTCACCTTACTTCTTCGACCACCGATCATGTCTGGTAAGGACTTTCTTCTAAGTTTTCATGATTTACTTACTGTTTATTCTTCTTTTCTCAAATCCTTTTGTTTGCAATCGTTCTAGACGAAGCTAGTTCTGAGGTTAGGGCTCCTTTCGTTTTCGAGTTTGCTGTCAATGAGATATCTGAGGCTTCGTATGAGGCTGCTCTCAGAGAGGGGTGTATTACCTCGGATTGGGAGCCTCGCTTCCCATATGAGTCCCAAGCTGCTGTTAGAAGGAAGCACATTATTACGCCTCCTCGGGCAGGGGAGGTGTTCGTCTCCGCTGGACAAATAAGCGCGGGGATTCGGTTCCCCTACTGCGGAAATATGGTGGAGATGTGAAATTTCTACAAAACGCATCCCTGTACCTTCTCTCCACACGCCATCCGCGTGTGGAACGCCTTCCAACTCTTGTGTCACCGCCAGCAATGGACGTACAGTCTTCTGTTGTTTCGCACTTTCTACGGCATGAAGTGCAACAAAGCCGGTGTCTGCTCCTTCTCCCCCCGACTCCCCAAGTGGACAAAGGAGCAACTTTCACGTTTCGGCTGGGATAGCGAAACTTGGAAGTTCCACAAAGATCGGGTGCTGATTCGTGACTCTGGGTCCGACAACAGCGGATGGAAGAAGTATTACTTCTTCGTCCAGCACAGCTCTGTTCCATGGCCCCGATGGGAGGTCGTGGCGGACCCTGCCCCCAAGCTCCAGGACTACACTGAGGATGACCTCAACACCCTCCAGATGGTTCAACTCTACCGCTGGGGAGACAACTTCATACCCCTTGATGCTAACAGGCTCCTGGAGAAGAACCTGATAACTATCGGAGTCCGACTCCTTGACTCTGTTTCCAAAGATTTAGTCATCTGGGTAATATTTCTAACTATTTTATTTTTACCTTTGCAGCCAAGAAAGCTTCTCTGTTGACTCATCTCATTCTGAAGCAGGGCGAGACTGATGCCGTCCAGAGTGGCTCCCGGCGGAAGCGCAAGCTGGTGAAGAAGGGTGCTTCCTCCTCCACTCCCTTATCTGCTGCTCCTCCTACCGACGAGCAAGTCGGGGCCAAGAAGGCCAGGCGGGAGGAGATAGATCGGGCCTTCGGGGCCACCACCGTCGAGGAAGGTAAGCGCGTTCGTCGTGCAATTAATCAATATAAAAAATTAGTCCCCAAGGAGTTTATCCCCGCTGATCGGAAAACACGGGTTCAAGAGATCAAGTACATCCTTCGAGGAGAAATTCCCCACGTTCTTGAGGCAGGATATTACAACGTCCTTGGGAAGAATAGACATTTTGATCGTCAAATCATCTGGTGCCCTGAAGGTACTCTTCCTAACTTTATCCGTCCCGCCACCGCAGGTCCCTTGGAGACTCCTGCCCCAACGGAGGCTATCGTTCCGGTGGAGACTGCAGCTCCGCAAGAACAGATGCTGGAGGACACCCCGGCGGGAGCTCAGTTCCGCCAGGTGACCGATTTGGAAGCTTCTCCTTCTGTCGAGGAGCGTGAAGAGGGGGGCCTGCTTCCTCGCGGCAGGTCAGGGTCCAGGAACGTGAGGCCCGCTGTTAGGGACGTGTCCCAGAGTCCTCCTCCTGTTCTTCGCACTCCAACCCCTGAGCCGCCAGCGGAGGTGGCTCCTCCTGCTGAAAGTTCCGGGGTCATCCCCCCTCTCCCCGTGGATGAAAACCTTTACAAGGTTTTCACCCCCGATGAGGGGATGATGCCTTGGAACCCGATCGAGTCTCTCCGAGGGGTTCCACTTCGGCGGGGAGAGCTTGATCCTGGACTGGCCCTGCATCTGCTGGCGGGGTCCGTTCCTCCAGCCTTGAGGCGGCCCCTGTCCTTTGCGCGGGAGGACCTTGAGGGGGAGATCCGCGACATGGCCATCCGTCGGATGGAGGTGAAACTTCTATCCTTGTTTTGTTTTCTTCATTACTCTTATCTTCGATTGCTTATGTCTTGATCTTATCCTTTCCTTCTTTTAGGACACCGCGAACCAACAGCGCTGCTTCGGCCTTATCCTGGCCCTGAAGGGTGCTTTGGAGGCGGCGGAGGCCCAGTCGAACCCTGATGCTTTAGCCAAGCTTCAGGTAGAACTCGACGAGGCTGTAGCGGCCAAGAACAAGATGGCCAAGGAGAAGGCTCTCCTCGATGATTTGTCCTCCAACCTGCTCAAGAAGGTTCACGATCATGAGGCTGTCATGCGTCGGGAGCGGAAGATGGTCCAGGCGGACCAGCAGCGGAATGAGGAGGAGAAGAAGCAGCTAATCCATGAGAAAAACGTCTTCGCGGATCTCCTCGCGGAGGCCAAGGCGAAGTTTGAGGCGGAGAGGGCTGAGTTCTCTGCCAAGCTGTCTGAGGCAAAGGCTCAGGGCCTCGAGGAGGGCCACCAGCGGGGCTTCGAGGAGGGCCGCCAGCGGGGCCTCGAGGAGTATCGGGACTCTGAAGAATTCAAGGTGGCTGCTGTAGAGTTCTGTAAGTCCGAGGTGGAGAACGTTCTGTTCAATGCTGTCGAAGAGCTCTACACAGCATACGAGGATTCCATTGACTTCAAGAGGTCCAAGACCCTCGCCCCCTTCGCGGAGAAATACTTCAACCTCCCCGCGGAGAGTGAAGAGGCCGCTGCCATGGACCCGACTCCGCCAGCTGCGGAGCCTTCCGCCCAGGCCCCTCCAAACTCCGTTCCCTCCGATGCTGCTGAGGATCCACCTTCCCACAAGGACCAAGCTTAATGCTTACATCTTTTAGTCCTTGTTGTCTTTCTCCTTTGTCTCTTGTATCGAACCTCTTTGGCCTTCTGGCCCTTATATAAGTAGTTTTCTTTTCATCTGTTTTGGCATCGATATTCGTTTGCACTTTAACTAAAGCGGCTCTAAAGTCGTTACTCAGAACGTTCCGGTGCGCCATAAAAATGACTTCATACGTCCCTCCGACGCTTTACTCGAGACTTCACCACTTAAGGTTTCTCATCCAATCGGGACCTCGCCACTTAAGGCTTCTTGTCCAAAATCGGGACTTCGCCACTTAAGGCTTCTCGTCCTATCGGGACTTCGCCACTTAAGGCTTCTCGTCCAAAATCGGGACTTCGCCACTTAAGGCTTCTCGTCCCTGCCTTTCAAGGCTATTTTCACACCCCTTAGGGCTTTTACTGCGTCTCTACCGGACGGCTTAATCGTACCCTTTAAGGCTTTTTGCCGCATCATATAGACGACTTACGCAGACCTGTCTAAGGCTTTACCGTACCCGTTAAGGCTTTTGGCCGCATCATATAGACGACTTACGCGGACCCATCCGGGCCTTTTCGTACCTAGGCTTTTGGTTGCATCATATAGACGACTTACGTGTACCCCGTAGGGCTTTTGTCCGTACCTGTTAAGGCTTTTGGCCGCGTCATATAGACGACTTACGCATCCCCTGCGGGGCTTTCATCGTACCTCGGAAGGCTTTTGTCGCGTCACTCAGGACGTCTTACTAACAGTTAGAATAAATTTGAAAGCAATTTGATCGGAAGGCAATTTCTTTATTCATAAATAACTCAAAATAGGCTTACATCGGATCTCATTGATAGACAATTTGCGCCCTTCACGGCGGCTTAATATCAAACATGATACTTCTTCAAATGTTCGCCACTGAAGGAATGCTTCAACGTCTTGCCTTCGAGATCCTCTAACTTGTATGCATTGGGCACTGGCATCCCTACGATCTTGTAAGGTCCTTCCCATTTTGGTGACAGCTTGTTGATTCGATCTTGATGAACAAACTCATTCCTCCGCCAGACAAGTTCTCCCACGAAGAATTGTCGGGACCTGACACGCCGATTATAATATCGGGCTGTTGCCAGACGCATTCGGGCCTGGACTTCATGAGCCTTCCATCTCTTCTCCTCGAGTAGGTCTAAGTCCAGACGTCTCATTTCCTCATTTGTCAGAGGCTCGTAATATTTCGCGCGGTGGGACGCCACCGCTATCTCCACGGGAGCAACTGCCTCCGTGCCATAAACCAGGCCAAACGGAGTTTCTCCTGTTGATTGCTTGGGTGTCGTTCTCACAGCCCATAGCACATTCTCGAGCTCATCCAGCCAATGGCCCTGCAAGGCGTAGACTCTCTTCTTCAAGCCATCCATCACGATCTTGTTGGCTGACTCTACCTGGCCATTGGTCTGAGCGTGGCGGACTGAAGCAGTCCGATGCTCAATGTTTAATTCTTCCAGGTACTCCTTCAACTGAGCCCCATTGAACGGAGGGCCGTTGTCGCTGATCAACACTCGCGGGACTCCTTACCGGGATATGATCTGAGTCTGAAGGAACTTGAGGACCTGCTGCCCCGTCGTTCTAGCCAATGCTTTAGCCTCTATCCATTTTGAGAAGTAGTCGATAGCCACGAGTAAGTACTTGCACTGACCTCTCGCTTGGGGAAGTGGTCCCACCAAGTCAATTCCCCATTGCGCGAAGGGCCATGCACTCCTGATGGGCATTAGGTCCGCGGCGGGAGCCACGATATTTGGGGCGTACCTCTGGCATGCATCACAGGATCGGACCATCGCGGTCGCTTCTTTGTTCATCGAGGGCCAATAGTAGCCTAGGTTCAATGCCTTCCTTACCAGAGATCGGACTCCTTCATGGCAGGCCGCGACTCCTTCATGTAACTCCCTCAGGATCCGATTTGTGTCAGGCTCTGCTACGCATTTTAGAAAAGGATTTACGTACCCTTTTTTGTACAACTGGTTGTCCACCATTGCATAGTTGTCCGCAATTCGCCGTATCCTGACAGCTGCCACGTTGTCATCGGGGAGTACCCCCGTAGTTAGGTACGTAACCATCGGGGTCATCCAAGTGGACTTCTCATCTTCCTCTGATCCTGTCTCAATAGCACAGATCTCCGCCGGATCAATGTCTGAGATAATCACCTTCTCTAGGAAATGCACCTTCCGATTCTCCTCGGGGGCCATTCCCAGGGCAAACTTGCTCAAGGCATCTGCTTCCGCGTTCTCTTCCCTCGGGATCGCCTCGATATCAAAGCTTTTGAAGCTTCCCTTCAAAGTCTGCACCTCGTGCAAATATTTCTTCATTGTCGGGTTCTTAGCTTCATAGTTCCCCTGGACTTGATTTACAACCAAGCTAGCGTCGCATTTCACCTTTAAATGGTCAACCCCCGTACCCTTGGCAATCTTAAGGCCTGTCATGAGAGCCTCATACTCCTCTCGAGGATCAGTATCAGTCTGAAGGACAGTCATGGTTTCCCTCCTTCTTCGTCGGGTGGCGTTAACGTAGCATTTCCGCGATGCCACCTGGTCACCCTTAACTTCTCCGACCCCATTATCAGTCGGGAACTTCATCTTCTGGTGGACCGTCGAGGCGACTGCCATAAGAGGGTTGATGGTGGTCCTCCCGATGATCGCGTTGTTTGCCCCCGCGGACTCCACGACGACGAAATCCACGTTTCGCTTCTCCATTTTCCAGCCACTACCAAACTCTACTGGTAAGGTAATCATTCCCAACGGGTAGGAAGTGGAGCCAGAGAATCCCACCATCGGGAAGTCCACCTGCGTCAGGTCCTTCTTCGTCTTTCCCATGGCTTCCAGAGCGTCCATGAAAAGAATATCGGAGGAGCTCCCTCCGTCTATCAGGATCCGCTTCATCTCGAATCCGTCCACGTCCAGGGTCACGACCAGGGCGTCATCGTGAGGGCTCTCTACGCCCACTAGATCCTCCTTCGAGAACGAAATTACCATTTCCTCCTTCAGGGTCCACGACCGGGACCGTTTGCCTAGCACCACCGCGGCAGATATGCGGGAAGCGTAGTTCTCCCGAGAGGCAGAGGTATCTCCTCCCGCCGCCATTCCTCCATGGATGACGTTGATAGTTCCGCGCCTCTCCTTACGGGTACCTGAACCCGAGGCCTCATGTTCGACCTTCTTCTTCTTCGGGGATCGATCGCGGGACTTGGAACGGGATCGTGACCGACTTCTGGAACGGGATCGGCACCGACCCTTCCCGACGAACTCTTTCAGCTTTCCCTTCTGTATCAGCTTTTCAATCTCCTTCTTCAGCTTCCGACAGTTCTCAGTGTCGTGACCATTGGCTCGATGGTAGCGACAGTAACGGTCAGGACTGCCTCCTAGGAATTCGCCTTCTTTTCTCGGGGGGTATCGAGCGAGACCCTCTCTGTCCATCACAGCTAACACAGAGGTCATCGAGCTATTGATGGGAACAGCCCGACCCTCTCGGTTGTCCTTCCTCGGAGGACGCTTGTCTTCTCTTTTATCGGGACGACCACGGTTCTTACTTCCCTCCGACTTGTCGCTCCCTTTGCGATCGTCCGACAGCCTGGACGATGGCTTTCCTCTTCCCGACTTCGGGGGATCGAGTTCTCCAGCAGCAATCTTCGACTCCTGGACGTCGATTTGCTGTTTCACCCTCGCTTGCAGGGCTTCCATACTCCATACGGCTTTCGCAGCTACGCTGTGCATCAGATCGGAGCCGTATGGAGCGCTTAAGTTCCGCAGGAAAGTGCGGATGGTCTCACCCTCCGAAATTTCTTCATCAATCTCCGCGGCACTAGCAGTGAATCGCTGGTAGTAGTATGCCAACGATTCGTCGGGCCTCTGCACCACCTGAGTCAAGGATCTCACGCTCTTCAGAAGACGCCTTCGACCTTGATACTGCTTGATGAAGCGGTCGTGCATATCGGCCCAGCAGGTGATGCTTCCTGGAGGGAGGCTGAAGAACCAAGTCATGGCCCTTTCTCCCAGGGTTATCGAGAACAATGAGCATATGAGATCATCGTTCGATGTTCGTCCCATACAGGCCTGGACATGCCTCTGCACATGGCGAACTGGGTCCCCCTCACCATCGTACTCCTTGATGGTCGGAATACCCAGCCCAGGCGGGGCTACGGTATCGATCAGCCGCGGCACGAAAGGATGGCTGGACCGATCCCTCAGCTCCGATGTCATCTGCTTCTGATCACCCATGCAGATGCTCACGATCTTCACCACCTGATCGGGGGTGATGGGGCCATTCAAGGGAATGGTTCTATTTTGCACCGGTCCCGGGCCGTCAACCACGAACTTCTCCGGGTGTGCTGGTTCCTTACCCTTGCTCCTGGGCGGAACCTCCTGTTCCTCGGGGTCCACCCTCGGCGGAGGTGGTGGTAGTTCTTCTCGCGGAGGCAACTCCTCCCCTCTCCTGGTGGCCTCTCTCTTATCCAGCAAGGCCTCCATGGCGGCCAAGAATATGGGCATAGCCTCCGCTACCGCCTTGGCCAACTCCGAGTTCGAAGACGACCCTTCTTCCCTCCGCGGGACTCCTTCTCTTCCATGGCCCACCGGGTTTGGGGGAGCCTCATCTTCCTCCCTACGCGGGACATCCTGCCTGTTCGTTTCAGCGTCTCGGACTGAGACCTCATAGCCATCACCTTGCCCCCCTGTCTGGGAGAGAGCAGGGTTCTCACCTTGTTCAGCAACGCGTTTTGGCAACGGGGAGTTCACAGTTCCTGCGGGACGAGAACTGCCAGCCTGAACTTGCTTCTTCTTGCCACCACCGGCCATTGATCTGGTAGAAGTTATCTTTACTTTTCGTAAGTTTCCCACAGACGGCGCCAATGTTGGATCACGGGCGAAGCTCCGTTACGTCCTTGACGGAAAGCTTGGACTCCTGGGCTCCGCGTAATCCTGCAAAAGGGGATGACCTGGGTGGTGACCCATAATCCCTCTCCGATGCTTAAATGAGTATGTGATCAATGGGGTGGTAAGCAATAGTCTAAGTTCGTATTAGATGATTAGGGTTTTCTGAGGTAACTTCCTCCTTTATATAGGAGGGGAAGTTACTCAGTTACCTGTGGCCATGATTGGCCGTTTTGCCCACGATTCCGTGTATCTCGCCACGATTTCGTGTATCTCGTTAGGGATTCCGTAGATTTCGCCCCACGCTCCGCGTATCTTACCCATACTCCGCGTATCTCGGGCACGCCCTGCGTATCTCGGGGGGCTTATCTATATCTTTAACCGTCTCCCACTACTCTATCTAGTAGGCGGGTTTCTCGGTCTTTGTCCTCTGATCACAAGTCACAACTCCTGTCGGGGACTCCAGAGTTGTCTCATTCTAGGTCACCACCCAGGACCTTCAGTCTCTACGGGACAGGTCCAGCCTCTGCGGGGCCTTGTTGTCGGGGCCTTTACTAAGGCATATCGGGGCCTACTCAGAGGCTTCTCATAGGGAGCATTCAGCTCATACATCGGGACCGCTAAAGTCGGGACCCTTCATGCTGGGCCTCTGGGCCTTCTAGGCTTTTTACGAGGCCCACTGGACCTACTCGCCGTCCATTGGCTGTTAACGGGGCTAACGATTACATCGGAACCCATCAGATCTGAAGGAGGCAAACTTCCCGATGGTCGGGTTTTCTGGCTCAACTTTCTACCCGCTGGGAGTAATCACCTTACCAGTGGAGTTTGGTAGCGGGTGGAAGTCAGAAAGGAGGAATGTAGAATTTGTCGTGGTTGATTCTGCGGGGACCTACAACGCAATTATCGGGAGAACCACCATCAATCCCCTGATGGCGGTTGCCTCGACGGTACACCAGAAGATGAAGTTCCCGACCGATCACGGAGTCGGGGAGGTCAAAGGCGACCAGGTGGCTTCCCGAAAATGATATGTTAATGCCACCCGGAGAAGGAGGCGAGAGGCTATGACTGTCCTCCAGACAGACACAGATCCCAGAGAAGAGTTTGGGCGTCCCGCCCCCGTAGAAGATCTGAAAGAAGTCGAGATCGACGGACCCCAGAGGAAGGTGAAAATCGGGTCTGCTCTAACTGAGGAGACAGCCCAAAAATTGGTGGAATTGCTGAAAGAGTTCAAGGAGCTGTTTACCTGGTCCCCCAGCGATATGCCAGGAATCAGCCCCGACGTGATCGTGCACGAGCTGAAGATAGACCCCGCGATCAAGCCTATCACGCAGAAGAGGCGTCCGATGGGCACGGATAAGAAGATCGCGATCCAGCAGGAGGTGGGCAGGTTGCTCGATGCTGGTTTCATTAAGGAACTCCGATTCCAGACTTGGGTCGCCAACCCAGTGCTGGTAAAGAAGACTAACGGGAAGTGGCGAATGTGCGTGGACTTCCGCGACCTGAACAAGGCTTGTCCAAAGGATTGCTATCCACTCCCGAGGATTGACCAGCGGGTGGATGCCACATCGGGACATGAGCTGCTGAGTTTCATGGATGCATATTCGGGCTACAACCAGATCAAGATGGCCAAGGAAGACGCCCCTCACACTGCGTTTTATGCAGACAGCGACATCTATCACTACGATGTCATGCCTTTTGGGTTGATCAACGCCGGGGCAACCTACCAGCGGATGGTGAACAAACTGTTTGGGGATATGCTGGGAGAAACCATGGAAGCCTACGTGGATGATATGCTGGTGAAGTCCCGACAATCCGAGGATCACGTGCACAACCTTACCATGGCGTTTGAGCGGATGAGGCTTCATCAAGTTCGCCTGAACCCGACGAAATGCGCCTTCGGAGTCCACTCAGGGAAGTTATTGGGCTTCATGGTGAGCCAAAGAGGAATTGAAGTGAACCCTGAGAAGCTGAGGGCAATCGAAGAGATGAAGTCTCCGATAAACCATCGGGAGGTGCAAGTACTGAATGGCCGACTAGCTGCAATGAACCGCTTCCTGTCCAAAGCCAGCGACCGATCAATGCCGTTTTTTGAAGTCTTGAGGGCCAACAAAAAATTCGAATGGACCGCCAAATGTGAAGAGGCATTCCAAGCACTAAAGCAGCACCTTCGCACACTCCCGCCGCTGGCAAAACCGGTTCCAGGCGAGCCGCTCTTCCTTTATTTGGCTGTTTCTGAATTTGCCATTAGCTCTGTGTTAGTAAAGGTTGTCGAGGGTAATCAAGTCCCCGTCTATTATGTAAGCAAGGCATTTGCCAAATCTGAATTGAACTTTCCCGCCGTTGAGAAGTACCTCTTTGCATTGATAATTACTGCTCGGAAGCTAAGGCCATATTTCCACGCACACGAGATCACTGTGCTAACAAACCAGCCTTTGAAGCATTTTTTGAACCGACCAGATGCGTCGGGGAGATTGGTGAAATGGGCAGTGGAGCTCAGTGAGTTTCGAATACACTTTGCTCCAAAAACGGCCATCAAGGGCCAGACATTGGCGGACTTTATAGCAGAATCTACAGCCCCCGATCTAGAAGAAACGGGCCCTGTAGAGGGGGCAACCATGGAGGTCCCGACAGAAGAACAACCAGAGAGGGCAGAGCAATCAGAACAGCCAAACAAAGAAAATATCTGGGAAATGTACACGGATGGCTCCGCAAGTTCAGACGGATCAGGAGCGGGCTTCTTGTTGATACCACCGGGTGAAGGTGAACCGCTCCGATATGCCTTGGCTTTAACATTCAAGGCAACAAATAACGAAGCGGAGTATGAAGCTCTTATCACGGGCCTAAAAATCGCCAAAGGCACTGGAATCAATCACTTGAGAGTGAAGTGCGACGCGGCGTTAATCGTGAACCAGGTTCAATGGCGATACGAAGCAAGGAGCCCGATAATGAAGAAGTATCTGCGAGAGGTACAAACCCTGAGAGAGAGCTTCAAAAGTTTCGATATCGAGGCTATCCCGAGGGAGGAGAACGTAGAGGCAGACGCCTTGAGCAAATTTGCCCTGGGGGCACCCTTAGAAGAAAATCGGAAGGTGCACTTCCTGGAGAAGGTGATCCTGTCAAACATCGACCCCACGCAGGTGTGCACCATTGAAGCAAAATTGGAGGAGGAGCCCACTTGGATGACCCCGATAGTCGTGTATCTAACTACGGGGGCAGTCCCTGAGAATAAGGTAGCAGCAGACAGGATCTGTCGGATCGCGTCTAATTATGTGATGCTGGACAATCAGCTGTACAAGAAGGGCTGGTTCTCGACTCCGTACCTGAAATGTGTAGCAGAACCCGACACCAATCGAATCCTGAAGGAAATGCATGAGGGGATCGCGGCTTGTCACGAAGGGGCCCGATCCATTTTGAGGAAGGTGTTGAACTTAGGCTACTATTGGCCCACGATGAACAAAGAAGCAACGGCGTTGGTCCGATCATGCGACGCGTGCCAGAGGTACGCCCCGAGTATCGTGGCTCCGGCTGCTAACTTGACATCCATCAAGAGCGCTTGGCCCTTCGCGCAGTGGGGCATCGACTTGGTGGGGCCTCTTCCACAAGCACAAGGACAATGTAAGTATTTACTTGTAGCTATCGATTATTTTTCGAAATGGATAGAGGCAAAGGCATTGGCCAGAACAACGGGGAACCAGATCGTCAAGTTCCTCCAAACCCACATCGTGTCCAGATACGGGATTCCTAAGGTGGTGATCAGCGACAATGGCCCACCGTTTAACGGCTCTCAGGTGAGGGAGTATCTGGAAGAACTAAACGTTGAGCATCGGACCGCCTCCGTACGCCATGCTCAGACCAATGGTCAGGTGGAGTCAGCCAACAAAATCGTGATGGATGGCCTGAAGAAGAGGGTCTATGCCTTGAAGGGCAAATGGCTGAACGAACTGGAAAATGTACTTTGGGCTGTTAGAACGACACCCAAACGATCAACAGGGGAGACTCCGTTTGGCCTTGTTTATGACACGGAAGCTGTCGCCCCTGTGGAGGTAGCTGTGGCATCCCATCGGATGAGATATTACGAGCCCCTAACAAACGATGAAGTGAGGCGTCTGGACTTGGACCTCCTTGAAGAAAAGAGGCGGGAGGCCGATGAAGTCCAAGCACGAATGCGCTTAGTGACGGCCAGGTACTATAATCGCCGAGTGAAGTCCCGACAGTTCTTCGTCGGGGAGCTGGTTTGGCGTCGCAACGAGTTCACCCTTTTGGACCGAATCAACAAAATGTCACCAAAATGGGAAGGACCTTATAAGGTCGTGGGGATGCCAGCTCCTAACGCATACAAGTTGGAAGACCTCGATGGCAGAACGTTAAAGCATTCTTTCAGTGGCGAACACTTGAAGAAACACCATGCTTGAAGAAAGTCGCCTTAAGTGGTGCCCGATAAAGTCGCCTTAAGTGGTGCCCGAGAAAGTCGCCTTAAGTGGTGCCCGATGTAAAATCGCCTTAAGTGGTGTATGCTGTTTATCGTTTAATTCGATGTAAGCTTATCTTACGCCAAATAATAAAGAGGTTGCTTCCAAAATAAGAGTTGTTCTTAGATTTATGCTAAGTGTAAAAGTCGCCTTCAGTGGTGCACGATGAAAGTCGCCTTCAGTGGTGCACGATGAAAGTCGCCTTCAGTGGTGCACGATGAAAGTCGCCTTCAGTGGTGCACGATGAAAGTCGCCTTAAGTGGTGCACAATACTTAGGTTTATTCTAAGTATCCGAAAGTCGCCTTCAGTGGTGCACGATGAAAGTCGCCTTAAGTGGCGCACAATACTTAGGTTTATTCTAAGTATCCGAAAGTCGCCTTCACTGGTGCGCGACGAAAGGCGCCTTCAGTGATGCACGATATTAAGTCGCCTTAAGTGGTGCGCGATCTTTAGGTTTATCCTAAGTAACGGTTAAAATCGTCTTAAGTGATGCACTCGATATTAAGTCGCCTTAAGTGGTGCAAGTTATTAAATCGTCGGGAGGACGTCTGAGAAATTCGTAAGTATCGAAGTTTCGACTGCCAAGAACTAAGTCGTCTTAAGTGACGCACTCAAGGTTAAGTCGCCTTAAGTGGTGCAAGTTGTTAAATAGTCGGGAAAGACGAAAGACAACAAAAGATCGGAATTAAAGGAGTCTAATATTGATAAAGGGCTCGAAGGCCCGACGACGACGCAAGAGAAGAAAATACAAGGACTCTGAAAGATAAAAGCATTCAAGCTTGGTCCTTGTCAGCAGCAGAGGGGTCCACAGGATTGGCTTCGGGAGGATTGGCTATCGGGGCGTTGCACTTGGAAGCTCAGAGGCATCCTCGAAAATTACAGGGGTACTCCCCCCATCACTCTCCTCGGAAAGAGCAAAGTACTTCTTCGCAAAGGGAGCGAGGGAAGGAGACTTGTCGAAATTGATGGCGTCCCCGTACTCCAGGTGGAGCTCCTCAACGGCGTTGAAGAGAGTGTTATCCACCTCCGCGCCAAAGAACTTCATGGCGTCAGCTTGGAAGCCCTCCGACCTTCGATAGTCCTCCCGACCCTTGGCCTCCGCTTCGGCCAGCCGTGCCGGGAACCCCGCGATCAGCTCCTCCAGAGCCTTCTTCTCGAGGACCAGCTGGTCCTCGGCGGCCTTCTTCTCCTGGGTCAGCCGATCCACGAGAGCCCCCCGCTCTTGCCGCTCTTGCCTCAAGAGCCCCTCGAAGTCCGCGATCTGCTGCTGAAGGCCCCGAATCTTCTCATTGAGGGCAGCCAGCTCTTTGGCCAGCTTCCCCCGCGAAGACTGGGAGGCCTTGAGATCCGCCTGAAGCTGCTCGCGGACTCCTCGGTCCCGCTCCCGGGCCTCATCATAGGCAATGACGTACCCGATGAGGCGGTTGTAATCCCCGAGCTCCTGCAATCAAAAGGAAAAAGTGTTAGAAGGACAAAAGACCCGATTTATCGATCAACAAGGAAAAAGCGAAGTTTCACCTCGATGCGGCGCACAGCCATATCCCTGACGTCCCGCTGCATATGCGTCCGATTGAGGTAGATCGGATGTCGCATAGAGGGCAGGATGGAACCCGCCAGCAGATGCAGGGCCAGCTCTTGGTCCTGTTCCCCTTGCGTGAGCGGGACTCCCTGGAGTGTCTGGATCGGAGCCCAGGGGGCATCGGCCTGTGAAGAGTTGAAGGGCCTGTAGAAGTCCCCATCAAGAGCCAGGGGAGAGATGGGACGGGGAAGAGAAGGGCACATCTCCGTCTCGGCCCGGACAGGGGAGGGAGAGAAGTCATGGATAGGAGAGAGCTCCCGCTGCTGTGGAGAAGACGAGGGAGGCAGCCCCTGAGGGGTTGGTTTCAAGGGGGATTGCCCCGCCTTCCGACGCTGTTGAGGGGGGTCAACCCCGCCGGTCTCCTCGGAGGAGTCCAGAGTCTCCACCTGGCAAAACTGTTCACCAGATGGTGCCTTCTCTCCAGCCGAGGGAGGCACCCCCGCTGAAGGCGGTGCATCTGTGGAAGCTGCAGCACCCGAGGAAGCTCCCGAGCGACCTGCACCTGGAGGATGAAGAGCTTCAGATAGGTAGTCAGGAAGTTCATCGGGATTCTTACACCATACGTCGGGAGACGTATTGATCCTTCCCGCGGTAATGATAGTAGCCTGCCTTCAAGACTCGGGGAGTTTCACCTCGAAGGATCCTTTTGACATCAGCAATTCGGCCCTTCTTGGTCGAGGAAATCAAGTCCGACGGAACCATCCTTTTATACGATTTAATAGCAAGTCGGAGTTGTTTACCTTCTTCAGCATTCTGAACCTCGAAGAGTTGGTCCAGATCCACCCGTGGCCGCTTGGGCTGCTCCGTTGAAGGAGACCCCGACCTTGCAGCAGCAGCCTTCTTGGCAGACTTCCTCTTCCGCGAGGGGCGGACAGCATCGGTCTCCCCCTGCTTAAGGAATAAATCGGTCAGCACAGACACCTTCTGGGCTGCAAACAATAAACGAAGAAAAAGTTAGAAATTTTACCCAAGGGACCACGCTAGAAGGGCCGTCGAAGAGCTGCCCCCCAGAGACAATACTGAGGAGTCGGACCCCGGTGTGCACCAGGTCCCGCTCCACCAGAGAGTTAGCATTGAGAGGAGTGTAAGACTCCCCCCAACGATAAAGCTGGATCAATTGAAGAGTCTCGAAGTCCTCATCATCATAGGAGTGGAAAGCAGGCGGAGGATCTGCTGCCACCTCCCACCGAGGCCAAGGAATAGAAGAATGTCGGATGAAGAAGTAGCTCCTCTTCCAGCTACTGTTGTCAGACCCTGTATCAATCAAGAGTCCCCGACCCTTGACCACCTTCCAGGTGTCACTGGTCCAACCGTGCCGGGCAAGCTGCTGCTTACTCCATTTGAGCATCCGAGGGTAGAAGGCGCAAACCCCCGCCTCGTTGCATTTCAGCCCGTAGAAAGTCCGGAAAAGCTGGAGGCTGTAGACCCACTTCTGTCGGAGACAGAGGACTTGAAAGGCGTTCCAGATGCGGATGGCATGAGGAGAGAAGGTAGTAGGGTGTGTTTGGTAGTGTTGGCACAGCTCGACCAGGTTACCGCAGAAGGGGAACCTGATCCCCGCTGATATTTGTCCCGTTGAGACAAATACCTCCCCTTTCTGGGGACGAGTAACCTCAGGGTCACTCGAGGGACGATGCCGAGGATAAGGGAAACGAGGTTCCCAGGTGAGGGTGATGCAACCCCCTCGGAGAGCTGCATCATAAGCAGTGGTGGAAATTTCATTTGGAGCATAGTCAAATTTAAAGGGTTTTCTCCCCTCGGAGCTGGAACCGCTGTCTGAAAAGCAACCAGGGCAAGAAAATACAGTGGGATTCTAAAAAAAAAAATTAAAAAGAAGGGGACAAACAAACAACGAAGAATGTTTCCTTACCAGACATGGTGGAGTAGAGGTTGATGAAGATGAACGAGATGTCGCCGGAAAGATGATCGGAGAAGACTCCAAGGATCTTCGAAAACACAGAGCTTGGAATTGCAGAGGAATCGCAGAGAGCTTTTGAGAATTCGAAGACGGTAAAAGTTAAATTGTGACTGTGGCTAGGGTTTTATAGTCGAAGAAGACGGTTGAAAGGACACTTTGATCCGAGTCGTCGAAGTCGAAGAGTCTTAATCTGGACCGTTGAGATGAAACGTGCAGAGGGACAACGGGCGTAATGATGAAACGGCCTGAAAAGCACTTTTCAGAAAAAGGACAGGCGCGAAAAATCAGGCACGTGGGTCGAAAACGTCACTCCATTATCTGCTGCATTTAATGCACTAGAGAACCGAAGAGACCTTTGGGATATAGCAGTTATCTACAAAACCCTGAGGAAACGTGGAGGAGAAGACTGATAAAACTGAGTAACTGAATCAATGAACAGATCCCCGACTCTAGTATTGGAAAATCGGGAGTTGGAAGACACGACGAACTAAAAGTCCCTCATGTCTTGGGGGCAAATGATGGGTCCGACTATAGCCGTCAGGCCCTTTAACGGCGAGGAAACGGCAAACAGGCCCACCAGGCCCAAAGTAAGGGTCAAGATGACCTAGGAGAAGGGTCCCGATGAAGGGAGTCCCGACGAAGCAAGGTCCCGACAGAGTCGGTCCCGACAGTGGAGCTGGAGGCTCCCGACGAGAAGCCTTTAAGTAGGCCCCGATGACGAATCCCTGAGAATGATTGGCCCTGTCACGATGACGAGGGGCCCCGAGCGGTGACACAACGAGATAACTCTGGAGTCCCCGACGGGAGTCGGGACTCATTACCAGAGGATAAAGCCAAGATATGCGGGGCGTGGCCGAGATATACGGAACGTGGTTAAGATACACGGATCGTGGCCGAGATACGCGGGGCATGGCTAAGATACGCGAGATCGTGTACGAGATAAGCGGGATACGGGCTAACCACCCCTAACGGTTCGCCAGGTACCTGAGGCACCTCTTTGCCTATAAAAGGGCAGGAGGTCACCTCAGATCACTTACGTTGAGTTCGATATACTTTTGAGATTGTTGCTTGCCAGTCATACGAGAGACTCATTTAAGCATCGGAGAGGGATTCTGGGTCACCGCCCGGTCTATCCCCTCTTGCAGGATTACGTGGAGCAAAGGAGCTAGGATTGCCGTCAAGATCCGTACCGGAGTTCCACCGTGATCCAACAAGTATCTTTTGGGATTGCTGTAGGATTTTATGTTGCTTTCCTTTTTCGTATTGTGTTGTTGGCAATGTGGATCACTTGCCTTTTGATGGGTACTTCGTATGCTTCTGTATGTATTCCTTTGATCATGGACTCTTCCTTTGGTGTGTTTTCCTTTACTTATCCTTCTTTTGTGTTTTCCTTCTTATCATGCATGCTATCTCATCAAGAAAAAACATTATGTGTTCTTTATACAACTTTACTTTGCCATTATTTTCTCATGGGATCCTTCTTAATATGGTGCAATGATCTCTTCTGATACCCTTTGAATGGTGTGTATGATATTGTTAGACCAAAGATACGCTCTTGGTGGGCGTCGAATCTGTTCACGAGACAGGCTCTCGGAGGGCACTTAACGTTTCACAGGATAGGCTCCCGGAGGGCACAAGTTAGACCAAAGATACGCTCCTGGTGGGCGTCGAATCTGGTAGTTTGAAATCTACCTCAAGATACGCTCTTGGGGGCGTCGAAGGTCGTAGTTTTTAGAAACCACTCTCAAGATACGCTCTTGGGGGCGCCGAAATTCGTAGTTTTTTTAAACCACTCTCAAGATACGCTCTTGGGGGCGTCGAAGTTCGTAGTTTTTGGAAACCACTCTCAAGATACGCTCTTGGGGGCGTCGAAGTTCGTAGTTTTTGGAAACCACTCTCAAGATACGCTCTTGGGGGCGTCGAAGGTCGTAGTATGAAAACTACTCTCAAGATACGCTCTTGGGGGCGTCGAAGGTCGTAGTATGAAAACTACTCTCAAGATACGCTCCTGGGGGCGTCGAAGGTCGTAGTATGAAAACTACTCTCAAGATACGCTCTTGGGGGCGTCGAAGGTCGTAGTATGAAAACTATTCTCAAGATACGCTCTTGGGGGCGTTGAGGGTGTTGCTGACTTTGAAGTAATATCTGTGTAAGGATAACATAATGATTGCATCAACACCTTCTTTGAAAGATACTTTTCAGTAACTTCTACTTCATTAGGAGTATTCATGCTTTATGTACACTTGGGGTATCTTGGGTGGATCAAGATGCCCTTTGGAGGAAATCAAAGATAGTTGTAGAGTTGGAGTAACTTCTTGAGTTCTCCTTCTCAAAAGTTGTTTTTGGAAAACTTAAAATGCTTGAACATGCTAAGTGCTGAATATGAAACTAAGGATATGGGGTGGTGAGTGCGTCTGTTGCCACGTAATCCTTTAGGCCTCCTTTGTGAGTCATTTCCTCCACTTCTATCTTCAACACAATGCAATCATTGGTTTGATGCCCCCAGGCCCCATGGTACTCACACCAACCTGTGCATCTCTTCCTAGGAAGGCCTTGCCCTCCTCTTTGTATGTGGGTAACTCTTCCTTGAGGTACTTCTGGAAAATTTCTTCTATCTTCACTGTAAGGGGTGTGAATTTGAAGTTTACACCTCCTTCCAGTGTGTCAGTCTCTCTTACTTCTTCCCGGACTTCTTCCAGTTGCCCTATCTCTTTTGCGAACGCCTTGTCCAGCTTTTCTTTGAGCTCCCTCGTTGTGCTTGTCATGATCGTCTCATAGAGCCCTCCATATGCTTCAAATGAGGTCGGATGCATGTTTCTAAGGAAGGCCCTGACGGCCTCTCTTCTTGTGATGTTCATGTTGGCACCATAACTGAAGAATCTCTCAAAGTAGCTTGACATGGACTCCCTCGGCATTTGCTTGATATCATCTATGTATCGGAAACCTCTTATGATGGAGTCCCTTGTTCTCTTTCCTTCTACACTCTCTGGCTGCCAAGGTATGCTTATTACCTTTACAGCCTTACCCCTTTGTGTCTTCTTAGGTAGTCCTTGAAAAAGCTGCCTACTCAGGCGGAGTGCAACTCCGTTCTTCATCTTTATTTGCCTTTGTCTCTTCACCACCTTCTCTTTGTCTTGGTTGGCCCCCATCATGACCATAGCCACTGTGTCTGACTTGTGTGATCTATGTCTCATGGAGTTGACGTAGCACTACCTTGCGGTACGTTGATCACCCAAGACTTCTCCAATTCCGTTTTCAGTGATGTATTTCAGCTTCTGGTGTACGGTAGATGGCACAATTTCGTATGGATTTATGGTTGTTCTTCTTAAGATTCCGTTGTAGGCTCCCAGGCTTTCAACCACCAGGAAGTTAACGTTCATTCTCAGCTGTGTCCATCCTTGGCCCATGGTCACTGGCAGGGTTATCATTCCCAGGGGGTAGCTTGTTGCCCCTGAAAAACCAACCAGAGGGAAGTTGACTGGTTTGATGTCTGCCTTTGTTTTTCTTATTTCTTCCAGGACCCTTAGGCTTAGGAGGTCTGCAAAGCTGCCCCAATCTACCAGTATTTTCTTTACATCAAAATTATCAATGTCCATTGTGATGACTAAAGCATCGTCATGCGGGAAGACAATGTGACTCTTGTCCTTCTCCGAGAATTCAATCTTCATCTCTTCTCCTTCTCGTGGTCTCTTTCTCCACCTTGGTACTGAGCTCAGTTTGGATGCATAAACTTCCCTTGCATTAGCTGTTGGGCCACCTGATGCCACTCCTCCGTGTATCATGTTTACAGTCCCCCTCTTGTTAGGTGGGGGATTATAATCTACCTTGTTTTTGCCTTTGTCCTTGTATGATGGCCCTAGCTGTATGCTGTTGCCACCGTGATCAACAAACTGTTTTAGCTCCCCCCTCTGGATGATATTGTTGATGCTTAGCTTCAGGCTAAAGCATTCGTTCGTATCATGCCCGTATGCCTCATGGTTATCACACCATCTATCCTTGTGTGTCCCTACCATTGGCGCTCTCCATCTTCCGGGGGGCGACCATAGTTTCTGATTTCTCATCTCTCTTAGGACCACTGCTGGGGTGGTGTTCAATGGTATGAACTTGATGACATTTATTTCCCTAGCCTTCAGTGGCTCACCCATCTGATTTCTTTGCTGAGGCGGACGCCACTCTTGTTGTCTTATGGGTTGAGGTACCTGAGGTGGCTTTCCCTTATTCTGCTTTGTGTTGTCCTCCTTAGCTGCTTGAATCTTGGCTTTCTTACTCACCATGTGCCTCTCCAGGTCTATATGAGTTTTTACTCTCCCTGCTAGCTCCTCTAAGGTGCTTGCCGGTTTCTTGGCCATCTTCTCTGCCAGTGTGGACCCGAAGCGGCCTAGGTTTCTTATAAAGGCTCTTATTATTTCACCCTCGGTGATATCGCCCTGTATGTCTGCTATGTTCTGGTTGAACCTAGTGTAGTAATCAGCCAAGGATTCATCATTTTCTTGCTTCACGTCATCTAGGGAGCCTGTTCCTTTAAGTAGCTTCCTTTCTCCTAGATATCTCTGAAGGAATTTCGCCTTTAGCTGCGCCCATGAGTGGATGCTCTCGGTAGGTAGGCTAAAGAACCAATGTGACGCCACCCCTGATAGGGTGTTTGGAAATAGAAGTGCCTTGTATCGGTCATCAGTAGTTCTCCCGAATAGAGAGGCTTCATGCTGTTGAATGTGCTCCAAAGGGTCTCCCTTGCCATTGTACTTTTCTATCTGTATTGTATGCAAGGAGTCTGGCACTTTGCTCATTTCCAACTCCCTCGTGAAGGGGTGGTTCGTGTTGTCACTCAGGCAATGCAGTCCATTTCTTTTTGACTCATTCATCTTTCTCACTATCATGGCTTCTATCTCCTCCGGGGTAATCATCACCGGCGATGGAGTATAGTCTCTCTGATATCCTCCATAGTTATAAACTGGGCTTGCTGGGATTCCTTGTCCGTGCTGGTACGGACTGTAGGCGTATCCCTGATATCCCTGCTGGGGTACTTGGTGGAATTCTTGCCTCCTTGGAGGTCTTGCTTGCATGTCCTCCCTTAGTGGGGTGTATGTCCCAGCTCTTTGCGGTGTTTGTTATTGCCCTGGAGGTACAAATTGTTGCCTTCCCTCTAGGGGTGGCCTGTGCTCATTTCTTTCTTGACTTTCTCACTACCCTGTTGGGGGGGGGGGGTGAGAGTGTTGCTCTTCTTCATGGTATTTCTCCTTATGTGGGTGTTGTTCTTCTTGTGGACACTACTCTGCTTGTGGATGTCGCTCCACTTGCGTATCTATCTGCCCCCAGCGGGGTGTATGCCCTGGCTTCCTGCGGTAGTTGATATTGCCTTGGAGGCACATATTGTTGCCTTCCCTCTGGGGGTGGCCCTTGCTCTTCTCTCCTTTGTTCTTCTCGCTGCCCTGTTGGAGGGTGCGAGTAGTGTTTTCCTTCTGGGACTGGTTCTAACTCATGAACTTCTTCTTCTTCATGATGGTGTTGCCTTCCCTGCCTGTTCCTCAGAGTCTCTCTATAGGCTAGCAGCCCATCCAATGCGTTCATCAACCTCGGAGTCACTGTCTGTGCTCCTTGCGAGTTTGCGGGCCTTGTGTTGGTTGTGTGGGCGCGATTGTCGTTCCTTTGAGCCGTTATCCCATATGGATATCCTTGAGGTTGTGCCTCATAGTAGTATCCCTAAGGAGGTGCCGTGTATTGGGATGGCACTCCCTGTTGCTCCCCCTCTCTTTGTGGCCTCCTTGCCAATGGAGTTGAGCTGTGGAAGACTCAGCCCCAACTGGGCGTGAGGGTCCTCCTTCCTGGTTGTTAGGCTGGGGTGCCTGTGGGGTTACCCGAGGCTCTGGGTGTACAGGTTGTTTCTCTGGGTTAGGCTGCCTTGCTGGAGGTATAGGCTGTCTCCCTCGCCTATTGCCCCCAGGTGGGCGGTGAAGCCTAGATGCTAAGTTGTTCGTCATCGCTCTCGTTATTGCCAGGCTTTCTATTCGAAGCCCACGGACGGCGCCAAGTTTTAGGTTCTAAGTTTCAGGTCAACGGGCGGTCGACCTAAACCTTATTCCTCACTGGTGAAACTGCGGGTTCGGTGCTCCTAGGTCCTGTCGTTCTGGTCTGTGTCCTTCTGTCCTTCGCCTTCTCTTCTCCACGTGCCCTGCAAGATGGGCAATATCAAGCACGGAGGGGGGGGGGGGGATGGTGCTTGATGTACCCTCTCTGATGCCTAAGTCAGTACGATACTTTTTAGAGAGATAAAGCTAGAGAGATGTCAGAGCTAAATTGTATGCTTAGCCAAGATGATCAAATGAATGGTGGAAATATTGTATTGATAGGCAACGGTGTCATTAAGGTGGATTACTGACATCGTTAACCTTTAAACACAGTTAATTTGCCCTTAATCTCGTAATTAAAACCTTAAAGCATGGAGAGGTTGGCGGAAATAAACTGAGTATCAGAGTCGGGAAGCGGTGCCGGAACCCTTGGGGTGGGAGAAAATCCGACCCCCAAGGGTAGGGGTTGGGTGTGGCCACCCAACCCCTCCCTAGGGGAGATAGGGTTGGCCCCCCCGATCTCCCCTAGGGGAGGTCGGGTGTGGCCACCCGACCTCACCTAGGTGAGTTTGCCTCGGTCCGGACGAGTATTTTGGCCTCGTCCGGACCGTTGGCGTTTCCGCGGGGTATTTGGGTCGAAGTTTCGATTTACAATCATTGACGGGGTGATCAAAATAAAACGATTCGGAAGTCAACGGGTTCAAATTGGGCGTATATCCATCATCTCGGGCATGATCTCGCCTATCTCGCCCACGCTCCGCGTATCTCGGCCACGATCCCGCCTATCTAGGCCATGATCTCGCTTATCTCGGCCACACTCCGCGTATCTCGGCCTCAACCTTTGATAGGAAGTCCCGACTAATATCGGGGACTCCAGAGTTATCGCATTGTGTCACCGCTCGGGACCCCTCGTCATCGTGACAGGGCCAATCATTCTCAGGGATTCATCATCGGGGCCTACTTAAAGGCATCTCATCGGGAGCGTCCAGCTCACCTATCGGGACCGACTCTGTCGGGACCTTTAATCATCGGGACTCCCGCTGTCGGGACCCTTCGCCTTGGTCTTCTGACCTCCTTTTAGGGCCCAGTGGGCCTATTCACCTACCTCTTGCTGGATCGCGATCTTCTTGTCCGCACCCATCGGGCGCCTTCTCTGTGCAATCGGCTTGATCGCGGGGTCAATCTTCAGCTCATGAGTGATCACATCGGGGCTGATTCCTAGCATGTCACTCGGGGACTAGGCAAACAACTCCTTGAACTCCTTCAACAAATCAATCAGCTCTCGGGCCCTCTCCTCAGACAGAGCGGACCCGATTTTCACCTTCCTCTGAGGTCCATCGATCTCGACCTCCTTCAAATCCTCCATCGGGGCGGGGCGCCTGAACTCCTCTCTGGGATCAGCATCAGTCTGGAAAATAGTCATAGCCTCCCGATTCTTCCTTTGAGTGGCATTGACATAGCACTTCCTGGAGGCCACCTGATCGCCCTTGACCTCCCCGACTCCGTGGTCGGTCGGAAACTTCATCTTCTGATGGATAGTTGAGGCAATTACCCCCATCGGGTTGATGGTGGTCCTCCCGATAATTGCATTGTAAGTCCCCGCAGACTCGACCACCACGAACTCCACGTCCCTCTTCTCCGACTTCCAACCACTATCGAACTCAACCGGTAAGGTAATCATCCCCACCGGGTAAAAGGTAGAGCCAGAAAATCCGACCATCGGGAAGTCCACATGCTTCAGATCCTTCTTGGTTTTTCCCATGGCCTCCAGCGCATCCATGAACAAAATTTCGGAGGAGCTCCCTCCATCAATCAAGATTCGCTTCATCTCGTACCCATCCACGTTCAGGGTCACGACCAAAGCATCATCGTGCGGGGTCTCCACACCTATCAGGTCCTTCGCTAAGAAGGAAATCACCATCTCTTCCTTCGGGGTCCAAGATCGGGCCCTCTTGCCTAGCACCACAGCAACAGGAATTCGAGAAGCATAGACTTCTCAAGATGCCGTGGTATCACCTCCTGCAGCAAATCCCCTATGGATCACATTAATAGTCCCCCGCTTCTCCTTGCGGGTATCGGAAGACTCCTTGGCCGAGGGCTCCTTCTTCTTCGTGGACCGATCGCGGGATCGGGAACGGGACCGCGATCGGGACCGGGAATGGGATCGGCTCCGTCGCCTAGCCACAAATTCCTTGAGCTTCCCCTTCTGGATCAGCTTCTCAATCTCCTTCTTAAACTCCCGACAGTGGTTAGTGTCGTGACCGCTGGCGCGGTGGAAACAACAATAACGATTGGTGCGGGCTCCCATGAACTCTCCATCCTTCTTCGGGGGGGTACCTGGCGATACCCTGCCGATCCATCACCGCCAACACAGCACCAACGGAGCAAATGAGAGGAGTGTAACGGTCCTCCCACTTGTCCGACTTCGAGGGACGCTTGTCTTCCCTCCGATCAGAGCGGCCTCGACCCCGACTGCTCTCGGGTTTATCCTTCCTCTTGCGGTCGTTCGATGGCTTGGACGACTTCTTTCCCTTGTTCGATTTCGGAGGATCGAGCTCTCCGGCAGCTATCTTCGACTCCTGCACGTCGATTTGCTGCTTCACCCTCTTCTGCAGCGCCTCCATGTTCCACACGGCCTTCTCAGCAATGCTGTGCATCAGGTCGGAACCATATGGTGCTGTAAGGTTCCGAATGAAGGTGCGGATGGTCTCTCCCTCCATCATCTCCTCATCATTCTCGGCCACGCTGGCGGTGTACCTCTGGTAATAATGCGCCAGCGACTCATCGGGCCTCGGTACCACCTCAGCCAGGGACCTCGCGCTTTTCAGGAGACGCTGACGGCCCTGGTACTGCTGGATGAAATGGTCATGCATCTGGGTCCAGGTAGAGATGCACCCTGGAGGAAGGCTGAAGAACCACGTCAAGGCCCTCTCACCAAGTGTAGCCGGGAACAGAACGCACACTATATCATCATTCTTGGCTCTGCCTAGACAAGCCATAACATGCTTCTAGACATGGCGAACTGGATCTCCTTCGCCATCATACTCCTTGATCGTCTGGATACCAAGTCCTGGCGGGACAATGGTGTTCAGTAATCGGGGAACAAAGGGATGAGTAGATCGATCCCTCAGCTTCGATACCATCTTCTTCTGGTCCCCCATACAGATGTTCACGATCTTCATCACCTGGTCAGGGGTGATAGGAACATTAAGAGGGATGGTCCTATGCTGCACCGGTCCAGGCCCATCAATCACGAACTGCTCCGACTGAGCGGGCTCCTTGCCCTTGTCCTGGTGCTCGGATTAGGCCTCCTGCCCGTTCCGATCCTCCCTCGGCGGAGGCGGAGGCAACTCTTCCATCTTCTTCTTGGCAGCCTCCCTTCGGTCCAGGAGAGCCTCCATGGTCTCCAGGAATGCCGGCATGGCGTCCATCACAGCCTTCGCCATGTCCACCTTTGAAGGAGCATCCTGGTCCCTCCTCGGGATCTCCTCCCTGCCCTCCAACGAGTCTCGAACGGAATCCTCGTGATCGTCGTGATGCCCCCCTGTTTGGGAACCAGCAGGGGGAGTATCATTCCGATCAACACTGCGCTCCGGCAGCCCCGAATTCAGAGTTCCAGCAGGATGGCGGGAACCGCCGGATTGCCCTTGCTTCTTCTTCTGCTTGCCAGCCATCGATCGGGTAGAAGCTATCTTTGCTTTTTGTTACGTTTCCCACAGACGGCGCCAATTTTGGATCACGGTTGGAACTCCGGCACGTTCTTGACGGAAGTCTGAACTCTTTTGCTCCAAGTAATCCTGCAAAAAGGGATAGACTGGGCGGTGACCCAGAATCCCTCTTCGATGCTTAAATGAGTATCTCGATGTAGGCAAGTATGTATGAAAGTATCAGTGTATGAGTATATGAATGTCAGTCCTGAGGTAATTCCTTCCTTTATATAGGGGAGGAGTTATCCTAGTTACCTGTTGAGATAACTGCCATGGGCAGTTAGCCCACGTTCCATTTATCTCGGCCACATGCCCACGTTCCGTCTTTTCAGGCCACTTCCCCACTATGCTGATAATGGGCGTGTTTCTCGGCCTCATCCTCTGGTGGCAAGTCCCGAAGGATATCGGGGACTCTAGAGTTATCTCCTTCGGTCACCGCTCGGGGACCCTCGTCATCGGGACAGGGCCAACATCCTCAGGGATTCAACATCGGGGCCTACTCAAAGGCATTCCATCGGGAGTGTCCAGCTCATATATCGGGACCCCTCATATTGGTCCTCTAGGCCTCTTTTGGAGCCCAGTGGGCCTACTCACCGTTTATCTGTCGTTAATGGGCCTAACGGCTATATCTAAACCCATCACGCCGCGATCCTTGAAACACAATCCTTGAACTAATCTTCAAGTCCTCGACCTCGAACTCTCAAACTTCGGATCCTGCACGAGGGGCAGTAACCAGCGTGGAAGAGGGGGGAATGCTGGTTGGGCCCTCTCCGACACTCAAATCAGAATTTCTAGAGAGATAAAGCCTTATAGAGAGAAGTCAGAGCATCCAAAGTCCAAATGAGGGAGTTGTTAAGAAATGAGAGACCTAGGCCCCTATTTATAGGGAACCTAAGGATCATGCCCAGTTTTGAACTACTTGATGTCGGTATGAAGGAAGACGTATACCGTCATCAGGGTGGACTATGCATGCACCGACTTCTCGCACTTGGCAAAATAATCGGGATGAGAGCGCGGAAAAACCGGTAATCCGGACCTACCAGGATTGTTTAGCAATCCGGGCCTCCGGATCGCCTTAGGGCTATCCGGAAGTCCTCCGGTTCGGGTACTATGCGTATTCCGGACCGTTTTAGACTTGGGTGTCCGCGGAAGAGTTCTTTTACGGGTTTTGGGGTATTTTGCAAGGCCCGAAATGTAAATACGAACCCGAATTGGACAGATATCTAACACTTTCCCCCGAGTCAAGTAGCGGTTCAAAACCCATACTTGACTCTTTTTAAGATAAGATATTCGTCCAATTTAGGTTCGGTACTGACCTCAGGGGTGGCCTGCTTGTCAATTCGAGTGTTGGGATCATAAATTTGACCAACTTCAACTCTTCGTCTTACGTACATAATCTGTTTATAGGGTTAGCGTAGAGGACAATATACATACAACAATATGTGATTATATTCGTAATATCATGTAATGAGCGAAATAAAGATTTGTATAACGTGATAACATCATGGCACATGAAGTGAGCATATAACACATTGCCAAAATGTAGATGACGATGTAGTAAACGGATGACGTAATCATGCAATAAGCAAAACACTTAGAATAATATGAAAGGGAAGAGCATGTACGTAATCATGAAGCATGATGAAAACATAGAAAATAATGCAAGCATGTAGAATGATGTAAACATATAATGCATACTTAGATCATAAAAATAATCACACAACAACCATGAGATAGCATCATATACGTATAAGAATAATAACATGCGTAATGATCTACGAAGCACGCCATGCAACACTAGGGAGCATGTATGTAAAACAAGCATAGGAGAGGTGTAAGTATGCTTGCACATGATACTAAGGACTTGTGGGAAAATAGATATTAGTTTGGTCCTTAGCACATGGTGTAGGCACTATTAATGAGAATTAGGAGAGAGAATACCCATTATCTTACATCCTTTATAGATAAATCCCCAAGAAGCTCTCCATTCTTGATGAAGAAGGAATTCATGAAGGTGTGAATTTCGAGTAATCACATCATATTTGACATTGATCAAGATCGAATACGGGCAAGGAGGAGGCCAAGGCGGCACTTGTAGAAGAGGGGACGGCGCGTGAGGTCACCGTGGCGGCACGTGAATTTGCAACGGCGGCACGTGGGTCTTCAGGTGAGGGTGAGTAGCAATTTGAACTTGCTTCGTGTGGGTGAGTCCAATTTCGTACATGGTGGGACTTTTCGTGACTTCGTTTGGCCTTGATTTAGTCTTGAAATCACCATGTACCTAGTTATTTTATCATGCATACAAGGTGTTTGATAAAATGCGTTAGAATACTTAGCCCCAAATTGGCCAAAATTTTTCTAAGTGCTGAAAATTTTAGAACGGTACAAATGAATCGTTATACTTCCCTTATGCATAGTGTTCATTTCCGACATGTTGTTCCATGCCTTAGCCGTTGTTTTAGCATGCTCGATATTGATGATTGGTAGTTGTATGTACATGGCCGTCAATGGTTGTATGTTGGTAATGATAGCTTAGGCAATGTACGTTGAGCGTCATGTATAGACTGTCATTGTCTGCAAACATGCTAAAACACTTAGAAAATATTTTAACAATATCTAATGCTTGTTACCATTGATGTTGTCGTATGAGCTTTGTCGAAAAGCGTCGTAGGAATTCTTAGGAGGTATTGTGTAGACGTTGATAATAGCTACTTGATGCACACCATCCATCCTTGTCGACATGTATGTACGTACATGGAGACACTTAGAAAATATTCTCCCTTTGTCGACATGTATGTACGTACATGGAGACACTTAGAAAATATTCTCCCTTTGTCGACATGTATGTACGTACATGGAAACACTTAGAAAATATTCTTCACTTGTCGACATGTATGTATGTACATGGAAACACTTAGAAAATATTCTGCACTTGTCGACATGCACCCTTGTCGACATGTATGTACGTACATGGAAATACTTAGAAAATATTCTTCACTTGTCGACATGCACCCTTGTCGACATGTACGTACGTACGTGGAAATACTTAGAAAATATTCTTCACTTGTCGACATGCACCCTTGTCGACATGTATGTACGCACATGGAAATACTTAGAAAATATTCTTCACTTGTCGACATGCACCATTGTCGACATGTATGTATGTGCTTGTATGTGCGCACTTGCCCCCACACTTAGAATTTTTCCTCTATCCCTGGCTATGTACGTTGTATCCATATGCTTGATGTAACCGCAGGTTGTATGCCAGCACCTTGTTGTATGCTAACAATTGGTAATGTGCTGACACATAGTAGCATGCTATCCGCCTGCAATATGCTGACTGTCGTCTTGAGCATAACACATAGAACATATTTTTCCCTTATAATCATGTATCCATGTCGACATGCCTGTACACACATAGTGCTCGCACACTGATCGATTTGTAATTTGTAATTTTCAGGATTTGAAGTTACGCGGTCTCCTTTTCAGAGTTAGTCTCCTTGCCGCGGTTACTATGAGTAAGTCTTCTATCCCCGTTCCACGAGTGATATTATGTTCAGATGTTGGTGACGAGCTACATGTTGACGGTCCTCGTAACCTTACTTATATCAGCCTTGTAGACTGTTTTATTGGTAAGAACTCTTCCTTACACGCGGAGTCTATTCGCAACACTCCTCCATCCGAGACGTCCGCTTCATCACTTGTTCTTGCTGCCCCCCGTGACTTCTGGATATGGTCGCGGAAAGGGGCTCATGGGTAATGATGGGTTCGATTACAGCCATCAGGCCCTTTAACGAGGAAGAAACGGCAAACAGGCCCACCAGGCCCAAAATGAATGTCAAGATGACCTAGGAGAAGGGTCCCGACGAAGGGAGTCCCGATGAAGCAAGGTCCCGACAGAGTCGGTCCCGACGGTTGAGCTAGAAGCTCCCGATGAGAAGCCTTTAAGTAGGCCCCGATGATGAATCCCTGAGAATGATTGGCCCTATCACGCTGACGAGGGGCCCCGAGCGGTGACACAACGAGATAACTCTAGAGTCCCCGACGGGAGTCGGGACTCGTTATCAGAGGATAAGGCCAAGATATGCGGGGCGTGGCCGAGATATGCGGAACGTGGTTAAGATACACGGAGCGTGGCCGAGATACGCGGGGCATGGCTGAGATGCGCGAGATCACGTCCGAGATATGTGGGATACGGGCTAACCAACCCTAACGGTTCGCCAGGTACCTGAGGCATCTCTTTGCCTATAAAAGGCAGGAGATCACCTCAGAAAGACTTACGTTGAGTTGGATACACTCTGAGTTTATTACTTGCCAGTCATACAAGATACTCATTTAAGCATCGGAGAGGGATTCTGGGTCACCGCCCGGTCTATCCCCTCTTGCAGGATTGCGTGGAGCAAAGGAGCTAGGATTGCCGTCAAAGTCCGTACCAGAGTTCCACCGTGATCCAACATTGGCGCCGTCTGTGGGAATCAAACAAAAAGCTGATATGCCTTCTACTCGATCAATGGCGGCTGGCAAGAACAGAAGACAGGGACAATCCGGTGGTTCCCGTCACCCTGCTGCAACGAATTTGAATTCAGTTCCAGAACAAGAGGAAAACCAGAACCATCCCCCGGCTGAGTTCTCCCAGACAGGAGGACACAATGGATCGCATCCCGAAGATGTTGCCCCTCAGCACCAGGACAACAGGGGGCAGGAGGCTCCCCCAGCCGCAGATTTGACGAGGGCCGTGGCAGAGGCCATGCCCATGTTTCTGGCGGCTGTAGAGGCTCTCTTGGATCGAAGAGAGGCTGCGAGGAGGCAGGAGGAGATGCCCCCGTTGGAGGAAGCGACCCTGCCGACAGAGGGTCGGAACGCACAGGAAGCCCCGCCCCGAGGCCAAGACAGAGGTAGGGCGACCGGTCAGTCGGAGAGGTTCGTGGTTGATGGGCCAGGACCAGTACAGCACAGGACCATTCCCTTGAATGGTCCCATCACTCCCGACCAGGTGGTAAAGATCGTGAACATCTGTATGGGAGAACAGAAGCCGCTGGTGTCGGAGCTGAGGGATCGATCCACTCATCCCTTCGTCCCCCGACTCATTGATACCCTAGCCCCGCCTGGGCTAGGCATCCCCACGATAAAAGAGTATGATGGCGAAGGAGATCCAGTTCGCCACGTCCAGAAGCACCTCATGGCGTGTCTGGGAAGAGCCCCAAGTGAAGACATAGTGTGTACGTTGTTCCCGAACACACTGGGAGAAAGGGCCCTGACTTGGTTCTTTAGTCTGCCCCCGGGATGCATCACTTGCTGGGTAGACATGCACGATCGATTCATTCAGCAGTACCAGGGTCGGAGGCGTCTATTGAAGAGCGTGAGGTCCCTGACCCAGGTGGTGCAGAGGCCCGACGAATCGCTGGCTCATTATTACCAGCGGTACACAGCTAGCGTAGCAGAGATAGATGAAGAAATCTCTGAGGGTGAAACCATCCGTACCTTCATTCGGAACCTAACGGCCCCCTACGGTTCCGACCTAATGCACAGCGTGGCTGAGAAAGCTGTGTGGAATATGGAGGCACTACAGAAGAGGGTGAAACGGCAAATCGATGTCCAGGAGTCGAACATAGCCACTGGAGAGCTGGAGCCCCCGAAGTCGAATAAAGGGAAGCAGTCGGTTAAACCTTTCGACGATCGTAAGTCAAAGGGTAAACCCGGGAGCAGTCGGAATCGAGGCCCCTCTGATCGGAGAGATGATCGGCGTTCTTCAAGGAAGAACAAGCGGGAGGATCTCGACATTCCTCTCAACTGCTCCATGGCGGAGGTACTAACGATCATGGAACGACAAGGTATCTCCAGGTATCCCCCAAAGAAGGATGGAGAATTCTTGGGATCCCGCACGGATCGCTACTGCTGATTTCACCGCGCAAATGGTCACGACACCAACCATTGTCGGGAACTGAAGAAGGAGATCGAAAAGCTGATCCAGAAGGGGAAGCTCAAGGAGTTCGTCGGGGATAAGCGGTGTCGATCCCGCTCTCGGTCCCGATCGCGGTCCCGTTCTCGATCTCGCGATCGGTCCCCAAAGAAGAAAAGAACCGATTCAGAGTCATCCGGTGCTCGCAAGGAGAGACGGGGCACTATCAACGTGATCCATGGAGGGTTTGCTGCTGGAGGTGATACCTCATCCGCCCGAGAAGTTTATGCCTCTAGAATCCCTACAGCAGTGGTGTTGGGTAAGAGGTCCCGATCCTGGACCTTGAAAGAAGAGATGGTGATCTCCTTCTCGTCGGAGGACCTCATAGGCGTGGAGACTCCGCATGACGATGCCTTGGTGGTAACCTTGGATGTAGACGGGTTCGAAATGAAGAGAATTCTAATCGACGGGGGGAGCTCCTCCGACATCCTATTCATGGACGCGCTGGAGGCTATGGGGAAGACGAAGAAAGATCTAAAGGAGTCAAACTTCCCGATGGTCGGGTTCTCTGGCTCAACCTCCTACCCGCTAGGGGTAATCACCTTACCAGTGGAGTTTGGTAGCGGGTGGAAATCAGGAAGGAGGAACGTGGAGTTTGTCGTGGTTGATTCCGCAGGGACCTACAATGCAATTATCGGGAGAACCACCATCAATCCCCTGATGGCGGTTGCCTCGACTGTGCACCAAAAGATGAAGTTCCCGACCGACCACGGAGTCGGAGAGGTTAAAGGCGACCAGGTGGCTTCCCGAAAATGCTATGTCAATGCCACCCGGAGGAGGAGGCGAGAGGCTATGACTGTCCTCCAGACAGACACAGATCCCAGAGAAGAGTTTGGGCGTCCCGCCCCCGTAGAAGATCTGAAAGAAGTCGAGATCGATGGACCTCAGAGGAAGGTGAAAATCGGGTCTGCTCTAACTGAAGAGACAGCCCAAAAATTTGGTGGAGTTGTTGAAGGAGTTCAAGGAGCTGTTTTCCTGGTCCCCCAGCGATATGCCGGGAATCAGCCCCGATGTGATCGTGCACGAGCTGAAGATAGACCCCGCGATCAAGCCTATCACACAGAAAAGGCGTCCGATGGGCACGGATAAGAAGATCGCGATTCAGCAGGAGGTGGGAAGGTTGCTCGATGCTGGGTTCATTAAGGAGCTCTGATTCCAGACTTGGGTGGCCAACCCAGTGCTGGTGAAGAAGACCAACGGAAAATGGCGAATGTGCATGGACTTCCGCGACCTGAACAAGGCTTGCCCAAAGGACTGCTATCCACTCCCGAGGATCGACCAGCTGGTGGATGCCACATCGGGACATGAGCTTTTAAGTTTCATGGATGCATATTCGGGCTACAACCAGATTAAGATGGCTAAGGAAGACGCCCCCCACACAGCGTTCTACGCAGACAGTGACATCTATCACTACGATGTCATGCCTTTCGGGTTGATCAATGCCGGGGCAACCTACCAGCGGATGGTGAACAAACTGTTTGGAGATATGCTGGGAGAAACCATGAAGCTTACGTGGATGATATGTTGGTGAAGTCCCGACAAGCCGAGGATCACGTGCACAACCTTACCATGGCGTTTGAGCGGATGGGGCTCCATCAAGTTCGTTTGAACCCGACGAAATGCGCCTTCGGAGTCCACTCAGGGAAATTCCTGGGCTTCATGGTGAGTCAGAGAGGAATTGAAGTGAATCCTGAGAAGCTGAGGGCAATCGAGGAGATGCAGTCCCCGATAAACCATCGGGAGGTGCAAGTACTGAATGGCCGACTAGCTGCAATGAACCACTTCTTGTCCAAAGCCAGCGACCGATCAATGCCGTTTTTTGAAGTCTTGAGGGCCAACAAAAAATTCGAATGGACCGCCAAATGTGAAGAAGCGTTCCAAGCACTCAAGCAGCACATTCGCACACTCCCGCCGCTGGCAAAACCGGTTCCAGGCGAGTCGCTCTTCCTTTATTTGGCTGTTTCTGAATTTGCAATTAGCTCTGTGTTAGTAAAGATTGTCGAGGGTAATCAAGTCCCCGTCTATTATGTAAGCAAGGCATTTGCCAGATCTGAATTGAACTACCCCGCCGTTGAGAAGTACCTCTTTGCGTTGATTATTACTGCTCGGAAGCTAAGGCCATATTTCCACGCACACGAGATCACTGTGCTAACGAACCAGCCTTTGAAGCATTTTTTGAACCGACCGGATGCGTCGGGGAGATTAGTGAAATGGGCAGTAGAGCTTAGCGAATTTCGCATACACTTCGCTCCGAGAACGGCCATTAAGGGTCAGGCGTTAGCAGATTTCATAGCAGAGTCTACAGCCCCCGATCTGGAAGAAGCGGGCCATGTAGAGGGGGCAACCATGGAAGTCCCGACAAAAGTACAACCAGAGAGGGCAGAGCAATCAGAACAGCCAAACAAGGAAAATATCTGGGAGATGTACACGGATGGCTCCGCGAGTTCAGATGGATCAGGAGCGGGCTTCTTGTTGATACCACCAGGTGAAGGTGAACCGCTCCGATACGCCTTGGCTTTAACATTCAAAGCCACAAACAACGAAGCGGAGTACGAAGCTCTTATCACGGGCCTAAAAATCGCTAAAGGCACTGGAATCGATCACTTAAGAGTGAAGTGCGACGCAGCTTTAATCGTGAACCAGGTTCAAGGGCGATACGAAGCAAGGAGTCCGATAATGAAAAAGTATCTGCGAGAGGTACAAGCCTTGAGAGAGGGCTTCAAAAGCTTCGATATCGAGGCTATCCCGAGGGAGGAGAACGTAGAGGCAGACGCCTTGAGCAAATTTGCCCTGGGGGCACCCTTGGAAGAAAATCGGAAGGTGCACTTCCTGGAGAAGGTGATCTTATCAAACATCGACCCAACACAGGTGTGCACCATCGAGACAAAATCGGAGGAAGAGCCCACTTGGATGACCCCGATAGTCGCGTATCTGACTACGGGGGCAGTCCCCGAGGATAAGGTAGCAGCGGACAGGATATGTCGGATCGCGTCTAATTATGTGATGCTGGACAATCAGCTGTACAAGAAGGGCTGGTTCTCGACTCCGTACCTTAAGTGTGTAGCAGAACCCGACACCAATCGAATCCTGAAGGAAATGCATGAGGGGGGTCGCGGCTTGCCACGAAGGGGCCCGATCAATTTTGAGGAAGGTGTTGAACTTAGGCTACTATTGGCCCACGATGAACAAAGAAGCAACGGCGTTGGTCCGATCATGCGACGCGTGCCAGAGGTACGCCCCGAGTATCGTGGCTCCGACCGCTAACCTGACATCCATCAAGAGCGCTTGGCCCTTCGCGCAGTGGGGCATCGACTTGGTGGGACCTCTTCCACAAGCACAAGGACAATGTAAGTATTTACTTGTAGCTATCGATTATTTTTCGAAATGGATAGAGGCGAAGGCGTTGGCCAGAACAACGGGGAACCAGATCGTCAAGTTCCTCCAAACCCACATCGTGTCCAGATACGGGATTCCTAAGGTGGTGATCAGCGACAATGGCCCACCGTTTAACGGCTCTCAGGTGAGGGAGTATCTGGAAGAATTGAACATTGAGCATCGGACCGCCTCCGTACGCCATGCTCAGACTAATGGCCAGGTGGAGTCAGCCAACAAAATCGTGATTGATGGCCTGAAGAAGAGGGTCTACGCCTTGAAGGGCAAGTGGCTGAATGAACTGGAAAATGTACTTTGGGCTGTTAGAACGACACCCAAACGATCAACAGGGGAGACTCCGTTTGGCCTCGTTTATGGCACGGAAGCTGTCGCACCTGTGGAGGTAGCTGTGGCGTCCCATCGGATGAGATATTACGAGCCCCTAACGAACGACGAAGTGTGACGTCTGGACTTGGACTTACTCGAAGAGAAGAGGTGGGAGGCCGATGAAGTCCAAGCTCGAATGCGTTTAGCGACGGCCAGGTACTACAATCGGCGAGTGAAGTCCCGACAGTTCTTTGTCGGGGAGCTGGTTTGGCGTCGCAACGAGTTCACCCTTTTGGATCGAATCAACAAGATGTCACCAAAATGGGAAGGACCTTATAAGATCGTGGGGATGCCAGGTCCAAATGCATACAAGTTGGAAGACCTCGATGGCAGAACATTAAAGCATTCTTTCAGTGGCGAACACTTGAAGAAACACCATGCTTGAAGAAAGTCGCCTTAAGTTGTGCCCGATAAAGTCGCCTTAAGTGGTGCTCGATAAAGTCGCCTTAAGTGGTGCCCGAAAAAGTCGCCTTAAGTGGTGCCCGATGTAAAATCGCCTTAAGTGGTGTATGCTATTTATTGTTTAATTCGATGTAAGCCAATCTTATGCCATCAATAAATAAAGAGGTTGCTTCCAAATAAGAGTTGTGCTTAGATTTATGCTAAGTGTAAAAGTCGCCTTCAGTGGTGCACGATGTCGCCTTCAGTGGTGCACAATATTTAGATTTATTCTAAGTATCCGTCACTCTCCTTCAGTGGTGCACGATGAAAGTCGCCTTCAGTGGTGCACGATGAAAGTCGCCTTCAGTGGTGCACAATATTTAGATTTATTCTAAGTATCCAAAAGTCGCCTTCAGTGGTGCACGGTGAAAGTCTCCTTCAGTGGTGCACGATGAAAGTCGCCTTCAGTGGTGCACAATATTTAGATTTATTCTAAGTATTTAAAAGTCGCCTTCAGTGGTGTACGATGAAAGTCGCCTTCAGTGGTGCACGATGAAAGTCGCCTTCAGTGGTGCACGATGAAAGTCGCCTTCAGTGGTGCACAATATTTAGATTTATTCTAAGTATCCAAAAGTCGCCTTCAGTGGTGCACGATGAAAGTCGCCTTCAGTGGTGCACAATATTTAGATTTATTCTAAGTATCCAAAAGTCGCCTTCAGTGGTGCACGATGAAAGTCGCTTTCAGTGGTGCACGATGAAAGTCGCCTTCAGTGGTGCACGATGAAAGTCGCCTTCAGTGGTGCACAATATTTAGATTTATTCTAAGTATCCAAAAGTCGCCTTCAGTGGTGCACGATGAAAGTCGCCTTCAGTGGTGCACGATGAAAGTCGCCTTCAGTGGTGCACAATATTTAGATTTATTCTAAGTATCCAAAAGTCGCCTTCAGTGGTGCACGATGAAAGTCGCCTTCAGTGGTGCACGATGAAAGTCGCCTTCAGTGGTGCACGATGAAAGTCGCCTTCAGTGGTGCACAATATTTAGATTTATTCTAATTATCCAAAAGTCGCCTTCAGTGGTGCACGATGAAAGTCGCCTTCAGTGGTGCACGATGAAAGTCGCCTTCAGTGGTGCACAATATTTAGATTTATTCTAAGTATCCAAAAGTCGCCTTCAGTGGTGCACGATGAAAGTCGCCTTCAGTGGTGCACGATGAAAGTCGCCTTCAGTTGTGCACAATATTTAGATTTATTCTAAGTATCCAAAAGTCGCCTTCAGTGGTGCGCGATGAAAGTCGCCTTCAGTGGTGCACGATGAAAGTCGCCTTCAGTGGTGCACGACGAGAGTCACCTTCAGTGGTGCACGATGAAAGTCGCCTTAAGTGGTGCCCGAGAAAAGACGTCTTAAGTGATGCACGATTCTTAGATTTGCTCTAAGTAATATAAAGTCGTCTTAAGTGATGCATGAAACCAAGTCGCCTTAAGTGGTGCGCAGAATTAAGTCGTCTTAAGTGATGCATGGAGTTAAGTCGCCTTAAGTGGTGCAAGTTATTAAATCGTCGGGAAAGACGAGAATGTCTTAGGTGTCGAAGCTTCGACTTAAGCGCGTATAAGTAAAGTCACTCGGAGAAGTGCAACGAAAGAATCGGAACTAAGAAAGTCCGATATTAATGGGGCTCGAAGGCCCGATGATTACAAAAGGAGGAGAATACAAAGATTCTAGCGATAAGCAATTAGGCCTAATCCTTGTTAGCGGCATCAACGGGAACAGGGTCCGCAAGGTCTATGGCAGAAGGCTCCACAGGGTCAGCCGTTGGAGGATTGGCTATCGGGGTCTTGGGATCGAGGAGTTTCCGATGAAGAAGTAGCTCCTCTTCACTCTGAACTTGTGGTATGCATTTCCGGCCTTGAGCATCGGCTTCTCTGGTGGAAATGATACATCCTTCCCGGAGAGCTGCATCATAAGCAGTGCTGAAAATTTCGTTCAGAACATAGTCGAAGTTGAAAGGCTTCCTTCCCTCGAAACCAGATCCACTGTCTGAAATCAGCCATTGAAAGGGACGTTAGGTTTTTCCGGAAAATTACAACCAAACTAAGCAAAGATGGAGGCGAACAATAGAAAAGAAGCCCTTACCTGACATGATAATTGGAGGCTGGAAGAATGAACCTGACATTGCCAGAAAGATGGCCGAAGGAACACTAAGGTCTCAAGAGTTGCAGTAAGCTTTCGAAAATTTGTAGATGATAACAGGAAACTGTACCATGGCTAGGGTTTTATAGTCGAAGAAGACGGTTAAAAGGACACTTCGATCCGAGTCGTCGAAGTCGAAGAGTCTTAATCTGGACCGTTGAGATGAAACGTGCAGAAGGACAACGGGCGTAATGATGAAACGTCCTGAAAAGCACTTTTCAGAAAAGGACAGGCGCGAAAAATCAGGCACGTGGGCTGAAAACGTCACTCCATTATCTACTGCATTTAATGCACTGGAGAACCGAGGAGACCCTTGGGATATAACAGTTATCTACAAAACCCTAAGGAAACGTGGAGGAGAAGATTGACAACTAAGTAGCTGAACCAAGGAAAAGATCCCCGACTCTAGTATTGGAAGATCGGGAGTTGGAAGACACGACGAACTAAAAGTCCCTCATGTCTTGGGGGCAAATGATGGGTTCGATTACAGCCATCAGGCCCTTTAACGAGGAAGAAACGGCAAACAGGCCCACCAGGCCCAAAATGAATGTCAAGATGACCTAGGAGAAGGGTCCCGACGAAGGGAGTCCCGATGAAGCAAGGTCCCGACAGATTCGATCCCGACGGTTGAGCTAGAAGCTCCCGATGAGAAGCCTTTAAGTAGGCCCCGATGATGAATCCCTGAGAATGATTGGCCCTGTCACGCTGACGAGGGGCCCCGAGCGGTGACACAACGAGATAACTCTGGAGTCCCCGACGGGAGTCGAGACTCGTTATCAGAGGATAAGGCCAAGATATGCGGGGCGTGGCCGAGATACGCGGAACGTGGTTAAGATACACGGAGCGTGGCCGAGATACACGGGGCATGGCTGAGATGCGCGAGATCACGTCCGAGATATGTGGGATACGGGCTAACCACCCCTAACGGTTCGCCAGGTACCTGAGGCATCTCTTTGCCTATAAAAGGCAGGAGATCACCTCAGAAAGACTTACGTTGAGTTGGATACACTCTGAGTTTATTACTTGCCAGTCATACGAGATACTCATTTAAGCATCGGAGAGGGATTCTGGGTCACCGCCCGGTCTATCCCCTCTTGCAGGATTGCGTGGAGCAAAGGAGCTAGGATTGCCGTCAAAGTCCGTACCAGAGTTCCACCGTGATCCAACAGGTAAGATGTTTTTCCTTGTAACTTTTTCCTTATCTTTTATTTCTTTAACTCATCATTTGTTTTGTCTTTTTTGATTATCCAGTACGTTCCCCTGCTCTTGATGTTTCCGTGGACGATTATCAACTTCCTATCAAGCGATCTGAGGTGGTGTCGCATGTCTCGAGTGATTCTAAGCGTGTAAGGACGAATGCTGCCCTTCCTCCCTCCACCTTTAATAAGGGAAAGGAAGTCACTGAATATACGATGGTATCTTCTGCCCCCCAGTCGAGAGATCGACTCGCAGAGGATCGCTCCTTGTCTGTTGGTATGAGATGTACTTTGCATTTCTCATTATACTCTAATTTTTAACACTTGGTTTTTATTTTTTTTATCTTTTTCTTAAAGTGATCCCAGCTTTGAAGCGTGATTATCTTCTTCGTCCCTTGGAAGGTGATATATCTGGTGATGCTTGGAAACCTCTTGGTAGGGGTGGTCTTCGCTTTCCTAAGGAGGCGAAACTTAATATGCTGGAGGTTGGCGTTCGTGTGCTGCAGAGGAGTGTGCCCCCAGGCGATCGACATGCTTGTCCGAGGAATGATGAAGAAGCCGAAGAGTGTGTCGAACATGCTTTGGCCAACTTTGCTCCTGTAAGTTAACAAGTTCTATTCCTTGATAACTTTCGTGCTGTACGCCTTTGTTATGTAATGTTTATGGCCTTGTGTTCTTGTATGATTTTCAGGCTGTGTCTCAGATGGTTAATATGTCGTCGTATGTTGTGGAGCTTCTTAGTGCTAGAAGAGCTGCTGTCAACAGATGTAACACCGTTAGTCTTGAACTTGCTCGTTTTAAGGAGAAGGTGTGTGCACTTGGCTTGAAGATAGTTGATTCCGAGACCAAGTATCGGGTGCAGGAGACTCGAATTTCTGATCATGAAGTTGAGATGATTGCGCTTGAGAAACAGATTTCTGATGACATCACATCTCGAGAGGCTGCCTTGATTGCCGCACGTGAGGAACATTATGCGCTTGGAATTGAAGCGGGTTTTTCCCAGTATTTGAGTACTCCTGCTTTTAGTCTTGCAGCTAAGAAGATAACTGATACCATGATGGGAAAGTGTGTCGAGGATTATTTTCGTCGTGTCAACGCGTTTGCCCCCAATTTTCCTTTTGACAAGCTTGGGCCTTGTTCTGACTACGCCGTTAACTATCTTAAGGCATTGCACACTCTGGGGCTTGATGTAATCGCCTATGATATGATTGAATATGGAGGAGGTGCTGATGTTGTTGTTGTTGTTACTCCTCCCGAGCTTATGGATGTTGTTCCACAGCTTACTGGGGATAGTGGGACTTCTCATGTATCTTTGAGTTGATGTTTGAATTTGGTGTTGATTTCCTGGACGTGTTGTCTTAGTCCTTTGGAGTTGATGGTATGTTTGCTTGTATGGTACTTCGTCCTTTGGATCTGTTTTCAATAATAATAATCATGTGATAATCTTGTTAGTAATATTTCATACCTTGAGTTATCTATGATGCCCGTATGCTTTGGTCTTGGAAGATAGGATAGATATCCTTATATGATGAACATGATGTCCAAGGTTTGCTTTAAAAAGCGTATAACATGAAGCTGTCCCTTTTCGGGCCTAAGTCTTCATGGTGTATGAACCCTTAAGAGAGTATCCATACTTTTAGTGTGTGGGGTTGTCATCTATTAAGAGGATTTCCGCCACGGTGGGGTGATCAGTTCTATCATTGTATTTTCCGCATCCTGTTTTTTTTCAGGGAATGGCTATGAACATGAGGATTTTCCCGAAGGATTTCACAACATGCCATTTTTTAGAAGTAAACATGGGATTTTCCATTTTGGAAAGGATTTCACAACATGTAACTTTTGATAGATGTGAACATGGTTTTATCCTTTCAAGGAGGACATTGCACCATGTCACTTTTGGAGCATTGCATGATGTTGCTTTTGAGTGAATATTTCTTTGAATTTTTTGAAGATGAACTTGTTGATGTTGCCTATTATAAGTTGCATGGCGTGATGATTTGTTGATATGAATAGTATGCACGTTGTTTGCTACTTGATGTTAATCCAGAGTATAGTGCATAATGTGGGGAGGTACCTACGAGAGTAAATTGACTTTATTAAATGATTGATGTGATTACATGATTGTAAACAAACTTGGAGTTAATAAATCTCCCCCTTTAATATAAAAGTTTAAGACAAAAGAACTTGATACAATAGCTCTTTTTGTAATATAATGTTCTTCCTTTATCCGTGGAATTTCTTCAAGTGTCCTCCGTTGAATGTGTTTGGAAGGATGTTGACTTTAGTATCTTGGAGGTGGTATGCGCTAACATAAGGGACTAAGACAATCTTGTATGGGCCTTCCCACTTTGGAGATAACTTGTTGATTTGATCTAAGTGTGAGAATTCATTCCTTCTCCTCACCATCTCGCCCACATGGAATTGTCTTTCTTTCACTTTCCTGTTGTAGTGTCTTGCATTTATTAAGCGCATACGTGCTTGGGTTAGCTCCGAGTTTCGCCTTCTTTCGTTTGCCAAGTCCAGGTCTAAACGCATTTCCGCTTCGTTGGTTTGGGGATTGAAGTGAGTTGTGCGGTATGATGAGACAGCGATTTCGATTGGAGCTACGGCTTCTGTTCCGTATACCAGGCAAAACGGTGTTTCGCCTGTTGACTCCTTTGGGGTTGTGCGCACAGCCCATAGGACACTGCTAAGCTCCTCTTCCCATCCTCCTTTCAAAGCATGAACTCTCTTCTTAAGACCATCCAGCACGATCTTGTTGGCGGATTCGACTTGTCCATTGGTTTGGGCATGACGCACTGATGCAAAACGGTGATCTATGTTGAGTCTTTCACAGAACGCCTGAAGTCTTGAACTTCTGAATTATGGCCCATTGTCGCTGATGAGTACTCTTGGTACGCCATATCGTGCAATGATGTGGTTTCGTATGAAATCCATTATTTGTGCGTATGTCGTACGTGTTAATGCCTTAGCTTCAATCCACTTGGAGAAGTATTCGATAGCTACTACAATGTACTTTGTTTGCCCCTTGGATTGTGGAAGTGGACCTACCAAGTCAATTCCCCATTGTGCGAAAGGCCAGGAACTTGCAATTGGACACAACTCCGTTGCGGGAGCCGTTATGTTCCTTGAATATAGTTGACAGGATTCGCATTCCGTGACCATGTTTGTTGCTTGGCTTCTCATTGTTGGCCAATAATATCCTAGACCTAGCGCTTTTCGGATTAAGGATCTTGCCCCCTCGTGACAAGCTGCTTGGCCTTCGTTCAAGTCCTCCAACACTGTCATACCTTCTGGGAAAGTTAAGCACTTTAGGTATGGCGTCGAGAATCCTTTCTTGTATAGCTGGCCTTCAATCAATGTATAGTTGACAGCGATTCTTCTGATTTTTTGCGCTTTAAGTCTTTCTTCCGGTAGGACGTTATCCATGAGGTATGCCAGAATTGGAGTCATCCAGGTCGGCTCTGTGTTGATATTTAACACCTCTTGTTTGTCGATTATGGACATGATCCTGTTTTTGACGAATTGTGTTTCTTGGCCTTGTTGTGCCCCATCTTGAATGTCAGTTTCCGGGGTTATTCCTGTGAATTCCGCGATAAATTCTGCCAATGCTTGTCCCTTGATTGCTGTTCGTGGTGCAAAGTGAATGCGGAATTCACTTAACTTGATTGACCACTTTGTCAATTTTCCTGACATGTTTTTCTTTGAAAGGATGTGCTTCAAGGGTTGGTCTGTCAGGACTGTTATCTCGTGTGCATGGAAGTATGGCCTCAATTTCCTTGCCGCCACTATGAGAGCATATAGGTACTTCTCGATTGGCATATAATTCACTTCGTACTTTGCCAGGATCTTGCTCACGTAGTACACTAGAGGCTGTGTAGTCCCTTTTTGCTTGACGAGTACCGAGCTGACCGCAGTATTGCTTACGGATATGTACAGGTAGAGCGGCTCGCCTTGGATTGGTTTTGCTAACGCCGGGAGCGTTCACAAATGCTGCTTCAATTGTTGGAATGCTTCTTCACATACTGGTGTCCACTCGAACTTCTTGTTTGCACGAAGTACTTGGAAGAATGGAAGGGCTTTGTCTCCTATTCTTGCGAGGAATCTGTTAAGAGCTGCTAAACGTCCATTTAGTTGTTGGACTTCTTTGTGCTTCTTGGGAGACTCCATTTATTCTATCGCCTTTACTTTTTCCGGGTTTGCTTCGATCCCTCTTTCGCTGACCATAAAGCCAAGAACTTTTCCTGATTGCACGCCAAAAGCACACTTTGTTGGATTTAATCTTACTTGGAATTCTCCCATTCTTTAAACACCTGGCGGAGGTCATCAGCATGGTTACGCCTTTTTGTCGACTTCACGACCATGTCATCTACGTATGCTTCCATAAATTTCCTGATCATATCTCCGAAGATTGTGTTGACCATTCGTTGGTATGTTGCTCCGGCGTTAATTAGTCCGAATGGCATGACCTTGTAATTGTAGATCTCGCTGTCTCATAAAACGTAGTGTGAGGTGCGTCTTGTTCTGCCATTGGAATTTGGTTGTATCCTGAATACGCATCCATTACTGACATTAGCTCGTGTCCTGCGGTGGCATCTACTAGTTGGTCGATCCTTGGCAGCGGATATGAATCCTTTGGACATGCATTGTTGAGGTCTCTGTAATCGATGCACATTCTCATCTTGCCGTTAGGTTTGGGTACCAAAACTGGATTCGCAACCCATGTTTGATATTGAGACTCTTCAATGAAACCCGCGTTCATTAACTTGCCCACTTCTTCTCGTATTGCGAGCTTTTTGTCTCCCCCCAATGGACGTAGCTTTTGTGTTATAGGTCTGGATCCTGGTTTGATGTTGAGCTTGTGACAAATTATGTTTGGGCTTTTCCCTGGCATATCGCTTGCTGACCATGCGAACAGCTCCTTATATTCTACTAGAGGTGCCTTGATTTCTATCATTTCATCTTCTGACAGTGATGCCCCCATTCGAACCATCCTTTCTGGCTCATTGATCTTGACTTCTTGCAATGCTTCAACAGGAGCAGGAGGTGCATGATCCATCCTCGGGTCTTCATCAATGATGGAAATTCCGCCATTATTTTTCTTGTCACCATGTTGGAGTGCAACCTTGTAGCAATCTTTTGACAGCTGCTGATCTCCCTTTACTTCACCAACTCCTGCCTTTGTTAGAAACTTGACTTTTTGGTGTGATGTTGACGCTATCATACCCCATTTGTTCATGGTTGTGTATCCCAAGATTCCATTATATGCGCCAAGCTTTTCTAAGATCACGAATGGTACGTCTATTTGGAGCTGTTGCTTTCCATCTCCCGTGATGACTGGCAGAGTTATGAATCCTAACGGGTAGTTTACATCTCCCATGAATCCCACCAAGGGTGAGTCCATTCTTTTGACGAGCCTCTTTCTCCCAAGGGCTAAAATGATAGCCTTTGTAATGATGTTGGGTGAACTTCCACCATCTACTATAATGCGCTTAACGTCCATGCCATCAATTGTCATAGTTATAACCAACACGTCGTTGTGCGGGTGCACAATGTGGATTTTGTCTTTTGACGAAAAGCCAACGACGTCTTTCGTGCGATCATCCTCTTCGTCATCATCTATCATGACAGTATCCATTATGTCAGCATCCTGGCATATGCGCATTGTGCGGGTAGCGTATATTTCTCGTTCATACGACGTTTCTCCTCCGGCTCCAAAGCCTCCGTGGATCACGTGCACATTTGCCATCTTCTCCATAAAGAATGCATTGTACGCCTTTTGGACTTCACAGCCATACCGTGCGGAAGGCACATTTGTGGATGGTATGGGTGAAGCGGTGGATCCTGTATTTGGCATGCGAGAACGTCCTAGTTGGCTTTTTGTTGGCTTCAGCTTGCTTGCACCCGCCTTCTTTGGTCGTCTTCCTATCATGGCTTGCGGCACGGCTTTTTATTCGCATCACTCAGACGGCGCCAAATGTTAAGTCGGCTTCCACTTGGGTAGCTTCGGGCTTCCTTTTTCACGAACGGGCTCGGGATGTGTGTATAAGGACGGGAACGCCGCAATCCTTGAAACACAATCCTCGAACTAATCTTCAAGTCCTCGACCTTATAGGAATGTATATTCCATACATTCCATACTTGACACATTTGTGCATAGTGATTACTAGTCTAGCTTACTTACACTCTAAGTTAGTTAGTTAGTTACTTACACCCGCCTTCTTTGGTCGTCTTCCTGGTTCTGCTATGGCCGTTAGGCCCCTTAACGGCGAGGAAACGGCGAACAGGCCCACTGGTCCCCAAATGAAGGTCAAGATGACCCAGGTGAAGGGTCCCGACGTAGGAATCCCGATGATGAAAGGTCCCGACAGAGTCGGTCCCGATAGGTGAGCTGGAAGCTCCCGATGAGAAGCATTTAAGTAGGCCCCGATGACGAATCCCTAAGAACGATTGGCCCTGTCACGATGACGAGGGGCCCCGAGCGGTGACATAACGAGATAACTCTGGAGTCCCCGATGTTAGTCGGGACTTGCTATCAGAGGTTGAGGCCGAGATACGCGGGGTGTGGCCGAGATACGCGGAGCGTAGTTAAGATACGCGGAGCGTGGCCGAGATACGCGGGGCGTGGCCGAGATAAGCGAGATCATGGCCTAGGTAGGCGGGATCGTGCACGAGATACACGGGATACAGGCTAACCACCCCAACGGTTCACCGGGTAACTGAGGTACCTCTCCGCCTATAAAAGGGCAGAGGTCACCTCAGGTCATTTACGTTGTGTTATCACTTTGAGATTACTGCTTGCCAGTCCATACGAGATACTCATTTAAGCATCGGAGAGGGATTCTGGGTCACCGCCCGGTCTATCCCTTCTTTGCAGGACCACGTGGAGCGAAGGAGCTAGGATCGCCGTCAAAGACCGTACCGGAGTTCCACCGTGATCCAACATTGGCGCCGTCTGTGGGAACGTAACGAAAAGCTGATATGTCTTCTACTCGTTCAATGGCAGCTGGCAAGCAAAGAAGACAAGGACAATCTGGTGGTTCCCGTCATCCTGCTGCGACGACTATGAATTCACCATCGGAACATGAGAAGGACCAGAACCTTCCCGCTGTTGAGATCTCCCAGACAGGGGGGCATAATGAAGGTCCCGAAGATGCTTCTGCTCAGCGCCAGGGGAATAGGGAGCAGGAGGCTCCTCCAGCTGCGGACCTGACGAGGGCAGTGGCAGAAGCCATGCCGATGTTTTTGGCAGTCGTGGAGGCTCTCTTGGATCGAAGAGAAGCTACGAGGAGGCAAGAGGAGATGCCCCCGTTAGAAGAGGAAGCGCCCCCACCAGCGGAGGTTCGGAACGTGCAGGAGGCTCAGCCCCGAGGCCAGGGCAGGAGCGGGGAGTCCGTTCAGCCAGAGAGATTCGTGGTTGATGGGCCAGGACCAGTGCAGCACAGGACCATTCGCCTTAATGGTCCCATCACCCCCGATCAGGTGGTGAAGATCGTGAACATCTGGATGGGAGAGCAGAAGCCGCTGGTGTCGGAGCTGAGGGATCGATCTACTCATCCCTTCGTTCCTCGACTCATAGACACCCTCGCCCCGCCAGGGCTGGGTATCCCCACGATAAAGGAGTACGATGGCGAAGGAGATCTGGTTTGTCATGTCCATAAGCACCTCATGGCGTGTCTGGGCAGAGCCCCGACTGAAGATATCGTGTGTGCGCTGTTCCCGAACACACAGGGTGAGAGAGCCCTGACCTGGTTCTTCAGTCTGCCTCCAGGATGCATCACCTGCTGGGCAGATATGCACGACCGGTTCATTCAGCAATACCAGGGTCGTAGACGTTTGCCGAAGAGTGTGCGATCCCTGACCTAGGTGGTACAGAGACCCGACGAATCGCTGGCGCACTATTACCAGCGGTACACTGCCAGCGTGGCGGAGATTGATGAGGAGATTTCGGAAGGTGAAACCATCCATACCTTCATTCGGAACCTGACAGCCCCCTACGGTTCCGACTTGATGCACAGCGTGGCTGAGAAAGCTGTGTGGAATATGGAGGCACTGAAGAAGAGGGTGAAGCGGCAAATCGATGTCCAGGAGTCGAAGATAGCCGCTGGAGAGCTTGAGCCCATGAAGTCGAATAAGGGGAAACAGTCGGTTAAGCCTTTGGACAATCGCAAGTCGAAGGATAAGTCCGAGAGCAGTCGGAATCGAGGTCGCCCTGATCGGAGGGATGATAGGCGTTCCTCGAAGAAAGACAAGCGGGATGACCATGACATTCCTCTCAACTGCTCCATGGCGGAGGTGTTAACGGTCATGGAACGACAGGGTATTTCCAGATACCCCCCGAAGAAGGAAGGAGAATTCTTGGGATCCCGCACAGATCGTTACTGTCGATTCCATCGCGCGAACGGCCACGACACCAATCATTGTCGGGAGCTGAAGAAGGAGATTGAAAAGCTGATCCAGAAGGGGAAGCTTAAAGAGTTTGTAGGGGAGAAATGGTGCCGATCCCGCTCTCGATCCCGATCACGGTCCCGTTCCCGATCCCGTGATCGGTCCCCAAAGAAGAAGAGATCCGACCCAGAGTCTTTTGGTGCCCGTAAGGAGAGGCGGGGCACTATAAATGTGATTCATGGAGGATTTGCCGCGGGGGGTGATACCTCGTCCTCCCGGGAGGTTTATGCCTCTAGAATTCCTGCGGCAGTGGTGCTGGGTAAGAGGTCTCGATCCTGGACCCTGAAATAAGAGATGGTGATCTCCTTTTCGTCGGAAGATCTCATAGGCGTGGAGACTCCGCACGATGACGCCTTGGTTGTGACCTTGGATGTAGACGGGTACGAGATGAAGCGAATTCTGATCGACGGAGGGAGCTCCTCCGATATTCTGTTCATGGACGCGCTGGAGGCCATGGGAAAAACGAAGAAAGACCTGAAGGAGGCGAATTTCCCGATGGTCGGATTCTCTGGCTCCACCTCCTATCCGCTAGAGGTGATCACCTTACCAGTAGAGTTTGGTAGCGGATGGAAATCAGAAAGGAGGAACGTGGAGTTTGTGGTAGTTGATTCCGCGGGGACTTACAACGCAATCATCAGGAGAACTACCATCAACCCCCTGATGGCGGTTGCCTCGACTGTACACCAGAAGATGAAGTTCCCAACTGACCATGGAGTCAGAGAGGTCAAGGGCGACCAAGTGGCTTCCAGAAAATGTTATGTCAACGCCACCCGAAGGAGGAGACGAGAAGCCATGACTGTCCTCCAGACAGATACCGATCTTAGAGAAGAGTTTGGGCGTCCCGCCCCCGTGAAGGATCTAAAAGAAGTTGAGATTGACGGACCTCAGAGGAAGGTGAAAATCGGGTCTGCTTTGACCGAAGAGACAGCCCGAAAATTGATTGAGCTGCTGAAGGAGTTCAAGGAGCTGTTTGCCTGGTCCCCGAGTACATGCCAGGAATCAGCCCCGACGGGATTGTGCATGAGCTGAAGATTTATCCCGCGATCAAAACTATCACGCAGAAAAGGCGTCCGATGGGCACAGACAAGAGGATCGCGATCCAGCAGGAGGTGGGCAGGTTGCTCGATGCTGGGTTTATCAAAGAGCTGGTAAAGAAGACCGATGGGAAGTGGCGGATGTGTGTTGACTTCCGCGACCTGAATAAAGCTTGCCCGAAGGACTATTACCCGCTCCCGAGAATCGAACAGCTGGTGGATGCCACGTCAGGACATGAGCTGTTGAGATTTATGGATGCGTATTTGGGCTATAACCAGATTAAAATGGCTAATGAAGACGCTCCTCATACAGCATTTTATGCAGACAGTGACATCTATCACTACGATGTCATGCCTTTCGGGTTGATCAATGCCGGGGCAACCTACCAGCGGATGGTGAACAAGCTATTCGGGGATATGCTAGGGGAGACCATGGAGGCTTACGTGGATGATATGCTGGTGAAGTCCCGACAGGCTGAAGATCATGTTCACAACCTAGCCATGGCGTTTGAGCGGATGAGGCTTCATCAGGTTCGTTTAAACTCGACAAAATGCGCCTTCGGAGTCCACTCAGGGAAAATTTTGGGCTTTATGGTGAGCCAAAGAGGAATTGAGGTGAACCCCGAGAAGCTAAGGGCGATCGAGGAGATGCAGTCCCCGATAAACCATCGGGAGGTGCAAGTGCTTAATGGCCGACTGGCTGCAATGAATCGCTACCTGTCCAAGGCAAGTGACCGATAAATGCCATTTTTTGAAGTCCTGAGGGCCAACAAGAAGTTTGAGTGGACCGCCAAATGTGAAGAAGCGTTCCAGGCACTCAAGCAGCACCTCCGCACCCTCCCGCCGTTGGCGAAACCGGTTCCAAGCGAGCCACTCTATCTTTATTTGGCTGTTTCTGAATTTGCCATTAGCTCTATATTAGTGAAGATTGTCGAGGGTAATCAAGTCCCCGTCTATTATGTAAGCAAGGCGTTTGCCAAGTCTGAATTGAATTATCCTGCCGTTGAGAAGTATCTCTTTGGGCTTATTATAACTGCCAGGAAGCTGAGGCCTTATTTCCATGCACACGAGATTACTATGCTGACGAACCAACCTCTGAAGCATTTTTTGAACCGACCGGATGCGTCGGGAAGATTAGTGAAGTGGGAAGTCGAGCTTAGTGAGTTTCGCATACACTTTGCTCCGAGAACGGCTATTAAGGGCCAGGCATTGGCCGATTTCATAGGAGAATCTACAGCCCCCGATCTGGAATAAGCGGGCCCTGTAGAGGGGGCAACCATGGAGGTCCCGACAGAAGAACAACCAGAGAAGGCAGAGCAATCAGAACAGCCAAACGAGGAAAATACCTGGGAGATGTACACGGATGGCTCCTCAAGTTCAGACGGATCAGGAGCAGGCTTTGTGTTGAGACCACCAGGCCAAGGTGAGTCGCTCCGATATGCCTTGGCTTTAACTTTTAAGGCCACGAACAACGAAGCGGAGTATGAGGCTCTTATCACGGGCCTGAAATTTGCCAAAGGTATGGGGGTTGCTCACTTGAAAGTAAAGTGTGACGCGGCCCTGATCGTAAACCTGGTTCAAGGGCGATACGAAGCCAAGAGCCCGATAATGAAGAAGTACCTGCGTGAGGTACAAGCCTTGAAGGAAAGTTTTAAAAGCTTCGACATCGAGGCGATCCTGAGGGAGGAAAACGTGGAGGCAGAAGCCTTGAGCAAATTTGCCCTGGGGGCACCCTTGGAGGAAAATCGGAAGGTGCATTTCTTGGAGAAGGTGATCTTATCGACCACCGACCCGACACAGGTGTGTGCCATTGAAGCAAGATCGGAGGAGGAGCCCACTTTGAGATAACTCTGGAGTCCCCGAGCGGTGACATAACGAGATAACTATGGAGTCCCCGATGTTAGTCGGGACTTGCTATCAGAGGTTGAGGCCGAGATACGCGGGGCGTGGCCGAGATACGCGGAGCGTAGTTAAGATACGCGGAGCGTGGCCGAGATACGCGGGGCGTGGCCGAGATAAGCGAGATCATGGCCTAGGTAGGCGGGATCTTGCACGAGATACACGGGATACGGGCTAACCACCCCAACGGTTCACCAGGTAACTGAGGTACCTCTCCGCCTATAAAAGGGCAGAGGTCACCTCAGGTCATTTACGTTGTGTTATACACTTTGAGATTACTGCTTGCCAGTCCATACGAGATACTCATTTAAGCATCGGAGAGGGATTCTGGGTCACCGCCCGGTCTATCCCCTCTTTGCAGGACCACGTGGAGCGAAGGAGCTAGGATCGCCGTCAAAGACCGTACCGGAGTTCCACCGTGATCCAACATACGCCTTTTGGACTTCACAGCCATACCGTGCGGAAGGCACATTTGTGGATGGTATGGTTGAAGCGGTGGATCCTGTATTTGGCATGCGAGAACATCCTGGTTGGCTTTTTGTTGGCTTCAGCTTGCTTGCATCCGCCTTCTTTGGTCGTCTTCCTGTCATGTCTTGCGGCACGGCTTTTTGTTCGGATCACTCAGACGGCGCCAAATGTTAAGTCTGCTTCCACTTTGGTAGCTTCGGGCTTCCTTTTTCACGAACGGGCTCGGGATGTGTGTATAAGGACGGGAACGCCGCGATCCTTGAAACACAATCCTCGAACTAATCTTCAAGTCCTCGACCTTATAGGAATGTATATTCCATACATTCCATACTTGACACATTTGTGAATAGTGATTACTAGTCTAGCTTACTTACACTCTAAGTTAGTTAGTTAGTTAGATGCTCTCTTCTCCGATATATACCTTGATCTACTAATTGTACAAACTGATTTTGGTTGTTAATACATTTGATATTCATCCAAGATCCTCTCTATTCATATGGTATCAGAGCAAACGGCATTTTCTTGCTAGTCAAGCAACATCCATTTCCGGTGAACTTTGAGCTTCATTTTCAGTTTTTCAGCTGGAATTCGTGGCTTCAATCATCAATACGTTGGATTCCGATTCTCTGTAATTCTTCTACATCATCAATTGAGTTGTATTTCAGCTCAATTGAATATGCTTTTGGATCATATCAGCCTAGATTGATCAGTTCTTGCTTTTCAAGCAAAGTTCTTCGACGTTTGCTTCGTCTCCAAGCTTCGACTGATTAAGTGATTGATTAGCTGTTTTTCTTGATTACGATCATTGATTTCGTGATCTTGATCCAATTGCGACTGTTTCTGGATTGGATTCAAGCCTAGATTCATTCTGGATCATTGCGTGATCTCGTTTCCGTTACGCATACCTGGTGTTCTTGTTAGCATTGCTTCTTGTTGAAAATTCATCAATTTCTGGGAATTCCGTTGGGTTTCAGCTGTTGAGGTTGATAGATTGTTGAAGTTTGTTGTTCTTTACGTCAAATTCAGTTGAGTTTCTGGAAATTTGGTCATTGGAACATGACTACCTACTCGATTGAAGATCCATTATCCTTACATCCTTCGGACACCACTGGATTGTTGCTGATTCCTTTTCAGCTTCAAGGATCAAGCAATTATCATGCCTGGAGCACAGCTATCAAGGAAGGACTGCTGGTAAAGAACAAGATTGGATTTATAGATGGTACATGCTCACGTTTGAATGTGCCTGTAGCTCAACATGTGAGATGGGACAGAGCAAATGCTTTGGTTAAAGCTTGGTTAAGGAACACAGTTGCTAAGGAGTTGGTGAATGGGCTAGTTTACAACACAACTGCTTTGTCTATTTGGCTTGATCTCAAAGAAATGTTTGAGAAGATTGATGGAACACAAATTTTTCAGCTCACATGGGAAATTTATCAATGTTCACAAGGTGCTCAGTCTATTACTGAATACTTTGGGAGGATGAAACAACTTTTGGATGCTTTGGGTTCTATTGATGACCTAAGGCTTGAATGTTCAGCTGATAGCAAGTTGATCAATGAGCATAAGGAGAAACAGAAATTGATTGCTTTTCTCTTAGGCTTGAATGAATCTTTTGCTCATGTTAGAAGCAGTCTCCTAATGAGGCAACCATTGCCTTCATTGAGTGTGGCTTTTTCTGTATTACTACAAGAGGAAAGCCAACGTGCTATCTCTGGTTCTATAGGGGATTTAGAGGAGGCTACAGCCTTATATTCTCAAAGGAACTTCACCAATACAAGAGGTAGTGGAGGACATAACTCAGGAAGCAATGGCTTCAACAATGTTGCTTCTTTCCCAAGGAATTACAATGGCAATGGCTCTTTTTCTAATGGAGCTAACCAAGGATCCTATTCAGGTGGTTTCAATGGCTAGGGAGGCAAAGTTGATAAGTCAACTTGGTTTTGCTCATTTTGTGGTAAGAAGGGACACAAGTTAGATACTTGTTGGAAGAAGCATCCACATCTTGCACCCTCCACACCCTTGAAAAGACCTTGGAATGCAGCCAATATGAGCATGGATGATGAAACTCCTTCCTCTGCTTTGGTGAAACATATGGCTGCAGGGGACAAGAGAATTTTTCATGGAACTAAGGAGCAAACAATTATTCACACTGGCTTAGATGAAAGAGTTCAACACATTGCTATTCAAGATGATTTTGATCCCATTTCATTTCAAGAGGATGAGCCCATTTGTGTGAACATGGCAGGTATATCCTCTACATCTAATTCATCCATGATTTGGATTGTAGACTCAGGTGCCACTAACCATATCACTCACCATTTAAGCTGGTTGCACAATGTAAGGAAGGCTGATTCTCCTCATCAATTTGTTCACTTACCAAATGGCAATAAGTGCAAGGTCACTCATATTGGGAGCTGCTCCTTTTCCTCTGGCTTTACCTTGGATGACATCCTTTATGTGCCTGATTTCAACTTCAACTTGATCTCGGTGTCTAAGCTTTCTACTCAGTTGAATTGCAAAGTTATATTTACTTGTGCAAACATGTTGATTCAGGGCCATGCTGGGAAGCCAATGGTGATTGGTGAGAGATCCAAAGGTCTTTACATACTCAGGAATTCACTACCTTCATGCTCAAGCAAGGTGGTGGCAGCCCATACTACTTCAAAGGAAAATAAAGAGGATGCTTCTTGGCTTTGGCATAGGCGTTTAGGACACATATCATACACTCATTTAGGTCATATGAATGATGTGTTATGTTTGAATGACTCTTCAAATAAATGTGTCAAACATTGTACCATTTGCCCTTTGGCCAAGCAATCAAGATTATCTTTCCCTATTAGTCATTCTCATGCCTCTGTTCCTTTTGCCTTGATACATTTGGATCTTTGGGGTCCATACAAAGTGCCTACAATCAAAGGTTATCAATACTTCCTCACCATTGTGGATGACTTTTCCAGGGCAACTTGGGTCTTTCTAATGAAGAATAAAAGTGATACCTTCATTCTTATTCAAAGCTTCTTATTAATGGTTCAGACTCAGTTTGGAACTATGGTGAAGATTGCTAGAAGTGATAATGGATCTTAGTTTATCAACTCTATTTGCAAGGATCATTTCCTTCTTTTGGGAATTCAACATCAAACTAGTTGCACATACACTCCTCAGCAGAATGGTAGAGTGGAGTGCAAGCATAGACAAATTTTGAATGTGGCAAGGGCATTGAGGTTTCAAGCTTGTATGCCTATCAAGTAATGGGGCTATTGTGTTCTCACTGCTTGTTATTTGATGAATAGATTACCTTCATCTTCTTTGGAGTTCAAGTCTCCTATGGAGGTTCTTTATGGCAAGCCACCTTCTATTAATCATTTAAGGATCATGGGTTGCCTATGTTTTGCCACAAACTTGAACAACTCTGATAAGTTTAGTTCAAGAGCTGAGCCTTGCATCTTCATGGGATACTCTACTTCTCAAAAAGGTTATCTTGTGTTGAAGATTTCCAATTCAGCATTTCAAGTTACAAGGGATGTTGTTTTTCATGAGCATATCTTTCCTTTTGGCATGTCTAAGGCAGATTTGAGATCCCTATTATCTACTTGCTTGGAGTCCAAGTTATTAGTTGAGGAGTCTTCTTCTAGCTCACCAATGTTTGAGGATGCTCTTCCTCAGCACCCCACAATTGAGGATGCTCTTCCTCAGCTTCCTATAGTAGAGGACGTTCCTTTGGTTGACACCCCACAAGTACCCATCTTAAGAAGGAGTGCAAGGATTGCTCAGTTAAGAAAGGATTCTTCTTCAAATGTTGTTTTTGGTATGGAGAAATACATTGCCTATGATCATCTTAATCCTACCTACAATTGCTTCTTGGCCTCCATTGACAAGATCAAGGAGCCTTCTACCTATAAACAAGCAATCAAAGACTCAAATTGGGTGATTGCTATGAAGGAGGAGATCAAGGCCTTACAAGATAACAATACATGGAAGATTATGGAGCTGCCCCATGGGAAGTCTTCTATTGGGTGCAAATGGGTGTTTAGGGTGAAATACAACTCTGATGGATCTATTGAGAGATATAAAGCTAGGCTTGTTGCCAAAGGCTTTACCCAAATAGAAGGGACTGATTTCAATGAGACCTTTTCTCATGTGGTGAAGATGACAACTGTGAGAATTGTTTTAGCTATGGCAGCCTCTCATTCTTGGGGACTCTTTCACATGGATGTCAACAATGCTTTTCTTCAAGGTGATTTGCATGAAGAAGTTTATATGGACATTCCTCAAGGTTTTGATTCTCCTATGATCACTCCTGGTGCTTCTAAACGTGTATGCAAACTTTTGAAATCACTCTATGGGTTAAAACAAGCATCTAGACAATGGAACATCAAGCTCACTAACACCTTATTGGAAAATGGTTATTCTCAAAGTGCCTCGGATCATTCCTTGTTCACCAAGGCAAATGGTAAAGACAGGGTATACCTTCTCATTTATGTGGATGATTTGCTAATCACAGGTTCAACTACTTCTATGATTGACCACTTGAAATCCATTCTAAAATCTCATTTTAAGCTCAAGCAACTTGAGGTATTTCTTGGGATTGGAAATTGCAAGGTCCAAAGAAGGTTTGGTCATCAACCAAAGGAAGTATGCTCTTGAGCTTATTGAGGAGGCTGGTTTGGGGGCTGCTTGACCTTGTGAGACTCCCATGGAGTTCAATCTCAAATTAACAACTTGCGCATATGATGAAGCAACTAACACCTCCTCGGATGATTTAGCTCTTGAAGATGTGTCTGCTTATAGAAGATTGGTGGGCAAGTTATTGTATTTGACAATGACTAGGCCAGATATTAGCTTTGCAGTTCAAAGGCAAAGTCAATTTGTTGACAAGCCTAAGAAATCCCATCATGATGCAGCTATAAGGGTGATCAAGTACATCAAAGGTACTCCTGGCCAAGGACTTCTTTATCCAACCAACATTGCACTTGACTTGAGTCTTTATTGTGATTCAGATTGGGCAGCTTGTCCATTTAGTAGGAAGTCCATTAGTGCATATTGTGTAAAGCTTGGTGAAGCCATGGTAGGGTGGAAAGTGAAGAAACAAGACACGGTTTCCCTTTCAAGTGCAGAGGCAGAATATAGATGTTTAAGGGCAGCCATTCAGGAAGCTCTTTGGGTTACTAGACTTCTAAAGGAGCTTGGGGTGCATGTCACTTTGCCCATTCCTATATTCACTGATAGTGAGTCTGCAGTAAAGATAGCCAAGAACCCAATGTTCCATGAACGTACCAAGCATATTGAATTAGATTGCCACTTTACTAGGCATCACATTCAATCAGGGCAAGTTGCTCCAACACATGTTGCTTCTAGAAATCAGCTGGCAGATTTGTTGACAAAGGCTCTAATCAAGAAGCAACACATTGCCTTGCTTAGGCTCTATGGTATCAAGGATGTTTTTCATGAAAAGAGAAGAGAAGAAAAGGATGGGAGCATATAGGAATGTATATTCCATACATTCCATACTTGACACATTTGTGCATAGTGATTACTAGTCTAGCTTACTTACACTATAAGTTAGTTAATTAGTTAGATGCTCTCTTCTCCTATATATACCTTGATCTACCAATTGTACAAACTGATTTTGGTTGTTAATACATTTGATATTCATCCAAGATCCTCTCTATTCATAGACCTCGAACTCTCGAACTTCGGATCCTGCACGAGGGGCAGTAACCAGCGTGGAAGAGGGAGGAATGCTAGTTGGGCCTGTTAGGTTATAAAGTCTAGGTCAACGGGTCGTCAATCTAGAATTTATCTCCCACTAATGAAATGTCGGGTTCAGTGCTCCTAGGACTAGTCGTTCTGATCCGTGCCCTTATACTCCCTTGGGGTAGTCGTTCTGATCCCTGCCCTTATACTCTCTTGGGGTAGTCGTTCTGATATGTGTCCTTCTCTTCTCTCCTTCTGACCTCCTTTCCTTCTCTCCTTCTGACCTCCTGAGGCTTGTACTTCTTACCCCTGGGGCTTGTCCTACTGCTCTATGCTCTTCTGCTTCCTTGGTTCTCTTCTCCTTGCCACCCTGCAAGAGGGGCAATACCAGGCACAGAGGGGGAGGTGGTGCCTGATGAACCCTCTCCGATGCCTAAGTCAGTACGGTTTTAGAGAGATAAAGCTAGAGAGATGTCAGAGCAAAATTGTGCAACTTGCCAAGATGATCAAATGAGTTGTGAAGGTGGGGTATTTATAGGCAACGGTGTCATTAAGGTGGCTTAATGACATCGTTAACCTTTAAACACAATTAATTAACCTTTAAGCACATAATTAAGACCTTAGGATTCGGAGAAGGTAGGCGGAGTGGACCGAGTGTGGGAGTCCGAAAATGGTGCCGGGGCCCTTGGGGGGAGGAGAAATCTGACCCCCAGGGGTAGGGGTTGGGTGAGGGCACCCAACCCCTCCTAGGGAGGATGGGGTTGGCCAACCCCATCCCCCCTAGGGGAGATCGGGTTGGCCGACCCGATCTCTCCTAGGAGAGATCGGGTTGGCTGACCCGATCTCTCCTAGGAGAGATCGGGTTGGTCCACCCGATCTCCCCTAGGGGAGATCGGGTTGGCTGACCCGATCTCCCCTAGGGGAGGTCGGGTGTGGCCACCCAACCTCACCTAGGCGAGTCTGACTCGGCCGGACGAGCGCTTTGGCCTCGTCCGAGCCGTTGGTGTTTTCGCGAAGGGTTCGGGTTGAAGTTTCGATTTACAATCATTAACGGGGTGATAAAAATAAAGCGATTCGGAAGTCAACGGGTTCAAATTGGGCGTATATCCATCACATGCCCCCGAGTCAACCAATGGCCTAACCCTTGATTGACTCTATTTCAGGATGGTATGACACGCGCAATTTGAAACCGGGGTTTTACCTCCTTGTCTGAATGCCTGCTTACCCATGGATGCGTGCCTCTGACTCTGCCCCCCGCCTTATGAGATAGAGGAATTGTAAACGTCAGAGTAGCACGGACTTGTGCCTAGGCACGCGTCCGTCTGAGGTGGGAGTAATAAATCTATCTTTGCTACAGGCGTATACTCGAAAAATACACGCTTACATAAGGATGCAATACGAATACACCTAAGTGACTCATGCTTCAATTTCGTGCCGGGATTCTGCCCAAGTGAAGGAAAATTTAATTTTGGTCCGAAATTTTTCTAAGTATGGGATACTGGAAAATACATCTAGGATGTTAACTAGGAGTGAACATGGACATATCATGAACATGAGGATGTGTACTAGCATACATGCAAGTAGGAACATAAGGATGGGAGTGAGTAGAGACATGATGCGATTGTAGTCATGAATGTATGCATGAATATATGGCGGCCATGTGCATGGACGTCTAAATGTTTGAACACATGGGAGTGTGTACGTGGGCATGCATATGAGTGCAAGGATGAACATGTATGTATGTATGGATGGGTTGTGAGTATAAGCATGAGTGATTGATGTACCTGTAGATGTTAATCATGAATATGAGCATAAGTGCAAAGGTGAGAGCATAGACCTCTCCTTTACTTGAGGGTGGGAACTCTGCCACTCAATGGGACACAACGTTCCGCCTCCCTCGTACTAGCGTGAGCATTGTCCATTAATCTCGACTTTCGGCACGTGTAACATTTTTCCTTCATTCGTTGGAGCGTGTGTATAGCTCTTGACCTTTACCCTGCAATTTGTTCCCCATAAAAGTGAGGGTGAAAAAGCTTACAAGCTTTCTTCTTACCGCCGCGAGCGAAGGGGTCTATTGACATGTGTTAAGGGTTGACCCTTCCTTCGGATGTGCTGGAGCGTTCCTCCATTTGGGGAAACTAAAAGTTCGCCCTCTTCCCTTGGTGTTAAGGTTGCCCCCGTAGTAGGCGTATCTCGCCCCTCCCTGAGTAAGGGTCGATCTTTGCGTTGGTTGCTCGTATAGATGACTCACTTTTGGGAAGCTTTCTTCTTCAGACAGGGAGACCTTGAAGATCGTTTTCCGAGGTGGTCCGACGAAATCTGACCGTCCGTTGAATCAGATGAGAGGGAAGAACCCTCTAGTTTTGCTTATCAGGCCAAGAAATTTTCTAAGTCAGGGGTGGCTGCTAATGCTTCCAGTATGTTCTTTTTCCCTTCTTTTTTCTTTGTGATATACTTATGATTGTTCTCATGCTGGTTCCTTCTTGTTGTTAGAGCGTTCTTCCCTGGTTACCGAATGGTTCTTGTGGTGGGTGAGAGTTCAAGTCAATCTAAATCCAAGGCGCGGAAACCTGACTCTGAGGTCGGGCCCTCGGCTGCCAAGGAGAAGGAAACCGCAAGAGGCTCTCCTTCAAGTGCCCCCTTGCTGACTCCCTCCCCTGATAAGGAGGTAGTGGTTGAAGAGGCGACCTCTTTGCTAGACAAAAGGAAACAACCTGTGGTTGGCGATGGGGTGATCATAGGTCTTGATGTCTCTTCTATATCCCCTGCCCCCCAGCCGAGGGGCCGAGTCTCAAGTTTATTTCATCTTCATGTAGATTTGACGACTTTTGAAGGTGTTTTTGTCTTTCCTATGGGTTATGTTATTAACCCCTGCGTTGAAGATTTTTCTTTTGGTGATGGGTGTGATCATCACCTTTCATTGAGGTTCCTTTCTCTTGCCATGGCTCTGATTAAGATAGCGAATTCTTGCTTTGGAGTTTGGTGGAGACTGCTCTTCATTTAGCCTCTACTAGTATCGTAGTTGTGATCGTTGTGGGGATCGTTTTGTTATATGCCCTTCAATAGTGCTTGTCGTGATTCTTTGCTTCATGGTTGATTTCGTGAGATATGGAGGTTGTCTTCATAATGAGGACGTCTCCTTCCTAGTATCACCCAGTGGGTTGAAATATAAGTGCCTACCTTTGATGAGCGTACGAAGGGTGTGGACATGATAGCCACTTCGTGATGTGTCGGAGTGATAGCCCTTCTGTAGTGTGTGGACATGATAGCCAGTTCAGGGTATGTGGACGTGATAGCCACTTCAAGGTATGTGGACATGATAGCCACTTCAGTGTATGTGGACATGATAGCCACATCACGATGTATGGAGTTGTGCTTGACGATGTTCAAGTCTGATATGAGCATAGGTCACGCGAGGGCGACATGCATGACAATAACATTTGTCGGAGGTTGATTTGTGTGACTTGTAAGGCAATTCTTTTCTTGATGGGTCGGGCTTATTTTGAGAGCTTTGACCTTCGGATTTCATGTCTTTGCTATCCTTCTTGGTGGTGTTGGGTTCCTTTGAGATACTTCTCTTGACTTGTGATATGGGTGGTAGGATAACTCGTTACTTTTCATGATAACCTCTTGTGCTTCTGTATATGATCCTTTGGTCATGGACTTCTCCTTTGAATATGCTTTCCTTTCTTTATCTTTCTTTTGTGCTTTCCTTCACATCATACCTGCTATCTCATCAAGAAAAAACATTATGTGTTCTTTATACAACTTTACTTAGAAATTTCTTTCTCATGGTATCCTTCTCAGTATGGTGTGATGATCTCTTCTGATACCCCTTACACGGTATATGTTGTACTGTTAGACCAAAGATACGCTCTTGGTGGGCGTCGAAAATTGTTCACGAGACAGGCTCTCGGATGGCACTTAACGTTTCACAGGATAGGCTCCCGGAGGGCTCAGGTTAGACCAAAGATACGCTCCTGGTGGGCGTCGAACTGGTAGTTTGAAATCTACCTCAAGATACGCTCTTGGGGGCGTCGAACTGGTTGTGTTTTTTCTACCTCAAGATACGCTCTTGGGGGCGTCGAATCTGGTAGGTTGCAAATCTACCTCAAGATACGCTCCTGGGGGCGTCGAAATTCGTAGTTTTTGGAAACCACTCTCAAGATACGCTCTTGGTGCGTCGAAGGTCGTAGTGTATAAACTACTCTCAAGATACGCTCTTGGGGGCGTCGAAGGTCGTAGTATGAACACTACTCTCAAGATACGCTCTTGGGGGCGTCGAAATTCGTAGTTTTTGGAAACCACTCTCAAGATACGCTCTTGGTGCGTCGAAGGTCGTAGTGTATAAACTACTCTCAAGATACGCTCTTGGGGGCGTCGAAGGTCGTAGTATGAACACTACTCTCAAGATACGCTCTTGGGGGCGTCGAAGATCGTAGTATAAAAACTACTCTCAAGATACGCTCTTGGGGGCGTCGAATCTGTTCGCGGGATAGGCTCCCGGAGGGCACAGGGTTCGTAGTTTTAGAACTATTCTCAAGATACGCTCTTGGGGGCGTCGAATGTGTTCGCGGGATTGGCTCCCGGAGGGCTCATAATATTACCTTATCTTGTGTCCCTTCTCATGTATGGTGCATTTTTGGTATGCTTTTCGAGTCTTTACTTGACTTCTCCTTCTACGATATTGCATGCTACCACGCTTTTCCTTCAATATGAGAGATCACCTCTCGAGGGCGATGTTTGTGTGTTGCCAACTTAGGACGAGTTCGTATAGGGAGTTGAGGATGTTTTCCTCTTATGTGACCTCTTCTAGGAAAAGTGGTATTGCATGTTCTTGTGATCTTCTGCCTCTAATCTCTTCTTTTACACTTAGGTGGACTACCAAGCACTTATTCGTTCGGTGCCCCCAAGTTGCTTGGTGGTCACACCGCCTTTCATATTTGGCCGTTGAAGGCCCCTCGTTCATTTTCTTGGTTGGGTACCCCTTATGCTCGGGGCTCCCTTGTCTGCTTGTTTGAATGCGATGAGTGTCCCATGTAGGATTTACTCTTTCTCATGCTTGCTTGTTTCAGTCATAGGCATGGTTTGGATGATGCCTTTGTCGGATGTGTCTTTGGAGGTTGTGTGGAAGAGCTTTTGCTTTGGGTGGGTGGGGGTGGATTTCGTTCTCTTGATAACTAGGATGTGGCAATGTCTGTATCCTAGGGGTGCTTGTAAATTTTTCCCCCCTTTCCTTGTGTAGGTTGAAGAGCTCTCTCATAGAATGGTGTCTTGAGTTGTTAATCTCGTAGGTGTGTTTCAGACTAGTCAATCTGACCCATGCTCTTTGCTCGTGCATGGGGGGGGGGGGTCTGACCGGGCTGTATCTTCTTGGAGTGTTGTGGCACTTAGTGTGCCTTGCCTTTTCCTTCACACTGGAGTATTCTTCACTGCCCTTAGGGGGTGTCCCATTGGTCATGCTCCTCCCACCTTGAATGTTGATTGTAGACTTCCTTCGAATTAGGACTTGAATCTAAAAAGGGCGTTTTCCTTTAGGTTTGCAGGTGATGCTCCCTGATTTTCCCTGGGTTTGTTCCCGTATTGGCTATTCCTTGTTGGATAACTTCATTAGAGGCTGCATTTGTATTGCGTACGTATACGTGTTTGAGGTGTGTTGAGCTGACAAGTCCCTCCTCTTTTGTTTTGTCATAACCTTCATTCATCATGTATTTGGCGTATGGCCTTAAAGGCGGGATATTTTTCTAGTGCCCCTTTTATCGTGGTTCTCCTCTTGATGGGATGCCAGAGTCAAATGTCTTATCATTTGCAGACAAGGTGGTTGATCGGGATGTGCGTCTAGTGTGAGGGTCGATCTTGAAACCTTACTCCCCAAGCTTTTGAGCTCTTCTTTGGTTGATCTTGTAGAACTATTATCCTGCCCTAAGGCTCTTGATAGGAGATGTATCTCATTTTCACACTCTAGTTGTTGCACTATCTCTTTTGCTAATCTTGCATCTTTAGAGTTTCTCTCTTGGTGCATGACTTCAATGACCGAATTTTCTACCGATGTTTGTTTTGTTAGGACTTGTATCCTTGGCTGCCTTTCTTTCTTGTGCGACGGCGAGGGAGTGTTTATGAACACTCAAATGTGTCGTACTTGGTAGAGGTATGCGCCTAATCTTTATTGCGCTGTCTTGAATCTTCGTGTACCTATCTTTGATGAACATGTTATTCATTGCATATATAATACGGAGTCCAAGGATCTCCGGGTTAGGATCATATTTTGAGAACAGAGACATAGTCATCTATTAGATAACCTCTTTATCTACGGAGTTTATTTTTGCAAGAATAAATGCAAGGATACTTGTAAGGATACTTTTAAGGATATGTGTTCCATCCTTATTCCTGGTTCATTTGCAGTGCCGTGTCCCTAATGGGTGTGTTGATGTTCTGACCACCTTTACTAGTAGGGGGTCCTTTGGTATTAGGTATGCCTGACTCTTCTCTAATATCATCAATGGTTGGTCATGGGAGATGTCTGACGGACTCCCTTCATGTACTATGGTTCTCTTCATGTCAAAGTTGGTGATTCCCTCTCTTATGACTAACATATCATTGTGTGGAAATACTATGTTTTCCATATCCCTTTTTAAAATCTTGATGATGGTGTCACCGTTCTTCCTTTGCTAGGCTTGGTGTCCTTGAGGGTTTTTGATGGAGGTGTATTCCATTATCTGGGATGAGCTTTCTAAGTGTAGTTGTATCTCCTGGCTATTTTGTGAAATCATAAAGATCCGCTGGAGGTGTTTGCCTCTGATGGTGGGTGTTACCCATGTGATATGGTTTCCTCCATTTTTGGAGGGATGTGTTCGCGGCTACCCCCTCTTGTGCTAATGGGCGTTTGTGGGGAGGGCATGTTGTGACTGGTGCCCCCCTTGCATACCAATGCCAGATGGGATCCTTTGACGGGCTTGGCCCTAGGATGCTTAGTGGAAGGTTGTAGTAGGGGTAATCATTTGTGACTTTCATGGTAGTTCCTCTATAGGATGTTGGGAGTGCTCAACTTATTTTTGTAAGTGAGCCTTCCATCTTGTGATCTTTCCCAGAAACTTGACCTTATAGGTTCTTTGGGATTGAGGAATCTGTTGCTTGTGCATCTCTTGATTGGCGACGGCCTTTTACTGATTCTTCTAGTGGTCCACCTGTGTATATATATATCACGGAGCCCGAAGGCGTCCGGTATGGTCATTCTTGGAAAACATGTTGATATCAAGTATCAAAATCTACCCATTTTAGGGAGTTGACTTGTTATGCAGTTAAATTAAATAAGAGGATATGGGAAGGATATGGGTGTGGGGGTGTTGATATCCCCTGCTTCCTTGGTAATGTAACTGTTTTCCTCCATTAGTCTGTGTGTATTCCTTCCACTTGAGGAATATAAGGTCGCATCCTTGCAGGACGGACTAGGTGGAGGTGTATCCTTCATGTATGCTATGTGCGATCTCACTTTACTACGTCTCTCCATGAGACTTCCCATTGTAGTAGCTATGTACTAACATGGTGTGGTACTCTATGAGTCCCCTGTTCAAATTCTTGTCTTTTGGACTGCTCCCCTGTCCTAGGGGGATGTGTGCCAAGGGTTGTAATGCATGAAGGGGTTTGGACCTGTCGTGCTGTATCATGGGTAGGTGGTTGCCTTATTGTGTTGTTGGGACTATGTCCCTCCCTTTGAGCTTTCCTTGGTGCGGTGTATGTCCCTGTTGGGGTACTTGGTTGAATCCATGCCTCCTTGGAGGTCTTGCCTGTCTATCTGCCCCCAGAGGTGTGTATGCCCTGGCATCCTGCTGTGTCTGTTGCTGCCTTGGAGGCACAGGCTGCTGCCTTCCCTCTGGGGGTGGCCTTTGGTTGTCTCTCCTTTGTTCTTCTCACTGCCCTATTCGAGGGTGCAAGTGGTGTTCTTCTTCTGGGACTTGTTCTTCTTCATGCTGGTGTTGCCTCCTCTACCTGTTCCTCAGGGTATCTCTATAGGCTAGCAGCTCATCCAATGCGTTCATCAACCTCGGAGTCACTGTCTGTGCTCCTTGCGAGTATGCGGGCCTTATGTTGGTTGTGTGGGCACGATTGTCGTTCCATTGAATCAGTATTCCATATGGACACCCTTGAGGTTGTGCCTCATAGTAGTACCCCTGTGGAGGTGCCGTCTATCGGGATGGCACTCCTTATTGCCCCCCTGTCCCTCTGGTTTCCTAGTCAATGGAGTTGAAGCTGTGGAAGCCTCCTAGCCAGCTGGGCGTGAAGGTCCTCCTGCCTGCTTGTTAGGTTGGGGTGCCTGTGGGGCTACCTGAGGCTCTGGGTGTGCAGGCTGTTTCTCTGGGCTAGGCTGCCTTGCTGGAGGTATAGGTTGTCTCCCTCGCCTACTGCCCCCAGGTGGGCGGTTATGCCTAGATGCTAAGCTATTCGTCATCGCTCTTGTGATTGCCAGGCTTTCTGTTCGAAGCTCACAGACGGCGCCAAGTGTTAGGTTATAAAGTCTAGGTCAACGGGTCGTCAATCTAGAATTTATCTCCCACTAATGAAATGTCGGGTTCAGTGCTCCTAGGACTAGTCGTTCTGATCCGTGCCCTTATACTCCCTTGGGGTAGTCGTTCTGATCCCTGCCCTTATACTCTCTTGGGGTAGTCGTTCTGATATGTGTCCTTCTCTTCTCTCCTTCTGACCTCCTTTCCTTCTCTCCTTCTGACCTCCTGAGGCTTGTACTTCTTACCCCTGGGGCTTGTCCTACTGCTCTATGCTCTTCTGCTTCCTTGGTTCTCTTCTCCTTGCCACCCTGCAAGAGGGGCAATACCAGGCACAGAGGGGGGGGTGGTGCCTGATGAACCCTCTCCGATGCCTAAGTCAGTACGGTTTTAGAGAGATAAAGCTAGAGAGATGTCAGAGCAAAATTGTGCAACTTGCCAAGATGATCAAATGAGTTGCGAAGGTGGGGTATTTATAGGCAACGGTGTCATTAAGGTGGCTTAATGACATCGTTAACCTTTAAACACAATTAATTAACCTTTAAGCACATAATTAAGACCTTAGGATTCGGAGAAGGTAGGCGGAGTGGACCGAGTGTGGGAGTCCGAAAATGGTGCCGGGGCCCTTGGGGGGAGGAGAAATCTGACCCCCAGGGGTAGGGGTTGGGTGAGGGCACCCAACCCCTCCTAGGGAGGATGGGGTTGGCCAACCCCATCCCCCCTAGGGGAGATCGGGTTGGCCGACCCGATCTCTCCTAGGAGAGATCGGGTTGGCTGACCCGATCTCTCCTAGGAGAGATCGGGTTGGTCCACCCGATCTCCCCTAGGGGAGATCGGGTTGGCTGACCCGATCTCCCCTAGGGGAGGTCGGGTGTGGCCACCCAACCTCACCTAGGCGAGTCTGACTCGGCCGGACGAGCGCTTCGGCCTCGTCCGAGCCGTTGGTGTTTTCGCGAAGGGTTCGGGTTGAAGTTTCGATTTACAATCATTAACGGGGTGATAAAAATAAAGCGATTCGGAAGTCAACGGGTTCAAATTGGGCGTATATCCATCAGGGCCCTCTCCGACGCTCAAGTCAGAATTTCTAGAGAGAGAAAGCCTTTTAGAGAGAAGTCAGAGCATCCAAAGTCCAAAATGAGGGAGTTGTTCAAAAATGAGAGACCTAGGCCCCTATTTATAGGGAACCTAAGGATCATGCCCAGTTTTGAACTACTTGATGTCAGTATGAAGGAAGACGTATACCGTCATCAGGGTAGACTATGCATGCACCGACTTCTCGCACTTGGCAAAATAATCGGGATGAGAGCGCGGAAAACATCGGTAATCCGGACCTACCCGGATTGTTTAGCAATCCGGGCCGGGTCCGAATTGCCTTAGGCAATCCGGGCCTCCGGATCGCCTTAGGGCAATCCGGAAGTCCTCCGGTCCGGGTACTATGCATATTCAGGACCGTTTTAGACTTTGGTGTCCGCGGAAGAGTTCTTTTACGAGTTTTGGGGTATTTTGCAAGGCCCGAAATGTAAATACGAACCCGAATTGGACAGATATCTTACAGTCATAACTTATAATTAATTTCTAGATTTAGGATTATAATTAATAATGTTTTTTTGCATATAATAAATTTAATTAATTCATGACATCGTTAGATTGATCTGATATAATACATACGAAAAACATGACAATTTAAGTGAATTGAGTATCGAAAGGACGTAATTAAAAATTATATTTTAATTCGTAATAGAACCCCCGAACTCGAGTTTCTAATAGTAGACTGATTTTATACTTAGGTGTTTAATTCGTTATTCGCTTAGGTACTTTAGGATTCTAGTTAGCCTTATAATTAAATGGTGGCGACTCTTTCCAAAATCACACGTTTTCAAAACGTAATTCGCCGAATGTTAGATTTAGGTCTGACAAACACAAACTCAACAGCAACAGGATACTTGGACAAATTGTTGACGGTGCTTGTGATTCTGCAGCTGAGTTACTTGCTGGAGCAGCTTTATTGTACAACCCCGCATGTGTTTTAGTTTCTGTTTCTTCACAACTAATGCATGGATCTTCCCCTCTCGTGGCTGAAGGTTTAGCTTGTTGTGCTGGTTTATTGCTTGCTTTCCAATTCAGAAGACAGGTGCTCTTGCTTAAGACAGATTCCTTTCTTCTAGTGCAAGCAATCAATTGAGCTTCACAGAACCAAGCTGAACTCTTTTGCTTACTTAATGACATTAAGACCTTTTTCTCTTGGTTTGTATCTCTTTCTGTTGTTAAGGTTCAACGATCATGGGTTAGACCTGGACATGTTTTAGCTAGATTTGCTTTAAATACTAAAACTGAAGGGATATGGTCGAGGCCCTTTCCTCACAATTTCCCTCTTTTGTAATGTGCTTGTTGTTTGGTTGCTCTTTTAATATAAGATGCTCTTTTTCGACCATATATATATATATATATATATATATATATATATATATATATATATATATATATATATATATATATATATATATATCTTTAGTGCCAAATATATATGTATATATTGTTGATTGATTTATATCTTAAAGATAGAATCTTGACAATAAATATCTATATATGTTTGTACCAAATATATATGCAGATTTTGGAAATTATTTTAATAATTAATTAATTACTTAGAGTCTAAGTTAAGTGTTTGGTGGATTTTAAAACCCTACTTAGCCTAGAAGTATTAATTTTGGCCGAACCTATTGGGTCACGGGCCGGTCCAACTTTGCACAACCGGGTCGGGTCAACCGACCCGGGAGACCAAGAGAACCCGAACCGGGTCAACCGTACCGATCCGGGTCGGGTTCCACGAGTCCAAACCAGAGCGGGTCAAATAGCCGAGTTTTCTCAATTGGTCCGACCCATCCTAGTCGGGTCGGACCAAGGCAACTAAAAGTGGGTCGAACCGACCCTGTTTGAGTGAAGAACCGAATTCCTATTTTAAACCGAACTGGTCCGACCGAACCATTTTTTCAAAACGAACCGGACCGGTCCGAACTGGTCTGACCGAACCAGATTAATTAAACTGGACCAATCGAACCGAATTAATTAAATAAAATAGGATGGTCAAATTTTAAAATCCAAATATTTTTCAAACTTTAAATTACCTACACGGTGCTTAAGGTTTATTATCTCATCTTTTTAATTAAACATGATGCCTAGTTTCGATTATGGGGATGGATCTCGGAAATGCATGACTTTGGGACTGAGTCATTTAGTGGGCTGAATTGCAATTGTTGTTTAATTGATATTTCTATGATTAGAACTGTCGCCTTGACTATGTCAAGCTAGCTGGATTATGCATGTTATGGGATGAACCCTAGTTTTCAATTAATGAGTTGCGCACTAGGATAGACATGCTGTGATGGTTGCGATTGCCTAGGATTCATGTCTAGAAGTACGCATGTTTGACTTATAGCATGAATTGCAAGTCAGCCTGAAATGTGTTAAAAGCGGAAATATGCATGTTTGAATGGTGTGATCACGCATGATGCATATGCATGAATGTTGAGTGTGAATTGGCATGTGATAATTTACTTAAGCAGTAGAATTATATATGATAAGCATGGGTTCCTCGGAACATTAGACGCATGATGCTTATGCATGAGGTGTGGTTTGTTTCTTAGATGTGATCTGCGCACGATGATTTACTTGTGTAGTAGAATTGTGTGTGCAAACTTGAAATTCTAGAAAACGTTTTAAAAAAAGGGCCTTGGGAAAGCCAGTGTTTTAATACCTCTAGTTCCGGTGATTACGATTAAACTGTTTTAAAAGACTGGTCTATTAGAAAGAAAACGACGGTAATGTGAACTCTTTCACGACCCCCTTCCCTCGGTTTACTGTCGGTCGGTTGGGTTAGATATCTGAGGAATCATTATTAGTCACCTTCTATCTCATAGATATCCGATGAACACAATTTTTTTTTCCAAATGTTATTTTCTTCCTCTTCATGGATAATTGTCAATGTGTTAGTTTCAATGGTTGCGATTAGCAATGTCATCTCCCAATTGAATGAGGGAGTGAGATTGAATGGTAAGAACTATAAGATCTAGAATAAGCGAGCAAAGATGGTGATTACTGAAATGAAAGGGTTGGACCATTTAACCACTAATCATGTTAGGCCAGTAGGAGACCTCACAGATGCACAGAAGGAATTCTATGATGAATGGAATGCCAAGGACCTGGAAGTTCGTTCTGCCTTAATGTCGATGCTGGAAGATGACATACTCTACGAGTATGATCATATTGAGTCTGCTAAGGACCTATGGGATGGTCTCAAAGCAGGTTTTGGTGTCAACACCACATCCCAAAAGCGATCGTTAAACATTGATTTAGACTCATACAAGATGAATCCTAAGCATACGATGCAGGAGCACATTAGACAAATGTCTAACATGCTTGCTGAACTCAAGGAGGCAGAAGAGGTCCTGTCTGAGGAACAGAAAGTCCAATGTGTCATCCGCTCTTTACCGGACTGTTGGAGTAGCATGAAAATGCACCTTACCCATGCCACCCACCTCGATACCTTCAAGAAGCTGGGAGCTCATCTCGAGCTGGAAGAGGATCGACTCAAGGCTTCTCAGCCAAGAGCTGAGATGCAGGTTGCATCATCCTCCCAGGCTGAGCAAAAGGGTAAGCGTAAGAGAAAGGGTAAAGACCTTCAAAAGAAGGCTAACAAACCACTTAGTCCAAACTCACAGAAAAAGCTCAAATCTAAGCAAACTGTTGGTAAGAATAGGCTAAAAAAGCGTGTACGTAGAGAGGAATCTCGAACGGGCTTCAGGTGTGGAGTGAAAGGCCACCTGACTACTTCCTGTACCAGTCCTCCTAAGGCACGTTCAAAGATATGAGGACGAAAGTCATTTATTCTCATAAAAATTCCCAAATTCCCGAGAGCAATTCAAATTCATCTTTTCGAATTACAGGACCGAGAAGAGGAATGAGCGTAAAGATGGAGTAGATGCCCCAGAATAAATAAGGATTGGATGCCAAACCATCCTTACTTGCTAAAAAAATTCAGTAATAAATACTCTCGGATTATAGTCTTCCTTGTGAAAAACGGGAACCTCTATTTTTGGGCATGTAGTGAATGTTTAAATTGAGTATAAATTATTCATTTAATTTACCTTGAGCCGCTTGATCTTATAATTACTATTCAATACATTGCTAATATGAGTGCAATGTATTTAAAATAATCTTTATTTGTTAGTGCTCCGTGATATAATTAAATCGCAATGATGAACATGTACGAAACCGAATAAACTGGATTTTTGAAAACGAAACGATTTCACCACGGGTGAAACCTGGCGCGCACACTGCACGCGTGTTCCTCGAGAGATGGAACGCGTCGATTCAAAGTACAAAATTCAATATAAAGTGTGTTCTTGATTTAATGCTTGAAGTAAATTTTTATTTGCACAAATACCCATTCGAGGGTTTTACTCATACAAAATTCTCGTAGAGAACTTCAACGAGCATAAGGTGAAAACCTATTACACGATCCATGGTGGATAAAATCTTGGGGGTATGAATGAGCAATGAAAAAGAACGTCCGTTAAACGACATCTCCCACTATTCGCCTTTAACGATAAAAGATTGGCGGAGCATTAAACGACACACACTTCATAAACAATGTCAGTACCATGATATCGCAAGTTCAACTTATAACCTCCCTTTCACGGGTGAGTTATGGTTAACTGCAAATCATGTGGTGAACCTAGTTAATGTATAAATCGGTTACACGACACCATGTGAGCTATCAAAATGGTAATGTGTAGGACCTTAACAAACTGCGACATTATTATTTCAAAATAAAACACTCATAGTACCAATAGGAATATTGAAAAGTATCTCTATTGCATACATGTGTGTAGTAGCTCGGGAGAATGGTGATGTGGTTGAACATGAGACGTTACGCTAGTTGAGGCTGAATTTCCATAGCTTTATAACGAACGAAGTCTTGATTGAAGTAGAAAATGATGGTAATGATTAGGTCCACTCGCTTCGAGTGGGAGATTTGAGGCAACAACATAAGTGAACGATATGGTAAATGAAGATGGGGACATTTTCTTAATAAATCCTATGGGAGGAGTCAATCCAACCACGCCCAGATCACTATTGTAGCAGGTGCGAATCAAGTCGAACCTGATAATCATGTTACTGAACTGGTGGATGAAAATCCAATCTTACCTCAACTACCTACTAGAACTAGTGGGAGTGGTACGACCAACTCGGTTCCCGGTCATAGTAACTGATGGGTTTCGATATAGCCGTTAGGCCCATTAACGACGAGTAAACGGTGAAGTAGGCCCACTGGGCTCCAAAAGAGGCCTAGAGGACCAATATGAGGGGTCCCGACAAGGTCGGCCCCGACATATGAGCAAGACGCTCCCGATAAAATGCCTTTGAGTAGGCCCCGATGTTGAATCCCTGAGGATGTTGGCCCTGTCCCGATGACGAGGGGCCCCGAGCGGTGACCAAAGGAGATAACTCTGGAGTCCCCGATATCCGTCGGGACTTGCCACCAGAGGATGAGGCCGAGAAACACGCCCACTATCAGCGTAGTGGGGAAGTGGCCTGAAAAGACAGAACGTGGGCAAGTGGCCGAGATAAATGGAACGTGGGCTAACTGCCCCTGGCAGTTATCTCAACAGGTAACTGGGGTAACTCCTCCCCTACATAAATGAAGGAATTACCACAGGACCGACATTCATATACTCATACACTGATACTTTCATACATACTTGCCTACATCGAGATACTCATTTAAGCATCGGAGAGGGATTCTGGGTCACCGCCCGATCTATCCCTTTTTGCATGATTACTTGGAGCAAAGGAGTTCAGACTTCCGTCAAGAACGTGCCGGAGTTCCAACCGTGATCCAGCATTGGCGCCGTCTGTGGGAACGTAACAAAAAGCAAAGATAGCTTCTACCCGATCGATGGCTGGCAAGCAGAAGAAGAAGCAAGGGCAATCCGGCAGTTCCCGCCATCCTGCAGGAACTCTGAATTCGGGGCTGCCGGAGCGCAGTGTTGATCGGAATGATCCTCCCCCTGCTGGTTCCCAAACAGGGGGGCATCACGACGATCACAAGGATTCCGTTCGAGACTCATTGGAGGACAGGGAGGAGATCTCGAGGAGGGACCAGGATGCTCCTACAAAGGTGGACATGGCGAAGGCTGTGATGGATGCCGTGCCGACATTCCTGGAGACTATGGAGGCTCTCCTGGACCGAAGGGAGGCTGCCAAGAAGAAGGAGGAAGAGTTGCCTCCGCCTCCGCCGAGGGAGAATCGGAACGGGCAGGAGGCCCAATTCGAGCACCAGGACAAGGGCAAGGAGCCCCCTCAGTCGGAGCAGTTCGTGATTGATGGGCCTGGACCGGTGCAGCATAGGACCATCCCTCTTAATGGTCCTATCACCCCCGACCAGGTGGTGATGATCGTGAACATCTGTATGGGGGACCATAATAAGATGATGTCGGAGCTGAGGGATCGATCCACTCATCCCTTTGTTCCCCGATTGCTGAACACCATTGTCCCGCCAGGACTTGGAATCCAGACAATCAAGGAGTATGATGGCGAAGGAGATCCAGTTCGCCATGTCCAGAAGCATGTTATGGCTTGTCTAGGCAGAGCCAAGGATGATGATATATTGTGCGTTCTGTTCCCGACCACACTTGGTGAGAGGGCCCTGACGTGGTTATTCAGCCTTCCTCCAGGGTGCATCTCTACCTGGACCCAGATGCATGACCGTTTCATCCAGCAGTACCAGGGCCGTCGGCGTCTCCTGAAAAGCGCGAGGTCCCTGGCTGAGGTGGTACAGAGGTCCGATGAGTCGCTGGCACATTATTACCAGAGGTACATCGCCAGCGTGGCCGAGATTGATGAGGAGATGTCCGAGGGAGAGACCATCTGCACCTTCATTCGGAACCTGACAGCACCATATGGTTCCGACCTGATGCACATCGTGGCTGAGAAGGCTGTGTGGAACATGGAGGCACTACAGAAGAGGGTGAAGCAGCAAATCGACGTGCAGGAGTCGAAGATAGCTGCCGAAGAGCTCGATCCTCCGAAATCGAACAAGGGGAAGCAGTCGTCCAGGCCATCGGACGATCGCAAAAGGAAGGATAAACCCGAGAGCAGTCGGGGTCGAGGCCGCTCTGATCGGAGGGAAGACAAGTGTCCCTCGAAGTCGGACAAGCGGGAGGACCATTACACTCCTCTCATTTGCTCCATGGGTGTTGTGTTGGTGGTGAAGGATCGGCAGGGTATCGCCAGGTACCCCCCGAAGAAAGATGGAGAGTTCATGGGAGCCCGCACTGATCGTTATTGTCGTTTCCACCGCGCCAGCGGTCACGACACTAACCACTGTCGGGAGTTGAAGAAGGAGATTGAGAAGCTGATCCAGAAGGGGAAGCTCAAGTAATTTGTGGCTGGGCGACGGAGCCGATCCCGTTCCCGGTCCTGATCACGGTCCCGTTGAGATCCCGCGATCGGTCCCCGAAGAAGAAGAAGTCTGAGTCTTCCGATACCCGCAAGGAGAAGCGGGGGACCATTAATGTGATCCATTGGGGATTTGCTGCAGGAGGTGATACCACGGCATCTTGAGAGGTCTATGCTTCTCGAATTCCTGTTGTTGTGGTGCTGGGCAAGAGGGCCCGATCTTGGACCCCGAAGGAAGAGATGGTGATTTCCTTCTCAGCGGAGGACCTTATAGGTGTGGAGACCCCGCACGATGATGCTTTGGTCGTGACCTTGAACGTGGATGGGTACGAGATGAAGCGAATCTTGATTGATGGACGGAGCTCCTCCGATATTTTGTTCATGGATTCGCTGGAGGCCATGGGAAAAACCAAGAAGGATCTGAAGCATGCGGACTTCCCGATGGTCGGATTTTCTGGCTCTACCTCCTACCCGGTGGGGATGATTACCTTACCGGTTGAGTTCAGTAGTGGTTGGAAGTCGGAGAAGAGGAACGTGGAGTTCGTGGTGGTCGAGTCTGCGGGAACTTACAATGCAATTATCGGGAGGACCACCATCAACCCGATGGGGGCAATTGCCTCAACGGTCCATCAGAAGATGAAGTTTCTGACCGACCACGGAGTCGGGGAGGTCAGGGGCGATCAAGTAGCCTCCAGGAAGTGCTATGTCAATGCCACTCGAAGGAAGAATCGGGAGGCTATGACTATTTTCCAGAGTGATGCTGATCCCAGAGAGGAGTTTGGGCGTCCCGCCCCGATGGAGGATTTGAAGGAGGTCGAAATCGATGGAACTCAGAGGAAGGTGAAAATCGGGTCCGCTCTGTCTGAGGAGAGGGCCCAAGAGCTGATTGATTTGTTGAAGGAGTTCAAGGAGCTGTTTGCCTGGTCCCCGAGTGACATGCCAGGAATCAGCCCCGATGTGATTACTCATGAGCTGAAGATTGACCCCGCGATCAAGCCGATTGCACAGAGAAGGCGCCCGATGGGTGCAGACAAGAAGATCGCGATCCAGCAAGACGTGGGCAGGTTGCTCGATGCTGGATTTATTAAGGAGCTCTGATTCCAGACCTGGGTCGCCAACACAGTCCTGGTGAAGAAGAGCAATGGCAAGTGGCGGATGTGTGTTGATTTCCGCGACCTGAACAAAGCATGCCCGAAGGATTGCTATCCGCTCCCGAGGATCGACCGGCTGGTGGATGCCACATCGGGACATGAGTTGCTGAGCTTTATGGATGCCTACTCCGGCTACAATCAGATCAAGATGTCCAAGGAGGATGCCCCCCACACCGCTTTTTATGCTGATAGTGACATCTATCACTATGATGTCATGCCCTTTGGACTGATCAACGCCGGTGCAACTTATCAGAGGATGGTGAACAAGCTGTTCGGGGATATGCTGGGGAAGACGATGGAGGCCTATGTGGACGATATGCTGGTGAAGTCCCGACAGGCCGAGGATCATGTCCACAACTTGGCCACGGCGTTTGAGCGGATGAGGCTTCATAAGGTTCGCTTGAACCCGACCAAGTGTGCCTTCGGAGTACACTCGGGGAAGTTTTTGGGCTTCATGGTGAGCCAGAGGGGAATCGAGGTGAACCCTGAGAAGCTGAAGGCGATCGAGGAGATGAAGTCCCCGACGAACCATCGGGAGGTGCAGGTGCTGAATAGCCGATTGGCCGCGATGAATCGTTTCCTGTCCAAGGAAGGCGACCGATCCATGCCGTTCTTTGAAGTGCTGAGGGCCAACAAGAAGTTTGAGTGGACTGCCAAGTGCGAAGAGGCGTTCCAGGCACTCAAGCAGCACCTCCGCACCCTCCCGCCGTTGGCGAAGCCCATTCCAGGCGAGCCACTCTATCTGTATTTGGCTGTTTCTGAATCTGCTATTAGCTCTGTCTTAGTGAAAGTCGTAGAGGGTAACCAAGTCCCCGTCTATTATGTGGGCAAGGCATTTGCCTAGTCTGAAATGAATTATCCCGCCGTTGAGAAGTATCTTTATGCGTTGATTGTTACTGCTCGGAAGCTAAGACCTTACTTCCATGCGCATGAGATTACTGTTTTGACGAATCAGCCCTTGAAACATTTTTTGAACCGACCTGATGCGTCGGGGAGATTATTGAAATGGGCAGTCGAGCTTAGTGAGTTCCGCATTCACTTTGCTCCGAGAAAGGCTACTAAGAGCCAGGCGTTGGCGGATTTCATAGCAGAGTCTACAGCCCCCGATCTAGAAGAAGCGGGCCCTGTAGAGGGGGCAACCACGGAGGTCCCGATGGCAAAGCAGTCAGAACAGCCTGATGATGAAGACATTTGGGAGATGTATACCGATGGCTCCTCAAGTTCAGAAGGATCGGGAGCAGGGTTCGTACTGATACCGCCAGGTGGAGGCGAGCCCCTTCGATATGCCCTGACCTTGACGTTTAGGGCCACCAACAATGAAGCTGAATATGAGGCTCTCATCACCGGCCTCAAGATTTCCAAAGGAACGGGAGTTGGTCACTTAAAGGTGAAGTGTGATGCTAGCCTGATTGTGAACCAAGTCCAGGGGCGATACGAAGCAAAGAGCCCGATGATGAAAAAGTACCTTCGTGAGGTGCAAACCTTGAAGGAGAGTTTCAAGAGCTTCTATATTGAGGCGATCCCGAGGGAGGATAATGTGGAAGCAGATGCCTTGAGCAAGTTCGCCTTGGGGGCACCCCTCGATGAAAGTCGGAAGGTGCACTTCTTGGAGAAGGTGATCCTGTCAGCCACCGATCAATCGGAGGTATGTGCCATCGAGACCGGATCGGAGGAGCCCACTTGGATGACCCCGATAGCCGCGTACCTGACTACGGGGGCAGTCCCCGATGATGAAGTAGCAGCCGGCAAATTACGCCGAATCGCGGTCAATTATGTGATGGTGGACAATCAGCTGTATAAAAAGGGGTATTCAACTCCTTACTTGAAATGTGTGGCTGAGCCCGACACAGATCGGATCCTTAGGGAGGTGCACGAAGGATACTCGGCTTGTCATGAAGGTGCCTGATCCATCGTGAGGAAAGTGCTGAACCTGGGCTATTACTGGCCCTCGATGAACAAGGAGGCAACGATGCTAGTCCGATCCTGTGACGCTTTCCAGAGGTATGCCCCGAATATCGTGGCTCCAGTTGCCGATCTAACGTCCATCAAGAGTGCTTGGTCCTTCGCGCAATGGGGAATTGATTTGGTGGGACCCCTTCCAATTGCAAAAGGTCAGTGCTGATATTTGCTTGTGGCTATTGATTATTTCTCGAAGTGGATAGAAGCTAAGGCATTTGCCAAGACAACGGGGAATCATATCCTCAAATTCCTCAAGACCCATATTATATCCAGATACGGGATCCCTAAGGTGTTGATCAGTGATAACGGCCCTCCGTTTAACGGGGTCCAGTGGAAGGAGTACCTGGAGGAACTGAAAACTGAGCATGGACAGCCTCTGTCCATCATGCTCAAACCAATGGACAGGTGGAGTCAGCCAACAAGATCGTGATGGATGGCCTGAAGAAGAGGGTCCATGCCTTGAAGGGCAAATGGCTGGACGAGCTGGAAAATGTGCTTTGGGCTGTTAGAACAACACCCAAACGATCGACTGGGGAGACTCCGTTTGGCCTTGTTTATGGCACGGAAGCAGTCGCTCCCGTTGAAAGAGTTGTGGCATCCCATCGGACGAGGTATTATGAACCTCTGTCGAATGATGAAATGAGGCGTCTGGACTTGGACTTGGTCGAAGTGAAGAGGCGGAATGCCGAGGAGGCCCAGGCTCGGATACGCTTGGCAACGGCCAGATATTACAATCGGCGAGTCAAGTCTCGACAGTTCTTTGTTGGGGAACTGATCTGGCGTCGGAACGAATTTACCCTTTTGGATCGGATCAACAAGATGTCACCAAAATGGGAAGGACCTTATAAGGTCGTGGGGATGCCAGCTCGAAATGCGTATAAGTTGGAAGACCTCGATGGCAATGTGTTGAAACATTCTTTTAGTGGTGAACACTTGAAGAAATGTCATGCCTGATATTAGTCGCCTTTAGTGGTGCAAGTTGTTTATCGTTTTGATTCGATATAAACAGGTTTTGAGCCATCAAAGAATAAAGAGGTTGCTTTCGATCAGATTGTTCTTAGATTTATCATTCTAAGTATGGTTAAATCGCCTTAAGTGGTGTGCTTAAATCGCCTTAAGTGGTGTGGTTAAATCGCCTTAAGTGGTGTGGTTAAATCGCCTTAAGTGGTGTGGTTAAATCGCCTTAAGTGGTGTGGTTAAATCGCCTTAAGTGGTGTGGTTAAATCGCCTTAAGTGGTGTGGTTAAATCGCCTTAAGTGGTGTGGTTAAATCGCCTTAAGTGGTGTGGTTAAATTACCCTAAGTGGTATGGCTAAATCGCCTTAAGTGGTGTGGTTAAATCGCCTTAAGTGGCGTAGTTAAATCGCCTTAAGTGGTGTGGTTAAAACGTCTTATGTGACGTGTTGAATCACTCTAAGTGGTATGGTCAAATCGCCTTAAGTGGCGTGGTTAATTCACCTTAAGTGGTGCAATGATAATCGGAACTAAAATAAATTGATATTATAAAGGCCTGAAGGTTCATGACTGATGGGTCTGATTATAGCCGTCAGGCCCTTTAACGGCAAGGAAACGGCAAACAGGCCCACCAGGCCCAGAGTAAAGGTCACGATGACCTAGGAGAAGGGTCCCGATGAAGGAAGTCCCGACGAAGCAGGGTCCCGACAGAGTCGGTCCCGACAGTGGAGTTAGAAGCTCCCGATGAGAAACCTTTAAGTAGGCCCCGATGATGAATCCCTGATAATGATTGGCCCTGTCACGATGACGAGGGGCCCCGAGCGGTGACACAACGAGATAACTCTGGAGTCCCCGACGGGAGTCGGGACTCGTTACCAGAGGATAAAGCCAAGATATGCGGGGCGTGGCCGAAATATACGGAACGTGGTTAAGATACACGGATCGTGGCCGAGATACGCGGGGCACGGCTAAGATACGCGAGATCGTGTACGAGATAAGCGGGATACGGGCTAACCACCCCTAACGGTTCGCCAGGTACCTGAGGCACCTCTTTGCCTATAAAAGGGCAGGAGGTCACCTCAGATCACTTACGTTGAAATGGAATACTTTTGATATCTGTTGCTTGCCAGTCAGACGAGGTACTCATTTAAGCATCGGAGAGGGATTCTGGGTCACCGCCCGGTCTATCCCCTCTTGCAGGATTGCGTGGAGCAAAGGAGCCAGGATTGCCGTCAAGATCCGTGCCGGAGTTCCACCGTGATCCAACATTGGCGCCGTCTGTGGGAAACTAACAAAAAGCTGATATGCCTTCTACTCGCTCGATGGTGGCTGGCAAGAACAGAAGGGGACAATCTGGTGGTTCCCGTCACCCTGCTGCAACAAACCTGAATTCAGTACCAGAACAAGGAGAAAATCAAAATCATCCCCCGGCTGAACTCTCCCAGACAGGGGGGCACAATGGATCGCATCCCGAAGAAGTTGCCCCTCGACACCAGGATAACAGGGGGCAGGAGGCCCCCCCGACTGCAGATTTGACAAGGGCCGTGGCGGAGGCCATGCCCATGTTCCTGGCGGCTGTAGAGGCTCTCTTAGACCGAAGGGAGGCTACAAGGAGGCAGGAGGAGATGCCCTCGCTGGAAGAAGCAACCCTACCAACAGAGGGTCGGAACGTACAGGAAGCCCCACCCCAGGGCCAGGAAGGAGGTAAGATGACCGGTCAGCCAGAGAGGTTCGTGGTTGATGGGACAGGACCAGTTCAGCACAGGACCATTCCCCTGAATGGCCCCATCACTCCCGACCAAGTGGTAAAGATCGTGAACATCTGTATGGGAGAACAGAAGCCGCTGGTGTCGGAGTTAAGGGATCGATCCACTCATCCCTTCGTTCCCCGCCTAATAGACACCCTCGCCCCGCCAGGGCTGGGTATCCCCGGAACTGACCCATGGAGGATTCATGGACGAATCATCAATGTGATTCATGGAGGATTTGCTGCTGGAGGTGATACCTCATCCGCTCGAGAGGTTTACGCCTCTAGAATCCCCACGGCGGGGGTGCTGGGTAAGAGGTCCCGATCCTGGACCTTGAAAGAAGAGATGGTAATCTCCTTCTCGTCCGAAGACCTCACAGGAGTAGAGACTCCACACGACGACGCCCTGGTAGTAACTCTGGATGTAGACGGATTCGAGATGAAGAGAATTCTGATTGATGGAGGAAGCTCCTCCGACATTCTATTCATGGACGCGCTGGAGGCCATGGGAAAGACGAAGAAAGATCTGAAGGAGGCAAACTTCCCGATGGTTGGGTTCTCTGGCTCAACTTCCTACCCGCTGGGAGTGATCACCTTACCAGTGGAGTTTGGTAGCGGGTGGAAATCAGAAAGGAGGAACGTGGAATTTTTCGTGGTTGATTCTGCGGGGACCTACAACGCGATTATCGGGAGAACCACCATCAATCCCCTGATGGCGGTTGCCTCAACTGTGCACCAGAAGATGAAGTTCCCGACTGACCACGGGGTCGGAGAGGTCAAGGGCGACCATGTGGCTTCCCGAAAATGCTATGTTAATGCCACCCGAAGGAGGAGGCGAGAGGCCATGACTGTCCTCCAGACAGACACAGATCCTAGAGAAGAGTTTGGGCGCCCCGCCCCAGTAGAGGATCTGAAGGAAGTCGAGATCGACGGACCTCAGAGGAAGGTGAAGATCGGGTCCGCTCTAACTGAGGAAACAGCCCAAAAATTGGTGGAATTGCTGAAAGAGTTCAAGGAGCTGTTTGCCTGGTCCCCCAGCGATATGCCAGGAATCAGCCCCGACGTGATCGTGCACGAGCTGAAGATAGACCCCGCGATCAAACCTATCACACAGAAAAGGCATCCGATGGGCACGGACAAGAAGATCGCGATCCAGCAGGAGGTTGGCAGGTTGCTCGATGCTGGTTTCATTAAGGAGCTCCGATTCCAGACTTGGGTCGCCAACCCAGTGCTGGTAAAGAAGACTAACGGGAAGTGGCGAATGTGCGTGGACTTCCGCGACTTGAATAAGGCTTGTCCAAAGGATTGCTATCCACTCCCGAGGATCGACCAGTTGGTGGATGCCACATCGGGACATGAGCTGTTGAGTTTCATGGATGCGTATTCAGGCTACAACCAGATCAAGATGGCCAAGGAAGACGCCCCCCACACAGCATTCTATGCAGACAGCGACATCTATCACTATGATGTCATGCCCTTCGGGTTGATCAATGCCGGAGCAACCTACCAGCGGATGGTGAATAAACTGTTTGGAGATATGCTGGGAGAAACCATGGAAGCTTACGTGGATGATATGCTGGTGAAGTCCCGACAAGCCGAGGATCACGTGCATAACCTTACCATGGCATTTGAGCGGATGAGGCTCCATCAAGTTCGCTTGAACCCGACGAAATGCGCCTTCGGAGTCCACTCAGGGAAGTTTTTGGGCTTCATGGTAAGCCAAAGAGGAATTGAAGTGAACCCTGAGAAGCTGAGGGCAATCGAGGAGATGCAATCCCCGATAAACCATCGGGAGGTGCAAGTACTGAATGGCCGACTAGCTGCAATGAACCGCTTCTTATCCAAAGCCAGCGACCGATCAATGCCGTTTTTTGAAGTCTTGAGGGCCAACAAAAAATTCGAATGGACCGCCAAATGTGAAGAGGCGTTCCAAGCACTCAAACAGCACCTTCGCACACTCCCGCCGCTAGCGAAACCGGTTCCAGGCGAGCCGCTCTTCCTTTATTTGGCTGTTTCTGAATTTGCCATTAGCTCTGTGTTAGTAATGGTTATCGAGGGTAATCAGGTCCCCGTCTATTATGTAAGCAAGACATTTGCCAAATCCGAATTGAACTATCCCACCATTGAGAAGTACCTCTTTGCGCTGATAATTACTGCTCGGAAGCTAAGGCCATATTTCCACGCACACGAGATCACGGTGCTAACGAACCAGCCTTTAAAGCATTTTTTGAACCGACCAGATGCGTCAGGGAGATTGGTGAAATGGGCAGTAGAGCTCAGTGAGTTTCGAATACACTTTGCTCCAAGAACGGCAATCAAGGGCCAGGCATTAGCAGATTTCATAGCAGAGTCTACAGCCCCCGATCTAGAAGAAGCGGGCCCTGTAGATGGGGCAACCATAGAGGTCCCGACAGAAGAACAACCAGAGAGGGCAGAGCAATCAGAACAGCCAAACAAGGAAAACACCTGGGAGATGTACACGGATGGCTCCGCAAGTTCAGACGGGTCAGGAGCGGGCTTCTTGTTGATACCACCGGGTGAAGGTGAACCGCTCCGATATGCCTTGGCTTTAACATTCAAGGCCACAAACAATGAAGCGGAGTATGAAGCTCTTATCACGGGCCTAAAAATTGCTAAAGGCACTGGAATCGATCACTTGAGAGTGAAGTGCGACGCGGCGTTAATCGTGAACCAAGTTCAAGGGCAATACGAAGCAAGGAGCCCGATAATGAAGAAGTATCTGCGAGAGGTACAAACCCTGAGAGAGAGCTTCAAAAGCTTCGACATCGAGGCTATTCCGAGGGAGGAGAACGTAGAGGCAGACGCCTTGAGCAAATTTGCCCTGGGAGCACCCTTAGAAGAAAGTCGGAAGGTGCACTTCCTGGAGAAGGTGATCTTATCAAACATCGACCCCACGCAGGTGTGCACCGTTAAAGCAAAATCGGAGGAGGAGCCCACTTGGATGACCCTGATAGTCGCGTATCTGACTACGGGGGCAGTCCCCGAGGATAAGGTAGCAGCAGACAGGATATGTCGGATCGCGTCTAATTATGTGATGCTGGACAATCAGCTGTACAAGAAGGGCTGGTTCTCGACCCCGTACCTGAAGTGTGTAGCAGAACCCGACACCAACCGAATCCTGAAGGAAATGCATGAGGGGATCGCGGCTTGTCACGAAGGGGCCCGATCCATTTTGAGGAAGGTGTTGAACTTAGGCTACTATTGGCCCACGATGAACAAAGAAGCAACGGCGTTGGTCCGATCATGCGACGCGTGCCAGAGGTACGCCCCGAGTATCGTGGCTCCGGCTGCTAACCTGACATCCATCAAGAGCGCTTGGCCCTTCACGCAGTGGGGCATCGACTTGGTGGGACCTCTTCCACAAGCACAAGGACAATGTAAGTATTTACTTGTAGCTATCGATTATTTTTCGAAATGGATAGAGGCGAAGGCATTGGCCAGAACGACGGGGAACCAGATCGTCAAGTTCCTCCAAACCCACATCGTGTCCAGATACGGGATTCCTAAGGTGGTGATCAGCGACAATGGCCCACCGTTTAACGGCTCTCAGGTGAGGGAGTATCTGGAAGAACTGAACGTTGAGCATCGGACCGCCTCCGTACGCCATGCTCAGACTAATGGCCAGGTGGAGTCAGCCAACAAAATCGTGATGGATGGCCTGAAGAAGAGGGTCTATGCCTTGAAGGGCAAATGGCTGAACGAACTGGAAAATGTACTTTGGGCTGTTAGAACGACACCCAAACGATCAACAGGGGAGACTCCGTTTGGCCTCGTATATGGCACGGAAGCTGTCGCCCCTGTGGAGGTAGCTGTGACGTCCCATCGGATGAGATATTATGAGCCCCTAACGAACGATGAAGTGAGACGTCTGGACTTGGACCTACTCGAAGAGAAAAGGCGGGAAGCCGATGAAGTCCAAGCTCGAATGCGCTTAGCGACGGCCAGATACTACAATCGGCGAGTGAAGTCCCGACAATTCTTTGTCGGGGAGCTGGTTTGGCGTCGCAACGAGTTCATCCTTTTGGATCGAATCAACAAGATGTCACCAAAATGGGAAGGACCTTATAAGGTCGTGGGGATGCCAGCTCCGAACGCATACAAGTTGGAAGACCTCGATGGCAGAACATTAAAGCATTCTTTCAGTGGCGAACACTTAAAGAAACACCATGCTTGAAGAAAGTCGCCTTAAGTGGTGCCCGATAAAGTCGCCTTAAGTGGTGCTCGATAAAGTCGCCTTAAGTGGTGCCCGAAAAAGTCACCTTAAGTGGTGCCCGATGTAAAATCGCCTTAAGTGGTGTATGCTATTTTCGATTCGATGTAAACCTATTTTATGCCAATAAATAAAGAGGTTGCTTCCAAACAAGAGTTGTCCTTAGATTTATGTTAAGTATGAAAGTCGCCTTCAGTGGTGCATGACGAAAGTCGCCTTCAGTGGTGCACGACGAAAGTCGCCTTCAGTGGTGCACGATGAAAGTCGCCTTCAGTGGTGCACGACGAAAGTCGCCTTCAGTGGTGCACGACGAAAGTCGCCTTCAGTGGTGCACGATGAAAGTCGCCTTCATTGGTGCACGACGAAAGTCGCCTTCAGTGGTGCACGATGAAAGTCGCCTTCAGTGGTGCACGATGAAAGTCGCCTTCATTGGTGCACGACGAAAGTCGCCTTCAGTGGTGCACGATGAAAGTCGCCTTCAGTGGTGCACGACGAAAGTCGCCTTCAGTGGTGCACGATGAAAGTCGCCTTCAGTGGTGCACGACGAAAGTCGCCTTCAGTGGTGCACGACGAAAGTCGCCTTCAGTGGTGCACGATGAAAGTCGCCTTCAGTGGTGCACGACGAAAGTCGCCTTCAGTGGTGCACGATGAAAGTCGCCTTCAGTGGTGCACGACGAAAGTCGCCTTCAGTGGTACACGATGAAAGTCGCCTTCAGTGGTGCACGATGAAAGTCGCCTTTAGTGGTGCACGATTCTTAGATTTACTCTAAGTAATATAAAGTCGCCTTAAGTGGTGCGTGATCTTTAGGTCTATCCTAAGTAACTATTAAAGTCGTCTTAAGTGATGCACTCGATGTTAAGTCACCTTAAGTGGTGCAAGTTATTAATCGTCGGGAAGGACGTACAAGAATGTCTTAAAAGTGTCGAGGTTTCGACCTAAGCGCGTATAGTAAAGTCACCCGGAGAAGTACAACGACCGGAGCTAAAGAAGCCTGATATTGATAAGGGCTCGAGGGCCCAACGAGGACAAAAGAGAAGAGGATACAAGGACTCTAAAAAGTAAACATTCAAACTTGGTCCTGGTCGGCAGCGTTGACAGCAGCTAGGTCCACGGAGTTAGTGGCAGAAGGCCCCACAGGATCAGCCGTTGGAGGATCGGCTATCGGGGTCATGGGATCGAGGAGTTTCCGATAAAGAAGTAGTTCCTCTTCACTCTGAACTTGTGGTATGCATTTCCGTCCTTGAGCATCAGCTTCTTTGGTGGAAATGATACATCCTTCCCGGAGAGCTGCATCATAAGCAGTGCTGGAAATTTCATTCAGAACATGGTCGAAGTTGAAAGGCTTCCTTCCCTCGAAACCAGACCCCCTATCTGAAAGCAGCCGTTGAAAGGCACGTTAGGTTTCTCCGGGAAATAACAACCAAACTAAGCAAAGATGAAGACGAACAATAGAGAAGAAATCTTTACCCGACATGATAATGGGAGGTTGGAAGAATGAACCTGACATTGCCGGAAAGATGGCCGAAGAAACGCTAAGGACTCAAGAGTTGCAGAAAGCTTTCGAAAATTTATAAATGGTAAAGTGAAACTGTGCCCATGGTTAGGATTTTATAGGGATTTTATAGACAAAGAGGACAGTCGAAGGGACGGTTCAATCTGAACCATCGAAATGAAAGCATTCTGATCCGGACCGTTGAGATGAAACGTGCGGAACTGCAGCAGACGCAATGATGAAATATCCTGAAAAGCACTTTTCAGAGAAAGCAGACACAGAGAGTCAGGCACGGGTACTGATGACGTCACTCCATTATCTGCTGCATTTAATGCACTAGAGAATCGAAGAGACCTTTGGATATAGCAGTTATCCATAAAACCCTGAGGAAACGTAGAGGAGAAGACTGATAACTTTAAGTAACTGAACCAAGGAGTAGATCCCCGACTCTAGTATTGGAAAAATCGGGAGTTGGAAGACACGACGAACTAAAAGTCCCTCATGTCTTGGGGGCAAATGATGGGTCTTATTATAGCCGTCAGGCCCTTTAACGGCAAGGAAACGGCAAACAGGCCCAGCAGGCCCAGAGTAAAGGTCACGATGACCTAGGAGAAGGGTCCCGATGAAGGAAGTCCCGACGAAGCAGGGTCCCGACAGAGTCGGTCCCGACAGTGGAGTTAGAAGCTCCCGATGAGAAGCCTTTAAGTAGGCCCCGATGATGAATCCCTGATAATGATTGGCCCTGTCACGATGACGAGGGGCCCCGAGCGGTGACACAACGAGATAACTCTGGAGTCCCCGACGGGAGTCGGGACTCGTTACCAGAGGATAAAGCCAAGATATGCGGGGCGTGGCCGAAATATACGGAACGTGGTTAAGATACACGGATCGTGGCCGAGATACGCGGGGCACGGCTAAGATACGCGAGATCGTGTACGAGATAAGCGGGATACGGGCTAACCACCCCTAACGGTTCGCCAGGTACCTGAGGCACCTCTTTGCCTATAAAAGGGCAGGAGGTCACCTCAGATCACTTACGTTGAAATGGAATACTTTTGATATCTGTTGCTTGCCAGTCAGACGAGGTACTCATTTAAGCATCGGAGAGGGATTCTGGGTCACCGCCCGGTCTATCCCCTCTTGCAGGATTGCGTGGAGCAAAGGAGCCAGGATTGCCGTCAAGATCCGTGCCGGAGTTCCACCGTGATCCAACAATGACAGGAGAAGGAAATTACAAGGATTCCAAAAATAAAGCGTTAAGCTTGGTCCTTGGCAGCATCGAGGGGAGCAGAGTCCACGAGATCCGTGGCAGAAGGCACCGCGATCGGAGGATCGGACCCTTGGAGGTCAGCCAGTGAAGGGTTTGCTGCCGAAGGGTTGATTGTCGGAGGGTCAGCTGTCGGGTGGTCTGTACTTGGAGGCTCCACCGTGCCTTCGGCACCCGCAATACCCTCGGGGATGTTGGCCTCATCGCTCTCCTCTGAAAGGCTGAAATACCTCTCCGCGAAGGGGGCAAGAGTCTGGGACTTGGTGAAGTCAATGGCATTGCCATACTCCAAATGGAGTTCCTCAACAGCATTGAGCAAGGTGGTCTCCATTTCCGCGTAGCAGAACCTCACCGCGTCCACCTTGAAATCCTCGGAGCCCCGGTAATCTTCCCGACCCTTGGCCTCAGCCAGCTTTGTGGAAACTCAGCGATTTCTCGCTCCATCTGTTGGGACCGATTGGTGAGAAGGACCTTCTCAGCCTCCAGTCCCGCCTTGACGTCCTCGAGAGCCTTCTTCTCGAGGACGAGCCTGTCTCGATCCTCCGCGTGCTTCTGCTGCACTTCCTTGAGCTTTTGCTGCTCCTGCTTCAACAACCGCTCGAAGTCGTGGACCTGCCTCAGGAGGTCCCGAGTCTTCTAGCTAAGGAGGGTCTGCTCCTTAACCAGTTTGCTCTTCGACGATTCGGAGGCAGCCAAATCCTCCTCGAGCTTGGCCAAGACCTCGGGGGCCGCCTTGGCTCGCTCCCGCTCAAGGGCCTCCTCAAGGGCCTAGATGTACCCGAAACAGCGGTGTTGGTCCGCCATTTCCTGTGAAAAAGAAAGGAAGAGGTTAGTACATGAGAATATTTTGCCTTATAAACTAAGTGTAAAAACAGGAAACCTTACCTCCACGCGGTGAACGGTCATTTCGCGAATGTCCGTGTGGATGTCCGCCCAAGCTAAGGAGAGCGGAAGCTTTAGAGATGGCGGAACTGAACCTGCCAGCAAGTGCAGACCCAGTTCCGGTGGTGCATCACCCCGACGGAGCGGCCGCTTGGTCGGGGGTGTAGAGCTGATAGAAACTCCCGTCTAAGGGGAGAGGGGGAAGGACGACCTGAGTATCGGAGGTGCGTGCCTCTGAGCCGCCGTGAGACCCAGTCGTCCTTTTAGGAGTTAGGCTCAAAACCGGCGAATGCTGTTGTGTTGGGGAAAATGGAAGCAGCCCCTCGGGAGTTGGCTCCAACGGGGTCTGCCTCACCCCCCCCGACGACGAATCAGGGCTTGACCTTCGTTCACCTACTCAGAAGAGTGAGAAACGTCCAGATCAACCACCCGACGGAACTGACCGTCCGTCGGGGCATCTTCAGTCCCCGATCCTCTCGAGGCAGGAAGTGAAAGGAGGGGCTCTCCGACCCGAGCGTCGCAGGGTGGCACCCCCGCCGGAGCTCCAGCTCCCGATTGACCTGCAGCTGGAGGACGAGAAGCTTTAGAAAGATAATTAGGGAGTTGATCGGGATCCTTACACCAAACGACGCGACGGGAGAGATACTGGTCTTTCCCGTAATAGTTGTAATAACCCGCTTTGAGGATGCGGGGAGTTTCTCCTTGCAGGATGCGGTTGATCCCTTCAATTCTGGTTTTCTTATCGGAGGGGATTAACTCCTCGGGAATACGCTTTTTGTATAATCGGATGGCTAATCGGAGCTGCTTACCTTCTTCGGGAGTCTGGGTGTTGAAGATCCTCTCCATCTTGTCCACCCGAGCCCGCTTGGCCTCCTCCGCAGAAGGAGGTGCCGATGAGGAGGCGGCCTTCTTCAAGGACTTCCTCTTCCGCGCGGGACGTTGGACGGCATCTGTCTCCGCCTGCTTAAGCATGATATTGGTCAGCATTGATACCTTCTTAGCTGCAAAGACGAAAACAAAGGTGCAATTAGAATATTACCCAAGGAACGGCATTGGAGGGGCCGTCGTAGAGTTGACCCCCGGAGGCAGCATCGAGGAGACGGATCCCGGCCAAAACCAGATCCCGCTCCACGATGGAGTTGGCATCGAGGGGAGCGAAGGAATCCCCCCAACGATAGAGTTGGATGCAGTGGAGAATTTGAAAATCCTCCACTGAGTAGGTGTGATAAGCGGGAGGAGGGTCTGCTTCAACCTCCCATCGGGGATGGGATGGAACTATTCCGGATGAAGAAGTAATTCTTCTTCCAGCCACTGTTGTCAGGCCCCGAGTCAGTGATGAGCCCCCAACCTTTGGCGACCTTCCAGGTGTCGCCGTTCCAGCTATATCGGGAAAGTTGTGTCTTCCTCCATTTGGGCATCCGTGGGTAGAAGGCACAGACCCCGACATCGTTGCACTTCATTCCATAGAAGGTACGGAAAAGTCGGAGGCTATAGGTCCACTTCTGGCGGAGGCAAAGGACATGGAAGGCGTTCCACACACGGATGGCGTGGGGGGAAAAAGTAGTCGGATGTGTTTTGTAATAATCACACATCTCGACTAGATCCCCACAGAAAGGGAATCGGATCCCCGCTGATACTTGCCCAGTGGAAACAAATACCTCCCCTTCCCGGGGACGAGTGACCACAGGGTCGCCCGGGACGCGAGGGCGAGGATGGGGGTAGCGAGGCTCCCAGGTGGAAGTGATACATCCTTCCCGGAGAGCTTCGTCATAAGCATTTTCCGAGATTTCATTATGAACGTAATCAAACTTGAAGGGTTTTCTCCCCCCAGAACTGGATTCACCGTCTGGAAATTGACCATGGCAAGAAAAGGCATGGTTGGTTTTCGGAAAAGTACGGGTAAGCTGATTGAGATGAAAGAAAAACTATGCTAACACTTTTTTCGGAATCGGAGGATGAAATCTTACCAGACATGCTGAATTGGGGAAGAAAATATGATCCTGATGGTCGGAGATCCTGGTTGTCGAAGCGCTGATCAGAAATCAGGAAGGAGAGCTTGAGCTTTTGAAATTGAAGAGGATGAAGCAGTAGAGGTGAAGTGAATAGTGCCAATATTTGGGGGTTTTATAGGAGAGAAGATAGCCGAAGAGACGTTTCAATCCGGACCGTTGAAGATGAAACATTTCAACCTGAGTCGTTGAGACGCTAACGACAAAACGGCTAAAAAGTGCTTTTTCAGAAAAAGCAGACACGGGTACCCAAGCCGTCGCTTCATCACCCACTGCATTTAATAGTTGAGTAACCGAGAAATCTTTTTCGGATTTGGTGGTTATCCTCGGAATATCGGGGAATCGTGGATGAGAAGATCCGCGTCAAAAGATTTTTTGTAAAGTTAAAAGCCTCTGATGCCAATATCGGGAGGTCCGAAGTTGGAAGGCACGACGAACTGTAAGTCCCTCATGTCTTGGGGGCAAATGATGGGTTTCGATATAGCCGTTAGGCCCATTAACGACGAGTAAACGGTGAAGTAGGCCCACTGGGCTCCAAAAGAGGCCTAAAGGACCAATATGAGGGGTCCCGACAAGGTCAGCCCCGACATATGAGCTGGACGCTCCCGATGAAATGCCTTTGAGTAGGCCCCGATGGAATGCCTTTGAGTAGGCCCCGATACTGAATCCCTGAGGATGTTGGCCCTGTCCCGATGACGAGGGGCCCCGAGCGGTGACCAAAGGAGATAACTCTGGAGTCCCCGATATCCGACGGGACTTGCCACCAGAGGATGAGGACGAGAAACACGCCCACTATCAGCGTAGTGGGGAAGTGGCCTGAAAAGACGGAACGTGGGCAAGTGGTCGAGATAAATGGAACGTGGGCTAACTGCCCCTGGTAGTTATCTCAACAGGTAACTGGGGTAACTCCTCCCCTATATAAAGGAAGGAATTACCTCAGGACTGACATTCATATACTCATACACTGATACATTCATACATACTTGCCTACATCGAGATACTCATTTAAGCATCGGAGAGGGATTCTGGGTCACCTCCCGGTCTATCCCTTTTTGCAGGATTACTTGGAGCAAAGGAGTTCAGAATTCTGTCAAGAATGTGCCGGAGTTCCAACCGTGATCCAACAGTAACCGTGGAATTAATATCGGAGGTGGAAATCCGAGACGGAGAGGTCGTCCAAGAAAAGTTGTTGGTGAAGGTTCAAGTAGCGCTCTTGTTCCCAGTGGGAGTATTCCACCAATAATGAGCATTATTCCTAGTGGGAGCGTAGTTCAAGTTCAAGATGGGACTAACGAGCCTAGACATAGTCTAAGGCACCGAACTTCTTTTAAGAAGTATCCCATCGAAAGAGGTGAATTATTCATCCTCACTTCGGTAACCGGTAACGGTTAAGCAAGCTATGGATGGACCTCAAGCGAAAGAATTGAGGAAAGCAATGGAGGATGAGTTCGCCTCTATGAAAGCTAATTCGGTGTGGTCTTTGGTTGATTTTCCTGCTAACCACAGAGCAATAGGTGGCAAGTGGGTTCTGAAACTGAAACTCACTACTGATAGAGCTATCGAGCGATATAAAGCTCGCCTCGTTGCGAAAGGATATAGCCAACTTGACGGAGTAGACTGTGATGAGACATTCTCACCTACTGTGCATTACACCATAGTACGGGCCATACTGGCTCTGTTGCGAGCCTCGATCTGGAGCTGCACCAAATGGATGTTAAGACTGCATTCTTCCACGGGAACCTGGAGGAAGAGATCTATATGGAGCAGCCATAGGGTTTTGTTACTCCTGGAAACGAACATAAAGTTGTTAACTTCAAAGATCTATCTATGGTCTTAAACAATCATCCCGGCAATGGTACCGCAGATTCCACGAGGAAATCGTTGGAAATGGATTCATGAATCTTCACGAGGATCCATGCGTGTACACAAAGACTTCCGAGTCCAAATACGTCATCTTGACATTATATGTAAATGACATATTGATTGCCGCAAATGATGTGAGTTACAGGAATAAATAGAAGTCCTGACTGGCATCTGTATTTGAGATGAAGAACATGGGAGAAGCCAGGTACATCCTAGGCATTAAGATTTCTAGGGATCGTGCGGCTTGAAATCTATGTCTCTCTCAAGAATCCTATATAATCAAGTTGTTGAAAAAGATTAGACTACAGGATGCCAAATCCGTGGATACGCCAGTTGTGTTCGTGTGCGCGTTATTTTAGCGTGACGGCCCGAAAAACCTGGCTGAGCGTGAACAGATGGAATGTGCAGAATACTTAAGTATGGTTGGCATCTTAATGTATGCCATGCAATGCACTCGTCCAGACATCTGTTATGACGTGGGCCTTGTAGCACAGTTCCAAACAGACCCTGTCATTCACATTTAAAGGCCATGAAACGAATCATTCGATACTTGAAAGGTACTGCAGACTATGGACTGTGCTATGAGGGTGGAAAATTAGAATTGACTAGGTTCAATGACGCTGACCACGGTGGCGAACCAGATGATCGTAATTCCACCTCAGGAGGAGTGTTCTCTTTGCTAATGCTGTCATTTCATGGATGAGCAAGAAGAAATCCTATGTCGTGCTGTCAATGATGAAATCCAAATTCATGGCCCTCTCTAAGAATGCACAAGAAGCGGTTTGGCTTAATAGGCTCTTAAGTGCATTGCTTGGCGTCGAGGACGGGAGTAAACCTGTAAAGGTATACTCTGACTGTCAAGCAACAATTACGGCGATTAAGAACCCTAAGTACCATAGCAGGACGAAACACATTGATATAAAATATAATTATGCTAGTAATATGGTTGAGGACAAAATAATCAAATTAGAATACTTGCCTACTGAAATTATGATGGCCGATCCATTAACTAAATCTTTACGACCTAAGGTTGGTTGGACCAACTGGTAAAGCGAGTTGTGTTCCCCGTGGTCGACCCATGGTCGAAACCCGCCGGAGACGCCGCCTTGGGGAGGACTTTAATCTTAACGCTCCCTGTCCGAACTTGCGAAAGCTATGTAAATATATCAACAAAAAAAAAACTAAATCTTTACGCATAGATGTTTTCGAAAAACATGTTAGAATGCTGGGACTGCGTAGGGTTTAAGTAGCTTGTATCGTGATGATAACTTTTTGAGACTTTACTAGAATGAATTGCAGTTTGAGTTTATGATTCTTACGACGTCATAATGTTTAAAATTTCATCGGATTTTTACGGTCTATAAAATAGTCGTAGAAGGATTGACCTCCAAAATGAAATAATGTCTAATGTGTGCCAAGCCTCGTCATACAGGCTCGGCCGTCTTGACGGAGAAGGGGATCTCCATTAGATCAAAACTGGCTAAGAACCATGGTTGTAAATCTGGTTGAGCATAACGATCATTTGGTTTTTGGAGTAACGGGATATGATCTAAGTTCTGCAAATCGCCGTTACGAACTTCGTTTATAATAAAACCACATTATGGGCCAGATGACGAATCTGCGATAGCATATGAAATTTACCACTTCCTGACTAAACTCAGGTTATGCTATCGATGTGTTCTTCGTACTGCGCTTGCCATGTTCGATCACGCAGTTAGGCTCGGTTGTGCTTGATAGAATCCACGAGATTCGGATGGGCACAAACTTTTTCACCTTGAGTGTGTGACTGATCTCGGATGCTATATGAAGAAGCATCCAAAGTATCCTCACCGGCTCAGAACTCATACCTAAGGTCAGGCTCAATGTTCGCTTCCCGGTGTACGAGCGTAGTGCTGATAAAAAAGGCAAAGTGACCACGTCTTTGGAAACCGGTTGGGTTTGACTATGGGTATGAGCGATGAAGATGGTCAAGTACACCTGAAATTCTCCGACTCTTGTATTCACTAGGTGGCCACCAGCCTGACATTATTTGAAAGGTTGTGAATACTTGTGCGGATGCCCTGAAGGAGAATTCCTATGTGGAAACTGGGTAATTGGAGAATGACAGTTGACCTAGGATACAACGCGGCACTTTATTTTTTGCAGGTTGATTAGACATGGGGAATCAACGTTCTGTGGGCGCTACAACACTCCAAACAGATGAGTAGAATGATGTCCGCCGTGTCCGCCGGTCTCACGACAAATGCTGATGCGTTGGAGAACAACATATTAATAGGCCCCGTCCCATTCCGGCGAGTGGGAGCTGTTAGAATTTGAACAATGGGCCGCCGTAATTGGTAGCCCATTAATTAAGGTCATGTACCTAAAAAAATAGGTAATGTCACATTAGGTATTTTGAGCTAGGCCTAAAATCCCAATTGACACGAGAGGCCCGAAATTGGGCCTCCCCTTAACCTCCTAGGCCGGCCGAAATTAGATATAGATATAGATGGGATTTACACCACCTCCTCTTATAAATAAGGAGTAATAGGAGGGTTTTAAGCATGCTAATCCTCTCCTCATTTGTGGTGAGATTAAAATAAAACCCTCCTCCCTATTCAAGCATAGTTTCGGCCGAACCACACCAGGAGCAAGGAGGTGCCAAATTGTTTTAAGCAATTTACTCTAGGAGATCCATCTCGTGAAGAATCGACTGAGTCTTTACTGTGAGGCATAATCCGCGTAAGGCTTCTCTAACAGGAACCACTATAGGGAACCGTACGGCGGATCGAGAACTCCCCTCAACGGTCTTGGACTACGTGGAAGCATTTTAGGTATGTGCACCTTCTTCCGCTGCGTATTAGTTACCACACACGTATCTTGATTCGTTTCTGTAGTATTAATCCCCCAAATCCTACAGATCTTCCCCTGATTCCACTCCGAAACTTAAGTCAGTAATGGAATATGAGAGTAATACTATGAAAAGTATATGAGAGATTGTAAATATAATGAAAGTGTTCCCCTATTTATAGGGAGAGTTTACCGAATTTAAATGGCGGCAGCTATACTCTGATTGGCTGCTCAGTGGCGGTGATGTGTCAGTAGGTGACAAGCAGGTCGCCACCTCACCATTTCTTAATGTCGAAGGTTTATGTAACCATGTGACAAGTAGGTTGCCACATCAGCTTTACCTTGAGAGGAGGATTTCCTTGGATCAGAAGGCGGCAAACAGGTTGTCAGCCGGTACCTCTTCCTTAAAGGGGAGGGTTTCCTCATATGGTTTGGTCGTCGACTCGCCTTGATCCTAAAATGGGACTTTTGTATAGAGTCGACACCTCTTCTTATATTGTTGGCTTCAGTATCGTCGCCTTAAGGAAGACATGTCGATACTTTGACTTTGTTCCCTTGATGCGGACTTAAATGGTCGTCGACCTTATGCTTTAACGCCCCGAATTTGAATGTCTCGACCCATCCAAGGTTGTCACGAGTCATATTTCAACAGTAAACATAATTTTTTTTATTCTTTCTATGTAAGTCTACAGTTATTTCGACATAATTTACAAACAAATGTATATCTATGTACTATATGAATAAAACGAGCATGAACATAGTAGAATTTCATATGTATTCATTGATCTCCGCTGCATTGTATACATAAAAGAAATTCAGATGTGTGAATCTGAATTTGTATTAAAATGTACGAGTAAAACGAACAAATAAATTACATATGTTTATATAAAGTGTTTTATGTGTATACTTTTTTACACTAAAAATTCTACCGGATAATTGTCATTACATGAGGCCCTTTTAATTAGTCATATACAAGTTCGTACTGTTATAGTGATATGAATTAACAATTATGTCAGACCAAATGTATTTGTCATTTGTTCGACGATCTATGTCTGGGCCCATCAGTAAGGGTGTTTTTCAGTTACATAAGCAACTTAAGCCCACATATATATTCAGTACATATACATAACGTATGGAAAAACGATAACTATATATGACTTACTTGATCCCACATACCAAAAGTGTCCATACATGTAGAAGCAGAAACAAACACAGCTGAAAGTAGTACTACCCGTTTAACTCACAAAATACAACACCACTAACAAACAGTATATTAGCAACTAGTATACGGTGGCAATCAAAGTACGTTCAGAAGAAACATCAAAGTAAACGAACTTGCCATTTTCTAATTTGTTTGCAAGATAAAACTTCCTCCATCGTTTCCTAAACTGGAATCACAAAGGACGTTGACGGTCTGGTAGATGATTGTACTTGTGATTAACAGTTGTTGATTGCACCTCCACCTTCCACTTAATTCCGACGGGATCTTCAATCTCCACTTCACTCAAGCAGTCCAGCCCATGGTAAAATACAAACATCTTTGGAATATTCTGCACATAAAAAAAAACTGTCAAATTCTCAATAACACAGCAGAAACACTTCTGAATCGCCTAATAAAACACGACAATAGGTTAAAGATATAACTTATGCATCTTGACTTGCTACCATTTAATGTGATGTTGCACTGACTCCCGCGTTTCTGTCCACCGATAAACTCACCTAAACAACTTAGTTCATAAGATGAAACGTCCGCCTCCTCGCCATATGAACTGTCATCCACATCCACAGGTGCCTCCTTAAGATAACCACGTTGATTAAACACTTGCATTGAGAACAATTTTTCTTCCACCAATTTGAAGACGGTCATATCTCCACCCGTTGGGCATATATCGTGTGCAAACTGTTTCCAAAAGTCGTTGAAGCATAAATGAGTGATCTGATTATGGGAGTCTCTCTTTTGTTCCAATTTCATTCCTAAATAGAACCGCCGTGAAATCCTCCCATCCCATACTCCAAACGCAGTTTGTATGTACCACGTCTGGCAATCTAATTTACTTCGCTTGGCAATATCTACAGTAGAATGAGTCGACATTTCTTTATGATTGGTTATCCCCAAACATACTTTAACATTGTATAACTGTATTAATAAACAACAAAGTACAGTCATGAAGTACTTACGAATTTGTCAATGCAGTCATCTACAATGAACGGGGGAAACTGTATGACCATTTCTCTGTAGGCGGGCCGTTGAAAGTTGGTAGATCAGGCCGGCGACTTCGCTTTTAGAAGGATGTGCAAGGTTGTCAAAGAAGGGAGACGAGGGAAGGTTTTGCTGGATGGTGTTCCTGGGTTTGAAGAAGGCAGCGACGACTAGTTGCTTTAGTCTCTTGCACAGAGTTTAGGTTATGATGAATTTTGAATAAACAACAATCCGTAATTCCTGTCTTTTACATTTTTTTATGTCGAAAAACGTGTTAGACGTGTCAGCAATAACACTAAACACACACACATTTGGCGAATTGTCCGATAAGTAAAGAACTCGGTATATAATACGTTTCGAATTGAATTATCAAATTTTACAGAGTCCAGCGTAATAAATCGGTCAGAACAATTTGTAGGGTTCTCCGACCCGTCTAGATACGTTAACTATCGGTCGGTCATCAACAAATTATATAGACTGGTTCCTGACCGGCACTTTCGGTAAGAATATTCGGTCAGCAATAGGTATTGGCACATTTTTTTCCCATTAATTCGGACTTCAATCAGCTGGAAGAGGGTATTAAATTCGTCCGAATTTAATACCCCCTTCCAGCTGATTGAAGTCCGAATTAATGGGAAAAAAATTTAATAATTCAATTTGAAACGTATTATATACCGAATTCTTTAATTATCGGACACTTCGTCAAATGTGTAGGGTTCTCCGATCCTTCTAGATACGTCAACTATCGGTTGATCATCAACAAATTATATAGACCGGTTCCTGACCGGCACTTTCGGTAAGAATATTCTCAGCAATAGGTATTGGCACATTTTTTTCCATTAATTCGGACTTCAATCAGCTGGAAGGGGGTATTAAATTCGGGACCAATGTATTTGTCAGAAACAGACACCGGTATGTAGTGAATTAGCAGCTTCACATGTCTCAGTACAAATTCCTAACATTAATTATAGTTTTTTCCATAACAAAATAATAATAATAATAATTAAAGTATTGTCCGTCTTTTTCTAAAAAAACGAATAAATGCGTGAATCAAATTTATCTTTTTAGTTTTGTCTTTTATGATTCATGATGGTTTTTTATTTTTATTTTATATATTTACATTTTTTCGCAAGTTCGGGCCGGGAGCCCTAAGGTTATGAACCTCCCCAAGGAGGCGTCTCGGGCAGGTTTCGACCACGGGTCGGCCACGAAAACGCAACTCGCTTTACCATTTGGTCCAACTAACCTTGGTAACAAACGGAAATTCATCTCACCCTTGTCCATACTGATTATTAATTTGGAATAATTAACATAAATGAAAAACAAAAGTAATTAACATAAGTGTTCCATTGGAAAATAATAATAATAATAATAATTGGTCACACGAAGCAATTACTTGACCCCGACATAATGATGATACGAGAGTTATTGAGATTAGGGCCGGCAATGGTGCGGTGAAAATCAAATAACCATGGTTATTCGCACCATTTGCCGCAATGGTTAACCGCACCATTATGGTGAGGGGCGGTTATGGTGATGAATCTTATAACCGCAATGGTTATGGTTATGGTTATGGTATTCAGTCCATAACCGCGGTTATAACCATTACCTCTATATATATAATATTAATACATATATTACTAATAATTATATTATTATTATTATTATTATTATTATTATATATATATATATATATATACATTATTATTATACTTTAATTATTAGTCAAATATTATAATTTTTATTTCGTTCCCTTTCCCACCCACCATTTTTTTGTCTATATTTCTTATTATTAGGTAACCACGATTGGAAGTAATGGTGAATGAGGATCGAAGATCGCAAGTGATAGGCGATTGAAGATGTGTTTTTTTTAATTAAGTGAAATAATGAAGTTATGTTTAATTTGGATTTCGTGTATGAAACAATGAATGTATGTTTACTTTTCTTGTATGAAACAATGATGTTGTATTATTTTGAATGATTGTGGTTAAATGGTTTAATCGTGGTTAAAAACCATGGTTATGGTTATGGTTATGGTATGAAGAATCATAACCGCAGTGGTTATGGTTATGGTATTAGTGAAAAAATATGGTATGGTTATGGTATTAGTGCTATTCGCACCATACCCTCACCATCGCCAGCCCTAATTGAGATATGTTAGTTGGATGGGAAGTTGGAAGGTTCCGATTTTAAATGCAGAAAGAAACCCCACCTAAACCACCAATTCCGTTATCAGGAATTGTCCTGCTAATCCAAATCTCTGACCTCCCCGATCCGCCCTTGAGTTTCATGGCGTCGGTAGAGATCTCTTCGGAATCCTCGAATTTGCGAAATCCCCCTGCCCAAGAGACGCCAATGGATGTCTTCACTGCCTCAGCTTACGGCGATTTAGAGAAGCTGAGAAAGTTCATCGAAGAAGATGGCGCTTCTCTCTCCTTTCCGGATGGCGGTGGCTACTACGCTATTCAGTGGGCTGCTCTTAACAACTTCCCCCAAGTCGTGCTGTATATCATCGAGGTATTTTGCTTAATCGAGCCTTTCTACATTTACTAGCCTGCTAGCCCACTCTTTTCAATTTCATGCCTTCTTTGGGTATTAGGATGGAATTGGTATTAAGCAAAAAGAGAAAAGGAAGAGTTTCAGTTACATATATCTGTTCTCAATTAGAAATCTCTGACTCTCTCTACTGGTACAGTCTGGCATTATAAACTAGTTTTTCTAACATCAGTGTATAAGAATTGGGATTCTGCGTATATGTATGAATGCAGTGAGTGGAATTATGGACAATGTAACTTAGGATATAGCTTTTGTTTGCATTTGAAGCATGGCGGTGATGTACATTCGGCTGACAGTTTGAAGCAGACAGCATTGCATTGGGCTGCTGTTCGGGGTTCCGTCACTGTGGCAGATGTACTCTTGCAAAATGGGGCCCGAGTAGAAGCATCTGACTTAAACGGGTTCCGGGTATGTGCTATTTTATTTGTATCACAATTTTCTCCTAGATAACTCTCTGAAATGTTAAGTCTCCGTTCCATTTCCTTGATCTTTATGTATAACTAAACTGACTTGCGCTGAATAAAACACAATTTCATCCAGTACATCACCGCTATCAAATGTTGGCAGGTATTTTGCGTAACAATCCATTCAGAAATGGCTTTTAACTTAACTAGATCTGTGATGTGAGATTTGTGTTGTGGTTTTAGAAAGTCAATTAGTTCCTCTTTTTCTAAGCAGCACTCAGTTATACGTTGAATCATGCTTATTGGAAAAGAATCCTATGAGCAAAAACACTATTATTTATCTGATAATCCAGTGTGTAGATATTAATGTGTTTTTCAACTGCTGCATCTTGGTGCAGGCAGTACATGTTGCAGCCCAATATGGACAGACAACTTTCCTAAATCACCTTGTTTCAAAACATCAAGCAGACTATGAGGCTCCTGATAATGATGGGAGAAGTCCTCTTCACTGGTATGTTGAAAGACACTGAAGTATACTGGTATTAATGCTACTGCTTTTTCACGTTTTAAGTTGGAGGGATATCTTCATTTCATTCTTTCTTAGAGCTCGAATAAACCCCCTTAGACTTAAACATAACGTGAAAACCTCCATTTGCGTGGATCTTTTCTTTTTTATCTGAAGACTCAATTAATTCAAAAACGACCATATCTTGGTGACTTGTATGAGGTTCAAATTTTCTGCCTTTTCATGCCCGCCGTTAATTTTTCTCTGACAACTACTCTTTAACATAAATTGTTTGTCTATGGTAAGTTGAAGTTGTAACATCATTTAATATTGATTTATTACTGGATCTTTTGTAGATTTTAATCGTTTAGGTCCTCTCTAATAGACGCCTTGTGTTGCATTTGTTATGAGCAGGGCAGCATATAAGGGTTTTGCGGATACAATTCGATTGCTTCTCTTTAGAGATGCATCCCAAGGGAGACGAGATAAAGAAGGTTTTCTAGTAACTCTAAGATAGCAATGTTTGAATAGCCTCATGTCTTTGAAGACTTTCTAGTTGCTATTTTCCTCATCTCTCCTTTGATTTCTTTAATTTCCTCAGATGATTAACTACGCTGTTCAGATAAAATGGAAAAATGTCTGTTGTGTCTTTATTTATATGTGAACCCTAAATCTAAGTAATAGTGTTCTCAGGGTCTGCAATTTTGGGGAAAGTAACCTCTGTTCTGTTGTTGATTTTCAGATGTTGAAGTTAGTTGACTTATCTCGTTGATTTCCAGAAAATAAGATCCAATGCTGGTTGTAGTTGTATACCAGTGAAACTTAGATTTAAATCATACAAAGTAATGATGGAGATAATTTTGGCCTGTCTTGTTTAGGCTCAAATTCTCTGTTTTGCTTTCATTTTGTACTCCTAGATATGACTCTTGATAACCGTTATCTGATAGGATGTACTCCTTTGCACTGGGCTGCCATGATGGGAAATGTGGAAGTATGTGCAGTTCTTGTCCATGCCGGTACAAAGCATGAATTAACTGTTAAAGATAAAGCTGGAAATACTCCACTCCAGCTTGCTTCTGATAAAGGTCATCGGGAAGTTGCACGTTTCCTTGTATGTCCCATTCCAGTACTTATGCAGTTGTGAATAATTCATATGTTGAAATATATTATAATATGTTTCCAGTTCTAGTTGAACTTTGATTAATTTGTTCCAGTTGTATTTGCTTCATATCATATTCCACTTCATTTTTAGTGCGAGTTGATAATCTCTATTATGTTTTTGTTCAATCTAGTCCAGTGCAGAGAGAGCAGTTAGCAGCCATTGGAAAGATAGAATATGCAGTACCAAGATGACCGAAATTGGTTATGCTCCTATTTTATTTTTTATGGTTATCCTCGGTATTGTTCTCTTCATCAGTTCGGTTCTTCAAGGTAACATCTAATAGCTCCAGTTCAAGTATTCTAAAAACATCATAGCTATGATGTCTGATCAATGGTTTTATGTCAGCACCTAATCTTCCAAAGGTTACTGCTGTTGTTGGGCTCTGGGGATGGATAGCAGTCTCTTTAGCAGTTGCTTCACTAGTATTATTTTATCGGTGTAGTAGGTAATAATGATCTGTCTTTAGATTTGCTTTGCTTTTTCCATATATATATACAAATGAAGGCTGTTCACTTTTTAGTATTTATTATTGTTATCATGATAATTGGCTGTTTACATTTATACATTCAGCAAGGACCCCGGATTTATTAAAAGGCCAGGAGAAACTCGTCCAGGTGCTCAGGTATGCAAACATATATGGATAAAAGAATGTGCTTAATCAATAGTGAAGTGACAACTTCTTTCTAAAAAAATAGTGTTCCGATTTCTTGAATTAGGAGGACCCTCTGCTAAATATTGATCTGAACAACTCTGAGTTATGGATGGGAAATTGGTCTCAGCTCTGCCCAACTTGCAAGGTTTACTTAGCAATCTCTTCTTACTATGTACTGACCTAAAAAAAAAAATCTCTTCTTACTATGGTTCTATATGTCTGTTTATATTTCTCACTTATATCAAACTGACAAGCAACTCGTTATGTTTCTTACTTGTTGTGGATAGATAATCAGGCCACTTCGCTCTAAACACTGCTCGACATGCAACCGCTGTGTGGAACAGTTTGACCATCACTGCCCTTGGATATCTAACTGTGTTGGAAAGGTTAGAGACTCTTATTTGGTGGTTTAGTTAATCAGCACTACCTAGGAAATGTCTTTAACATGCAACATGTTTGAAAAAGATGGTTTTATGGACCAATATTATGGTTTGAAATGTACAACATGTTTGAAAAATGTGGTTTTTATGGACCAATATTATGGTTTGAAATGTACAACATGTTTGAAAAATGTGGTTTTTATGGACCAATATGTTTTAAAATGTACAACATGTCCGTCCACCTGCTGTCCATTGTCCTGCTAAGTGGACACATACATGCATGTCACGTTTTTAGAAAATAATAATAATAATTAAAACAAGAAATTAATGGTCTTCTCTGTCATAAACATCAGATCTCCATATTGTTCAACCTCCCTCTTTGTATCTCCATTCATTTCCGACTGATCGACTGTAGCACCTTCCTGCTCCTCCTCGATTGTTGTTCCGTCATCCATCCAAGTGGAAGGGATGGCATTTAACCATCTTTTGTAAACGTATTATGCATTTTAAAACATATTGGTCCATAAAACCATCATTTTCAAACATGTTCTATATTTTAAAACATATTGGTCCATCAAACGATCTTTTTCAAACATGCTGCATGTTTTACAGACTTTTCCCGCATTACTCGTGCCTTGTTAATGTGAAAAACAAAATGATTATACTATCATATATGTCTTGTTAAAAATATGACGCCCAATGCAGAAAAACAAGCAGGATTTCTTTGCTTTTACTACGATGGGCACCTTGACATCACTCCTCGGTGCTGCCATTGCATTTAAAAGTAATAATAATCGAGAACCTCGTTTATTTATTATGTTGGTAGTGAGAAAGAAGCTTAATTAAGCCGGGAATGGATATGCAGGGGTATGGACAGCAGCAGTAGTAGCAAGTGGTGAATCATGGATTCATCATGTAGTAGTTCAACATCCAGGGGTAGTTGCATTTCTTGGTGTTGACATGTTTATACTTGTTGCTGCACTGAGTTTGACGATTACACAAGCAACACAGGTATTTATTTATTTATTTATATAAGTTGGAGTGAAAGAATAGAATGAATGGGTTGTTGTTGCTGCTGCTAAGAAATGTAATGTAATGTAAATATGCAGATAGGTCAGAATATAACAACGAATGAGATGTCGAATAAGAGGCGGTATGGATACCTTAGAGCCCCAGATGGACGGTTCCGTAACCCATATAATCATGGATGCAGAAACAACTGTGCTCATTTTCTGGTACACGGTTACATGGATGACAACCAGATTGAATGGCCTTCATTACACCAGCAGCCCCAATCTTAGTTACATATGAAATTACTTGTTAGTCACTCTACTCTATTGGTGGCTGGTAGATAATCATAGATAGAGTAATTGTAGCTATAAATGATGAGATACTGTGATGCAATGGTGATTTCCTTCGGTTGCGTCACGGCCTATATTGTACATTTGAGTTCACTCTACAAGTAATAACAGGTTTTTTTTTCTTCTAATTTCCTTCATCGACTCTGTTCGTGCGTGAATTTGCAATTGCATTTAGGAATAGGTTAAAAGTACTTTGGGTTAAGAACACAATAGGGGCCTGAATGTTTGCCCATGTTGCCAAAAGGGGTCTGAATTGAAAAAACGTATTATTAAGGGCCTGAATTTTGAGTTTTGTGTATAAGTGAGGTCTCCGTCCAAATTTTCTGTTAAAAGTAACGGAAAGTGGTCACATGCCAAGCATGTGACCAAAAATAATTTGAAAACCCGAAAATGCCCTTTGACCAAAGTGGGTCTCTTATAGGTTTGACCTAAAATGACGAAAATACCCTTTAAGCCACCACAGCTCCGGCGACCACCACCACCCGACTCCGGCGACCACCACCGACCTCCGGCGACCACCACCGGCCTCCGGCGACCACCTCCGACCTCCGGCGACCACCGAAAAGCTCCGATCGGAGCCAAAAAAGCTCCGATCGGAGCTTTGGAGCTCCGGTCGGAGCCACAAAGCTCCGATCGGAGCTCTGTGGCTCCGATCGGGGCCACAGAGCTCCAGATCGGAGCTCTGTGGCTCCCGATCGGAGCCACAGGGCTCCAGATCGGAGCTCTGTGGCTCCGATCGGGGCCACAGAGCTCCAGATCGGAGCTCTGTGGCTCCCGATCGGAGCCACAGAGCTCCGATCTGGAGCCCTGTGGCTCCCGATCGGAGCCACAGAGCTCCGATCTGGAGCCCTGTGGCTCCCGATCGGAGCCACAGAGCTCCGATCTGGAGCCCTGTGGCTCCGATCGGGAGCCACAAAGCTCCGATCGGAGCTTTGTGGCTCCGACCGGAGCTCCAAAGCTCCGACCGGAGCTCCAAAGCTCCGATCGGAGCTTTTTTGGCTCCGATCGGAGCTTCGGAGCTCCAATCGGAGCTTTTTTGGCTCCGATCGGAGGCCGGTGGTGGTCGCCGGAGGCCGATGGCGGTCGCCGGAGCCGGGTGGTGGTCGCCGGGCGGTGGCCGGAGCGTGGTGGCCTTAATTGCATAATTAGTGTGTAGGGGTATTTTAGACATTTCACATTTTATTAATTAAATTGATAAATTGTATAATAATTACAAAAGGGTATTTTTGTCTTTTCACGTGAATCTGTTAGATTTAACAGAAAATTTGGACGGAGACTTGAAAAAACACAAAACTCAAAATTCAGACCCTTAATAATACGTTTTTTCAATTCAGACCCCTTTTGGCAACATGGGCAAACATTCAGGCCCCTATTGTGTTCTTAACCCAAGTACTTTTAGTACCGTATATTTGACCGGTTTTACAAACGGTTTTCTACTTTTGATACCGTATTTTTTTGTGTATACTTTTGTTACCAAACGTTGAAAAAAATATATTTTTGTTACGTCTTTTAGTTGGCCGTTAGATTTGACCGTTAGTTTTGTCTGTTAGTTTTGGCCGTTCCATCGACCAAGCATTGATAAAAAATAAAGGGAGATGATACAACCTCCGACATCCAACCTCCGAGGTATTCCTATTGTGAGAGTAATTAATTTACCATAAAAGTTGTTGGAAATTACGACATGTGCCATTTAGTAAAAAATAAAGGGAGATGATACAACCTCCGACATCCAACCTCCGAGGTATTCCTATTGTGAGAGTAATTAATTTACCATAAAAGTTGTTGGAAATTACGACATGTGCCATTTAGACAAATGTCGGACTGCATCGGAGGTTTGCAGTTAGATGTTAAATCATTTCCAAAAATAATATAAAAAAGACCTAGCCGGACCCAGGTTATGTCCGATCCTGGGCCGTGGTCGCTAGACCCTGGGGACCCCGACCCAGGGTCGGACCTATCCATAGACTAGGTCCGGCTAAGTATTCTTGGTTCAAGGGCTCGATTTTGATATTTTAGAGCTAAATTGGACAAAACAAAAGTTAGTATGTATTAAATGGACTAAACTGAACAAAATCAAAAGTTTAGGATGGGTCACGTGACTTGCACATGCCATTTAACGACCAAAATTAACGGCCAACTAACGGATGTACAAAATTATACATTTTTTTTTACAATTTTTTGGTACCAAAATTATATGAAAAAAAATATATGGTACCAAAAGCAAAAAAAAGGTCAAACGTTTGGTACCCAAAGTACCTTTAACATTTCAGGAATCTATCATATTTTATTTTCAAATAACTACTTATAAGGTCTTAAGATTGTCCCTTGCAGCTATTAAGAAATCACGTTTTGATAGATTGGTATTTGAGATTTATTTTTTTAACATTTAGGTACTTGAGATTTACAAAGTGTTGTTCCGTCTACTTACCATTTACTAGGAGGGTGTATTGCGACAATGCTGGTTGGTGGAGAGGCCTGCTGATTGCAAGATAACGCTCATGGCTGCGTTCACGACCGATGGCAGGGCAGCGTTTACGGCAGATCACGGCTGCCCTAATCCTGTATGAGAGCTCTTCCTTGTCAGCCGCTATCACCCTTACATCCTTTAACTCGTCCAACCTCTATCATCCTGGCTAAGTCGGACAGACCAGCCTTCATCTTCATGGTTAGCCCGTAAAGAGCAAGAGCCACATTGGTTTTGGCTCGCTCTTCCTTCAAAAGTGGTACGATCATTGAATTCACCTCGTCGTCCATTTGAATCATCAGCTCCGATACCAAATGTTATGGTTCTTGATAGCTGAAATAACTAGATAACTGGAAAAACGGAAAAAACTGAGAACATAACAAAACTAGATAACTAAAAGAACTGGAAAACCTTTTGTTTATCGTTTTATTCAGTGACATGTTCATTAAATAAGACTAAACAATACAATCTAATGAGATAAAATATTATAGCATATAATAATAAGAAATATAATATTTAACTACATCACTAATTATAATATATCTAACCCTATCTCTAATATTAATCATATTATTCATAATATAATACATAATATTATAGATATATTTATCCTTAACACATGGAGTCTCTAGGGAACGTACTCGCATATTCTGATCAGGGACATAATAGGATCGCAACGTTCACTGATATCGATTGGCCGGGTCGTTCTACTAATCGAAGTTCAACTACTGTATATTGTGTTTTCTTCGGTTCTAACCTTATATCATGGAAGATTTAGAAGCAAACAATTGTATATCGATCCAATGCAGAGTCAGAATAGCGTGTAATGACAAAAACAACTTGCGAGCTAGTCTGGACGAAATGCTTAATCATCGAGTTGTGTAATTTCCATGATGATCTGATGAGGGTACATTGTGACAACTAATCTGCCATACATATTGCCAAGAATCAAGTCTTCCATAAGAGGACCAAGTACACTGAGGTGGATTGTCACCTGGTTCGACTTTTATAAATTTTGTCATGGGAACATATTCTTGTCTCCCATGTATCTAACTCATTCATGTTTGGACATATCACAACCTCGCGTACATTCTAACTAAGCATCTTTGCAAAGCTTCAATTAATACTATATGTGACAAGTTGGATATGTTCGACATATACGTTTCAACTTGAGGAGTAGTGCTAAATATAGAGAATCAAGTTGTATATTCTGTGATTATAGTTTTCCTAATTTAGCATTTCATAGTTTAGCTTTTAGCTGATTGTGATTTCACTATATATTCATGTAATATTGTTCAAAGAAATACATGAATTTGCCAAAGTTTACATTCTTTTGTTGGATTTAGGGGACAGTTACTACATATTAAACACGTGTACATGCCAGGTAACTAATTACGCAGCGGAAAGAGGCACATACCAGTTTATCTTCAGTAGCCCAAGATTGTCACAGAGGGAGTTCTCGATCTGTCGGTCGGGTCCTGCAGGAACTCTTGTTAATGAGCAATATGTAGGCAATTATATCCACAACAAAACCTCTTTCAGTTCGGTGACATGATGGATCTCTGGGGTAAATTGTTGACACAATTTCAGCACCTCCTTGGTATTAGCAATCTTCGGTCGAACCCTTAGAATATTATGGAGAGGGATTTCTTGTCTAGTTAACTAAAATGAGAGAGTGATCAACCCTAAGAAATCCCCTAACACATCCTATTTATAAGAGGAGGTGAGCAAAACCCACCAAGGGTTTACCCTAGTTTCGGCCGAATATTAGTGTAATTGGGCTTGGCCCATTTAGGGCCAATTGTGGCTCATAGGTATTTTGGTTCGCCTAACTCCAATTATACTTAATATGTTAGGCTTATATTAATGGGCTCCCAATTACGGCGACCCATATACACCAAATGGCAACAGCTCCCACGCGCCGGAATGGGAGGGTGCCTATTAATATATTGTCGACCAACATATCAATATCCATTCGTGATCCAATCTTGTTCCCGCATTGTTCATACGAGGTTTTCCGTGCGACCGACAGACATAACAGACATCGTGCTACTCATCAGTTAAGATTGTTATAGAGTCCGCGAAAAGTTGATTCCCTATCATGTTATCAACCTGTTACTGCTCTGTGCTGCGCTGTACCCAACTAATATCCAGTTGGTGATCACCTAGTGAATACAAGACTCAGAGAATTACAGGTGTATATGATCATTACCATCGCTCATATCCTTAGTCAAACTTAACTTGTGCCCAAAACGTGGTGACTTGGCCTTTTTGTTCAGCACTACGCTCGTACGCCTGGGAGCGACATTGAGTCCAACTCTTGATATGAGTTCCAAGTGATAAGGTTACTTTGGGTGCTCTTTCATAAAGAACCCGGGATCAGTCACATGCTCAAGGTGAAGAAGTTTGTGTCCTTCAAAATCTCGGAAGATTTCTTCTAACACAACCGAGCCTGACCCCGTGGTCGAACGTGACACGCGCAGTATGAAGTGCGTTTCGACAGCATAACCTGAATTTATATCAGGAATAGGAATGTCATATGCTATCGTAGATTCTCATCTAGCCCAGAATGTGGTTGTAGACGAACTTGTAAGCATATGGTGATAGGCGCCGTAATTGGTAGCCCATAATATGTATAGTTTACCTAAGGAAATTAGGTATATGTCACATTAGGGTAATTGGGCAAGACCCAAATCCCATTTGACATGAGAGGCCCAAAATTGGGCTCCCTATGCATAGTGGCCGGTCGAAATTATGGTGTGGGAAAAGTGGACTTTTGTCCACTTTGCTCCTCCTATAAATACATGGTGTGAGAGAATTTTTAGGGGTAATAATCACTATTCCCTCATTAGAGTGTTTTAGAGAGAAAAATCATCAACCCCACACCCTAGTAGTTTCGGCCGAACCCACCTTCTCCCAAGGGTGTGCCAATTTGCTTTCCAAAAAACACTCCAGAAATCTGTCCCCGTGCCTAGAATTGATCAGAGGCTTTGCTGTGGAGCTTGTACCACGTAGGGCTTCTCTAACAAGAACATCTATGGGTCCCGGCCGGAGGATCGTGAACTCCCTCCTGAGAAGATCTTGGTTCTACGGATCATCTTAAAGGTATGTGTGAATCTTCCGCTGCGTAATTCCAATTACTAGCGTGTACCTTGTTTAAGATTACTCCCCGTAATCTAACAGTGGTATCAGAGCCTGTATTAGGAGTTCATGATTTTCATAAATTGGTGTTCTTGAAGTTTAAAATTGAAAACCGAAAATTATAAAAGAAAATTTTAAATTTTTTGATTTTTTGGGTTGTTGGCGAATCCGAAATTTTCATGATGTTTTTGGTAAATTTGACGTTCATGATCTTCAAGAAAAGTGTAATATTTTTCAAAATCAAACATTGGATTGAAGATCTTATTAAAATTTGATCTTGAAATTTGACCATTTGTTCCCAATTTGACGTTGTTAGCCGAAACCCTAGGTAAATTACATGGTAAAATTTTAAATTTTTAAGCAAGGGACAGAATTTTCGGCACAAATTTTAAATTATATTGTTTACCATATTTTAATGTTTTAATTAAAGGTAACAATCTATATATAATATAATTTGGAAAAGTTAAACCTAATATTGACAAGTAATTAAACTTATTGATAACATGCACAAATAATCTAATTTAATTGGTCCACCTCATTCATCTCAAACATAGTTGATTTGGCAATGTCCACATAATCACTTCTATTGCTTGGATGAGCTCCAAGCTCTCTAATTGCACTATAGAAACCGTATGTTTTCCCTAGCCATATGTTACAAAAAGTGTTGATGGGTTAATTACTACTTCTTTCTCTTACATCAATTTCACCATAAAAATAGAGATGCATATATTTATAATTGAGAAATAATGAATTAGTTATGAAATTAAATGTAATAATTATGTATTCAAACTAATTTATTATTTCTCAATTATAAGTAAATTTCAAAAAAATTCTTATTGATATTGAAATTTTTTCATTTTAAATTTTAAATGAGATTTTTTTTCATAATTATTTAATTCAATAGATTCTTTTGGACATAAATGTATAGTCTTTAATTATTAATTTTTTATGACCTTTAATTATTAATATATATTTTTATTTATGAAATAAAGAAGGGATTAAAAAAATCAACCGCTAATTATACATAAGATTATCTGCTCAAAATATTGATGTTTGGTATGCTAATTAATACAAGAAACAAACTGGCAAGAGAATTATTTTTTAAATAAATTGAACTCATGTAAAAATAAATATTAATACTTCATATCTAACTTTGGGTTATTATCCTTTTTCATATTTAACTCATGACAACCAATCGCTAAAATAGATAATATTTTAAATTTAGTTTACAAGAAGTAAATAACTTTGGCAAAAAAAAGAAGTAAATAACTTTCCATTGATACAATTATCTATTAGATAAACATATTTTTACTTAAATAAATATTAATACCTAAAATACTAATCAAATGTGGAAAACTACTATCAAATATGTTTAAACGTACAGACAAAAATCTATCAGATACTATAACTAATTATAAGAATATAGTTAACAATAATGTTCAGTAATTAACTATTTATTTCGTTTAATATATTTATGGTTTGTAATTAGTATAGCCAAAAATCATAATATCATATTTGTAAACTAATAAATAGAACATTTGTTCACACACATTGCGTATGATGTTCGATTATGATAGAGATATATATACAACTTAAACATGTGTATAGTATATTTCAAATAAATAAGACTAAAAAAAATTAATTATTAATATTAAATTTGTATTTGTATAATATTCCAACAATTCTACAAATAAATTATTTGCCGTGCAACGCTTGGGACTACCATACTCTCAAATTGTTGTAGTTAAAAACAATTAGCAATATCAAATTTTAATTTTAATAATATATTAATAATTTTAATTTTAATAATATATTAATAATTTTATAAAGTAATGAATTAACCGCACAATGCGCGGGGTCAGCCGCCTAGTATATCTATAATTGGGAACATAAGGATAGATTCACATAAATATATAGAAATATATATATCACTATCAATATATATAAATATTTAATATGGTTAAAGATATTATTATAGATTTTATTGCCTAAAAGATTGAGAAAACATATTGTCAATATATTTGTTACCTGTTTAAGATATTGACAGTAAATATATATATATTATATTGTGCCGATATATATATATATATATATATATATATATATATATATATATATATATATATATATATATATATATATATATATTGTTGATTGATTTAATCTTATAGATAAAATATTGGCAATAAATATATATATGTTAGTAATTTGGCCGAAATTTATATATATATATATATATATTTAATATTGGAAATTATTTTATATAATTAATGTTACTTGGTGGTTACATTAAATATTTTTGGACTTTAAAACCATACTTGGGCCACAAGTAAAATATTTCGGCCCAACCTTTGAAATTTTAATTATTAGGCCGGTCCAATATGTCAAACCGGGACAGATTTAAATCGAACCGGGTTTTCTCAATCGGTTCGACCTAGTCGGGTCGGGTCCAACCGGGGCAATTAAGTGGATCTAACTGAACCAAACCCTATTTTATTGGACCGGTTCGAACCAAATTTTAAAATTAAAACCGGACCGAACCAAGCCGGATTTTAAACCGGACCGGGACCAAATTGGACCGAGATTGATTGAACCGAAATGGTTTTCAAAATCGAATTCAGTTCAATTAAATAAAATAGGGTGGTTAAGTTTTAAAATCCAAATGTTTCTGAACCTCTAAATGGACTACACAGTGCTCATAGGGTTGCTAACCTCTATGCCTTGTTTCGATTATGGGGATGGATCTCGGAGATACATGTTTTTGGGGCTGGATTAATAAGAGGGCTGAATTGCAATTTTTTATTATTCAATATATATTAATGCATGATTAGAAATGTTGTCTTGACTTAGTCAAGCTAGCTGGATATTGCATGTTGTGGGCGGAGCCCTAGTTAAATATATGGAGTGCGAACTAGGATAGACAAGCTGTGATGGTTGGAAATGACTAGGATTCATGTCTAGAATGTTGCGTAATTGAATATGAGCATGAATTGCAAATCAGCCCTAATGTTTAAAATTTTTTTAAAACCGAAAACCAGTCGCCAAATATGTATGATTGTTGTGGAATTTTCATGTTTGACACGTATGCTAGAATGTTGAGGATGTAGTTGCATTTGATAATTTACATGGAAGTAGAATTATGTATGCAAGCATGAGTTCCTCGGAACATTAGACGCATGACGCGTAAGCATGAATGTGGTTTGTTTGATGAATGTTAGTTGCGTATGATAATTTACATGGTTAGTAGAATTATATATGCATGAGTGAATTCATCAGAATATTTTTCCAAAATAAAAAGGGCTTTGGGAAAGGCAAGATCGGGTGTGCTTGTTTGAAAATTCCCGCTCCGGTAATTTGCGATTAAAACCGTTTTAAAAGACTGATCTATTGGATTGAAAACGGCGGTAATGTGATCTCTTTCACAGCCATCTTCCATTGGTTTACTGGTGGTCGGTTGGTTTAGATGACTGAGGAATCATTATTTGTCGGATTCAATCTTAATAGATATCTTATGTACGCAATTCTTTCTCAAAGTGTTATTGTCTACCTAATTTTTGCATGATTATCAAAGTGTTAGCAATGGCTGCGATCAGCAATGTAATCTCCAAAATGAACAAGGGAGTGAGATTGAACAACAACAATTATAAGATCTAGAATAAGTGAGCGAAAATGGTAATTACTGAAATGAGAGGTTTGAAGCATCTGATTACGAAGAAAGTCAGGCCAGAAGGAGACCCTACGGCAGAACTGGAGAAAACACATGATGAATGGGATGCAAAGGACCAGGAGATCAGTTCCGCCTTGCTGTCACTGCTTGAGGATGACATACTTTATGGGTATGATCACTATGAGTCTTCCAAGGATATATGGGATGGTCTTAAGGCAGGGTTTGATATTTACACCACTACACAGAAGCGATCGTTAAACATCGCTTTAGACTCATACAAAATGAATCCAAAGCATACAATGAAGGAGCATATCAGACATATGTCTAACATGCTTGCTGAACTCAAGGAATCAGGAGAAATCCTGACGGAGGAACAGAAAGTACAATGTGTGATCCGATCCTTACTTGACTCTTGGAGTAGCATAAAAATGCACCTTACCCATGCCACTCAACTCGATAACCTCAAGAAAGTACGAGTTCATCTCGAGCTGGAAGAGGATCGTCTCAAGGCTGAAAAGCTTAGGGCGGAAATTCATATCGCATCCTCATTTCCAGCTGAGCAAAAAGGTAAGCGCAAGAGGAAGGGAAAGAATCTCCAGGTCAAGGCTGACAAGCCTCTAGCTCCAAAACTCAGAAGAACTTCAAGCGAAAGCAATTTGGTGTAAGAAAAGCAAAGCAAAACAGATACGTAAAGAGGAAACTCGAAGGTGTTTTAGGTGTGGCGTGAAAGGACACCTTGCTATTGCCTGTACCAATCCTCCCAAGGTACGTGCTGAAGAATAATGATAAACTCATAAGTTCTTCTAGGACTCCTCTTACTCGAGAGTAATTCAATTCATTCTTTTGGATTACAGAACCGAGAAGGAGAACAAGCACAAACCTGAGGAGCTTGCCTCGAAGATATAAAGATTGAATGAAAGGCTTTATCTTTATTTTGTTTGCTTAATAAACCTCTTCTAAATTCTTTAGTTTAAAAGAAACTTAATAATGTTCCTTGAAATACAGGAAACATTTTATTTTGAGCATGTAACCATGCTCAGAGAAAGTATTAATTACCGTTTCTCAAGCAATTCGAACCTTTTAATTAGATATTTGATGCATTGCTTATAAGTATATTGCTTCTGTCTTTCTTTATAATTATTAATCCATTGGATGAAATAAACTGTAATGATAATCATGTGCGAGATCGATTGGATTAAATTATGTTAAATTCAAAAATGAAAAGATTTGACCGAAAGTTAGGGTAATCATTCAAATTAAATGACACACTTCTATAAGCATAGTTTGTAAGCATAAATGTTGTAGTCATTTCGTCACACGTTCCCTATGGGATGATGAGAAAATTATTCAAATTAATGTAAAACTACGTTCCATTGTAATCGGTAAGACACGCTGCCATAAAAGCTGAAAAATGATAATGAGCTACTCATATCATCATGCGGCATTAATTTGCACATTAAACACGTATTTAGGACAGAAGTATGTTACTACTCTTTGAAAATACATGTTTACGGCTTGAAGACATGGTACCGTGGTTGAACATGTGACATTACATACTTGAGGACGATTTTTCTGATGCATTGACATTTCAGAATAATGAGCCTTGATCAAATCAGGAGCAAGATATTACTGACATCAGGTCCCACTTAATTCGAGTGGGAGGGATTTGAACCAGCAACTCGAGTGAATGACATGGTAAATGATAATGGGAACATTTTCATAATAAATCCAGTGGGAGGTCTAAACACCTACCACAAGTAATCACTGTTGCTGTCTGGACGAATCAAGTTGAACCTGATTATCGTAATGCTAAACCGGGTATGCCACAACTACATATACTACCCATTGTTCCCAGTGGGAGTGATCCGTAAAACTTGGTTCCAGATCCTAGTGATCAAGGAATTCATCTTGGAAGTAAAATTCTGAGACCAAGAAGTCGTGTAAGGAAAGTTGTCGGTTATGGTTAAAGCACTCCTCTTGTACCCAATAGAAGTGATGCTCCGATGAGAAGCATAATCTCGAGTGGGAGAATTGATCCCAATTGGAAGAAATGCTCCGATAAGAGGCATTATTCCGAGTGGGAGAGACGTTAAGACTCAAAGGCGGGATAATCAATCCTAGACGAAAGTCAAAGGCGTCGAACTTCTCGAAAGAAGTACCCCATCTAGAAGAGTGATGTTCTCACTCTAACAACTGTTGCACTGCATTGGAAAGACCTCAAGTGGAGAAATGGAATAAAATAATAAATGAGAGAGACCGCCTAAATGAAAGCCATTATAGTCTGTAGTTGATTTACCTGCTAACCACAGGGGCATAAGGATACAGTGAATCCTGAAAGAAGGCTCACCACTGATGGAAAAGATCGAACGATACACAGCTCGACTTATTGCGAAAGGCTGTACCCAACCTCACGGAGTGGATTTTCATGAAACATACCTACCAACTGTGCGTAAAACCACGGTAAGGGCCATTTTTGGTCCTGGTCGCAGGTCTCGATTTCGAACCTCACCAAACGAGTATTAAGACCGCGTTCCTTCTCGAAAATCTGGAGGAAGAGATCTATATGGAGCAGCCAGAGGGTTTCATTACTCCTGGTAACGAACGTAAAGTATGTAAACTCCAAAGGTCCATTTACGGTCTTAAACAGTCGTCTCGGCAATCACGAGGAAATAGTAGGAAACTGATTTGTGAATCTTCACGAGGATCCGTGCGTTTATTATAAGACCTCAGGGTCTAAGTATGTCATCTTAACTTTATACGTGGACGACATACTCATTGCCGCAACGAAATGAGTTTTATGAACAAGTCAAAGTCCTGGTTGGCATCTGTATTTGAGATGAAGGACATGGGAGAGGCCACGTACATCTTGGGCATAAAAAAATAATTGCTAGAGATCGGGCTACCCGGAAATTGTGTCTATCTCAAGAAGCTTATATCAACAAATTGTTGAAAAGATTCAGATTACAGGATGCCAAACCCGTGGAAACGCCTGTGGTGTTTGGGTGCGCACTGTCAAAACGTGACGACCCCAAGAACCTGGCAGAGCGTGAACAGATGAAGGGTGCAGAGTATTTAACCATGGTTGGTAGTTTGATGTACGCCATGCAATGCACCCGTCCGGATATTTGTTACGCCGTGGGCATAGTAGCACGTTTCCTATCAGATCCTTGCCATCAACAGTTAAAGACTATAAAACGAGTAACTCGTTATCTGAAAAGGTACTATTGACTACGAACTGTGCTATGAGGGCAGGAAGTTAGAACTGAAGCCGACCGTGGTGGCAATCCGGATGATCATAAATCCACCACAGGATGAGCATTCCTCCTTTCTAATGCCGCCATTTCATGGATGAGCAAGAGGCAAACGTTAGCCGCGCTGTCCACAATGGAATCGGAATTCGTAGCTCTCTCTAAGGAAGCACAGGAAGCGGTCTGGCTCAAAAGGCTTCTAATTGCACTGCATGATGGTGATGTTGAGAATAAACCTGTAAAGGTCTTCTCTGACAGTCAAGCAGCCATTGCGGCATTTAAGAATCCGAAGTACCGCAGTAGGACCAAACACATTGATGAGAAATAATTTCATGCAAAATTTTAATAATAGTAGACAATATAATCACTATGGAATACTTGTCAACCAATAACTTGGTAACGAACCCATTAACAGAACCACTACGCAGGGAGATATTCGAAAGCATGTAAAGCTGCTTGGATTGCGTAGGGTTTAGAAATGGCATGTATCTGTGATAACATTTTGATATTAGAAAGTTACATATTGTAAGCGAAAGAATTGCAACTGAGTTTATGATCAATCAACGTCATAATGTTTTGATTGTAAACACTCGATTTTGACCCCGGACGTAACGACGTTACACATGATACGTCAAATTCCGGACGAGTCAAGCCACAAAGTCTCCAAAAATGCTCAAGGGCACATTAGGGAAATTATTATAAAATATATTTTAAATTATTTGAATATATTTAATATTTTCGGAATTTTTAAAAATATATATATAATAATTAGTTTTTTTATTTTTAGAAAATTATCTGTAAGATATTTATCTCCAGATATTATTTTTTATTCAAAAAAATAATTATCTGTAAAGATAAATATCCCTATGAATATTCTCTATAATAATTATCTGTTAGCATTTTTTATTTGAATTTTATCAGTAATCTAGACTAGGTTTTTAGTATAAATAGGGGTCTAGGTTTACATTGTAAGACACAGAAAAAATACCAAAAAGAAGCAATAATACAATATTTTCGGGTTCTGTGCGATTTTTGTCTTCTAGTGAATTCGTTTTTTTTTTTGGCAGCTCCGCTCCCCTACAACACCCCACCGGCGACGGTCCACCGCCCTCCGGCGGCCCAGCTCTACCACCGCCCCAATTCGACCACCAGTGCCCGCTGCCCGGCTCCATGCCAGTGCCCGGAACTCCGACGTTGTCCCTGCTCCGGCGTCCGCCCACCGCGTTGTTTCTCTCTCTCTCCCTCTCACACTCTCTCTCTCTCTCTTCCCCTCTTCAGCCAGCCCCACCTTCGCCGGAGAACCATACCCCCTCGCCGGACCTACGCCGACTCCAGCACCAGCCACTACCCCGGTCCAGCCTTGGCCACCACGCCCTCGCGTCAGACCCGCTCCGCCTAGCCCGACGACCTGCGCCGCCAGACCCAGATCTCGTCCAAGACCGGACCACCGTCCCCCCGCCGGTCCGCCAGGCTGTGGCTACTCCGACACTAGATCTGTCCAGCTCTACAGCACCCGACCTCGCCGGCCACCACCACGGCCACGAGCCAAATCGGAGCCGCCCTGGTTGCTGCCCGTCGCCGGTGCCCGCTGTCCTCTGCATCCCCTTCCAGGTGAGTCCAGCGTTCTGTTCTGTTCTTTTTTTTTTTAATTATTTATTTATTTATTTATTCAATTATTATGTCATTATTATTATTATATATATATTCAATTGAATGTTATTATGTTAATTGCAATTAATTAGGTCTAATTAATAGTTAATGTAATTAATTAATTTAATTAATAGTTTAAATATAGTTTGGTTAAATTTAATTATAAGTTTAATTGTAGTTGACTGAATTTAATTTGATAACATGTTTAATTGTTCAAGTATGTATATATGTTATATATAGTAGGTTGTTTGGGACTTAAACATGTTAGAATCTTTTTTAGATTTTATTTTTACTAGAAGGTATATGTTATAATTAATGTTTTAGATTTAGGACTATAGTTGACAATATTTTTTGCATATGATAAAATTTCAGTCGGATCTTGACATCGTTAGATTAATATTACAGAATTGACTAATAAAAAAATTGGCAAATTAAGTAAATTGAGTACCGAAAGGGCGTTATTAAAAATTATATTTTTAATTCGTAATAGGACCCCCGAATCCAAAATCTTTGATCGTAGATCAATTTTATACCTAGGTTTAACTCACGTTTCACTTAGGCAATGTAGGATTCTTGTTAACCTTAATTAACTAGTGGCGACTCTATTTAAAATCCACGTTTTCAAAACGTAATTCGCCGTAGGTCAGATTTTAGGTCTGACAACAATTTGGCGACTCTGCTAGGGATACTTGAGGGTTCAGGCTCTTTATATTTTCTAATTTTCCATGATTTAGTTTTTATATATATATTTGCCTTTGTTATTCTAACTTGGTTATTTTTGTTATTTCAGGTGTGGAATTATTTTTTTATGACTGACTATTTTTCTTTGTTGATATGTGTTATTTGAATTGGCACACACACACTTTAGTCTAATGTCCAAAACGCCTAAAACCCAGGGCGACTAGGAACCTCGGAGGTTTAGTACGGTAAGACCGGAGCGGCTGGGCCGCCGGTACGGCTCGGAAAAACTCTACTCGCTTGTGAAGGTCTTATGATCCCTATGATGGGGTGAGGAAACCACCTTGTCGAGAACCTATCAGTGGAACCTACCTTGTAGAGCAAAGCCACACTTTTTTTTACCCCCCCCTAAAATGATCTTTTTTTTTGTTGTAAATGTTATCATACGACTGTTATCATGCATATCATTGCATTTTTTTTTTTAAAAAAAACCTCTTACCTAAATTTTCGTTCTAAATATGCGTTTCATGCGCATTATTTAAAAAAAAAAAAAACATCCAAGTAAGTTGTAACTCAAGATTAGCGCATCTTTCATACATTATTTTCAAAAAAATATTTTCATGAGAAATTTAACTCCCTTTTAGCTATTAGAGCTTCTAATTTTAAAATGCATTTTGTATACGTTATTTTCAGAAAAAACCAAAAAAACATTTTTAGCTAAGTAGTTAATCCCTTGGTTGTAGATTTTTATTTCTAAACGTGTGTTTCAGATGCATTGTTTTTTTTTTAAAAAGACCTTACCTAAATTTTTATTCTAAATATGCGTCTCATGCGCATTATTTTAAAAAAAAAACTCTCAAGTAAGTTGTAATTTTGTTAGTGCGTTACGTATGCATTACTTTTTTTTTTTTGGCCGAATACGTATGCATTACTTAAAAAAGAAAAATATTTCAGAAAATTTAATTTCTTTAGCTATTAGAGCTTCCTTTCGAACATGCATTTCATATGCATTTTTTTTCTAAAAAACCTCTTACCTGAATTTTTATTTTTAACATGTGTTTTGTACGCATTATTTTTGAAAAAAACTTTTCAGGTAAATTGTAATTTTGGTTAGTGTATTGTATATGCATTGCTAAAAAAAAAAAACAAAAAAAGAAAACAAATTTTTTTAGGAAAATTTGTAATTCCGCTTTAACTGTTAGAGCTTCTAATTTCGAACGTGCATTCCATATTCATCATTTAAAAAAAAAAATTTAACTGAATTGTTTTATTTTAATAATGCATGCAATATGCATTAATTTAAAAAACTTTTTAGATAAACCGTAAGCTCTCTTAGTTTTAGGGCTCTTTGTTTAAAAAGCATTTTATCTGTATTTTTAGTCAATGCATTATTTTTGAAAAAAACTTTTAGGTATATTGTAATTTTTTCAGTTGTAGAACTTTTACTTTTAAGTTTGCATCTTGTATTTATTTTTGTGCATCTCATATGCATCCTTTAAAAAAAAAACTTTTCGCCTGATTCTTAATTTTGAGCAACGAAGATGCGTTGTTTTTTTTCCTCATTAAAAAAACAAAAAAACTTTTCAGATAACTTGTAAATTATCTTGACTGTAGAACATTCATCTCAAGTATGCATCTCATGTGCATTATTTTAGGAAAAATAATATGTTAATAGATTGTACACATTCTTAGTCGTAGAACCTTTAGTTTCAAACATGTATTCCATGTGTTGTTTTCAAAACTACTTACCAGAATGTTTTATTTCAATCATATGTTTCATACGAATTATTTTTTGGAAAAAACTTTTCGTGTAAGTTGTAAAATTATGTTAGTGCATTCAATGTGCATCATTTTTTAAAAAAATTAGGAAAATTTGTAACTCATTTTTGGCTCTTAGAGTTTTTTTAAATTCAAACATGAATTGCATATGCATCATTTTCAAAAAACATTTTTACCTAATTTTTTTAAGCACGCATTCAATATGCATTATTTTTTTATATATAAAAAACATTTAGGTAAATTGTGATTTTTTTTTTAGCTATAGAGCTTTCAAATTCACGCATGCATCTCAATTGCATTATTTTAAAAAAAAAATCCACCTGAAATTTTCACTTTCAAAAATGCATTTCATATGCATCATTCAGGTAATATGTTGTAAGTTGTAACTTTTTTAACTGTAGATTTTTTTCGAGCATGCATGAGCATTAAAAAAAAAAAAAAAAACTCAAAGTGTCATTCGTTCTTATCCAAGGTGTATTGCACTTTTTTTGGCAGGATCGTCATTTCAACATTCGCATGAGCGAACATTTAAAAAATAGGAGTTTTGATTTTTTTTTTTGAGAAAATAGTTTAACTGTGCAGTTGAGTGCTACTATTCGAGTTTAAACAAAGGACGATAAAACCTTTATGAAAGTTTGTTTTGAGCATTTGTCCTGCGTTCGAGCCAGATAATGCACTCAGCATACTCAGTAAACTCCATGATGGTGCAAAGCCCATTTGATCATAAATTTTGATTCTTTTTCAAAAAAGTAATCAAAATTATGAAATGAATTATATTAGAGTTTTCAAAAAATCATGCATGATTTCTCATATTCTCTACACTGATTTTTCATTCACTCTTTTCAGGTACCCTTGATTTTTCATATTCTCGGCTAAATGGGGCAACAAAAAAAGAACATGTCATCCAGTTTCACAGCGAACAAATTGCACACTCGAGATATCTAACGCTGAGGTGCGTTAAATTGTACTTAATTTTTTCTTTGAGATTTGAGTGTCCCTACTCTTTTGCAGGTCGGATGACCACTTCAACCAATGCCGCAACCGTGTGAAACATGAGCGCTTCAAAGAGTTTCTATGAAAAATTCCACCCATCATGTGTGAAATTCATACGCTTTCCAAGACGAGGTATACAACCGTTATGTGGCCGGGTTTAAACTATTCAGCGGTAACCATGGGGCATCTCCCTTTGAGATCGGACATGTCAGGAGACGAGAAAATTTCAAGAGATCATCGAGAATCCCGTGAAGATTCAATGTGCCGATCAATGTAGCTTGACTCGATCAACCGAATCCTTTTCCGAAAAAAGTTTTGAAATTTTCAGTCTGCCACTAGGGGCATGTACTTTTCAGCAGGTGTACATACACAAGTTGTGGAGCAAGAGAATCAGGACATGCAGCAGGTCCAGTCGCATAGCGAGCACATTGCCCACTGAAAAATCCAACTCCCAGGTAAGAGAAGTTGTTATCATTTTTATCCCCGAAATTTGAGTTTTTCCTTACTCATTGTGCAGCTTGGATAATCATCCAAATCAAAACTCCTGAAGAGCACATTTCATGTACGGCCCTTCGCTTGCCGACCATTCTTATGCCAGTTATCCTAGATACCTCGGACAATATATATGCCTAAATTTTCCATTTGCGGACTACTATGCCAAACTCAACACCATCCATGTGTGTTTATTAATCAGACCATTCGTCCAGCATGCGACGAATTATGAACCAGTCAGATGTAGCCGTGGGGCATTCCTGTTAAGATCAAGCATGGTTGAAGATAGAAGACATCCACAGATCTTCCTATTAAAAAAGATCGAGATTCCATGAAGATCGACCGTGCTAATGAAAGAGTATTTGAGAGGATGAAGAAGAAGAAGAAATTATTGTCGGTGTCGTCCACCCATTGAAAGGATCCTCCATTCAAGACATCGACATAATCAACTTATTTGACAAGTTTTCCTCCGGAGAAGTTTCGAGAAATTAAAAGGTTTAATCTACTATTAGGGGCATGTAACATAGTTGTTGTTGATTAGTTTCTGTAGATTTTCTTTCCATTTGAAAAAAGAAAAAAGAGAGAAAAAAATAAATTCCGCTAGGTTGAAAACCTAGGCAAAAGTCAGGGAGAGGGGCATGATTGAAAACCCGCAGGGGCAATCATGGCAAAAGGTGAGACGAAAAAAGTAAAAAAAAAAGAGCAAAAAAAAAAAAAAACTCATTTTACAGCCGCCCTTTAATCGGCTACAGGAAATTAAAGAGAGTGTTTGTGCTAATATTGTGAGAGCAGTGAAGGAATAAAAGGGTCACAGTTGTTCCTAAGTCAACTACAAATAAAAGGGTCACAGTCATCCCTAAAATGACTATAAAAAAAAGGGGCCATGGCCACCCTTCCAATGGCTACAGATAAAGAGCACTACCGCAACATCAAAAGCGGAGAATAAAAGAAAGGGCCACAGCCACCCTCCAAACGGCTAAAGATAAAAGAGTGACCCCGCGAATCCTGTGAGGGCGGGAAAATAAAAAGGGCCACAGTCGTCCCTAAAACGACTACAAAATAAAGGGCCACAGCCACCCTCCAAACGGCTACAGATAAAAGAGTGACCCCGCGAATCTTGTGAGGGCGGAAAAATAAAAGAAAGGTCACAGTCGTCCCCAAAACGACTACAAAATAAAGGGTCACAGCCACCCTCCAAATGGCTACAGATAAAAGAGTGACCCCGCGAATCCTGTGAGGGCGGAAAAATAAAAAGGGCCTCAGTCATCCCTAAAACGACTACAAATAAAGGGCCACAGCCACCCTCCAAACGCCTACAAATAAAAGAGTGACCCCGCGAATCTTGTAAGGGAGGAAAAATAAAAAAGGGCCACAGTCGTCCCTAAAACGACTACAAAATAATGGGTCACAGCCACACTCCAAATGGCTACAGATAAAAGAGTGACCCCGCGAATCTTGTAAGAGCGGGAAAATAAAAAAGGGCCACAGTCGTCCCTAAAACGACTACAAAATAAAGGGCCACAACCACCCTTCAAACGGCTACAGATGTAGAACACTCTCGCAACATTGAAGGCAGGAAATGAGTGAAAGGGCCACAGCCACCCCTAAAATGGCTACCAATAAAGAGTGTTCCTCGAATCCTGAGAGGATGGGAGATTGTTGAAAGGGTCATAACCACCCTCAAAATGGCTACATATAAAGAGTATTCTCGTAAATCGTGTGAGGCCGGGAAATCATTTGAAAGGGCCACATCCACCCTTAAAACGGCTACAAATCGAAAGAGCACTCCCGGAACATCGACGAAGGAAATAAATGAAAGGGCCACAGCCACCCTCCAAATGGCTACAAATCAAAAGAGCTCTCGTGACAATGAAGACGGTGAGGAAAGGGTCACAGCCACCCTCCAAATGGCTACAAATACTCTCGCATCGAGACGGGAAATAAAGTACGGGTCACAGCCACCGTTTAATCGGCTACCAAAAAAGAGCGCTTCCGTTAGGTTGAAAACCCGAATGGGCAGCCTAGGCAAAATTAGGAAATGAGGGGCATGATAGCAAATTCAGAAATTGCAATCATGGCAAAAGGAGAGAAAATAAAATCCCGATGGAATAAAAACCCCAAGGGGCAATCCATGCAAAAATCAGGAAAACCGAGGGGCACAGTTTAAAATTTTGACAGTGGCAAAAGGAAAGAATATGAGAGATTTAAAAAAAAATTAATTAAAAAAATTAAAAAAAAAAAATCTCGCTAAGTTGTCGCGTCATGCGCAATTTAGGCAAAAATTAGGGACATGCATTCAAGTCGTCAAGCCACTCGAGGCCCTTATCCAACCAACGCCACTAGAGGCTCTTCTCCGACATACACCACTACAGGCTCTTCTCCAACGGACGCCGCTAGAGGCATCTCTCCGACGTACGCCACTAGAGGCATTTCTCCGACATATGCCACTAGATGCTCTTCTCCGACGGACGCCACTAGAGGCTCTTCTCCAAAGGACGCCACTAGAGGCTTTTCCTTGTCGCATGCCACTGGAGGCATCGTCGATCGAGGTTTTTACTTTACTGTACGCCAATAGAGGCTTTTCCTTTTCGCACGCCACTGGAGGCATCATCGATCGAGTTTTTTTACTTTACTGTACGCCACTGGAGGCTCTTTACTTTCTGCACCGCCAATGGAGGCACCGCCAACAGGGGCACCGCCGACCGAGGCTTTACTTTTCCGCACAGCCACTGGAGGCTTCACTTTCTGCATCGCTAATGGAGGCACCGCCAACAGGCGTCCCGCCGACAAAGGTTTTATCTTTCCGCACCAGAATAAGCATATGAGCCACCTTGAAGACTTTGAAGAATTGGAAGAGAATATACTTTCTGGTCAAAATCAGTGTTTCCTCGTCTTTGGACAAACCCCTTCGAACACGTTCTACGGGAGTCCGTCCAAAGAGGGCCAAACTGTAAACACTCGATTTTGACCCGGACGTAACGACGTTACACATTATACGTCAAATTCCGGACGCGTCAAGCCACAAAGTCTCCAAAAATGCTCAAGGGCACATTAGGGAAATTATTATAAAATATATTTTAAATTATTTCGAATATATTTAATATTTTCGGAATTTTTAAAAATATATATATAATAATTAGTTTTTTTATTTTTAGAAAATTATCTGTAAGATATTTATCTCCAGATATTATTTTTTATTCAAAAAAATAATTATCTGTAAAGATAAATATCCCTAGGAATATTCTCTAGAATAATTATCTGTTAGCATTTTTTATTTGAATTTTATCTGTAATCTAGACTAGGTTTTTAGTATAAATAGGGGTCTAGGTTTACATTGTAAGACACAGAAAAAACACCAAAAAGAAGCAATAATACACTATTTTCGGGTTCTGTACGATTTTTGTCTTCCAGTGAATTAGTTTTTTTTTTGGCAGCTCCGCTCTCCTACAACACCCCACCAGCGACGGTCCACCGCCCTCCAGCGGCCCAGCTCTACCAGCGCCCCAGTTCGACCACCAGTGCCCGCCGCCCGGCTCTGTGCCAGTGCCCGGAACTCCGACGTCGTCCCTGCTCCGGCGTCCGCCCACCGCGTTGTCTCTCTCTCTCCCTCTCACTCTCTCTCTCTTCTCCTCTTCAGCCAGCCCCACCTTCGCCGGAGAACCATACCCCCTCGCCGGACCTACGCCGACCTCCAGCACCAGCCACTACCCCGGTCCAGCCTTGGCCACCACGCCCTCGCGTCAGACCCGCTCCGCCTAGCCCGACGACCTGCGCCGCCAGACCCAGATCTCGACCAAGACTGGACCACCATCCCCCCGCCGGTCCGCCAGGCTGTGGCTACTCCGACACTAGATCTGTCCAGCTCTCCAGCACCCGACCTCGCCGGCCACCACCACGGCCACGAGCCAAATCGGAGCCGCCCTGGTTGCTGCCCGTCACCGGTGCCGCTGTCCTCTGCATCCCCTTCCAGGTGAGTCCGGTGTTCTGTTCTGTTTTTTTGTTTTAATTATTTATTTATTTATTCAATTATTATGTCATTATTATTATATATATATATTCAATTGAATGTTATTATGTTAATTGCAATTAATTAGGTCTAATTAATAGTTAATGTAATTAATTAATTTAATTAATAGTTTAAATATAGTTTGGTTAAATTTAATTATAAGTTTAATTGTAGTTGACTGGATTTAATTTGATAACATGTTTAATTGTTCAAGTATGTATATATATGTTAAATTTAGTAGGTTGTTTGGGACTTAAACATGTTAGAATCTTTTTTAGATTTTATTTTTACTAGAAGGTATATGTTATAATTAATTTTTTAGATTTAGGACTATAGTTGACAATTTTTTTGCACATGATAAAATTTCAGTCGGATCTTGATATCGTTAGATTAATATTACAGAATTGACTAATAAAAAAATTGGCAAATTAAGTTAATTGAGTACCGAAAGGGCGTGATTAAAAATTATATTTTTAATTCGTAATAGGACCTCCGAATCTAAAATCTTTGATCGTAGATCAATTTTAGACCTAGGTTTAACTCACGTTTCACTTAGGCAATGTAGGATTCTAGTTAACCTTAATTAACTAGTGGCGACTCTATTTAAAATCCACGTTTTCAAAACGTAATTCGCCGTAGGTCAGATTTTAGGTCTGACATTGATTACATCAGATTTACGGTCTATAAACTAATTCGTAGGAGGACGCAATCCTCTGCCAAACTATGTCAAATGTGGGCCTTACCTAGTCACACAGGTACGGTAGTCTTGCGGTGGTGAGAGGCCTCCACCAAGCAAGACTGGCTAAGAGTCAGGGGGATAAACCCGATTAAGCCAGACGACTATCTAGTTCCGAAGTAACTTGACATGATCTTCATTTTGCGTATCGCCGTGATGAACTTCTTTCGTCATTTAGCCACATTCTGGGACATATGAGAATCTGTGATAGCATGATTGATATATCCCCTTCCTATCAACCCAAAAGGTTCAGGTATGCTATCAACGCGTGCTTCATACTGCGCGTGCCACGTTCGACCACGGGGTCACAACTCGGTTGTGCTAGGAAGGAATCCTCGTGATTCTGGCGGGCGCATACTTCTTCACCTCGAGCGTGTGATTGATCACATGAGCCTTATGAAGAGGCACCTAAAGTATCCTCACGGACTCAGAACTTATATCTAAGGTCAGGCTCAATGCTCGCTTCCCGGCGTACGAGCCTAGTGCTAAACAAAAAGGTAAAGTGACAACGTCTTTGGAAACCGGTTGGGTCTGACTAAAGATATGAGCAATGAGGATGGTTGTTAAGTTATGAGATCTAGGTCAACGGGGTGTCGGCTTTGATCTCACTCCTTATGGGGGATGTGTATGATCCGGTCTTCTCGAGTTGCCTTGCCTTTGTCTATGTCCTTCTTCCTTTCCTTCTTCCCTTGGTTCCTTCTCTTCTTCTCTCCCTTTGCCCTGCAAAAGGGGCAATACCAGACACGGAGGAGGGGGGGGTGGTGCCTGGTGAACCCTCTCCGATGCCTAAGTCAGAACTATATTTCTAGAGAGATAAAGCTAGAGAGATGTCAGAGCTAAATTGTTCAAATGGCCAAGATGTCCAAATGAGTTGTGAAGGTGGGGTATTTATAGGCAACGGTGTCATTAAGGTGGCTTAATGACATCGTTAACCTCTAAACACAATTAATTAACCTTTAAGTATATAATTAAGACCTTAGGATTCGGAGGAGGTAGGCAGACTGGACCGAGCATGGGCGTCTGAGAGGGGTGTCGGGACCCTTGGGGGGGGAGGAATCCGACCCCCAAGGGTAGGGGTTGGGTGAGGGCACCCAACCCCTCCTAGGGAGGGTGGGGTTGGCCAACCCCATCCCTCCTAGGAGGGATCGGGTCAGCCGACCCGATCTCTCCTAGGAGAGATCGGGTTGGCCAACCCGATCTCTCCTAGGAGAGATCGGGTTGGCCGACCCGATCTCTCCTAGGAGAGATCGGGTCGGCTGACCCGATCTCTCCTAGGAGAGATCGGGTCGGCTGACCCGATCTCTCCTAGGAGAGATCGGGTTGGTCCACCCGATCTCCCCTAGGGGAGATCGGGTTGGCTGACCCGATCTCCCCTAGGGGAGGTCGGGTGTGGCCACCCGACCTCACCTAGGTGAGTTCTTCGTTGTCGGACGGGCGCTTCGGCCCCGTCCGAGCCGTTGGTGTTCTCGCGAAGTGTCCGGGTTGAAGTTTCGATTTGCAATCATAAATGGGACGATAAAAATACAACGGTTCGGAAGTCAACGGGTTCAAATTGGGCGTATATCCATCACATGCCCCCGAGTCAACCAATGGCCTAACCCTTGATTGACTCTATTTTAGGATGGTATGACACGCGCAATTTGAAACCGGGATTTTACCTTCTTTGTCTGAATGTCTGCTTACCCTTAGATGCGTGCCTCTGACCCTGCCCCCCTGTCTACTGAGATAGAGGAATTGTAAACGTCAGAGTAGCACGGACGTGTGCCTAGACACACGTCCGTCTGAGGTGGGAGTGATAAACTTATCTCTGCTACAGGTGTATACTCAAAAAATACAAACTTGCACCGGGGTGTGATACGAGTGCAACTAAATAACTTACGCTTCCAATTTCGTGCCGGGATTTTATCTTAGTGATGAAAAATTTCAGTTTTGGTCTAAAATTTTCCTAAGTATGGGATACTAGGAAATAAACCTTAGTAGATGTCAACTATGGTAAGTGTGAGTTTAACCATGGTTGATGGGAACTAGTTTTTGAATCTTGTCCCTTGAAATTTTCCATTCTAAAAATCAACGGTGTTGATTTGGCGACTCTAGAAAAACCCTAATCCTCTGTATTATAAAAGGAGAAGTGATTACCTCATTCTCATTGTCCTTTTCTCTTCTTTTCCTTTTGGCGGTGGGATTTCTGGTCAAGCTTGTTTCTCGGGGCGTGCGTTGCATTGAGGTACGTGTCTTCTCTTTTTGTGTAAGCGTTGCCTTTGAGAGATTTAATTATGCTTCTCCTTCAATCGTTTCCTTACTCGTCTCGTTCTTGATTTGTATGTCTTCATGATAGTATAGTCCTGTTTGATTCGTCATTTTTCCATCTTTTTACCTTCATGTTTCCGCTTACCGGCGGGTGAAGTCCTCCATGTTGGGATTATAATTATCTCCTTTTGCCCCTTATCTTCGCTTGTTGGCCCGTGGGTCTCTCTGTGCTGGGGTTTGTAACTATCTTCCTTTGTCTCCCCGTCTCTGCCTATTGGCTGACGAGGTCTCCTTATGCTGGGAGTTATGACTATCTCCTCCTGCCCCCTGCCTCTGCTTGTTGGCTGATGGGGTCTCCTTATGCTGGGAGTTATGACTATCTCCCCCTGCCCCCTGCCTCTGCCTATTGGTTGATGGGGTCTCCTTATGCTGGGAGTTATGACTATCTCCCCCTGCCCCCTGCCTCTGCCTATTGGCTGATGGGGTCTCCTTATGCTGGGAGTTATGACTATCTCCCCCTGCCCCCTGCCTCTGCCTATTGGCTGATGGGGTCTCCTTATGCTGGGAGTTATGACTATCTCCCCCTGCCCCCTGCCTCTGCCTATTGGCTGATGGGGTCTTTCTTGTCGTCTTTCTATTCTTGTCTTTTGACTTTGTATCCATCATTTAGGGAAATGAGTTCGTATCTCTTGTCCATTGTTTGCTTTCTGTTTTCCTTGGGCTGAGCCTGTGTTTTTTCCGGTCAGCAGAACTTTCTGGTGATTGATGAGGAGTAAGAGGCCAGTACGTGTGGGAGTGGTTACTTCCGGGACCGGATCTTCGATTGCAAAAAGATCAGTTTTCTATGGTGCGGGGAGGTGTTCTCTAACTGAAGGTAAGGGTGGTGACGTTAGGGTGCCATCTTCTTTCTATATTGATGCCCCCCAATCGAAGGTCCGGGATCCGTCTTTTCCTTCCTCCTTGTTTGGTGAGTCCTTGAGCAACTGAGTTTCTTTAGTGTACCTTGGTATTTACTCTGTGCTTTGTTATAGGTAGACTTCGTCTTCCGCGTCTGAGTCGGAAGGAGCTGTCTCGTCCCCCTGTTGATGGGATTGTCGGGTCCGAGTGGGCGCCTTATTATGGGCGTGGGGCTCGTTTTGACAACCAATCTTCTTTACAAACTCCTGAAGTTGGAGTTCGTGTTCTGCAGTCTGCTGTTCCTCCTGCTGATCGTGTGTCCCTCTCCAAAGGGTTGGAGGCAACTTATGAGTTGGCTCGTGATGTGTTGGCTCGTTATGCTCCTGTAATGTTACAAACTGTTTTATCCTTCGGCATACTTCTTCTTCATGTGTTATCCGCCTCATCTTTTATTTTTGTTGCAGGGTATGGCCGACCTTGTTAATTTATCCACCCTTGCTATTGATCTTGCTGAGGAGAGGAAGGTATATGAGGACATTTGTGTCTCTCTTAAATCCAATCTTATTAGCTGTTTGGAGCATAGCCGTATCACTGATTTGCGGTGCCGAGACTTGGAGGGTCGCATTGTTCTTCTCAATGAAGAGGTTGAGGCGTTGAAACAAAGGTCTTATCGTGATGAGACACTCCGGGCTGCTGAGTTAGTCTCTCTGGAGGAAATGTTTTGTATGGAGGCGAAGGAGTGTGCCATTGCTGAGTATAAGGCCTCTTCTGCTTATCAGGCTGCTATGGATGTTCGTTGCTCTGTGGCGAAACGTATTTCCTTGAAGAAGATTCTTGAGCGTATTCATATGATTGCTCCTGACTTTCCTTTTTCTCGACTTGGTGATTTGTCAGACTTTGCTATTAAGCATATTGCGAAGATAAGGGAATAGTACCCTTATTTCTTGTGGTAGTCTCATGTGTTTGTGAGTTGTGGTTGTCTTTAGAGTTTAAAACTCCATCTTTCTTAGTGTTGCCTTCTTTGTGTGATACACTTGTCTTTACTCGTTGTATACATGGCCGTGTGCTTATGTCTCTTCTTATGATGCCTCCTTGTGCCTTGTGTATGGCTCTTTGGGTATGGAACCTTCCCTTGGTATATTTCCTTTACTTATTCTTCTTTCGTGGTTTCCTTCATGTCATACCTGTAACTTCATAAAGAAAAAACATTATTTGTTCTTCACATTACTTTACTTAGAAATTTCTTTCTCATGGTATCCTTCTAAGCATGGTACGATGATCTTTTCTGATACCCCTTACACTGTATACGTTGTACTGTTAGACCAAAGATACGCTCTTGGTGGGCGTCGAAATCTGTTCACGAGACAGGCTCTCGGACGGCACTTAACGTTTCACAGGATAGGCTCCCGGAGGGCACAGGTTAGTCCACCAATACCATACCTTCTTGACGGGTGTCAGACTGTTCACGAGACAGGCTCTCGGACGGCACTTAACGTTTCACAGGATAGGCTCCCGGAGGGCACAGGTTAGTCCACCAATACCATACCTTCTTGACGGGTGTCAAACTGTTCACGAGACAGGCTCTCGGACGGCACTTAACGTTTCACAGGATAGGCTCCCGGAGGGCTCAGGTTAGACCAAAGATACGCTCTTGGTGGGCGTCGAACTGGTAGTTTGAAATCTACCTCAAGATACGCTCTTGGGGGCGTCGAACTGGTAGTGTTTTTTCTACCTCAAGATACGCTCTTGGGGGCGTCGAATCTGGTAGGTTGCAAATCTACCTCAAGATACGCTCCTGGGGGCGTCGAATTCGTAGTTTTTGGAAACCACTCTCAAGATACGCTCTTGGTGCGTCGAAGTCGTAGTGTAATAACTACTCTCAAGATACGCTCTTGGGGGCGTCGAAGGTTGTAGTATGAACACTACTCTCAAGATACGCTCTTGGGGGCGTCGAGGTTCGTAGTTTTTGGAAACCACTCTCAAGATACGCTCTTGGGGGCGTCGAATGTCGTAGTACGAAGACTACTCTCAAGATACGCTCTTGGTGGCGTCGAATTCGTAGTATGAACACTACTCTCAAGATACGCTCTTGGGGGCGTCGAATGTCGTAGTACGAAGACTACTCTCAAGATACGCTCTTGGGGGCGTCGAAGGTTGTTGACTTGAAGTCATATCTGTGTAAGGATAACTTGGTGATTGTAACATCACATTCACTGGTAAACTACTACTCTCTTAGGAGCATTCATGTTTTTGTACACTCGGGATGCCTTGGTGCACCAAGACATCCTTTGTAGGAGATCAAAGATAGTTGTAGAGTTGGAGTAACTTCGTGAGTTCTCCTTCTCTAGAGTTGTTTTTGAAAAGCTTGTAGAGCTAAAACAAGCAAAATGCTAGATATGAAACTAAGGATATGGTCTCTTGCTTGTGCTTCCTTCTTATACGTAGTACTTCTTTAGGTGCTCTCCACTGAAGGTGTTTGTGGAGATATACCCCTCCCCATCTTCGAGGCGGTAGGCGTTGACGTAGGGGACTGACGCTATCTTGTAGGGTCCTTCCCATTTTGGAGATAATTTTCTGACTTGGTCCAAGTGTGAGAACTCATTCCTTCTTAGTACCAGTTCTCCTACGTGGAATTGTCTCTCCTTGACTTGACGGTTGTAGTATCTTGCTGAGACAAGGCGCATTCGTGTCTGTGCTTCTTCTGAATTCCACCTTTTATCCTCCACCATGTCTAAATCTAAAAGCCTTGCTTTGTTGTTCTCATGCTCCTCAAAGTACTTGGTCCTCAGTGATTGTACAGCTATTTCTGCTGGTGCCACCGCTTCAGTTCCGTATACCAAGCCAAATGGTGTTTCTCCTGTGGATATCTTTGGTGTTGTTCGCACTGCCCATAGGACATTTTCCAGTTCATCTACCCAACTTCCCTTGGTGGCGTGGAGTCGTTTCTTTAGGCCATCTAGCACTATCTTGTTTGCCGATTCTACTTGTCCGTTTGTCTGGGGGTGCTTCACTGATGCGAAACGGTGATCTATATTCAGTCTTTCGCAATACCACTGTAACTTCTTGCTCTTGAATTGTGGGCCGTTGTCACTTATTATTGCTCTTGGCACCCCGTATCTTGAGACAATGTGAGATTGGATGAAATTGACGACTTGGTCATCTGTTGTCTTCCCCATTGCCTTTGCTTCTATCCATTTGGAGAAGTAGTCTATTGCAACAATTATGCAAGTCTTCTGACCTTTTGTTTTTGGTAGGGGGCCTATCAAATCAATCCCCCATTGTGCGAAAGGCCAGGCTCCTGAGATGGAGCTTAGCTTTGCTGGTGGGGCTGTTATATTTCTGGAGTACCTTTGGCAGTGATCACATTTTTGTACCAAGTCTGCTACTTCTTTGCTCAATGATGGCCAATAGTATCCTAGGTTGTACACCTTTCGGCTTATTGACCTTGCTCCTTCATGGCACCCCGCCTCTCCCTCATGGAGCTCTGCAAGTACCCTCTCTGTTTCTGGGTATGCTATGCATTTGAGGAAAGGTGTGGAGTATCCTTTCTTGTAGAGCTCATTGTCCATCACTGCGTAATTCCTAGCCATCCTTTCAATCTTGACTGCTTCCACCTTATCTTTTGGGAGCTTTCCTTCCATGATGTATTGTCTCATTGGTGTCATCCAGACTTCTGCTTCATCTATTGCTAGAACCTCCATTTGTTCTATCACTGATTGCATTCTTTGCTCCACGAAGTGAACCTCTTTGCCTGCTTCTGCCCCTAAGGCTAGTTTACTTAAGGCGTCTGCCTCTTGGTTTTGTTCTCTTGGGACAGACTCAATGTCGAAGCTTTGGAAGCTCTTTATTAGGTCCTTGGCTTGCTGCAAGTATCTCTGCATGTTTTCGGACTTTGCAGTGTAGATTCCTTTCACTTGGTTGACAACTAGTTGAGAATCACACTTGACCCTTAAATGCTTTGCCCCTACTCCTTTGGCTATTCTCAGGCCAGTTATTAGTGCTTCGTATTCAGCCTCATTGTTTGTTGCCTTAAAGGTTAGTGCCATGGCATAGCGCATAGGTGTATCGCTGTTTGGTGGGTATAGTAAGAGGCCTGCGCCTGACCCTCCTCCGTTGGATGACCCATCAGTATGCATCTCCCATAATTCTTCTGGTTGTGTCTCCTGACTACTACTTGCCTCGCATGTAGTTTTGACTTCTCCCAAGTCTTCGCCCGGATTAATTCCAGTGAATTCGGCGATAAAATCCGCTAGAGCTTGACCCTTTATGGCTGTTCTTGGGGCGAAATGAATGCGAAACTCACTTAGCTCGATTGCCCATTTGGTCAGTCTTCCCGATGTGTCTGGTCTCTGCAGGAGGTGTTTCAATGGTTGGTCTGTGAGGACTGTTACTTCATGCCCATGAAAATACGGTCTCAACTTTCTTGCTGATACAATCAGTGCATAGAGGTACTTTTCTATTGGCAAGTAGTTGATCTCATACTTTGCCAATGTTTTGCTTACGAAGTATACTGGCAATTGTGTAGCGTTTTCCTCTTTGATTAGTACTGAGCTAACTGCCACGTTGCTCACTGAGATGTAGAGGTAGAGGGGCTCCCCTGGTATAGGCTTTGCTAGGGGTGGTAGTGTCTTCAGATGTTGTTTGAGTTGCTGGAAGGCTTCCTCACATCTCGGTGTCCACTCAAATTTCTTGTTTGCCCTTAGTACCTCAAAGAAGGGTAATGCCTTGTCTCCTATTTTGGATAGGAATCTGTTAAGGGCTGCCAACCTCCCGTTCAGCCGTTGAACCTCTTTGTGCTTCGTTGGTGATTGCATTTCTTCAATTGCTTGAAGTTTTTCGGGGTTTACCTCTATGCCTCGCTGGCTTACCATGAAGCCTAAGAACTTTCCTGACTGCACCCCAAATGCGCACTTTTTTGGGTTTAGACGGACTTGATATTGCCTCATCCTTTCAAATGTTGAGCGAAGGTTTTCCACATGGTCCTTCTTCTCTTTAGATTTGACTATCATGTCGTCCACATACGCCTCCATTGTCTTCCCTATCATGTCCCCAAAGATTTTGTTGACCATTCTTTGGTATGTTGCTCCAGCATTTATGAGTCCGAAAGGCATCACTGTGTAATGGTATATCTCGCTATTAGCGTAGAATGCTGTGTGGGGGGCGTCCTCAGGGGCCATTTTTATCTGGTTATATCCTGAGTATGCGTCCATGAAGCTCATTAGTTGGTGACCCGATGTTGCATCCACTAACTGATCTATTCTTGGTAGCGGATATGAGTCCTTTGGGCATGCCTTGTTTAGGTCCCGGTAGTCAATACACATTCTCCAACTTCCTCCCGGCTTCTTTACCAGTACTGGGTTTGCCACCCATGTCTGGAATCTGATTTCCTTGATGAACTTTGCCTTTAGTAGCTTTTCTACTTCTTCTTGAATAGCTATCTTTTTATTGCCTCCCATTGGTCTCACCTTCTGTGTTGTTGGCCGCGTTGCCGCGTCTATGTTGAGCCTATGTGAGATCACATCTTCTGATATCCCTGGCATATCGCTCGGTGACCAGGCGAACAAATCCTTGTACTCCCTTAGTAAGGCGACTAGATGGTTCTCCTCTTCCTGAGATAAGGCAGTTCCAATTTTAGCCTTCCTATCGGGTTCTTCTATAAGTATCTCTTTTAGTTCCTCCATGGGGGCTGGCCTTCCATGATCTTCTCTTGGGTCCTCGTCTACTAGTAGGACTTCTCTTGTTTTCTTCCTTTTGCCTAGTGCAATCCTTGCACATTTCCGTGCTACCTTCTGGTTACCCTTTACTTCCCCTATCCCTTGGTCTGTGGGGAATTTCACTTTCTGATATAGCGTTGATGGTACCATACCCCACTTGTTGATTGTAGTGGTACCTAGGACCCCATTGTACTCCTCCATGTCTTCTGTAATGAAGAATGGGACATCAATCTTTAGCTGCCTCTGCCCTGTGCCCAGTGTCACAGGTAGTGTGACTGCCCCCAGTGGGTATGTTGGCTCTCCTGAAAATCCTACCAAGGGGGAGTAAACCTGTTTTATGCTACTTGGCCTAACTCCTAGTATACTGAGGATCTTTTTGCTAATGATGTTGGGTGAGCTTCCACTGTCTATTAGGATTCTCCCAATGTCCATGTCAGTGATCTTCATTGTTATGACCAGGGCATCCTTGTTGTCTGGTAACACATGCTCCATGTCTCTTCTTGAAAACTCTATTATGTCTTCTTTCTTTTCCTTTGGTTGTTCTTCTCTTGGCTTAGGAGTCCCTAACTCTGCCATATATGCTTCTCTGGCATTTGCTGACTCTCCTCCAGCTCCATACCCTCCATGGATGACATATACGTTTGCCATCTTGCTAGTGATAGTTAGGCTTTCTGTCCGAAGCCCACAGACGGCGCCAAGTGTTAAGTTATGAGATCTAGGTCAACGGGGTGTCGGCTTTGATCTCACTCCTTATGGGGGATGTGTATGATCCGGTCTTCTCGAGTTGCCTTGCCTTTGTCTATGTCCTTCTTCCTTTCCTTCTTCCCTTGGTTCCTTCTCTTCTTCTCTCCCTTTGCCCTGCAAAAGGGGCAATACCAGACACGGAGGAGGGGGGGGTGGTGCCTGGTGAACCCTCTCCGATGCCTAAGTCAGAACTATATTTCTAGAGAGATAAAGCTAGAGAGATGTCAGAGCTAAATTGTTCAAATGGCCAAGATGTCCAAATGAGTTGTGAAGGTGGGGTATTTATAGGCAACGGTGTCATTAAGGTGGCTTAATGACATCGTTAACCTCTAAACACAATTAATTAACCTTTAAGTATATAATTAAGACCTTAGGATTCGGAGGAGGTAGGCAGACTGGACCGAGCATGGGCGTCTGAGAGGGGTGTCGGGACCCTTGGGGGGGAGGAATCCGACCCCCAAGGGTAGGGGTTGGGTGAGGGCACCCAACCCCTCCTAGGGAGGGTGGGGTTGGCCAACCCCATCCCTCCTAGGAGGGATCGGGTCAGCCGACCCGATCTCTCCTAGGAGAGATCGGGTTGGCCAACCCGATCTCTCCTAGGAGAGATCGGGTTGGCCGACCCGATCTCTCCTAGGAGAGATCGGGTCGGCTGACCCGATCTCTCCTAGGAGAGATCGGGTTGGTCCACCCGATCTCCCCTAGGGGAGATCGGGTTGGCTGACCCGATCTCCCCTAGGGGAGGTCGGGTGTGGCCACCCGACCTCACCTAGGTGAGTTCTTCGTTGTCGGACGGGCGCTTCGGCCCCGTCCGAGCCGTTGGTGTTCTCGCGAAGTGTCCGGGTTGAAGTTTCGATTTGCAATCATAAATGGGACGATAAAAATACAACGGTTCGGAAGTCAACGGGTTCAAATTGGGCGTATATCCATCAATGGTCAAGTTTGTTAGGTTATAAAGTCTAGGTCAACGGGTCGTCAATCTAGAATTTATCTCCCACTAATGAAATGTCGGGTTCAGTGCTCCTAGGACTAGTCGTTCTGATCCGTGCCCTTATACTCCCTTGGGGTAGTCGTTCTGATCCCTGCCCTTATACTCTCTTGGGGTAGTCGTTCTGATATGTGTCCTTCTCTTCTCTCCTTCTGACCTCCTTTCCTTCTCTCCTTCTGACCTCCTTTCCTTCTCTCCTTCTGACCTCCTTTCCTTCTCTCCTTCTGACCTCCTGAGGCTTGTACTTCTTACCCCTGGGGCTTGTCCTACTGCTCTATGCTCTTCTGCTTCCTTGGTTCTCTTCTCCTTGCCACCCTGCAAGAGGGGCAATACCAGGCACAGAGGGGGGGGGGGGGGGTGGTGCCTGATGAACCCTCTCCGATGCCTAAGTCAGTAAGGTTTTAGAGAGATAAAGCTAGAGAGATGTCAGAGCAAAATTGTGCAACTTGCCAAGATGTTCGAATGAATAGTGGAGGTGGGGTATTTATAGGCAACGGTGTCATTAAGGTGGCTTAATGACATCGTAAACCTTTAAACACAATTAACTAACCTTTAAGCGCATAATTAAGACCTTAGGATACGGAGAAGGTAGGCGACGTGAACCGAGTGTGGGTGTCCGAAAATGGCGCAGGGGCCCTTAGGGGAGGAGAAATCCGACCCCCAAGGGTAGGGGTTGGGTGAGGGCACCCAACCCCTCCTAGGGAGGATGGGGTTGGCCAACCCCATCCCTCCTAGGAGAGATCGGGTTGGCCGACCCGATCTCTCCTAGGAGAGATCGGGTTGGTCCACCCGATCTCCCCTAGGAGAGATCGGGTTGGCTGACCCGATCTCTCCTAGGGGAGGTCGGGTGTGGCCACCCAACCTCACCTAGGTGAGTTTGCCTCGGCCGGACGAGCGCTCCGGCCTCGTCCGAGCCGTTGATGTGTTCGCGAAGTGTTCGGGTTGAAGTTTCGATTTACAATCGGTAATGGGACGATAAAAATACAACGGTTTGGAAGTCAACGGGTTCAAATTGGGCGTATATCCATCACACGCCCCCGAGTCAACCAATGGCCTAACCCTTGATTGACTCTATTTCAGGATGGTATGATACGCGCAATTTGGAACCGGGGTTTCTACCTTTCATCTGAGTGCCAGCTTACCCATGGATGCGTGTCTTCGACTCTGCCCCCTGTCTTATGAGATAGAGGAGTTGTAAACGTTAGAATAGCACGGACGTATGCCTAAGCATGCGTCCGTCTGAGGCGGGAGCAATAAATCTATCTTTGCTACAGGCGTATACTCAAAAAATATATGCTTGCATAGGAATGTAATACTGATACATCTAAGTGATTCATGCTTCAATTTCATGCCGTGATTTGCCTAAGTGGAGAAAAATTTAATTTTGGCCCAAATTTTTTCTAAGTATGGGATACTAGAAAATATGCCTATAGGATGTTAACTAGGAGTGAACATGGACATATCATGAACATGAGGATGTGTACTAGCATACATGCAAGTAGGAACATAAGGATGGGAGTGAGTAGAGACATGCTGCGATTGTAGTCATGAATGTATGCATGAATATATGGCGGCCATGTGCATGGACGTCTAAATGTTTGAACACACGGGAGTGTGTATGTGGGCATGCATATGAGTGCAAGCATGAACATGTATGTATGTATGGATGGGTTGTGAGTATAAGCATGAGTGATGACATTGATGTACCTGTAGATGTTAATCATGAATATGAGCATAAGTGCAAATGTGAGAGCATAGACTTCTCCTTTACTTGAGGGTGGGAACTCTGCCACTCAATGGGACACAACGTTCCGCCTCCCTCGTACTAGCGTGAGCATTTTCCATTAATCTCGACCTTCGGCATGTGTAACATTTTTCCTTCATTCGTTGGAGCGTGTGTATAGCTCTTGACCTTTAACCTGCAATTTGTTCCCCATAAAAGTGAGGGTGAAAAAGCTTACAAGCTTTCTTCTTACCGCCGCGAGCGAAGGGGTCTATTGACATGTGTTAAGGGTTGACCCTTCCTTCGGATGTGCTGGAGCGTTGCTCCATTTGGGGAAACTAAAAGTTCGCCCTCTTCCCTTGGTGTTAAGGTTGCCCCCGTAGTAAGCGTATCTCGCCCCTCTATGAGTAAGGGTCAATCTTTGCGTTGGTTGCTCGTATAGATGACTCACTTTTGGGAAGCTTTCTTCTTCAGACAGGGAGACCTTGAAGATCGTTTTCCAAGGTAGTCAGACCAAATCTGACCGTCCTGTGTCTTGGGTGTCCGAGGCGGACTCGTATGAGGCGGGGACTCGTATGACCCCTTGTAGGTTGATTTAATGGAGAAACATATAAGGTGTAGGCAGAGCGTTCCGAACGTACCGTTGGATCGGATGAGAGGGAAGAACCCTCTAGTTCTGCTTATCAGGCCAAGAAATTTTCTAAGTCAAGGATGGCTGCTAATGCTTCCAGTATGTTCTTTTTCCCTTCTCTTTTCTTTGTGATAAACTTATGATTGTTCTCATGCTGCTTCCTTCTTGTTGTTAGAGCGTTCTTCTCTGGTTATCGAATGGTTCTTGTGGTGGGTGAGAGTTCAAGTCAATCTAAATCCGAGGCGCGGAAACCTGACTCTGAGGTCGGGCCCTCGGCTGCCAAGGAGAAGGAAACCGCGAGAGGCTCTCCTTCAAGTGCCCCCTGGCTGACTCTCTCCCATGATAAGGAGGTAGTGGTTGAAGAGGCGACCTCTTTGCTAGACAAAAGGAAACAACCTGTGGCTGGCGATGGGGTGATCATAGGTCTTGATGTCTCTTCTCTATCCCCTGCCCCCCCGCCGAGGGGCCGAGTCTCAAGTTTATTTCGTCTTTATGTAGATTTGACGACTTTTGAAGGTGTTTTTGTCTTTCCTATGGGTTATGTTATTAACCCCTGCGTTGAAGATTTTTCTTTTGGTGATGGGTGTGATCATCACCTTTCATTGAGGTTCCTTTCTCTTGCCCTGGCTCTGATTAAGATAGCAAATTCTTGCTTTGGAGTTTGGTGGAGACTGCTCCTGAGTTAGCCTCTACTAGTATTGTAGTTGTGATCGTTGTGGGGATCGTTTTGTTATATGCCCTCAATAGTGCTTGTCGTGATTCTTTGCTTCATGGTTGATTTCGTGAGATATGGAGGTTGTCTTCATAACGAGGACGTCTCCTTCCTGGTATCACCCAGTGGGTTGAAATATAAGTGCCTACCTTTGATGAGCGTACGAAGGGTGTTGTTTTTCCTTTTTCTTGAACCTCCTCCTAAGGCTAAGCGTAGCCTTTTGATGTTCGTGGTCGGGATGGTGTCTTTACAATGCATGTCTTTGACAGATGTTTTATGATGTGCTGCCATGATAATCACTTCGGGGTATGTGGACATGATAGCCACTTCGTGATGTGTCGGAGTGATAGCCCTTCTGTATTGTGTGGACATGATAGTCACTTCAGGGTATGTGGACATGATAGCCACTTCAAGGTGTGTGGACATGATAGCCACCTCAAGGTATGTGGACATGATAGCCACTTCAAGGTGTGTGGACATGATAGCCACCTCAAGGTATGTGGACATGATAGCCACTTCAGTGTATGTGGACATGATAGCCACCTCAAGGTATGTGGACATGATAGCCACATCACGATGTATGGAGTTGTGCTTTAGTATTCCTTTCTTATTGGAGAGCCTTCATTGCTATATTTGCCTTTTGTGTAGGCTATATTTGTTGGGTTAGGTTCCGATGTCTCGTCTTGTCGGATGTTGTATCCTTTATGCTCTTTAGATGTCTCCTTCATGAGTTGTGCTTGACGATGTTCAAGTCTGATACGAGCATAGGTCACGCGAGGGCGACATGCATGACAATAACATTTGTCGGAGGTTGATTTGTGTGACTTGTAAGGCAATTCTCTTCTTGATGGGTCGAGCTTATTTTGAGGGCCTTGAACTTTGGATTTCATGTCTTTGCTATCCTTCTTGGTGGTGTTGGGTTCCTTTGAGATACCTCTCTTGACTTGTGATATGGTTGGTAGGATAACTCGTTACTTTTCATGATAACCTCTTGTGCTTCTGTATATGATCCTTTGGTCATGGACTCTTCTCTTGGTGTGTTTCCTTTACTTGTCTTTCTTTCGTGCTTTCCTTCATGTTATACCTGCCATTTCATAAAGAAAAAACATTACTTGTTCTTCACATTACTTTACTTAGAAATTTCTTTCTCATGGTATCCTTCTGAGCATGGTGTGATGGTCTCTTCTGATACCCCTTACACGGTATACGTTGTACTGTTAGACCAAAGATACGCTCTTGGTGGGCGTCGAAAACTGTTCACGAGACAGGCTCTCGGATGGCACTTAACGTTTCACAGGATAGGCTCCCGAAGGGCTCAGGTTAGTCCAAAGATACGTTCCTGATTGGCGTCGAAATCTGTTCACGAGACAGGCTCTCGGACGGCACTTAACGTTTCACAGGATAGGCTCCCGGAGGGCTCAGGTTAGACCAAAGATACGCTCCTGTTGGGCGTCGAACTGGTAGTTTGAAATCTACCTCAAGATACGCTCTTGGGGGCGTCGAACTGGTAGTGTTTTTTGTACCTCAAGATACGCTCTTGGGGGCGTCGAATCTGGTAGGTTGCAAAGCTACCTCAAGATACGCTCCTGGGGGCGTCGAATTCGTAGTTTTTGGAAACCACTCTCAAGATACGCTCTTGGTGCGTCGAAGTTCGTAGTGTAATAACTACTCTCAAGATACGCTCTTGGGGGCGTCGAAGGTCGTAGTATGAACACTACTCTCAAGATACGCTCCTGGGGGCGTCGAAGTTCGTAGTTTTTGGAAACCACTCTCAAGATACGCTCTTGGTGCGTCGAAGGTCGTAGTGTAATAACTACTCTCAAGATACGCTCTTGGGGGCGTCGAAGGTCGTAGTATGAACACTACTCTCAAGATACGCTCTTGGGGGCGTCGAAGGTCGTAGTATAAAAACTACTCTCAAGATACGCTCTTGGGGGCGTCGAATCTGTTCGCGGGATAGGCTCCCGGAGGGCACAGGGTTCGTAGTTTTAGAGCTACTCTCAAGATACGCTCTTGGGGGCGTCGAATGTGTTCGCGGGATAGGCTCCTACCTTATCTTGTGTCCTACTCATGTAGTGTGCGTCTTTGGTATGTTTTTCGAGTCTTTACTTGACTTTTCCTTCTATGATATTGCATGCTACCACGCTTTTCCTTCAATATGGGAGATCACCTCTCGAGGGCGATGTTTGTGTGTTGCCAACTTAGGACGAGTTCGTATAGAGAGTTGATGATGTTTTCCTCTTATGTGACCTCTTCTAGGAGAAGTGGTATTGCATGTTCTTGTGATCTTCTGCCTCTAATCTCTTCTTTTACACTTAGGTGGACTACCAAGCACTTATTCGTTTGGTGCCCCCCAAGTTGCTTGGTGGTCACACCGCCTTTCATATTTGGCCGTTGAAGGCCCCTCGTTCATTTTCTTGGTTGGGTACCCCTTATGCTCGGGGCTCCCTTGTCTGCTTCTTTGAATGCGATGAGTGTCCCTTGTAGGGTTTACTCTTTCTCATGCTTGCTTGTTTCAGTCATAGGCATGGTTTGGATGATGCCTTTGTCGGATGTGTCTTTGGAAGTTGGGTGGAAGAGCTTTTGCTTTGGGTGGGTGGTGGTGGATTTCATTCTCTTGATAACTAGGATGTGGCATTGTTTGTATCCTAGGGGTGCTTGTAAATTCTTTCCCCCCCTTCCTTGTGTTTTAGGTTGAAAAGCTTTCTCATAGAATGGTGTCTTGAGTTGTTAGTCTCGTAGGTGTGTTTCAGACTAGTCAATCTGATCCATGCTCTTTGCTCGTGCATGGGGGGTCTGACCGGGCTGTGATAATCTTGGAGTGTTGTGGCACTTAGTGTGCTTTGCCTTTTCCTTTACATTGGAGTATTCTTCAATGCTTTTAGGGAGTGTCACATTGGTCATGCTCCTCCCACCTTGAATCTTGATTATAGACTTCCTTTGAATTAGGACTTGAACCTAAAAATGATGTTTTCCTTTAGGTTTGCAAGTGATGCTCCATGATTTTCTATGGGTTTGTCCCCGTATTGGCTATTCCTTGCTGGATAGCTTCATTAGAGGCTGCATTTGTGTTGCGTACGTATACGTGTTTGAGGTGTGTTGAGCTGACAAGTCCCTCCTTTTTTGTTTTATCATAGCCTTCATTCATCATGTATTCGGCGTATGGCTTTAAAGGCGGGATATTTTTCTAGTGCCCCTTTTATCGTGGCTCTCCTCTTGATGGGATGCCAGAGTCAAATGTCTTATCATTTGCAGACAGGGTGGTTGATCGGGATGTGCGTCTAGTGTGAAGGTCGATCTTGAAACCTTACTTCCCAAGCTTTTGAGCTCTTCTTTGGTTGATCTTGTAGAACTATTATCCTGCCCTAAGGCTCTTGATAGGAGATGTATCTCATTTTCACACTCTAGTTGTTGCACTATCTCTTTTGCTAATGTTGCATCTTTAGAGTTTCTCTCTTGGTGCATGACTTCAATGACCGAATTTTCTACCGATGTTTGTTTTGTTAGGACTTGTATCCTTGGCTGCCTTTCTTTCTTGTGCGACGGCGAGGGAGTGTTTATGAACACTCAAATGTGTCGTACTTGGTGGAGGTATGCGCCTAATCTTTATGGCGCTGTCTTGAATCTTCGTGTACCTATCTTTGATGAACATGTTATTCATTGCATATATAATACGGAGTCCAAGGATCTCCGGGTTAGGATCATATTTTGAGAACAGAGACATAGTCATCTATTAGATAACCTCTTTATCTACGGAGTTTATTTTTGCAAGAATAAATGCAAGGATACTTGTAAGGATACTTTTAAGGATATGTGTTCCATCCTTATTCCTGGTTCATTTGCAGTGCCGTGTCCCTAATGGGTGTGTTGATGTTCTGACCACCTTTACTAGTAGGGGGTCCTTTGGTATTAGGTATGCCTGACTCTTCTCTAGTATCATCAATGGTTGGTCATGGGAGATGTCTGACGGACTCCCTTCATGTACTATGGTTCTCTTCATGTCAAAGTTGGTGATTCCCTCTCTTATGACTAACATATCATTGTGTGGAAATACTATGTTTTCCATATCCCTTTTTAAAAGCTTGATGATGGTGTCACCGTTCTTCCTTTGCTAGGCTTGGTGTCCTTGAGGGTTTTTGATGGAGGTGTATTCCATTATCTGGGATGAGCTTTCTAAGTGTAGTTGTATCTCCTGGCTATTTTGTGAAATCATAAAGATCCGCTGGAGGTGTTTGCCTCTGATGGTGGGTGTTACCCATGTGATATGGTTTCCTCCATTTTTGGAGGGATGTGTTCGTGGCTACCCCCTCTTGTGCTAATGGGCGTTTGTGGGGAGGGCATGTTGTGACTGGTGCCCCCCTTGCATACCAATGCCAGATGGGATCCTTTGACGGGCTTGGCCCTAGGATGCTTAGTGGAAGGTTGTAGTAGGGGTAATCCTTTGTGACCTTCATGGTAGTTCCTCTATAGGATGTTGGGAGTGCTCAACTTATTTTTGTAAGTGAGCCTTCCATCTTGTGATCTTTCCCAGAAACTTGACCTTATAGGTGTTCTTTGGGATTGAGGAATCTGTTGCTTGTGCATCTCTTGATTGGCGATGGCCTTTTACTGATTCTTCTAGTGGTCCACCTGTGTATATATATATCACGGAGCCCGAAGGCGTCCGGTATGGTCATTCTTGGAAAACATGTTGATATCAAGTATCAAAATCTACCCCTTTTAGGGAGTTGACTTGTTATGCTGTTAAATTAAATAAGAGGATATGGGAAGGATATGGGTGTGGGGTGTTGATATCCCCTGCTTCCTTGGTAATGTAATTGTTTTCCTCTGTTAGTCTGTGTGTATTTCTTCCACTTGAGGAATATAAGGTCGCATCCTTGCAAGGTGGACTATGTGGAGGTGTATCCTTCATGTATGCTATGTGCGATCTCACTCTACTATGTCTCTCCATGAGGCTTCCCATTGTAGTAGCTATGTGCTGACGTGGTGTGGTACTCTATGAGTCCCCTGTTCAAATCCTTGTCTTTTCAACTCCTCCCCTGTCCTAGGGGGATGTGTGCCAAGGGTTGTCATGCACAAGGGGTTTGGATCTGTTGTGCTGTATCATGGGTAGGTGGTTGCCTTGTTGTGTTGTTGGGACTATGTCCCTCCCTTTGAGCTTTCCTTGGTATGTCCCTTAGTCATGTCTGTAGTGATACGGACTGTATGTGTACATTGCCAGGGTGGATGTTGGAACTCCTATATCCTTGTTGGTCTGGCATGTATGTCCTCCCTTAGTGCGGTGTATGTCCCTTTTGGGGTACTTGGTTGAATCCATGCCTCCTTGGAGGTCTTGCCTGTCTATCTGCCCCCATGGGGGTGTATGCCCTGGCATCCTGCTGTGTCTGTTGCTGCCTTGGAGGCACAAATTGCTGTCTTCCCTCTAGGAGTGGCCCTGGTTATCTCTCATTTGTTCTTCTCGCTGCCTTGTTCGAGGGTGCGAGTGGTGTTCTTCTTCTGGGTCTTGTTCTTCCTCATGAACTTCTTCTTCTTCATGCTGGTGTTGCCTTCTCTGCCTGTTCCTCAGAGTCTCTATATGGGCTAGCAGCTCATCCAATGCGTTCATCAACCTCGGAGTCACTGTCTGTGCCCCTTGCGAGTATGCGGGCCTTATGTTGGTTGTGTGGGCACGATTGTCGTTCCTTTGAGTTAATATTCCATATGGATACCCTTGAGGTTGTGCCTCATAGTAGTACCCCTGTGGAGGTGCCGTGTATTGGGATGGCACTCCTTGTTGCCCCCCTGTCCCTGTGGCTTCCTAGTCAATGGAGTTGGAGCTGTGGAAGCCTCCTCCCTGCTTGTTAGGCTGGGGTGCCTGTGGGGCTACTTGAGGCTCTGGTGTGCAGGCTGTTTCTCTGGGTTAGGCTGCCTTGCTGGAGGTATAGGCTGTCTCTCTCGCCTATTGCCCCCAGGTGGGCGGTGATGCCTAGATACTAAGCTGTTCGTCATCGCTCTTGTTATTGCCAGGCTTTCTGTTCGAAGCCCACAGACGGCGCCAAGTGTTAGGTTATAAAGTCTAGGTCAACGGGTCGTCAATCTAGAATTTATCTCCCACTAATGAAATGTCGGGTTCAGTGCTCCTAGGACTAGTCGTTCTGATCCGTGCCCTTATACTCCCTTGGGGTAGTCGTTCTGATCCCTGCCCTTATACTCTCTTGGGGTAGTCGTTCTGATATGTGTCCTTCTCTTCTCTCCTTCTGACCTCCTTTCCTTCTCTCCTTCTGACCTCCTTTCCTTCTCTCCTTCTGACCTCCTTTCCTTCTCTCCTTCTGACCTCCTGAGGCTTGTACTTCTTACCCCTGGGGCTTGTCCTACTGCTCTATGCTCTTCTGCTTCCTTGGTTCTCTTCTCCTTGCCACCCTGCAAGAGGGGCAATACCAGGCACAGAGGGGGGGGGGGGGTGGTGCCTGATGAACCCTCTCCGATGCCTAAGTCAGTAAGGTTTTAGAGAGATAAAGCTAGAGAGATGTCAGAGCAAAATTGTGCAACTTGCCAAGATGTTCGAATGAATAGTGGAGGTGGGGTATTTATAGGCAACGGTGTCATTAAGGTGGCTTAATGACATCGTTAACCTTTAAACACAATTAACTAACCTTTAAGCGCATAATTAAGACCTTAGGATATGGAGAAGGTAGGCGACGTGAACCGAGTGTGGGTGTCCGAAAATGGCGCAGGGGCCCTTGGGGGAGGAGAAATCCGACCCCCAAGGGTAGGGGTTGGGTGAGGGCACCCAACCCCTCCTAGGGAGGATGGGGTTGGCCAACCCCATCCCTCCTAGGAGAGATCGGGTTGGCCGACCCGATCCGATCTCTCCTAGGAGAGATCGGGTTGGCCGACCCGATCTCTCCTAGGAGAGATCGGGTTGGTCCACCCGATCTCCCCTAGGAGAGATCGGGTTGGCTGACCCGATCTCTCCTAGGGGAGGTCGGGTGTGGCCACCCAACCTCACCTAGGTGAGTTTGCCTCGGCCGGACGAGCGCTCCGGCCTCGTCCGAGCCGTTGATGTGTTCGCGAAGTGTTCGGGTTGAAGTTTCGATTTACAATCGGTAATGGGACGATAAAAATACAACGGTTTGGAAGTCAACGGGTTCAAATTGGGCGTATATCCATCAAAGTTTACCTGTAATTCACCGACTCTTGTATTCACTAGGTGGCCACCAACCAGATATTAGTTGAAGGTTGTGAATACTTGTACGGATCCCTTGGAGAAGTGTTCCTATGTGGAAACTAGGCAAAAGGAGAATTAACAGTTGACCTAGGATACAGCGCTGTACAATATAAATGTTGTTTATAACAGGTTGATTGGAGAAAAGGGAATGAACGTTCCGCGGGCGCTACAATACTCCTAACAGATGAGTAGCACGATGCCCGTCGTATCCTCCGGTCGCACGACAAACCTCGTATGAACTATTCGGAAGCAAGGAGCAAATCGAAGGAGTGAAATGTTGATGCATATTTGGACGACAATACATTAACAGGCACCCTCCCATTCGGCGAGTGGGAGCTGTAAGCATATGGTGATGGGCGCCGTAATTGGGAGCCCATAATATATATAGTTTACCTAAGGAAATTAGGTTTATGTCACATTAGAGTAATTGGGCCAGACCCAAATCCCATTTGAAATGAGAAGCCCAAAATTGGGCCTCCCTATGCATAGTGGCCGGCCGAAATTTTTGTCCACTTTGCTCCTCCTATAAATACATGGTGTTAGGGGATTTTTAGGGTTAATAATCACTATTCCCTCATTGTAGTGTTTTAGAGAGAAAAACCCTCAACCCCACACCCTAGTAGTTTCGGCCGAACCCACCTTCTCCCAAGGGTGTGCCAATTTTCTTTCCAAGCAAACACTCCAGAGATCTGTCCCCGTGCCAAGAATCGATCAGAGGCTTTGCTGTGGAGCTTGTACCACGTAGGGCTTCTCTAACAAGAACCTCTACGGGTCCCGACCGGAGGATCGTGAACTCCCTCCTGAGAAGATCTTGGTTCTACGAATCATCTTAAAGGTATGTGTGAATCTTCCGCTGCGTAATTCTTATTACTAGCATGTACCTTGTTTAATTATTCGTAGTGATTACTCCCCGTAATCTAACAGAACTGAGTTTGTCACGGCAATCTGCAAAAATTTGATCATGTCGTGTTATCCCGAAACCAAATGATCGCTTTTCTTAACCATGATTATCTTTCGAAATATCATGGTTCTTAGCTGGTCTTGATATGGCTGATGAATCCTTTCCATCAAGACGACCGAGCCCGTGTGATATGGCAAGGTCCACATTCGACATATTTTAATAGGAGGTTTCACACTCAAACGAATAGTTTATAGACCGTCCATCCGATGTAATAATGCCATTATGACGTCGTAAGATTATAAACTCAATTTAGAAAATTCTTTTATTCAAATATCACCTGGAATTCAAATATTTTATTGGCACATCAAAAGCCTTCTAAACCCTATGCAAGCCAAGCAGTTTTACGTGCTTTTCGAAAACATCATTGCATAAAGGGGTTTGGGAAAAGTATGTAAAACATGCAACATGTATGAAAAAGATGGCTTTATGGACCAATATGTTTTAAAACGTACAACATGTTTGAAAAAGATGGTTTTATGGACCAATTTTTTTTTTAAATATACAACAAGCTTGCAAAAGATGTTAAAATGACATACCGTCCACTTGTTATCAATAGTCTCATTAATTGGACACGTGCGAAACACATTTTTAGAAAAATAATAATAATAATAATTAAAACAAGAAAATAATTTATACATAGCAATGATTATTAATGTGTGGATATAAATACTAATACTAATAATAATAATAATAATTTTTTAGAAACGTGATCCGCACGTGTCCACTTAATGTGATTAGTGACAAAAAGTGGACGATAGTCATTTTACCATCTTTTGTAAGCTTCTTGTACATTTAAAAAAAAATTGTCTATAAAACCATCATTTTTAAACATGTTGTACGTTTTAAAACATATTGGTCCATAAAACCATTTTTTAAATAATGGATCTGCAACCGTTTTTTCAAAAGGCGTGAATTCAATAGTGATCAGCTTGTCCTCTACCACACTTTTCGCATAGTTATATTTTATGTCAATGTGTTTAGTCTTACTATGGTACTTAGGATTTCTGATTGCCCCTATCGCTGCTTGACTGTCAGAGTAAACGCACAAAGGCTTACTCCCTTTCTGATTAGCCAGACAGCCTCCTGTGCATACTTTGAAAGAGCTGCTAATTCAGGTTCTATAGTAGACAATGCAACACATGATTGCTTCTTGCTCAAACAAGAGATGGCAGCATTAACAAGGAGAAACACTCCCCCTGAGGTGGATTTACGATCATCTAGATCACCACCGTGGTTGGCGTCACTATATCCTATCAATTCTAGCTTACTTCCCTCATAGCACAGTCCATAGTCCTCCGTACCTTTTAGATATCTCTTAATCCATTTGACAGCTTTTAAATGTTGATATCCGGGGTCCGATTGGAGACGCTCTACCAAACCCACAGCGTAACAGATGTCAAGACGAGTGCATTGCATAGCGTACATCAGACTTCCTACCATACTGAGGTACTCTGCACTTTTCATCCGTTCGCGCTCTGCCAGGCTCTTTGGGCCATCACACTTCGACAGCGAACACCCAACACAACTGGCGTATCCACAGGTTTAGCATCAAAGAGATTGAACTTTCTCAACAACTTGTTGATATAGGCTTACTGGAAAAAAAAAACATAATCTCCGAGCACCACGATCTCTAGCGATCTTAATGCCTAGGATATATGTGGCCTCAGCCATGTCTTTAATCTCAAACACAGATGGTAACCAAGACTTTGATTCATTCAGGCAACTCACATCATTCGCGGCAATCAGTATATCATCGACGTACAACGTCAAGATAACATACTTTGACCCTGAGGTCTTCGTCTACACGCCGGCATCCTCGTAAAGATTCACGAATCTATTACCAATGATTTTCTCGTGGAACCTGCGGTGCCATTGCTGAGACGATTGATTAAGACCATATATCGATCTTTGGAGTTTACAAAATTTACGTTCATTTCTAGGGGATAAGAAACCCTCTTGTTGCTCCATGTAGATCTTTTCCTCCAAGTTCCCATGAAGGAAGGCAGTCTTATCATCCATCTGGTGCAGCTCGATATCGAGGCTAGCAACTGATGGGTTTCGATATAGCCGTTAGGCCCATTAATGACGACTAAACGACGAAGTAGTCCCACTGGGCTTCAAAAGAGGCTTAGAAGACCAATACGAGGGGTCCCGACAAAGTCGGTCCCGACATATGAGCTGAACGCTCCCGATGATATGCCTTTAAGTAGGCCCCGATGATATGACTTTGAGTAGGCCCCGATGATATGTCTTTGAGTAGGCCCTGATATTGAATCCCTGAGAATGCTGGCCCTGTCCCGATGACGAGGGGCCTCGAGCGGTGACCAAAGGAGATAACTTGGAGTCCCCAACATCCGTCGGGACTTGTCACCAGAGAATGAGGCCGAGAAACATGCCCACTATCAACATAGTGGGGAAGTGGCCTGAAAAGACGGAACGTGGGCAAGTGGCCGAGATAAACGGAACGTGGGCTAACTGCCCCCAGTAGTTATCGCAACAGGTAACTGGGGTAACTCCTCCCCTATATAAAGGAAGGAGTTTCCTCAGGATTGATACATTGACATTCACATACTGATACTTGCCAGCCTACATCGAGATACTCATTTAAGCATCGGAGAGGGATTCTGAGTCACCGCCCGGTCTATCCCCTTCTTGCAGGATTACTTGGAGCGAAGGAGTTCGGAATTCCATCAAGGACGTACCGTAGTTCCAACCGTGATCCAACATTGGCGCAGTCTGTGGGAAACGTAACGAAAAGCAAAAATGGCTTCTACCCGATCGATGGCTGGCAAGAAAAAGAAGAGACAAGGACAATCCGGCGGTTCCCGCCATCCTGCTGGAACTCTGAATTCATGGCCGCCGGAGCGCACTATTGATCGGAATGATCCTCCCACTGATGTTTCCCAAATAGGGAGGCATCATGATGATCGCGAGGATTCCATTCGAAACTCGTCGGAGAGCCGGGAAGAGATCCCGAGGAAGGACCAGGATGCCCCTACAAAGCCGGACTTGGCAAAGGCTGTGATGGATGCCATGCCAATATTCCTGGAGACTATGGAAGCTCTCCTGGACCGAAGGGAGGCCGCCAAGAAGAAGGAGGAGGAGTTGCCTCCGCCTCCGCCGAGGGAGAATTGGGACGGGCAGGAGGCCCAACCCGAGCACCAGGACAAGGGCAAGGAGCCCGCTCAGTCGGAGCAGTTCGTGATTGATGGGCCTGGACCGGTGCAACATAGGACCATCCCTCTTAGTGGTCCTATCACCCCCGACCAGGTGGTGAAGATTGTGAACATCTGTATGGGAGACCAGAAGAAGATGATGTCGGAGTTGAGGGATCGATCCACTCATCCCTTTGTCCCCCGATTGGTGAACACCACTGCCCCGCCAGGACTTGGTATCCCGACAATCAAGGAGTATGATGGCGAAGGAGATCCAGTTCGCCATGTCCAGAAGCATGTCATGGCTTGTCTAGGCAGAGCCCCGAATGACGATATAGTGTGCGTTCTGTTCCCGGGCACACTTGGTGAAAGAGCCCTGACGTGGTTCTTCAGCCTTCCTCCAGGGTGCATCTCTACCTGGACCCAGATGCATGATCGGTTCATCCAGCAGTACCAGGGCCGTCGGCGTCTCCTGAAAAGCGCGAGGTCCCTGGCTGAGGTGGTACAGAGGCCCGATGAGTCGCAGGCGCATTATTACTAGAGGTACACCGCCAGTGTGGCTGAGATTGATGAGGAGATGTCGGAGGGAGGGACCATCCACACCTTCATTCGAAACCTGACAGCAACATATGGTTCCGACCTGATGCACAGCGTGGCTGAGAAGGCTGTGTGGAACATGGAGGCGCTGCAGAAGAGGGTGAAGCAGCAAATCGATGTACAGGAGTCGAAGATAGCTGCTGGCGAGCTCGATCCTCCGAAATCAAACAAGGGGAAGCAGTCGTTCAAGACCTCGGACGATCGCAGAAGAAAAGATAAACCCGAGAGCAGTCGGGGTCGAGGCCGTTTCGATCAGAGGGAAGAAAAACGTCCCTCAAAGTCTGACAAGAGGGAGGACCGTTACACTCCTCTCATTTGTTCCCTGGGTGATGTGTTGGCGGTGATGGACCGACAGGGTATCGCCAGGTACCCCCCGAAGAAGGATGGAGAGTTCATGGGAGCTCGCACCGATCGTTTTTGTCGTTTCCATCGTGCCAGCGGTCACGAAACTAACCATTGTCGGGAGTTGAAGAAGGAGATTGAGAAGCTGATCCAGATGGGGAAGCTCAAGGAATTTGTGGCTGGGCAACGGGGCCGATCCCGTTCCCGGTCCCGATCGCGGTCCCGTTCCCGATCCCGCGATCGGTCCCCGAAGAAGGAGAAGCCCGAGTCTTCCAATGCTCGCAAGGAGAAGCGGGGAACCATTAATGTGATCCATGAAGGATTTGCTGTAGGAGGTGATACCACGGCATCTCGGGAGATCTATGCTTCTCGAATTCCTATTGCTGTGGTGCTGGGCAAAAGGGCCCGAAATTGGACTCCGAAAGAAGAAATGGTGATTCCCTTCTCAGCGGAGGACCTGATAGGTGTGGAGACCCCGCACGATGATGCTTTGGTCGTGACTCTGAACGTGGATGGGTACGAGATGAAGCGAATCTTGATAGATGGGGGGAGCTCCTCCGATATTTTGTTCATGGATGCGTTGGAGGCCATGGGAAAAACCAAAAAGGATCTGAAGCGTGCGGACTTCCCGATGGTCGGATTTTCTGGCTCTACCTCTTACCCGGTGGGGATGATTACTTTACCTGTTGAATTCGGTAGTGGCTGGAAGTCGGAGAAGAGGAACGTGGAGTTCGTGGTGGTCGAGTCCGCGGGGACTTATAATGCAATTATCGGGAGGACCACCATCAACCCGCTGGGGGCAATTGCTTCAACTGTCCATCAGAAGATAATGTTCCCGACCGACCACGGAATCGGGGAAGTCAAGGGCGATCAGATAGCCTCCAGGAAGTGCTACGTCAATGCCACTCGAAGGAGGAATCGGGAGGCTATGACTGTTTTCCAGACTGATGCTGATCCCCGAGAGGAGTTTGGGCGTCCCGCCCCGATGGAGGATTTGAAGGAGGTCGAGATCGATGGACCTCAAAGAAAGGTAAAGATTAGGTCCGCTCTGTCTGAGAAGACGGCCCGAGAACTGATTGATTTGCTGAAGGAGTTCAAGGAGCTGTTTGCCTGGTCCCCGAGCGACATGCCAGGAATCAGCCCCGATGTGATTACTCAAGAGCTGAAGATTGACCCCGCGATCAAGCCGGTTACACAGAGAAGGCGTCCGATGGGTGCCGACAAGAAGATTGCGATCCAGACCTGGGTCGCAAACCCAGTCCTGGTGAAGAAGAGCAATGACAAGTGGCGGATGTGTGTTGATTTCCGCGACCTGAACAAAGCATGCCCGAAGGATTGCTATCCGCTCCCGAGGATCGACCAGCTGGTGGATACCACATCGGGACATGAGTTGCTGAGCTTTATTGATGCCTACTCCGGCTACAATCAGATCAAGATGTCCAAGGAGGATGCCCTTCACACCGCTTTTTATGTTGATAGTGACATCTATCACTACGATGTCATGCTTTTTGGACTGATCAATGCAGGTGCAACTTATCAGAGGATGGTGAACAAGCTGTTCGGGGATATGCTAGGAAAAACAATGGAGGCCTATGTGGACGATATGCTGGTGAAGTCCCGACAGGCCGATGATCATGTGCGCAACTTGGCCACAGCGTTTGAGCGGATGAGGCTTCATCAAGTTCGCTTGAACCCGACCAAGTGTGCCTTCGGAGTGCATTCAGGGAAGTTTCTGGGCCTCATGGTGAGCTAGAGGGGAATCGAGGTGAACCCTGAAAAGTTGAAGGCAATCGAGGAGATGAAGTCCCCGACGAACCATCGGGAGGTGCAGGTGTTGAATGGCCGATTGGCCGCGATGAATCGCTTTCTGTCCAAGGCAAGTGATCGATCCATGCCGTTCTTTGAAGTGCTGAGGGCCAACAAGAAGTTTGAGTGGACTGCCAAGTGCGAAGAGGCGTTCCAGGCACTCAAGCAGCACCTCCGCACCCTCCCGCCGTTGGCGAAGCCCATTCCAGGCAAGCCACTCTATCTGTATTTGGCTGTTTCTGAATTTGCTGTTAGCTCTGTCCTAGTGAAAGTCGTAGAGGGTAACCAATTCCCCGTCTATTATGTAAGCAAGGCACTCACCAAGTCCGAAATAAATTATCCCGCCGTTGAGAAGTATCTGTATGCGTTGATAGTTACTGCTCGGAAGCTGAGACCTTACTTCCATGCGCATGAGATTATCGTTTTGACGAATCAGCCCTTGAAAAATATTTTGAACCGGCCTGACGCGTCGGGGAGATTAGTGAAGTGGGCAGTCGAGCTTAGTGAGTTCCGCATTTACTTTGCACCGAGAACGGCTATTAAAGGCCAGGCATTGGCGGATTTTATAGCAGAGTCTACAACCCCCGATCTAGAAGAAGCGGGCCCTGTAGAGGGGGCAACCATGGAAGTCCCGATAGCAGAACAGTCAGAACAGTCCGATAACAGAGACATTTGGGAGATGTACACCGATGGCTCCTCAAATTCAGAAGGATCGGGAGCAGGGTTTGTACTGATACCGCCAGGTGGAGGCGAGCCCCTCTGATATGCCTTGGCCTTGACATTTAGGGCCACCAACAATGAAGCTGAATATGAGGCTCTCATCACCGGCCTCAAGATTGCCAAAGGCATAGGAGTTGGTCACTTAAAGGTGAAGTGCGATGGTAGCCTGATTGTGAATCAAGTCCAGGGGCGATACGAAGCAAAGAGCCCGATGATGAAAAAGTACCTTCGGGAGGTGCAAACCTTGAAGGAGAGTTTCAAGAGCTTCGATATTGAGGCGATCCCGAGGGAGGATAATGTGGAAGCAGATGCCCTGAGCAAGTTCGCCTTGGGGGCACCCCTCGATGAAAGTCGGAAGGTGCACTTCTTGGAGAAAGTGATCCTGTCAACCATCGATCAATCGGAGGTTTGTGCCATCGAGACCGGATCGGAGGAGCCCACTTGGATGACCTCGATAGTCGCGTACCTGACTACGGGGGCAGTCCCCGATGATGAAGTAGCAGCTGGCAAATTACGCCGTATCGCGGTCAATTATGTGATGGTGAACAACCAGCTGTATAAAAAGGGGTATTTAACTCCTTACTTGAAATGTGTGGCTGAGCCTGACACAGATCGGATCCTTAGGGAGGTGCACGAAGGATATTTGGCTTTTCATGAAGGTGCCCGATCCATCGTGAGGAAAGTACTGAACCTGGGCTATTATTGGCCCTCGATGAACAAGGAGGCAACGATGTTAGTCCGATCCTGTGACGCCTGCCAGAGGTATGCCCCGAATGTCGTAGCTCCAGCTGCCGACCTGATGTCCATCAAGAGTGCTTGGCCCTTCTCGCAATGGGGGATCGATTTGGTGGGACCCCTTCCAGTTGCAAAAGGTCAGTGCCGATATTTAATTGTGGCTATTGATTATTTCTCAAAGTGGATAGAGGCTAAAACATTGGCCAAGACAACGGGGAACCATATCCTCAAATTCCTTCAGACCCATATCATATCCCGATACGGGATCCCCAAGGTATTGATCAGCGATAACGGCCCTCCGTTTAACGGGGCCCAGTGGAAGGAGTACCTGGAGGAACTGAAAATTGAGAATCGGACAGCCTCTGTCCATCATGCTCAAACCAATGGACAAGTGGAGTAAGCCAACAAGATTGTGATGGATGGCCTGAAGAAGAGGGTCCACGCCTTGAAGGGCAAATGGATGGACGAACTGGAAAATGTGCTTTGGGCTGTTAGAACAACGTCCAAACGGTCGACTGGGGAGACTCCGTTTGGCCTTGTCTATGGCACGGAATCAGTTGCTCCCATCGAAATAGCTGTGGCATCCCATCGGATGAGGTATTACGAACCTCTGTCGAATGATGAAATGAGGTGTCTGGACTTGGACTTGGTCGAAGAGAAGAGGCGGAATGCCGAGGAGGTCCAGGCTCGGATGCGCTTGGCAACAGCCCGATATTATAATCGACGAGTCAAGTCTCGACAGTTCTTTGTCGGGGAACTGGTCTGGCGTTGGAACGAATTTACCCTTTTGGATCGGATCAACAAGATGTCACCAAAATGGGAAGGACCTTATAAGGTCGTGGGGATGCCAGCTCGAAACACGTATAAGTTGGAAGACCTCGATGGCAATGTGTTGAAGCATTCTTTTAGTGGCGAACACTTGAAGAAATGTTATTCTTGATTTTAAATCGCCTTCAGTGGTGCAAGTTGTTTATCAAAGTCGCCTTCAGTGGTGCTAGTTGTTTATTGTTTTAATTTGACGTAAACAGGCTTTGGGCCATCAATGAATAAAGAGGTTGCTTCCGACCAGATTGTGCTCAGACTTATCATTCTAAGTATGTTTAAATCGCCTTAAGTGGCGTGGTTCCGCCTTAAGTGGCGTAGTTTCGCCTTAAGTGGCGTGGATAAATCGCCTTAAGTGGTGTAGCTAAATCGCCTTAAGTGGCGTGGTTCCGCCTTAAGTGGCGTGGTTTCGCCTTAAGTGGTGTTCTTAAATCGCCTTAAGTGGTGTGATTAAATCACCTTAAGGGGTGTGACTAAATTACCTTAAGTGGTGTGATTGCCTTAAGTGGCAGCGGTACGATTAAATCGCCTTAAGTGGTATGGGAAAAATGTCTTAAGCGACGTATCGAATCACTCTAAGCGGTATGATCAAATCGCCTTAAGTGGCATAGGTAATTCACCTTAAGTGGTATAGCGATAATCGGAACCAAAAAGGATTGATATTACAAAAGCCTGAAAGGTTCGCGACAAAAGAAGGAAATAACAAGGATTCGAAAATAAAGCGATTAAGCTTGATCATTGGCAGCGTCGAGGGGAGCAGGGTCCACGAGGTCTGTAGCAGAAGGCTCCGCGGTCGGAGGATCGGATCTTGGAAGACTGGCCGCGGGAGGATCGGACTCTTGGAAGTCAGCCGGTGAAGGGTCGATCATCGGGGGGTCAGTTGTCGGGAGGTCTGCACTTGGAGGCTCCATCGTGCCTTCAGCACCCGCTGTCCCTTCGGGGGTGTTGGCCCCATCGCTCTCCTCGGAAAGGTTGAAATACCTCTCCGCGAAGAGGGCGAGTGTCTGAGACTTGGTGAAGTCGATGGCACCACCATACTCCAGATGGAGCTCCTCGACACCATTAAGCAAGGTGGTCTCCACCTCTGCCGTACAGAACTTCACCGCGTCCACTTGGAAAGCCACGGAGCCCCGATAATCTTCCCGACCCTTGGCCTCAGCTTCAACCAGCTTGGCGGGGAACTCGGCAATCTCCCGCTCCATCTGTTGGGACCGGTTGGTGAGAAGGACCTTCTCAGCCTCCAGCCCCGCCTTGGCGTCCTCAAGGGCCTTCTTCTCGAGGACAAGCCTGTCCCGATCCTCCGCGCGCCCCTGCTGCTCTTCATTGAGCTTTTGACGCTCCTGCTTCAGCAACCTCTCAAAGTTGTGGACCTGCCTCAGGAGGTCCCGAGTCTTCTGGTTAAGGAGGGCTTGCTCCTTAACCAACTTACCCCTCGACGATTCGGAGGCAGCCAGATCCTCCTTGAGCTTGGCCAAGACATCGGGGGCCGCCTTGGCTCGCTCCTGCTCCAGGGCCTCCTCCAAGGCCAGGATGTACCCGAAACAGCGGTGTTGGTCCGCCATTTCCTGTGGAAAAGAAAAGAAGAGGTTAGTACATGAGAATATTCTACATTACATCCTAAGTGTCAAAACAGGAAGCCTCACCTACACACAGCGAACGGCCATATCGCGAATGTCAGCGTGGATGACCTCTCGATCCAAGGAGAGTGGAACCTTCATAGACGGCTGAACTGAACCTGCCAGCAGGTGCAGACCCAGTTCCGGTGATATGTTGTCCCGACGCAGCGGGACCCCTTGCAATGACTCGATCGGGGTCCAGGGAGCCCCCGCCTGGTCGGGGGTGTAAATCTGGTAGAAGTTCTCGTCTAAGGGGAGAGGAGGAGGGATGACCTGAGTGTCGGAGGTGCGCGCCTCCGAGCCGCCGTGAGAACCCTTCGGGAGTCAAGCTCAAGACCGGCAAATGCTGTTGTCCCGGGGAAGATGGAGGCAGCCCTTCGGGTGTCGGTTCCAGCGGGGTCTGCCTCACCCCCTGACGACGAACCAGGGGCTGACCTTCGCTCCCCTCCTCGGAAGAGTGAGAAACGTCCAGGTCAACCACCCGACGGAACTGACCGTCCGTCGGGGCATCTTCAGTCCCCGATCCTCCCGGGGCAGGAAGTGAAATGAGGGGCTCTCCGACCCGGGCGTCGGAGGGTGGCGCCCCCGCTGAAGCTCCAGCTCCCGATTGACCTGCAGCTGGAGGACGAGAAGCTTCAGAAAGATAGTCAGGAAGTTGATCGGGATCCTTACACCAAATGAAGCGACGGGAGAGATACTGGTCCTTCCCGTAATAATTGTAGTAACCCGCTTTAAGAACGCGGGGTGTTTCTCCTTGCAGGATGCAGTTGATCCCTTCGATCCTGGCTCTCTTATCGGAGGGGATTAACTCCTTGGGAATACGCCTCCTGTATAATTGAATTGCTAATCGGAGCTGCTTACCTTCTTCGGGAGTCTGGGTGTTGAAGATCTGCTACATCTTCTCCACCCGGGCCCGCTTGATCTACTCCGAGGTCGGAGGTGCCGATGATGAGGCGGCCCTCTTCGAGGACTTCCTCTTCCTTTCGGGGCGTTGGACGGCATCGGTCTCCGCCTGCTTAAGCACGATATTGGTCAGCAATGATACCTTCTTAGCTGCAAAGATGAAAACAAAGGTACGATTAGAATATTACCCAAGGAACGAGGTTGGAAGGGCCGTCGAAGAGTTGACCTCCGGAGGCAACATCAAGGAGTCGGATCCCGGTCAGAACCAGATCCCGCTCCCCGATGGAGTTGGCATCGAGGGGAGCGAAAGAATCCCCCCAGCGGTAGAGTTGGATGCAGTGGAGAATCTGGAAATCCTCCTCGGAGTAAGTGTGAAAAGCGGGAGGAGGGTCTGCCCCAACCTCCCATCGGGGCCACGGAATGGAGCTGTTCCGGATTAAGATTTAATTCTTCTTCCAGCCGCTGTTGTCGGGCCCCGAGTCGGTAATGAGCCCCCGACCTTTGGCGACCTTCCATGTGTCACCAGTCCAGCTACATCGGGAGAGCTGCGCCTTGCTCCACTTAGGCATCCACGGGTAGAAGGCACAGACCCCGACATCATTGCACTTCAATCCATAGAAGGTCCGGAAAAGTCGGAGGCTATAGGGCCATTGTTGGCGGAGGCAAAGGAAGCGGAAAGCATTCCACACACGGATGGCGTGGGGTGAGAAAGTAGTCGGATGTGTTTTGTAATACTCACATATCTCGACTATATCCCCACAGAAGGGGAATCGGATCCCACCGATACTTGCCCGGCGGAGAAAAACACCTGCCCTTCCCGGGGATGAGTTACCACAGGGTCGCCCGGCACGTGAGGGCGAGGATAGGGATATCGAGGCTCCCAGGTGGAAGTAATACATCCTTCCCGGAGAGCTGCATCGTAGGCGGTTTCCGAAATCTCATTACAAGCATAGTCAAACTTGAAGGGTTTTCTACCCCCGGAACTAGATTCACCGTCTGGAAACTGATAAGAGCAAGAAAAGGCACAGTGATTCTTGGAAAAATCCGGGTAGGTTGATCAAGATAAAAGAAACACTATGCTAACAGTTTCTTCAGAATCGGAGGAGAAATCTTACCAGACATGTTGAAGTCGGAGAAGAGAAGATGATCTTGATGGCCGAAGATCCTGGCTGCTGGAGTGCTGATCAGAAATTAGAAAGGAGAGCTTGAGCTTTTGAAATCACAAGAGGATGAAACGGTGGAGGAGAACTGAATAGTGCCAAGATTGGGGGTTTTATAGGAGAGAGGGTAGCCAAAGAGACGTTGCAATCCGGACTGTTGAATATGAAACGCTTCGTTGAGGCGCTAGCGACAAAACAGCTAAAAAGCGCTTTTTCCGAAAAAGCAGGCACGGGAACCCAAGCCGTCGCTTCATCACCCATCGCATTTAATAGTTGAGTAATCGAGAAATCTTTTCGGATTCGGTGGTTATCCTCGGAATATCGGGAGGTCCGGAGTTGGGAGACACGACGAACTATAAGTCCCTCATGTCTTGGGGGCAAATGATGGGTTTCGATATAGCCGTTAGGCCCATTAACGACGACTAAACGGCGAAGTAGGCCCACTGGGCTTCAAAAGAGGCTTAGAAGACCAATACGAGGGGTCCCGACATATGAGCTGAACGCTCCCGATGACATGCCTTTAAGTAGGCCCCGATGATATGCCTTTGAGTAGGCCCCGATGATATGCCTTTGTGTAGGCCCCGATATTGTATCCTTGAGAATGCTGGCCCTGTCCCGATGACGAGGGGCCCCGAGCGGTGACCAAAGGAGATAACTCTGGAGTCCCCGACATCCGTTGGGACTTGCCACCAGAGAATGAGGCCAAGAAACACGCCCACTATCAATATAGTGGGGAAGTGGCCTGAAAAAACGGAACGTGGGCAAGTGGCCGAGATAAACGGAACGTGGGCTAACTGCCCCCAGCAGTTATTGCAACAGGTAACTGGGGTAACTCCTCCCCTATATAAAGGAAGGAGTTACCTCAGGATTGATACATTGACATTCACATACTGATACTTGCCAGCCTACATCGAGATACTCATTTAAGCATCGGAGAGGGATCCTGGGTCACCGCCCGGTCTATCCCCTTCTTGCAGGATTACTTGGAGCGAAGGAGTTCGGACTTCCATCAAGAACGTACCGGAGTTCCAACCGTGATCCAACAGCAACCAAGGCCAAAGCTGGCCTAGACCGTGGTGTAACGCACAGTCGGTGAGTAAGTCTCATAAAAGTCCATTCCGTGGAGATGGGTATACCCTTTAGCGACTAGTCGAGCTTTATATCGCTCAACGTTTCCACCGGCAGCGAGTTTCACTTTAAGAACCCACTTAGTCCCTATCGCTCTACGTTCAGAAGGAAAATAAACTAACGTCCAAACAGAATTGGATTTTTTAGAGGCGATCTCTTCTCCTATTCCTTTGATTGAGGACCTTCCAAAGCTTGCTTAACCGTTACCGTTTCATCAACCGACGTTAGGGTGAACAGTTCACCTCTTCTAATTGGATACATCTTATCAGAAGTTCTCTGCCTTAGACTACGTCTAGGTTCATTCCATCCTAGAACTATACTCCCACTAGGAACAATGCTCCTACTTGGGACAAAAACGTTACTAGAACCTTCTCCTACAACTTTTCTTGGACGACCTCTTGGTCTGGGGATTCCACCTCCGAGATAAATTCCTTGGTCTCTCGGACCAGGAAACAAGTTGGTTGTCCTACTCCCACTGGCCCCGGAGGTAGTTGAAGAATCTCTGGACTCATGTTGACCACGCCACCATTCTCGTGAGTCGCCACAAACACGTATCCCTTAGATTTTTCTTGGTATCTAATAAAGATAATTTTCAACCTCTAGGTCCCAACTTTCCGTATCGGCTGTTGGTCTGATGTGTGTATGCTGCGCTACCCCAAGGGCGCAGCTTGGTAAGATCCACCTCTTTACCAGTCCACAGCTCATATGGTGTCGTGTCCACCAATTTTGTTGGTACACAGTTTACTACACGAGTGGCATTTAACAGCGCATCACCCCAATAGGAGACCGGAAGTTGAGCTTGTGACATCATGGTTCTTACCATGTCTAGGAGTGTACGATTACATCGCTCTATCACACCATTCTGTCTTGGTGTATAAGGGATCGTCGTTTGACGGAAAATACCTCTTTCATTGTATAACTTATTAAACTCATTTTAGAGGTATTCTCCACCTCTGTCAGCCTGTAAGGATTTCACCTTTCGCTCCAATTGATTCTCTACGAGATTGAGATAACTCTTAAAGCACTCAATAATCTCGAATTACGAGTAATCAATGAGTTACCCCAAATTGGGCTAAGTTAATAATGAAAGTTATTTCGAGCATCAAAATCATACATCTCATCATTAAATTTATTCTTGAAATCGATGTATATCGTTTTTACACGGACACATGTGCTACGCGCGCGCCACCCTAGGTGAAATCGTTTGGTTTCCAAAATTTAATGATCGGTTTCACACATGCCATCATTACTTTTTTTAATCATATTTATGGTGTAACAATTAACTAAATCGTTCGTTTTAGTTATGCAATCGATGAGTTACTAATGATGCTTGGAGTATGTGTCTTTCGTTTCATTCATTCGACCTTTACGACCTCGCCGAAATTTTTTGTTTTCAATCCCTATTACCGGGTTCTGTTCGGGTCTATCCCTTTTGACTTGGTAGACGGATTGGTAAGTAAACTATACTTCAAATCGCATTCAATCTCAATGACAATCACTTTATTCAATCATCTAAAAATAAACAACCAAAATCATCAATTCAAACGAACATTGAAAGATGAAACGAAAATGATAAGGTTCTTGGTCATAATGCAGCAACAAAGGGAAAAGATAGTCGAGAAATCCGAGCCATGTTGAAGACCACATCTGAAAAATTCAAGAGTGAATCTCATCATATTAACTGTGTCAGAATAAAACCTTTTTACAACTTTATGTACATGGAAAACGAGGCATCCCTGAGTCGCACTTCATTAACGGTGTTGTAACCCACCATAAATCATCAATTCAAACGAACATTGAAAGATGAAACCAAAATGATAAGGTTCTTAGTCATAATGCAGCAACAAAGGGAATAGATAGTCGAGAAATCCGAGCCATGTTGAAGACCACATCTGAAAAATTCAAGAGTGAATCTCATCATATTAACTATGTCAGAATAAAACCTTTTTTTACAGCTTTATGTACATGGCAAACGAGGCATCCCTGAGTCGCACTTCATTAACGGTGTTGTAACCCACCATATTTTCGTTTGGACCTTTTGTTTCACGATTCTTTCAACATTATGCGTATATGAAAGAAGTTGTCCTTCGACTCATGGGATTCATCTGAGTTGGAGGTTTCTCTATCATAGCCACCTTCGAACAGATCCATAGTTGTATTAATCGATCTGATCAGACATGCGAGTCCATTGTTATCGTTGAACCATAAGAGTAAAAACCCATTCATTATGAAATGAATCCATTGCCACGCATCACTTCGTCATCAGGGTCATGAACGGATTTTACAACGTAATCCACGTGGAGAATACCATCATATTTAACCATGAGGTTTCTAGCTCCAACGGTCTTTCCTTCGTCGAAACGAAGTTGTAAGGTACACTAAAGGTGAAATGCACTGATGTTCATGATGCCCTCCTGAATTTCAGCTTTCAGGGTTGAATAGATCAACCCTTTTGCAGTATGATATTTACCCGACCTTTCATTTTTAAATAAATACGAACTACCATATACATTCGTAGGTGTCCTCTCCGCTTTCGTTAGCGCAACAGAACACATAATCCTTCCATTCATCATATCTCATACCATCAAGATTGCGAGGAATATAGAATCGCACTCTATCGAACATCAATACATTGAAAAACTATGCGACAATCAGGGAGGCTATTTAAAACATTTTGAAAATAATTTCTTACGTCGGATATCTATGAGACAGACAAGAATGATTCCCCAGTCATCTAACCAACCCGATCACCAATAGAAGGAGGTCGTGAAAAGAGTTCACATTGTCCTCATCTCCTTTCTAATAGATCCATCTCTTTTGAAAAACGGTTTAATCATTTAACCAGAACTGGGAGTTATTACATACACCCAACCTTGGCTTTCCCAATGCCATTTTTAAAATATTTCGAGGAATTCATGCAAGCATATATAATTCTACTTCACTAGTAAATTATCACATGCAGCAACATTCTCAAACAATCATGCATACCCATCATGCGTCAAAATGTCCCGAGGAACTCATGCAAGCATATATAATTCTACTTCACTAGTAAATTATCATACACGACCACATCCTCGAACAACCATGCATACGCATCATGTGTGATCATTCAACATCCAACAACTATATTTGGCGACTGAATATCAATTTAAAACATTTGGGGCTGACTTGCAATTCATGTTATAACAGTCATGCAAACTTCTAGACATGGATCCTAATCAAGATCACTCAGCATAGCATGTCTATCCTAGTGCGCAACTCATTAATTGACAATAGGGCTCCGCCGCCAACATGTAATATCCAGCTAGCCTGATATAGTCAAGACGCAATTCTAACATGCATTCATATCAACATATAACAATTGCAATTCAACTAATAAAATGATTCAGTCTCATAATCATGCATTTTCCGGGATCCATCCCCATAACCGAAACTAGGCATCAGGTTTAATTAAAACATTAAAGTAACAAATCATTTTGCTTTGTGTAGGTAATTTAAAGTTAAAAAATCTTTGGATTTTAAATTTTATCTGACATAATATTTTCAGTTGACCCGAACCCGATCCGGTTCAGTCAACCTGGTCCGACCGGTCCGGTCCGTTTGACCCGGTCCGACCGGTCCGGTCCGTTTGACCCGGTCCGACCGGTCCGATCCGGATTAATTCGGTTCAATTTAATTGAACCGGGTTGGGTTTGACTCGACCCATTTGACCACCTCGTCCGACCTGCCCCATTTGGGTCGAACCGATTGAGAAAATTCGGTTTCGTCGACCCGAACCAAATGAACCGGTGGGGACCCAACCCGAACCTGAACTCGTTCGATCCCCACGGGTTACCCAGGTTGGTTGGCCCGACTCGGTTGTGCAATTGGACCTGGCCGATTAATCCAATAGAATTTGGCCGAATATTGTACTTGTAGGCTAAGTAGGGTTTTAAAATCCATCAGAAACTTAACTTAGGCACCAAGTAACAATAAATATAATAGATTTATTTTTCAAATATTTGCACAATATATATATATATATATCTTCAGCATCCATAATAAATATATATATATATATATATATCAAGATTCTATATTAGGGATATAAATTTATCAACAATATATTTTCTCAATCTTTAGGCAATTAATTAATATCAAGGGAATAGAACCTAAAAACCGTTTGAATTTTGAACCGAGTGTCAGTTTAGTGTCCTAATTTTATTTTGTTTGTATTTACTGTCCCAATTTTAAGTTTTGTTCCTATTTGGTTTTTCGTTAGTTTTTGGGGTTAAATTTAATAGACTGACTTGAAAAGACAATTTTACCCCCATTGCAAAATTTAAAGTCCACACGTGCTAGACACGTGCAGATTCAGTGCAAAATTGAAAAGTCTAAAATACCCTTCTGTTAAAACGTAAAAAGCGGTGGCCCTGGTCTGAATTTCACAACAGACGAAAGGAAACAAATTAGAGGAGAATGAGTAGATGACGAACAGAGGGGGGAATCGAAAAAGCTTAGCTGGGCAAGCATGGTGGCAACAACTGGTTCAAGAACGAGCAACTGGAGCAGGGGTTCCGGCAGGAGGCTTCCCGCTTGCGATTGGCCTCTTCTATGTGAGGACGGAGATGAAACGGTGGTATGAACTTCTTCAACAACCAAGAATTTCGGCTGGAGGTTCTATGGGTGTCCCTTTAACAATGTAAGCCTTCTAATTCGGTATGGGTATGCTTGGATTACAATATATTTTTGAAAATTTGCATGAATTTACACAGAAATTGCAAAAACTTATCTAATTTAGCACTGTTGGGTTAATTCGGGTTGTACCGTGACCTAATTAATTCGATTGTTGGTGTATATGGGTTCAGCTGTACCCTACATTGTTCAATTTCATTACTATTGTTGTTAATATTGTTTACATTGAACCCTAATTTCTAAAGGTTAATTTGTCTAAACCCTTAACCTAAATCGAGCAAATTTTTCTACATTTTTATACGTTGTTGTTCAATGACAATTTATACGCGATATATATTGACAAATTTTTGTAAATTTCATTGTAGGGGACAGTGGGTTTAGGGTGTGAGTTTTTCATTTGGGGTTCAAGAAGGAATGTGTGGCCATTCAAGTGATATTATAGCTAGGGCAAAGAGAAAGCTGTTGGATGAGGAAGCAAATTTGAACCGCGTTAAGAAAACGTATCGACTAGTTATATTCTTCTTGTCTTTCGCCGTTATACAAGCTTTCTTTGCAGGGAAGATGTATGTTTAATATATGTCCTATGTAAGTTGTTGCTTTTCTGTATGTTGTTGATATTTATTGTCTGTGTTTTGTTTTGTGTTGCCTAAGAATGTATGGACTAGTAGTGTTATTGCGTTTTGGTGTCTGACATTTGCAATATTTTGTTTAATAATGTATGAATTATCATTGTTTTTTTTTCTGGTTTCTTTTTTATGATATGTGATGAAAAGAAAGTATGAATTATTAGGTGTTGTTGCGTTTTGGTGTCTGACATTTGCAGCCTTTTATTTAATAATGTATGAATTATCGATGTTGTTGTTTTCTGGTGTCTGTTTTTATGATATGTGATGAAAAGAAAGTATGAAGTGTTAGGTATTGTTGCGTTTTGGTGTCTGACATTTGCAACCTTTTGTTTAATAATGGGGTTAAGAACATTTAAACTGTCCAAAGTTTGGCCATTGTGAGATTTTGGTGTCTGAAGTTTCAAATATTGATATGAACTGTCTAAGGTTTCAGTTTTGTTGAAATATGGTGTCTCCCTCTGCTTTTGCGGTTAAGTCAAACATAAATTGGTCATGTGATAACCATGTGACCCGAATAAAAAAAATTATTCCAAAAATGCCCTTGTTCAATAGTCAAATGCTCGAATGAAAAGTCAAAAATACCCCTCATAGCAAAACAAAAAAAAACCTCTCATTCTCATTGTTTGACTCCATGGGTAATTTCGTCATTTCACATTTTCTCAAATAAGGTAGTAAATAAAAATAAATATTAAAAGGGCAAAAGTGTCATTTCACACAAATCTGTTAAATTTAACCTGAAAAATGGAAGGAAAACCAAATTTCAACAAAGTTGAAACTTCAGACACCTCATATCAACAAGTGAAACTCCAGACACCAAAATCTCACATGGGTCAAACCTTGGACAGTTTATAGGTTCTTAACCCTTAATAATGTATGAATTATCAGTGTTGTTTTCTCGTGTCTGTTTTTATGATATGTGATGAAAAGAAAGTATGAGTATTAGGTGTTGTTGTTTAGGAATGTATGAAGTATTACTATTTTTGTTTTCTGGTGTATGTGTTTTAAGAGATGATGTATCAGGTGTTGTTTCATTTTAATGCCTGACTTTTTGAAATTGTTCTCTAACAAGGTGTATCAACTACTAATGGTTGTTGCCAAGAAGAACATGGAATAGTAATGGTTGTTGCCTTAATGATATGCAAACCGACTTAGTACACAACATGTTCATTACATTCAGCTCAACCGAGATAAATAAGGAGTTCATCTCCCCAAACATAACAAAATGAAACATCGTTGTCTAACAGTTTGTGGTGGTACTCAGTAACATGGCAATCATTTGCCCATCATTGAAGAGTACCTACTAGAGAGTAGAGTACACAACAATACTGAGTACCCCACAAACTACCAATCTAAGGAGTTCATCTCCCAAAACACAAACCACCAACCTATGGAGTTCATCTCCCAAACCATAAACCATCAAACCTAAGGAGTTCATCTTCCAAAACACAGCATACCACCAACCTATGGAGTTCCAACTCCAGAAACACAACAACCGAAAGTGGAGTTCATCTCCCAAAAGACATGTACAACCAGAAACACAACATAACATCCGTCATCACTTCTTTTGTCTGGTACTTCTCCTCAACTGTGGCATTTTCGGAGTCCTTTGAGTCTTCTTACTTCTTTATAGGCAACTTCGGACGACGGTTTCTTGAACTCTGGCCCGGTAGAGTCAAGGGAAGGATAGTAGCCAACGGCTCCACATCATACACATCTGATGGATCGATATACAGATTATTCGTGCACAAATCATTATCGTCAACTTGGAAGGTGTTGGGATCGAAATGACGTGGCCTCAAACTTCACGGAATGGACTTCTAGGCTTCGCCTTGGACGTAGCTCTCACGAGGACTTGATTTCCTCCGGGAGACTTTTAAGGTCGAGCACCTAAAAAGGGGTGGGGATGGCCCTGATTCCACTCCGAAGCTTAAGTTAGTAATGTATTTGAAAGTGTAATATATAAGTATTCAGAGCAGATTTTTCTTAATTGAATAAGATAGGTCCCTATTTATAGGGGAGAGTTACTGAATTCGTAAAGGCGGCTACTGGCCTCTGATTGGTTGCCTAGGGGCGGCAATCAGCCCTTTGTGATTGGCTGATAGAAGCGGTTGTCAGTCAGCTGGTGACAAGAAGGTCGCCACCTCGTGTTTACTTCGGAGGAAGGTTTTCCTTTTAAGCAAGTGACAAGCAGGTCACCACCTGTCTTTACTTCGAGGGAAGGTTTTCCCTTGGAGACGGTGGGAAGAAGGTCACCACCTGTCTTTACTTCGAGGGAAGGTTTTCCCTTGGAGACGATGGGAAGCAGGTCGCCACCTGTCTTTACTTCGAGGGAAGGTTTTCCCTTGGAGACGGTGGGAAACAGGTCGCCACCTGTCCTCTGGATAATTCTCTAAGTCTCCATAGTCGACCAGTCATTCTTTTGAAGTCGACTTCTTCATGATCGGTAGTCGACCCTTTATCTCCAAATGGTTGGAATAAACAAGAAAGGTCGTCGACCTCTTCTCCTCGCCCTGAAAGCGTACTCGACCTGTCACCTGTAGGAAATCACCATAGAACAAGAACGTACATACATAGTCGGGTTTATTTATAACCCAACACTTGTCCCCGAGACTCGAGTCGTCATCTTCATTTACTTAATGTGAAGGCTTGAGTCGAGTAAAGCCCCATTTTGTGGCGAGATAATCTAATTCTCAGGACTTGTAGATTTTCCAAACTTTCCAGAAGTTGAAGAGGCCCTCCCTCGGGATTAGGATTTCTAACCGTTGGGAGAAGAGATGGTTATCGCAGCCTCTGACTTACTCCATACCACCCTAAAGGAGATGGTGGTCAACTTGAGGGCTTACCAGGCGGATTTTCCTTTCTCTCAAGTTCCGATCCTCGAAAAATTTTTACGACTTCCCACCGAGGAGGATGATCAACCATCAAAAGAACAAAACCGTTCGTCTGACGAAGACGACTGTGTTATTGTCTCTCCTTCTAAGGGGAAGAAACCTGTGTAAAATGGACTATCAAGAGACTCCCATATCTTCTATGTATGACTTTTCATAATAAATAAATTTATCCGGGCAACACCTAGCTTTTGACATTCTTAACTAGGATCGCATATATATAATTTCCAGGAGGTAGCAGACATACTTTAGTCTTACTACCCTTTATGATTAAAGAATCGATCGTATAAGTAGGAGGTAGTCTTTGATACCTTTAGATCGAAAACTTGAGGATTGATTTGTTGATCCTCTTTTGAGTCTTTTTGATCGGGTCCTTATTGTGCCTCAGCTCTTGTCGCTATTTTGAGCGTTAGGACATCCGAGTTGTAGACTTCGATCAAATCGTCGCCGTACCTAGGCTTTGGTCGCCATTTTGGGCATATAATGGTCGACGACCGATTTGTAGACCTTCCATCGAATTGTCGTCGTACCTAGGCTTTAGTCGCCATTTTGGGCACATAATGGTCGACCACCGATTTGTAGACTTCGATCGAATCGTCGCCGACTGTATGAAGTCGAGGAGTCAGTGAAGACTGATCCTTTGTAGATGGCGACTTTCAGAAGTCGAGGAGTCGGTTAAGACCGATCCTTTGTAGATCTTCGCCGACTGTATGAAGTCGAGGAGTCAGTGAAGACTGATCCTTTGTAGATCTTCGCCGACTGTATGAAGTCGAGGAGGTAGTGAAGACTGATCCTTTGTAGATCTTCGCTGACTGTATGAAGTCGAGGAGTCAGTGAAGACTGATCCTTTGTAGATCTTCACCGACTGTATGAAGTCGAGGAGTCAGTGAAGACTGATCCTTTGTAGATCTTCGCCGACTGTATGAAGTCGAGGAGTTAGTGAAGACTGATCCTTTGTAGATCTACGGCGACTGTATGAAGTCGAGGAGTCAGTGAAGACTGATCCTTTGTATATCTTCCATCGAATTGTCGCCATACCTAGGCTTTAGTCGCCATTTTGGGCACACTATGGTCGACAACCAATTTGTAGACTTCGATCGAATCGTCGCCGTACCTAGGATTTGGTCGCCATTTTGGGCACATAATGGTCGACGACCGATTTTCAGACCTTCCATCGAATTTTCGCCGTACCTAGGCTTTAGTCGCAATTTTGGACACATAATGGTCGACAACCGATTTGTTGACTTCAATCGAATCGTCGCTGTACCTAGGCTTTGGTCGCCATTTTGGGCACATAATGGTTGACGACAGACTTGTAGCGAGTTTGAGGGTGGTGACATTGGAATGATGATTTCTTTATGAAGAAGGTAGATCAAAGGATCTTTTTTATTCATCAATTCATGAATATTTCATCAAAAAAGGAAAACTTGACATTAGTTATAACAAATATCTATCATAGAATTTGATTATGACTTCTCTGCTTGTCGTGTCGCGGCTTGATAACAATATCGAGCCATGTTTTGGTCCCCCCGGCGATAAAGTTGATCGTTCCTCTTGGGGGGGGGGGGGGGGGGGGTTGATCAGGAGGAGGAGATCGAGATTCCTCCCTTGGGCTACGATTTCGCTTCTTCGGAATATAGGGGTTCTTTTCCACAAATTTTAATAATTCGCCCCTCTAGATAAGGGTCTCTATATCTTTCTTCAAGAGGGTATACCCATTTGTGTTATGCCCCCTTACCTGATGGTAGTGACAGTAAACATTTACCTGGTGACCCAGCATGTTTCTTCTTGCCGGTGGGGGATTAATAAGGCGGAGCTTCTCCATTTCCTGAAGTACTACCGATACATTATGGGTAAGAGGAGTATATTTGGAGGGATAAGGATTAGAATCTCTCCTTATTCCTTGTCGATTCCCTGGTCGGAAGTCTCGCCCACGTCTTTCTTCCCTCCTAGGTGGTCGGGAAGCGGAGCCCTCTTCCATCTTGGCGGGTACCAGTTGTTTCTCGACTTCTTTGGGCAGCCCTTCATGCGACCTCTCTAGGTCGATGAATTTCTTTACTTTGATAGCGAGGGCGTCAATCCTTTGCACGGGCTTCATCACCATGCTGTCCTTCAGAGCTTTGCTCTGCACTCTAAGACCCCTCCAGAAGGTCCGGATCAGCTCGCCATCTGTGGCGTCCTCGTTCAGCTGTTGGAGTATCTTGTGAAACCTTGTGTAGTAGTTGGCCAAGGTTTCACCTGGGCCTTGCTCGATCTTTTCGAGGAAGTTCATGCTCTTGAGGCGCTGCCTCTGACCTATGTGTCCTTCAATGAACTTGGTTTTCAGCTCATCCCACGAGTCTATAGAGTTGTTGGGGAGACCATAAAACCAAGTAGACGCCTCTTCCTTCAGCGTGGTTGGGAAGAGTGCTGCATAATGATCAGGCGTTGCCCCTCTTCCCAAGAGGGAGGAGTTGTGGGCGTTGATGCGGCGAACTGGGTCGTCTTCTCCGGTATAATCGTCGATGCTCCTCGCGAAGACTTGCGGGGGAACTCGAGTATTAAATAGCCTTTTGGTGACGGGGTGAGAAGTATGATCAACAACGATGAGCAAATCGTTCGCACCTCGCCTCTTCTTCTCCAACAGTTCTTCGACCTGCCCTATTGTGAATAGGACAGGCTCCTTGCTCGCCGTTTCGGCCTCGCGAGCTTTAGGGGTTTCTTTCTCCAGGAGATTCTCCTCCTGGATTTTCACACTGGAAGCTACTTCTTCCTTTTGTGAGGCCTCTCGGGTTGGCTCTCTTTTTTCTGGAACAGCCCCTGCCTGGGTTTCGTTCCAAAAAGTAATAAAGGCAGCTATTACCTCCTGAGGAACAGCCTGGGGAGCTGTCTTCGCATCTTCCAAAATTGGCAGAGATTTGGAATGGTTGAGGGTTTCATCGCCGCCAACACCATTTGATTGGGGTATTGGGGGATCTTCTTGGGGGATCGGCCTCGATGGGGTAGGATCCACTGGTGGACTGCTCCATTATTCTACCGGAGTGTTGGAAATCTTGCTCTTTTCGGCATCCATGACTTTTTGATATGTTCCCACAGACGGCGCCATATGTTGGGATCAAAATAACGTGGCCTCAAACTTCACGGAATGGACTTATAGGCTTCGCCTTGGACGTAGCTCTCTCGAGGAATTGATTTCCTCCGGGAGACTTTTAAGGTCGAGCACCTAAAAAAGAGTGGGGATGGCTCCTGATTCCACTCCGAAGCTTAAGTTAGTAATGTAATTGAGAGTGTAATATATAAGTATTCAGAGCAGATTGTTCTTAATTGAATAAGATAGGTCCCTATTTATAGGGGAGAGTTACCGACTTTGTAGATGCGGCTACTGGCCTCTGATTGGTTGCCTAGGGGTGGCAATCAGCCCTTTGTGATTGGCTGATAGAAGCGGTTGTCAGTCAGCTGGTGACAAGCAGGTCGCCACCTCATGTTTACTTCCGAGGAAGGTTTTCCTTTTAAGCAGGTGACAAGCAGGTCGCCACCTGTCTTTACTTCGAGGGAAGGTTTTCCCTTGGAGACGGTGGGAAGCAGGTCGCCACCTGTCTTTACTTCGAGGGAAGGTATTCCCTTGGAGACGGTGGGAAGCAGGTCGCTACCTGTCTTTACTTCGAGGGAAGGTTTTCCCTTGGAGACGGTGGGAAACAGGTCGCCACCTGTCCTCTGGAAGATTCTCTAAGTCTCCATAGTCGACCGGTCATTCTTTTGAAGTCGACTTATTCATGATTGGTATTCGACATTTTATCTCCAAATGGTTGGAATAAACAAGAAAGGTCATCGACCTCTTTTCCTCGCCCTGAAAGCGTACTCGACCTGTCACCTGTAGGAAATTACCATAGACCAAGAACATACATACATAGTCGGGTTTATTTATAACCCAATAGAAGGTATCCACTTCTACTACTGAGTCAGTTTCTTCATCCGCTTCTTCAACACAGATCTTCTCTTCAACGGATGACTCGGCTTCAACCCGAGGAGTCACCTTCTTGGAATTTTTTCCTATGGACTGAGAAAAGAAAACCGAGCGTCAATATTATTACGAAATCAGAGAATATTATGTCATATATATATGGTGCATACCCGTAAAAAACCGCCCAAAGTCTCATCATCATTGACCTCTTGAGAAGTTTCCTGCTCTCCAACACGGTGGGAATCCATTATTTCATGCGAGTGGTCCTCTTCAACAATTTCCTGCTCTCCAAAAAGGTGGGAGGTTCCTCTTCTTCTCCGACGTTGTTATCCTCTTCGTGTTGGGGTGGTGTAGCCATGTTGTTGCTGTCATGAAGCAACAGAGAGTCCTATTGTTCTTCAGGATTTGCCATCACATTGTTCCACATGTCCGCCCCGTCTCTATCTTTTAATTGTGCTTGATCTGTATCTACACTGTTTCAAGGTTAGCATTGTTACACAGAAAAACTTATTATTTAAACTATAGTAAACATTGAATATTCAAAATTTACCGAACACATCATCTTCAAATGTAACTCTTCTATTCTTTCTCGCTGATTGGTCAGCTGTCTTATCTCCAACAACCTTTCGCTTCCCAGCAGTTATCTCTCTCCTTCGCTGGTTCTCCATTTCCCTCTCCGGAACTTCCTTTATGCCATGGCTGCCATCCTCTAAAGTCAGGCTTTCTTCCGTACTGTGGACCTCATCGCCTTCTCTGGGTTCCCAATTAGCGTCAAAGACACTACAATCAGGAGTCGATAATATCTGGATTTCTGTTTCTGCACCATCTTCTGAACCATCGTCTGCTCCATCATCTGAGCCATCTCCATGGTTGTTGGATGACTGGACATCTACGGCCGTACATGTATCATTGTCATCCCTCACGCGGTCAGCCCTATCTAATGCTGCCCTCAGTTCTTCCATGCAATTATCATCTGTTAAGTCTGCTTCCACTTGGGTAGCTAAGGGCTTCTTTTTCACGAACGGGCTCGGGATGTGTGTATAAGGACGGGTACGTCGAGATCCTTGAAACACAATCCTCGAACTAATCTTCAAGTTCTCGACCTCGAACTCTTGAACTTCGGATCCTGCACGAGGGGCAGTAACTAGCGTGGGAGAGGGGGGGGGGGGAATGCTGGTTGGGCCCTCTCCGACGCTCAAGTCAGAATTTCTAGAAAGAGAAACCCTTTTTTAGAGAGAAGTCAGAGCATCCAAAGTCCAAAAATGAGGGAGTTGTTTAAAATGGGAGACATAGGCCCCTATTTATAGGGAACCTAAGGATCATGCCCAGTTTCGAACGACTTAATGTCGGTATGAAGGAAGACGTATACCGTCATCAAGGTGGACTATGCATGCCCCGACTTCTCGCACTTGGCAAAATAATCGGGATGAGCGTGCGAAGAAAATCGGTAATCCGGACCTACCCGGATTGTTTAGGGCAATCCGGGCCTATGGATCGCCTTAGGGCAATCCGGAAGTCCTCCAGTCCGGGTATTGCGTGTATTCCGGACTGTTTTAGACTTGGGTGTCCGCGGAAGAGTTCTTTTACGGGTTTTAGAGTATTTTGCGAGGCCCAAAATGTAAATACGAACCCGAATTGGACAGATATCTAACACTTGCCCCCGAGTCAAGTAGCGGTTCAAAACCCATACTTGACTCTTTTTAAGATAAGATATTCGTCCAATTTAGGTTCGGTACTGACCTCAAGGGTGGCATATTTGTCAATTCGAGTGTTGGGATCATAAATTTGACCAACTTCAATTTTTCGTCGTACATACGTAATCTGTTTATAGGGTTAGTGTAGCGGACAATATATGTATAACAACATGCAATTATATTCGCAATATCATGTAACGAGTGAAATACAGATTTATACAACGTGATAATATCATGGTATGTGATATAAGCATGTAACGCGTTGTCAACATGTAGATGACGACATAGTAAACGAATGACGTAATCATGCAATAAGCAAAACACTTAGAATAATATGAAATTGAAGAGCATGCTTGACAACATGAAGCATGATGTAAACATAGAAAATGATGCAAACATGTAGTATGATGTAAGCATGGAAAATGATGCAAACATTCAATTCATACTTAGATTATAAAAACAATCACATAACAACCATGAGTTAGCATCATGTACGTATAAAGGTGATAACATGCATAATGATCTACGAAGCGCGTTATGCAACATTAAGGAGCATGTATGTAAAACAAGCATAAGTATGCTTGCACATGATACTAAGGACTTGTGTGAAAATAGATATTAGTTTAGTCCTTAGCACATGGTGTAGACACTATTAATGAGAATTAGGAGAGAGAATATCCATTATCTTACATCCTTTATAGATAAATCCCCAAGAAGCTCTCCATTCTTGATGAAGAAGGAATTCATGAAGGTGTGAATTTGGAGTAGTCACATCATATTTGACATTGATCAAGATCAAATCCGGGCAAGGAGGAAGCCAAGGCGGCGCGTGTAGAAGAGGGGACGGCGCGTGAGGTCACCGCGGCGGCGCGTGAAGTTGCAACGGCGGCGCGTGGGTCTTCGGGTGAGGGCGAGTAGCAATTTGAACTTGCTTCGTGTCGGTGAGTCCAATTTCGTACATGGCTGGACCTTTCGTGACTTCGTTTGGCCTTGATTTAGTCTTGAAATCACCATGTACCTAGTTATCTTACCATGCATACAAGGTGTTTGATAAAATGCATTAGAATACTTTCGGCCAAAATTTTTCTAAGTGCTGAAAATTTTAGAAAAGTGTAAATGAATCGTTATACTTCCCTTATGCATAGTGTTTATTGCCGTCATGTTGTTTCATGCCTTAGCCGTTGTTTTAGTATGCCCGATATTGATGATCGGTAGTTGTACATACATGGCCGTCAATGGTTGTATGTTGGTAATGGTAGCTTAGGCAATGTACATTGAGCATCATGTATAGACTGTCGGTCATTGTCTGTAAACATGCTAAAACACTTAGAAAATATTTTAACAATATCTAATACTTGTTATAATAGATGTGTCGTATGAGCTTTGTCGATAAGCGTCGTAGGAATGCTTAGGAGGTATTGTGTAGAAGTTGATAATAGCTACTTGATGCACGCAATTCATCCTTGTCAACATGTATGTACATACATGGAAATACTTTAGAAAATATTCTTCACTTGTCGACATGCATCCTTGTCGACATGCATCCTTGTCGACATGTGTTATGTACGCTTCCACCTGGGTAGCTTCGGGCTTCTTTTTTCACGAACGGGCTCGAGATGTGTGTATAAGGACGCCGCTATCCTTAAAACACAATCATCGAACTAATCTTCCAGTCCTCGACCTTGAACTCTCGACCTTCGGATCCTGCACGAGGGGCAGTAACCAGCGTGGGAGGGGGGAATGCTGGTTGGGCCACTCCGACGCTCAATTTAGAACTTCTAGAGAGAGAAAGCCTTAGAGAGAAGTCAGAGCATCCAAAGTTTAAAAATGAGGGAGTTAACTAAAATGAGAGACCTAGGCCCCTATTTATAGGGAACCTAAGGATCATGCCCAGTTTTGAACGGCTTGATGTCGGTATGAAGGAAAACGTATACTGTCATCAAGGTGGACTATGAGTGCACCGACTTCTCGCAGGCAATCCGGAGGTCCGAATTTTCGACGTTCTCCGCGCTTATCCCGATTATTTTTGCCGATTGCGAGAAGTCGGTGCACGCATAGTCCACCTTGATGACGGTATATGATTTCGTTCATACCGACATCAAGCCGTTCAAAACTGGGCATGATCCTTAGGTTCCCTATAAATAGGGGCCTAGGTCTCTCATTTTAGACAACTCCCTCATTTTTGGACTTTGGATGCTCTGACTTCTCTCTAAGGCTTTCTTTCTCTAGAAGTTCTAACTTGAGTGTCGGAGTGGGCCCAACCAGCATTCCTCCCTCCCATGCTGGTTACTGCCCCTCGTGCAGGATCCGAAGGTCGAGAGTTCGATGTCGAGGACTGGAAGATTAGTTCGGTGATTGTGTTTTAAGGATAGCGGCGTTCCTGTCGTTATACACACATCTCGAGCCCGTTCGTGAAAAAAGAAGCCCGAAGCTACCCAGGTGGAAGCGGACATAACAACATGTTTGTACGTACATGGAAATACTTAGAAAATAATCTTTACTTGTCGACATACATCCTTGTCAACATGTATGTATGTACATGGAAATACTTAGAAAATATTCTTCACTTGTCGACATGCATCCTTGTCGACATGTATGAACGTACATGGAAATACTTAGAAAATATTCTTCACTTGTCGACATGTATGTACGTACATGGAAATACTAGAAAATATTCTTCACTTGTCGACATGCATCCTTGTCGACATGTATGTATGTACATGTATGTGCGCACTTGCCCCCATACTTAGAATATTTTCTCTATCCCTGGCTATGTACGTTGTATCCATATGCTTGATGTAAACGCAGGTTGTATGCCAAAGCCTTTTTGTATGCTAACACTTGGTAATATGCTTGACACATAGTAGCATGATGTCCACTTGCAATGTGCTGACTGTCATCTTGAGCAAAACACTTAGAAAATATTTCGCCCTTGTAATCATGTATCCATGTCGACATGTATGTACATACATAATTCTTGCATACTGACTGATTTTGTTGTTTGTAATTTTCAGGATTCCGAGTAACGCGGTCTTCTTTCCAGAGTTAGTCTTCTTGCCGTGGTTATTATGAGTAAGTCTTCTATCCCCGTTCCGCGAGTGACATTATGTTCAGATGTCGGTGACGAGCTGGGTATCAACACAGTTGAGTCTCTTAGGGATACGACGAGGAATGTGAGTTACTTCTTCAACTATATTGACGAAGATATGTTTGAGTTGTACGCGACTCGTTGTGGACTTGATTCTGCTTTGGAGGGTGTTCTTCCTTATGACTTGTTGCCCGACTCCGAAAAAGGGCAAGTTACTATTCCTCCAAGTGATCTGTCCGCACTTTATACCTCACAGATTAAGGAAGGCCTGTGTTTTCCCTATTGTCTTGACTTGGTGGATCTATGTCGCTATAACCGGATATCACCCATGAGTCTATCTCCTGCTGGCCTCCGTGTATGGAGCTGCTTTCGAGTTTTGTTTCACAGACAATCTTGGCACTATTCTACCACCCTTTTCCGATGCTTCTATCAACTGATGTGCCCAGATGCAACGGGGTTATGTGGAATGAAGATGCGTTAGCAAAACTTGCAAGATAAGGGTTTCAAGAAGCTTGGTCTTGGGGATGCCGAGTGGGATCACAAACAACGTCTAGCCGCCCCGGCTGATCGTTCTGGTTCTCATTGCCGACATCACTACTTCTTCGTATGCGATGTTTGGTCTATTTGGGATGTTGAGAGTGTGGAGAAAGCTGATCCTGCTCCTATTTTCTCTGACCTTTCCTTGGATGATAAGGAGGCGGTGAAGAGTATTTTTCGATGTTAGCAAGAGCACCGCTATCGTTGTTTGTTACGTGCTTCAGATCAGGATTTGATTGATTCCGGGATTCATATACTTCCTTCTGAAGATTTGGTATGTTGATAACTTTTATAACCCGTACTATGTTGCAATGTAGGTCGTATTGATATAAAAAGCTCGTCTTTGCAGACAGCTAATGATCGTGATAACCTGTCAGTTGGGCGTCGTGTTCGTAATATTGCCCCCACTATTCCTGAAGGCTCCGAACATGATCGTGGTAAAGGACCTAAGAGTGAGGCATCTTCTTGTATCTTCTCTTGACTTGTTGATTTTCCAAGTTTTGTTATAATCGTGTTATCCTTGTTCTTTTAGGTAACTCCATACATGTGACCGAGCGCGTTGTTGCAGTGCCTGCCACTAGTGTTCTTCCCAAGAGATCTGCCGCAGGGGCGTGTCCCTCGAGTGATCCGAAGCGCTCTAAACCAAGTGCGGCTATTCCAGCTCCTTCTTGCGATAAAGGGAAGAGAGTTGAGAGTCGCACGATAGCGCCTTCTGCCCCCCGGTCGAGGGACCGGCCCGAGGAGGAGCGTTCTTCACGCCGAGGTATGCATTGTTCTATTTGACATACTTCTTATACTTAGTATATTTTGTTAATGTCTTCTTTTTTTTATGTTGTTCTTATTTTAGCGTTGCCACGTATTAAGCGTGATGACTTGATCCTTTCTGACAGGATTGATGTTTCTGGAGAAAACTGGTCACCTTTCTCCACTGGTAGTCTTCATTTTCCGAAGGACTCCAAACTTAGCACTCAAGGAGTTGGTGTGCGGGTGCTTCAAAGATGTGTTCCTCCTGGTGATCATGATGTCAAACCTTCTACCGATGAGGAGGCACAGACATACGTTGAGAGCGGCTTAGCTGAATTTGCACCGGTAGATCTTGTTCTAACTTTTTTGCCTTCATGCTGTACGCGTATGCTTTGTTGTTGTTGTTGATCATGATCGTCTTTTTCGTTTTTCAAGGATGATGAACATGTATTCCTTTGTGTTGGAGCTTGTGAGCGAGGGGAGGGTTGCTATCAAGAAGAGCAATACAGTTTCTCGCGAGCTTGCACAGTCTGAGGAGGAAGTGCAGAATTTGAACTCCAGGGTTGCTGATATTGAAACGCGCGTTACTACTCGTCGCGTCCATGTTGAACAACTTGAGGCCGAGATTGCTGCAATCAAGCAGCAAATTGCGGAGAACAACAGTGTTCATGATGTCGCGCTTGGTTCTGTTCATGATGAGGCACATAGGGCGGGTGTTGAGAAGGGACTGGCTGAATATCATAGTACTCCTGCCTATTTTGCTGCCGTCCTTGCTGCTGCTAAAGCGGATCTTGCACCTTTGGTTGATGAGTTTTCCAAAGATTATATTGGCAGAGTACATGCACTTGCCCCCGGATTTCCGTTCGACAAGCTAGGTCCTTATTCTTCTTTTGCTGTTAACCATGTTGCGGATTTGCAACGTAAGGCAGCTGAAGCAACTTCTATTGCTTTAACCTTTGGATATGATAATGCTGATGTTGAACTTGGTGTTGATTTTCTGGACATGCTGTCTTAGTCCTTTGGAGATGATGATATGTTTGAGGCTTTTGTCCAACCTTTATTTGTGCGCTTGCTTGTATGGAACTTCGTCCTTTGGACCTGTTTTTCAATAATAATAATCGTGTGATAACTGTTAGTAATATTTCATACCTGAGTTATCTATGATGTCCGTAGTTGTGACTGTATGTCGCGCATTGTTGAGTGTTATGAACGCCCCTCTTGGTTAGATTTCAAGGCATGTTTTAAGTAGTAATGTACTCTGCGGGCACTTGGCACTTGGTAGTTGACATGTAGCAGTGTCGTCTTGACGAAGCAAGACTTAAGTGTATACCGTCTCTTAGTTCCACTCTGAGGCGACGTTGTTGCAAGATTCTTCTTGTTTATTTTTCTGTTTTTGCGTTAAATGCTAAAGAGCAAGATAACGTTATACAAGACTCGACTTGTAAGTTTGATGAGTTTTGTACAAGGTTTGCTTTAAAAAGCCTATAACATGAAGCTATCCCTTTTCGGGCCTAAGTCTTCATGGTGTATGAACTCTTAAGAGAGTATTCATACTTTGAGTGTGTGGGGTTGTCGTCTATTAAGAAGATTTCCGCCACGGTGGGGTGATCAGTCACATCATTGTATTTGCCGCATCCTTTTTTTATTCAGAGGGAATGTCTATGAACATGAGGATTTGCCCGGAGTATTTCACAACATGTCATTTTTTAGAAGTAAACATGAGGTTTGCCCTTTTGAAAAGGGTGTCGCAACATGTTACTTTTGATAGATGTGAACATGGGTATTGTCTTTACGAGGAGGATATTGCACCATGTCACTTTTTAGAATAGGTTTTGGTTTTCTTCAAGGCATTGCATGTTGTTTTGTTTCTTGATGTTAATCCATAATAGAATGCATAATGTAGAGATGTACCTACGAAAGTTGATTAACCATCATTAGTGACTTGTTGTGTTTACAATAGTTTTGCAGGAAGGCGTCTATTGACAGCTTCTTCCGAAATACTACTAATTACAAAAGCATGATCTGCACTTATATTCCTAAAGGTGCACTGAAAATGATAGATTAGAAGTGGAAATTCTATCTCCCTCAAATATATCTTGACGGCTGACGAGCACTGTTGTTTGCAACATAGCTTCCCAAAGCTCCATGTGCAATGAATTCTTCGATCTCCATCCTCAAAGTCAAACAGTCATTTGTATTGTGCCCCCAAGTTTGATGATATCGGCATCAATCTTCAAGATCCCGGCCTAAAAAGGCGGTTTCCGGCTCAAGTGGTCTTGGAAGCTTGTTTTCCAGAAGCTTGACGTATATCTCTTCCACCTCCGTGTTTAAGGGAGTGAAGATGTTAGCGTACTCCATATTTGGGCCTTCTGATTTCCTTGAAGTTTGAGCTTTCATACTTGCATTGAGAGGTGTGCCCAATATAAATTCACATTCGCAAGAGATCGCGGTCTCCCTCTTGTCTTTTTAGGCATGCCATCGTCTTAGTTGTACGCCATCCAAATTCTCTCCCGAATAGCAAAAGTGTTGGCGCGATCATGTTCAAGTAAAATGCGTTGATGGCGTCCTTCTTGATTGCTCTTAATGCAGTTGCATTTTGAGCGAACCTCCGGAAGTAGGTCATGATGGATTCTTCTTCTCCTTGTCTGACATCAAGCATACTCTGCTTAGGCGAACAAAACATCCTGTCAAGTTCAGACCTTAGCGATAGCTTTTCCTTCTTCCTTTTATCATCATCGTTTGAGGCAAACAACTTTCTTTTTGCACCAAATCCTACCATGGCAATTGACACTTGTTTCGTTTCCTCAGGGCATTGACGTAGCACTTTCGTGCGGCTGTCTGATCACCTAGCACCTCTCTGGTCCCATGAGGAGTTAGGAACTTCATTTTCTGATGAGTTGTAGATGGCATAATTGATTGTTGTTCTTCCTAGTATGCCGTTATATGCCCCCAAGTTATTTACCACTACAAATGTGTCGTCTATATGCAGTGCCTTCCATCTTTCTCCAAGGATCACTGGAAGTGTGATCATGCCCAATGGGTAGGTTGCCGCTCCTGCAAAACTAACCAGCGGAAATGTGCTTGGAGAGAGATCGGCTTCCGTTTTTCCCATCTTCTTGAGCACTTCTATATGCACTAAATCCACAGCACTCCCACCATCTACCAGAATCCTTTGCACGTCATATCCTTTGATATCCATTGTTATGACCAAAGCATCATAATGGGGATACACTATGTGTTTCTTGTCGGCATTTGAGAACGGGATGACTATGAATTCCTTCTCTGGTTGTCGCCTCTTCCCGTACTTGGGCAAAACTTGTAGCTGCGAGGCATAGACATCTCGGGCGTTAGAAACGCTACCTCCTACCGCTGGCCCTCCATGGATTACGTTGATGATACCACGCTTTGGCGGTGGTGGGTTCTCATTCACTTTCTCCTTTCCCTTGTTCCCCTTTCCGGATTGCTCTGCATGGTTCTTCTTTTGGCGCTTGTCGCCTTGATCCACATATTGCATGAGCTTTCCTTTAAGGATGAAGTTGTTTATACGAAATCGTAAGCTGACACAGTTGTTTGTTTCATGGCCGTAGACTTCATGGTTTTCACACCATTTATCTTCCTGCTTTCCCAGTGGCCCCTTTCGGAAGTTTGCTGGCTCCCTCCACATATTATCCTCCTTCATCTTCTTCAGGATTACGGAAAGTGGTGCATTCAAAAGAACGCATTCTGCCAGGTTCACATCTTTTGGTCTTTGGAATTCTGGCTGATATGGCCTCTTATGGGGCTGGAATTGTCTTGCTTGCTGCGGACCATGTTGGGGTTTTGCTTGCTTCTCCTTAGCGCGAGCTGCACTAACTTTTGCCTTATGCTGTTCTCTGAATCTGTCCAGATCCACGAATTCTTTTACCCTTGCCGCCAATTCTTCAAGTGTCTCAGCTGGGCGCTTTGACAACATTTCAGCTAGGGCATATCCTCTTCGGCCTAATTTTGTAATGAAGGTGCGCACGATTTCTCCTTCGGTGATGTTTCCCTTAATGTCTAAAATGTTTTGGTTGAAGCGGATGTAATAATCTGCTAACGACTCGTCATTTGCTGTGTCACTTCATTCAACGCATTTGGCCCTTTAAGGAGTGTGCGCTCTCCCATGTATCTTTGAATGAATTTTGCCTTTAGATATGCCCATGACGTAATGCTTCCGCATGGTAGCGAAAAGAACCAATGTGCGGCAGTTCCAACGAGAGTATTAGCAAATGTCATGGCAACATGATGCGGGTTGTCAGTTCGTCCCAGCAGAGAAGCTTCATGCTGTTGCACATGCTCGATTGGATCTCCTTTTCCTCTATATTTTTCTCCACCGATTCTGTACAGGGCATCTGGAACGTGACTGTGCACTAGTTCATCAGAGAATGGATGTGATGCATTCTCTTCCAGGGCATGCATTCCCTTCATCTTCGACTGCTTCATCTTTCTCTCAATCATTTCTTCTAAGGCCTTAGCCGTAAGTCCCGTGATTGGGATGTCATTGTCGTATGCGGGCTTCCTCCACCCATCGTTGCATGTGTCAGCATGGCTTGCTGTCTTAAAGCTATCCTCCTTGTGTAGGCGTTGTGAATTGCTCACAGGAGGTTGCTTCCATCTTACTCCTTGTTGTTGCTTCATGCCAACACTTGGGGTGCATGAACCTGCTGGCTCCTGCCTGGCTTGTCGATAGGTATCTTCAGAATCTCCTACTCCCTCTGGATGTTGCGGCTTTTGCTAGTTGGCATCATGTGACGCCTCCCTAGCTGGTGCAGCTTGTTCATTAGCACGCGGGGGTGGTGGCGGAGGTGCAGCAAATCCTTGACTCCTTAAGATCTCCCTGAGAGCAAGGAGTTCTTCAAGTGCCGCCATCATGGCCGGTGTGACTGTAGGCATGTTGGTTGCATTCCTTGGTTGTTGCTGTGCTTCCTCAGCTGGCATCTCCGATGGGAATTCCTGATTCATCCTCGTCCTTTGCTCTTGCGCAGGTGCATTGTTTTGATCTTCCGGCAAAGTTTTGATACTTTCTTCGCCTAAGCAAAGTGTGCTAGATGTCAGACAAGGAGAAGAAGAATCCTTCATGACCTACTTCCGGAGGTTCGCCCAAAATGCAACTGCACTAAGAGCAATCAAGAAGGACGCCATCAATGCATTTTACTTGAACATGAATGCGCCAACATTTTTGCTATTCGGAAGGGTATTTGGATGGCGTACAACTAAGACGATGGCATGCCTAAAAGACAAGATGGAGACTGCAATCTCTTGTGAACATGAATTGAGATGGGGCATGTTGGATCACGGGCGAAGCTCCGTTACGTCCTTGACGGAGAGTTTGGACTCCTGGGCTCCGCGTAATCCTGCAAAAGGGGATGACCTGGGTGGTGACCCAGAATCCCTCTCCGATGCTTAAATGAGTATGTGATCAATGGGGGTGATAGCAGTAATCTAAGTGCGTATTAGAGAGTATGTGTTTTCTGGGGTAACTTCCTCCTTTATATAGGAGGAGGAGTTGCCCAGCTACCTGTGACCATGCTTGGCCGTTGTACCCATGATTCCGTGTATCTCGCCACGATTCCGTATATCTCGGTTGGGATTCCATATATCTCGCCCCACGCTCCGCGTATCTTACCCGTACTCCGCGTATCTCGGGCACGCCCTGCGTATCTCTGGGGATTTATCTTTATCTCTAACCGTCTCCCACTACTCTATCTAGTAGGCGGGTTTCTCGGTCTTTATTCTCTGATCACAAGTCCCGACTCCTGTCGGAGACTCCAGAGTTGTCTCATTCTAGATCACCATCCAGGACCTTCAGTCTCTACGGGACAGGTCCAGCCTCTGCGGGGCTTTATTATCGGGGCCTTTACTAAGGCATATCGGGGCCTACTCTGAGGCTTCTTGTCGGGAGCATTCAGCTCATACATCGGGACCGCTAAAGTCGGGACCCTTCATACTGGGCCTCTGGGCCTTCCAGGCTTTTCACGAGGCCCACTGGACCTACTCGCCGTCCATTGGCTGTTAACGGGGCTAACGATTACATCGGAACCCATCATTTGCCCCCAAGACATGGGGGACTTTTAGTTCGCCGTGTCTTTTAGTTCAAATCCTCTAATCTTGCTGTCGGAGGCTTTCATCTTCATACCTCCCGATACCGCTGTCGGGGGCTTTTATCATGCGCGTGGTTGTCGTGTGACAGAGTTTCTCACTCATGATTACCTTGGGCCCACCAGACCCCATGGGCAGTTGCCAAATCCGAGTAGACTCCTCGGTTATTGTAGCATTAAATGCCTGGGGATAAGGAAACGACGTTTAAATCGGCGTGACTGTTGCTTTCTGAAAAAGCAGCTATGACGTCACTCACGTCCCTTCCGTACCTATAATCTTGGCGATTAAGATCGTGTCGTTTCCTCTTCAAAGGTGTAGATCAAGCCTATCCAACTGTCTCTTCCGTACCGTCTTCCTGATTTCAACGATTATGATCAAATCGTTTCATCTTCAACGGTCAAGATTAAGTCCCTCCAGTTGTCCTTTTGCTTATAAAAGCTAAAACCCTGGAATTATTCACTTCTTCTGCACTCTCTCGATTTCTGCTGTTCTTGCATTCGAAGCTTCTCCTCCAAGTTCTCCCTGCTGCTCAAGTGATCTCAGGCCTTCAGCCCTTCCGATCTTCCTTCACCTTTCTTCACCGATCACCAATCATGTCTGGTAAGGACTTTCATGATTTGCTGATGTTTGCTCTCCTTTTCTCAAATCTTCTTGTTTGTAACCGTTTTAGACGAAGCTAGTTCTGAGGCTAGGGCTCCTTTCACTTTTGAATTCGCTGTCAATGAGATTTCTGAGGCCTCATATGAGGTTGCCCTTAGAGAGGGGTGTATTACATCGGATTGGGAACCTCGTTTCCCGTATGAGTCTCAGCCTGCCGTCAGAAGGAAGCACATCGTTACGCGTCCAAAGGAAGGGGAAGTGTTCGTCTCCGCCGGACAAATAAGCGCGGGGATTCGGTTCCCCTTCTGCGGAAATTTGGTGGAGATGTGCAACTTCTACAAAACGCACCCTTGTACCTTCTCTCCACACGCCATCCGCGTATGGAATGCCTTCCAACTCCTATGCCACCGCCAGCAGTGGACGTACAGCCTACTACTCTTCCGCACCTTCTATGGCATGAAGTGCAACAAGGCTGGTGTCTGCTCCTTCTCCCCCCGACTCCCCAAGTGGACAAAAGAGCAACTTTCACGTTTCGGCTGGGATAGTGAGACTTGGAAGTTCCACAAGGATCGGATGCTGATACGCGACTCGGGGTCTGACAATAGCAGATGGAAGAAGTACTACTTCTTCGTCCAACACAGCTCTGTCCCGTGGCCTCAGCGGGAGGTCGTGGCGGACCCTGCCCCCTAGCTTCTAGACTACACTGAGGATGACCTCAACACTCTCCAAATGGTTCAGCTCTACCGTTGGGGAGACAGCTTCATACCCCTCGACGCCAACAAGCTTCAGGAGAAGGACTTGATTATTATCGGAGTCCGACTCCTTGACTCTGTTTCCAAAGATTTGGTCATCTGGGTAACACTTCTAACCATCTTGTCTTTTAATTTTGCAGCCAAGAAGGCTTCTCTGCTGACTCATCTCATTCTAAAGCAGGGCGAGACTGATGCCGTCCCAAGTGGCTCTAAGAGGAAGCGTAAGTTGGTGAAGAAGGGCGTTTCCTCTTCCGCTCCTCTGTCTGCTGCTCCTCCGACCAAAGAGCAGGTCGGGGCCAAGAAGGCCAGGAGGGAGGATATAGATCGGGCCTTCGGGGCCACTACCGTCGAGGAAGGTAAGCGCGTTCGTCGTGCAATTAAAAGATATAAGAAGTTGGTTCCCAAGGAGTTTTTCCCCTCTGATCGGGAGTCGCGGGTTCGGGAAATTAAATACATCCTTCAAGGAGAAGTCCCGCGCGTTCTCAAGGCGGGATATTACAACTTCCTTGGGAAGGACCAGTATGTCGAACGTCAAATTCTCTGGTGTCCTGGCGGAATTCTTCCTGACTATGTTCGTCCTGCCACCGCAGGTCCATCGGAGACTCCAGCTCCGACGAAGACTGCCACTCCAGCAGAGACTGCGGCTCCGCAAGAACTGATGCTGGAGGATGTCCCGGCGGATGCCCAGTTCCGTCGGGTGACTGATTTGGAGGCCTCTCCTTCCGTCGAAGAACCTGACGAGGGTGGCCTGCTTCCCCGCGGGAGGTCGGGGCCAAGGAGCATGAGGCCCGCCGTGAGGGACGTGTCCCGAAGTCCTCCTCCCGAGCGCCGCTCTCCTACTCCTGAGCTTCCTCCGACTGAGGTAGCTCCTCCCACTGCTGATGCCGAGGTTATCCCTCCTCTTCCGATGGATGATCTTTACAAGATTTACATCTCCGACCAGGCGACGGTTCCCTGGCGTCCGATCGAATCCCTCCAAGGGTTTTCGATCCAACGAGGGAATCTCGAGCCTGATCTGGCCCTGCATCTGCTGGCAGGGTCAATTCCTCCCGCTTTGAGACAGCCGCTTTGCTTGGCACGGGAGGACATCGAAGAGGAGTTCCGCGCTATGGCCGTCCGTCGGATGGAGGTAATACTTTACCTTTGCTTGTTTTCTTCCTTATCCCTGCCTTCGGCCATCGAACTCTAATCTTTTTTCCTCTCGCCTTAGGAAACCGCGGACCAGCAGCGCTGTTTTGCCATCGCCTTAAGTCTGAAGAAAGCCTTGGAGGAGGCTGAAGCTAAATCGGACTCCGATGCGCTAGCCAAGCTCCAAGTGGTGCTCGACGAGGCGGTGGCGGCCAAGAACAAGATGGCCAAGGAGAAAACTCTCCTTGACGAGATGACTTCGGGCCTGCTCAAGAAGGTTCAAGATCATGAGGCTGTCATGCGTCGGGAGCGGAAGATGGTCCAGGTGGAGCAGCAGCGGAATGAGGCGGAGAAGAAGCAGCTCATTCACGAGAAGGGCGTCTTCGCGGATCTTCTCGCGGAGGCCAAGGCGAGGTTCGAAGCTGAGAGGGCTGAGTTCTCTGCCAAGCTGGCTGAGGCAAAGGCTCAAGGCCTCGAGGAGGGCCGCCTACAGGGCCGCGAGGAAGGTCTCCAGCAGGGTCGTGAAGAGGGCCGCTTACAGGGCCGCGGGGAATATCGGAACTCTGAAGAATTCAAGGTGGCTGCTGTAGAGTTCTGCAAGTCCGAGATGGAGGATGTTTTGTACAACGCTGTCGAAGAACTCTACACAGCCTACGCGGATTCCATTGACTTCACGAAGTCCGAGACTCTTGCCCCCGTCGCGGAGAAGTACTTCAACCTCCCCGCGGAGAGTGAAGAAGCTGCTGCCGTGGACCCGACTCCGCCGGCTGCGGAGCCTTCTGCCCAGGCCCCTCCGAACCTTGCTCCCTCCGATGCTGCTGAGGATCCATCTTCCAACAAGGACCAAGTCTAATGTTACATCTTTTTAGTCCTTGTAGTTTTTCTCCTTCGTCTTTTGTATCGGAACTCCTACGCCTTCGAGCCTTTATATAAGGAATTTCTTTAATCTGTTTTGGTCTCGATAATCATTTGCACTTATTTAAAGCGGTTTTAAACTCGTTACTCAGAATGTTCCGATGCACCATTTGAGATGACTCCATACGTCCTTCCGACGCTTTACTCGGGACTTCATCATTTAAGGTTTCTCGTCCAATCGGGACTTTACCACTTAGGGTTTCTCGTCCAATCGGGACTTCACCACTTAGGGTTTCTCGTCCAATCGGGACTTTACCACTTAAGGTTTCTCGTCCAATCGGGACTTCACCACTTAAGGCTTCTCGTCCAATCGGGACTTCACCACTTAAGGTTTCTCGTCCAATCGTGCATCATTAAGATGGCTTCATCGTACCCTTTGAGGCTTTTATCGCGTCCTTTCAGACGACTTTAGTCATACCCTTCCAGGGCTTTTATCGCGTCTTTACCAGACGGCTTAATCGTACCCTTTAAGGCTTTTTGCCGCATCATATAGACGACTTACGTGGACCTGTTAAGGCTTTTTCACACCCGTTAAGGCTTTTGGCCGCGTCATATAGACGACTTACGCGGACCTGTTAAGGCTTTTTCACACCCGTTAAGGCTTTTGGCCGCGTCATATAGACGACTTACGCGGACCCATCAGGGCCTTTTCATACCCGTTAAGGCTTTTGGCCACGTCATATAGACGACTTACGCGGACCCATCAGGGCCTTTTCATACCTAGGCTTTTGGTTGAATCATAAAGACGACTTACTTGTACCCCGTAGGGCTTTTGTTCATACCTGTTAAGGCTTTTGGCCGCATCATATAGACGACTTACGCATACCTCGTAAGGCTTTTTATCGTACCTCGGAAGGCTTTTTGTCGCGCCCTTCAGGGCGTCTTACTAACAATTAGAATAAATCTAAAATAATTTGATCGGAAGCAATTTCTTTTATTGATAACTCAAAGCTTTGCTTACATCGGATTGATAGATAACTTGCGCCATTCGCGGCGACTTAATATCAAACATGATACTTCTTCAAGTGTTCGCCACTGAAGGAATGCTTCAACGTCTTGCCATCAAGGTCCTCTAGCTTGTATGCATTTGGGGCTGGCATCCCTACGATCTTGTAAGGTCCCTCCCATTATGGTGATAGCTTGTTGATCCGATCTTGATGAACGAACTCGTTCCTCCGCCAGACAAGTTCTCCAATGAAGAACTGTCGGGACTTGACACGCCGATTGTAATATCGGGCTGTTGCCAGACGCATCCGGGCCTGGACTTCATCAGCTTTCCATCTTTTCTCCTCGAGCAAGTCTAAGTCTAGACGTCTCATTTCCTCGTTTGTTAGGGGCTCGTAATATTTTGCGCGATGGGACGCCACCGCTATTTCCACGGGAGCGACTGCCTCCGTGCCATAGACCAGGCCAAACGGAGTTTCTCCTGTTGATTGCTTGGGTGTTGTCCTAACAGCCCACAACACGTTCTCGAGCTCATCCAGCCAATGGCCTTGCAAGGCGTAGACTCTCTTCTTCAAGCCATCCATCACGATCTTGTTGGCTGATTCCACTTGGCCATTAGTCTGAGCGTGGCGGACTGAAGCGGTCCGATGTTCGATGTTCAACTCCTCCAGGTACTCCTTCAACTAAGCCCCATTAAACGGAGGGCCGTTGTCGCTAATCAATACTCGAGGGACCCCATACCGGGATATGATCTGAGTTTGAAGGAATTTGAGGATCTGCTGCCCCGTCGTCCTGGCCAATGCCTTAGCCTCTAGCCACTTTGAGAAGTAATCGATAGCCACGAGCAAATACTTGCACTGACCTTTCGCTTGGGGAAGAGGTCCCACCAAATCAATCCCCCATTGCGCGAAGGGCCTTGCACTCCTGATGGGCATTAAGTCCGCGGCGGGAGCCACGATATTTGGAGCGTACCTCTGGCATGCATCACAGGATCGGACCATTGCTGTCGCCTCCTTGTTCATCGAAGGCCAGTAGTAGCCCAAGTTCAGCGCCTTCCTCACAAGAGATCGAGCCCCCTTCATGACAGGCCGCGACTCCCTCGTGTAGCTCCCTCAGGATCCGATTCGTGTCAGGTTCCGCTACGCATTTTAGGAAAGGCTTTACGTACCCTTTTTTGTATAACTGGTTGTCCACCATCGCGTAGTTGTCTGCAATCCGACGCAACCTGACAGCTGCCACCTTGTCATCGGGGAGTGCCCCCGTAGTCAGGTATGTGACCATCGAGGTCATCCAAGTGGGCTTCTTTTCTTCCTCCGATCCTGTCCCAATAGTGCAGATCTCCGCCGGATCAATGTTTGAGATAATCACTTTCTCTAGGAAATGCACCTTCCGATTCTCCTCGGGGGCCACTCCTAGAGCGAACTTGCATAAGACATCTGCTTCCGCGTTTTCTTCCCTCGGGATCGCCTCGATATCGAAGCTTTTGAAGCTTCCCTTCAAAGTCTGCACCTCGTGCAAATACTTCTTCATTTTCGGGCTCCTGGCTTCATAGTTCCCCTGGACTTGATTTACAACCAAGCTGGCATCACACTTCACCTTTAGATGATCGACCCCCGTACCCTTGGCGATCTTGAGGCCCGTAATGAGAGCCTCGTACTCCGCTTCATTGTTGGTGGCTTTGAACGTCAACGCCAAGGCATATCGTAGGGGCTCGCCTCCACCGGGCGGTATCAATACGAATCCTGCCCCCGAGCCTTCTACACTCGATGAACCATCAGTGTACATCTCCCAAGTGTTCTCCTCATTTGGCTGTTCTGGCTGTTGTTCTGTTGTCGGGACTTCCATGGTTGCCCCCTCTGCGGGACCCGTTACTTCCAGATCGGGTGCCGTAGACTCAGCTATAAAATCTGCCAATGCCTGGCCCTTAATAGCAGTTCTCGGAGCGAAATGTATACGAAACTCCGTAAGCTCGATGGCCCATTTCACCAGTCTCCCCGACGCCTCCGGTCGGTTCAAAAAGTGCTTCAGGGGATGATTATTCAATACCGTGACTTCATGGGCATGGAAGTAAGGTCGTAGCTTTCGAGCGGCAATAATCAACGCAAAGAGATACTTCTCAATAGCGGGATAATTTATTTCAGACTTGGCAAACGCCTTGTTTACATAATAGACAGGCACTTGGTTGCCCTTGACAATCTTAATCAAAACAGAATTAACAGCCACATCAGAAACAGCCAAATAGAGATAAAGCGGCTCGCCTGGAACTGGTTTCGCCAACGGAGGAAGGGTACGGAGGTGCTGCTTGAGTGCCTGGAACGCCTCCTCGCACTTGCCGGACCATTCGAACTTCTTGTGGGCCCTTAGCACATCAAAAAATGCCATGGCTCGGTCACTCGCCTTGGATAGAAATCGATTCATCACGGCCAGCCGGCCATTCAGCACCTGAACCTCCCGATGAGTCTTCGGGGACTGCATCTCCTCGATTGCTCGCAGCTTCTCTGGATTCACCTCGATTCCTCTCTGGCTCACCATGAACCCTAGGAACTTGCCCGAGTTTACTCCGAAAGCGCATTTGTCCGGGTTCAACCGAACCTGATGGAACTTCATCCGCTCAAACGCCGCCGCCAAGTTCTGGACATGGTCTCCTGCCTGTCGGGACTTCACTAGCATGTCATCCACATACGCCTCCATGGTTTTCCCCAGCATGTCTCCGAACAACTTGTTCACCATCCGCTGGTAAGTTGCTCCGGCATTGATCAATCCGAAGGGCATCACGTCGTAGTGGTAGACGTCACTGTCGGCATAGAAAGCCGTATGGGGGGCATCTTCCTTCGCCATTTTGATCTGGTTGTATCCGGAATAGGCATCCATGAAGCTTAGCAGTTCATGTCCTGATGTGGCATCCACCAACTGGTCAATCCTCGGAAGCGGGTAGCAGTCCTTCTAGCAGGCCTTGTTCAAGTCGCGGAAGTCGACACACATCCGCCACTTCCCGTTACTCTTTCGCACCAGGACTGGGTTAGCAACCCAAGTCTGGAATCGGAGCTCCTTGATAAATCCAGCGTCGAGCAGTCTGCCCACCTCCTGCTGGATCGCGATCCTCTTGTCTGCGCTCATCGGACGCCTTCTCTGCGCGATAGGCTTGATCGCGGGATCTATCTTCAGCTCGTGCACTATCACGTCGGGGCTGATTCCTGGCATATCACTCCGGGACCAGGCAAACAGCTCCTTAAACTCCTTCAGGAGCTCGATCAACTTTTGGGCTCTTTCCTCCGACAAAGCAGACCCGATCTTCACCTTCCTCTGAGGCCCATCAATCTCGACCTCCTTCAGATCCTCCATGGGGGCGGGACGCCCATACTCCTCTCGAGGATCGGCATCAGTCTGAAGGACAGTCATGGCTTCCCTCCTTCTCCTTCGGGTAGCGTTAACATAGCATTTTCGCGATGCCACTTGGTCACCCTTGACCTCTCCGACTCCGTTGTCAGTCGGGAACTTCATCTTCTGGTGGACCGTCGAGGCGACTGCCATGAGAGGGTTGATAGTTGTCCTCCCGATAATAGCGTTGTATGCCCCCGCAGACTCCACTACGACGAAATCTACGTTTCGCTTCTCCATCTTCCAGCCACTACCAAACTCCACCGGTAAGGTAATCATTCCCAACGGGTAAGAAGTGGAACCAGAGAATCCCACCATCGGGAAGTCCACCTGTGTCAGGTCCTTTTTCGTCTTTCCCATGGCTTCCAGAGCGTCCATAAAAAGAATGTCGGAGGAACTCCCTCCGTCTATCAGGATCTGCTTCATCTCGAATCCATCTACGTCTAGGGTCACGACCAAGGCGTCGTCGTGAGGGCTCTCCACGCCTACCAGATCTTCTGCCGAGAAAGAAATCACCATTTCCTCCTTCAGGGTCCACGACCGGGACCTTTTGCCTAGCACCACAGCAGCAGATATGCGGGAAGCGTAGTTCTCCCGGGAAGCAGAGGTATCACCTCCCGCCGCCATTCCTCCGTGGATGACGTTGATAGTTCCCCGCCTCTCCTTACGGGCACCTGAACCTGAAGGTTCCGACTCCACCTTCTTCTTCTTCGGGGATCGGTCGCGGGACGTGGAACGGGATCGCGACCGACTTTTGGAACGGGATCGGCACCTTCCCCTTCCGACGAACTCCTTAAGCTTCCCCTTCTGAATCAGCTTCTCTATCTCCTTCTTCAGCTCCCGACAGTTTTCAGTGTCGTGACCATTGGCTCGATGGTAGCGACAGTAACGGTCAGGGCGGCCTCCTAGGAATTCGCCTTCTTTTCTCGGAGGGTATCGGGCGAGACCCTGCCGGTCCATCACAGCTAGCACGGAGGTCATCGAGCTGTTGATGGGAACACTACGACCTTCGCGGTTGTCCTTACTCGGGGGACGTTTGTCTTCTCTTTTCTCGGGGCGACCACAGTTTCTTCTTCCCTCCGATTTGTCGCTCCTCTTGCGATCATCTGACAACTTAGACGATGGCTTTCCTCTTCCCGACTTCGGAGGATCAAGCTCCCCGGCAGCAATCTTCGACTCCTGGACGTCGATCTGTTGTTTTACCCTTGCTTGCAAGGCCTCCATACTCCACACAGCCTTCGCGGCTACGCTGTGCATCAGGTCGGAACCGTACGGAGCGCTTAAGTTCCGAAGGAAGGTTCGGATGGTCTCACCCTCCGAGATTTCTTCATCAATCTCCGCAGCACTAGCAGTGAACCGTTGGTAGTAGTATGCCAACGATTAATCGGGTCTCTGCACCACCTGGGTCAGGGACCTTACACTCTTCAGGAGACGCCTTCGACCTTGGTACTGCTTGATGAAGCGGTCGTGCATGTCCGCCCAGCACGTAATGCATCCTGGCGGGAGGCTGAAAAACCAGGTCATGGCCCTTTCTCCCAGGGTGATCGGGAACAGCGAGCATATGAGATCGTCGTTTGAAGTCCTACCCATGCAGGCCTGGACATGTCTCTGAACATGGCGAAGTGGGTCCCCCTCACCATCGTACTCCTTGATGGTTGGAATACCTAGCCCGGGCGGGGCAACGGTATCTATCAGCCGCGGAACAAAAGGATGACTGGATCGATCCCTCAGCTCCGATGTCATCTGCTTCTGATCACCCATGCAGATGCTAACGATCTTCACCACCTGATCGGGGGTGATGGGGCCATTCAAGGGAATGGTCCTGTTTTGCACTGGTCCCGGGCCGTCGACCACGAATTTCTCCAAGTGCGCTGGTTCTTTGCCCTTGCTCCTGGGCGGAACCTCCTGAACCTCTTGTTCTTCTGGGACCACCCTTGGGGGGGTGGAGGTAGCTCTTCTCGCGGAGGCAACTCCTCCGCCCTCCTGGCGGTCTCTCTCTTGTCCAGCAAGGCCTCCATGGCAGCCAAGAACATGGGCATAGCATCTGCTACTGCCTTGGCCAACTACGAGTTCGAAGACGACCCTTCTTCCCTTCGCGGGACTCTTTCTCCTCCATGGCCCACCGGGTTCGGGGGAGCCTCATCTTCCTCCCTAGGCGGGATATCCTGCCTGTTCATCTCCGTGTCTCGGGCTGAGACCTCATAACCATCACCCTGCCCCCCTGTCTGGGAAAGAGCAGGGTTCTCACCTTGTTCAGCAACACGTTCTGGTAACTGGGAATTCATAGTTCCTGCGGGACGGGAACTGCCAGCCTGAACTTGCTTCTTCTTGCCACCACCGGCCATTGATCTGGTAGAAACTATCTTGACTTTTCGTACGTTTCCCGCAGACGACGCCAATGTTGGATCACGGGCGAAGCTCCGTTACGTCCTTGACGGAGAGTTTGGACTCCTGGGCTCCGCGTAATCCTGCAAAACGGGATGACCTGGGTGGTGACCCAGAATCCCTCTCCGATGCTTAAATGAGTATGTGATCAATGGGGGTGATAGCAGTAATCTAAGTGCGTATTAGAGAGTATGTGTTTTCTGGGGTAACTTCCTCCTTTATATAGGAGGAGGAGTTGCCCAGCTACCTGTGAACATGCTTGGCCGTTGTACTCATGATTCCGTGTATCTCGCCACGATTCCGTATATCTCGGTTGGGATTCCATATATCTCGCCCCACGCTCCGCGTATCTTACCCGTACTCCGCGTATCTCGGGCACGCCCTGCGTATCTCGGGGGATTTATCTTTATCTCTAACCGTCTCCCACTACTCTATCTAGTAGGCGGGTTTCTCGGTCTTTATTCTCTGATCACAAGTCCCGACTCCTGTCGGAGACTCCAGAGTTGTCTCATTCTAGATCACCATCCAGGACCTTCAGTCTCTACGGGACAGGTCCAGCCTCTGCGGGGCTTTATTATCGGGTCCTTTACTAAGGCATATCGGGGCCTACTCAGAGGCTTCTTGTCGGGAGCATTCAGCTCATACATCGGGACCGCTAAAGTTGGGACCCTTCATACTGGGCCTCTGGGCCTTCCAGGCTTTTCACGAGGCCCACTGGACCTACTCGCCATCCATTGGCTGTTAACGGGGCTAACGATTACATCGGAACCCATCAGGGCACACCTCTCAACGCAAGTATGGAAGCTCAAACTTCAAGGAAATCTGAAGGCTCAAGTATGGAGTACGCTAACATCTTCACTCCCTTAAACACGGAGGTGGAAGAGATATACATCAAGCTTCTGGAAAACAAGCTTCCAAGACCACTTGAGCCGGAGACCGCCTTCTTAGGCAGGGACATTGAAGATTGGTGCCGATATCACCAAACTTGGGGGCACAATACCAATGGCTGTTTGACTTTGAGGATGGAAATCGAAGAGTTCATTGCACATGGAGCTTTGGGAAGCTATGTTGCAAACAACAGTGCCCGTCAGCCGCCAAGACATATTTGAGGGAGATAGACTTTCCACTTCCAATCTATTTTTTTCAATACACCTTTAGGAATATAAGCGCAGATCATGCTTTTGTACTTAGAAATATTTCGGAAGAAGTAGTCAATAGACGCCTTCCTGCAAAACTATTGTAAACACAACAAGTATCTAATGATGGTCAATTTACTTTCGTAGGTACATCTCTACATTATGCATTCTACTATGGATTAACATCAAGAAATAAAACAACATGCAATGCCTTGGAAGAAAACCAAAACCTATTCTAAAATGTGACATGGTGCAATATCCTCCTCGTAAGGACAATACCCATGTTCACATCTATCAAAAGTAACATGTTACGACATCTTTTTCAAAAGGGCAAACCCCATGTTTACTTCTAAAAAATGACATGTTGTGAAATCCTCCGGGCAAATCCTCATGTTCATAGCCATTCCTTGAATAAAAACAGGATGCGGCAAATACATTATGGGACTGATCACCCCACCGTGGCGGAAATCCTCTTAATAGACGACAACCCCACACACTAAAAGTATGTATACTCTCTTAAGGGTTCATACACCATGAAGACTTAGGCCTGAAAAGGGATAGCTTCATGTTATACGCTTTTAAAAGCAAACCTTGTACAAAACTCATTAAAATTTGCAAGTCGAGTCTTGTATAACGTTATCTTGTTCTTTAGCATTTAACGCAAAAACAACAAAATAAGCAAGAAGTATCTTGCAACAACGCCGACTTAGAGTGGAACTAAGAGACAGTATAAACTTAAGTCTTGCTTCGTCAAGACGACACTGCTACATGTCAAGTGCCAGTGCCGAGTGCCAAGTGCCAAGTGCCCGCGCCGAGTACATTACTACTTACAACGCTACAAGTACCTAGTGTACGCATCTAACCAAGAGGGGCTCTCATAACACTCAACAATGCGCGACATACCTATGCAGTTAAAGACGAGTTTCTACGTAGAGACGAAAATTAAGAGTAGAGTCGTGTCGTAGAATCGAGTCGTAGAAACGTAAGTTTTTACCGGAATACCATAAAATTGAAATTATATACATGCATGCATATATGTTCTCACAAATTTTTTAAATCAATAATCACGAATTACTTCGTGATTTCAAATTGTTCCAACTTACTATTTCAACTTCGTTTGATTTCAATACCATAAATAAACAAATGGATTTTTTTGGCTATATAAACAAATGAAATTGAGAAAAAATTGTACGAACTGAGCATCAAAAGGCATAGAAAAAAATATTGATTAAAGCCTTGTGAAAATCTTGAATTGGAAATAAAGTAGAGCAAGAATGGAGTATATCCTAGGGACATGAACGCATGAGCAAAATGGAAATTAGGCACCGAATTATATTTATTCGGCCTAAAGATAATAATATAATTTAATCAACAATTCAAAGCCAACAAACAACTAAAAGGTATACTATAAAGATTTCATAGTTGTGCTGATATTTCGTAGGCCCAATAACTTTTTTTCACAGCAATGTAGAAACGACACAAACGTACAAAAACGACGACTTTGAACGTTTTTACGTTTTTATTTGCGAGTCTATCCGATTTTACTTAAGTAGCGATTCTACTCCGACTTAACTCGTTTTTATTAGTAAAGTCGTGGAAGCGTCCGTTTCTACGAGTTAGAAACGCGATCTTAACTACATAGCGACATACAGTCGCAACTACGGACATCATGTTCATCATCAAAGGATATCTATCCTATCTTCCAAGTCCAAAGCATACGGAAAGCATAGATAACTCAAGGTATGAAATATTACTAACAAGTTATCACATGATTATTATTATTGAAAACATGTCCAAAGGACGAAGTACCATACAAGCAAACGCACAAATAAAGGTTTGGACAAAAGCCTCAAACATATCATCATCTCCAAAAGACTAAGACAGCATGTCCAGGAAATCAACACCAAGTTCAACATCAGCATTATCATATCCAATGGTCAAAGCAATAGAAGCCGCTTCAGCTTCTTTACGCTGTAAATCCGCAACATGGTTAACAGCAAAAGAATACTAAGGACCTAACTTGTCGAACGGAAATCCAGGGGCAAGTGCGTGTACTCTGCCAATATAATCTTTGGCAAACTCATCAATCAAAGGTGCAAAATCCGCTTTAGCAGCAGCAAGGACGGCAGCAGAATGGGCAGGGGTACTAGGATATTCAGCGAGTCCCTTCTCAACACCCATCCTATGTGCCTCATCACGAACAGAAGCAAGCGGGACATCATGAACGCTGTTGTTCTCTACAATTTGCTGCTTGATAGCAGCAATCTCGGCCTCAAGTTGTTCAACATGGACGCGACGAGTAGCAATGCGCGTATCAATATCAGCAACCTTGGAGTTCAAATTCTGCACTTCCTCCTCAGACTGTGCAAGCTCGCGAGAAACTGTATTGCTCTTCTTGATAGCAGCCCTCCTCTCACTCACAAGCTCCAACACAAAGGAAGACATGTTCATCATCCTTGAAATAGCCTAAGTACAAAAAACAAGACGATCATGATCAACAACAGTAACAAAGCATAAGCTTACAGCAGGAAGGCAAGAAAGTTAGAATAAAATCTACCGGTGCAAATTCAGCTAAGCCACTCTCAACATATGCTTGCGCCTCCTCATCAGTAGATGGTTTGACATCATGATCACCAGGAGGAATACATCTTTGAAGCACCCGCACACCAACTTCTGGAGTGCTAAGTTTGGAGTCCTTCGGAAAATGAAGACTACAAGTGGAGAAAAGCGACCAGTTTTCTTCGGAAACATCAATCCCGTCAGACAAGTCAAGAGAAGATACAAGAAGATGCCTCACTTCTAGGTCCTTTACCACGTTCATGTCCGGAGTCTTCAGGAATAGTGGGGGCAGTATTACGAACACGACGCCCAACTGACGGGTTATCACGATCATTAGCTGTCTGCAAAGACAAGCTTTTTCCATAAATACGACCTACATTGCAACATAGTACAAGTTATAAAAGTTATCAACATACCAAATCTTCAGAAGGAAGTATATGAATCCCTGCATCAATCAAATCCTGATCTGAAGCACGTAATAGACAACGATAGCGGCGCTCTTGCTGACATCGGAAAATACTCTTCACCGCCTCCCTATCATCCAAGGAAAGGTCAGAGAAAATAGGAGCAGGATCAGCTTTCTCCACACTCTCAACATCCCAAACAGTCCAGACATCGCATACGAAGAAGTAATGATGTCGCCAATGAGAACCAGAACGATCAGCGGGGCGGCTAGGCGTTGTTCATGATCCCACTCGGCATGTCCAAGACCAAGCTTCTTGAAATCCTTATCTTGCAAGTTTGGCCAACGCATCTTCATACCACATAACCCCGTCGCGTCTGGACACATCAGTTGATAGAAGCATCGGAAAAGGGTGGTGGAATAGTGCCAAGATTGCCTGTGAAACAAAACCCGAAAGTAGCTCCATACATGGAAGCCAGCGGGAGATAGACTTAAGGGTGATATCCGGTAATAACGACAAAGGTCCACCAAGTCAGGACAATAAGGAAAACGCAGGCCTTCCTTAATCTGTGAGGTTTAAACTGCGGACAAGTCAATAGGAGGAATAGTAACTTGCCCCTTTTCGGAGTCGGGCAACACGTCATAAGGAAGAACACCTTCCAGAGCAGGATCAAGTCCACAGCAAGTCGCATACAACTCAAACATATCTTCATCAATATAGTTGAAGAAGTAACTCACATTCCTCGTTGTATCCTTAAGAGACTCAACTGTGTTGACACCCGGCTCGTCACCAACATCTGAACATAATGTCACTCGCGAAACGGGGATAGAAGACTTACTCATAGTAACCGTGGCAAGAAGACTAACTCTGAAAAGGAGACTGCGTAACCTGGAATCCTGAAAATTGTAAATAACAATTCAATCAGTGTACAAGCGCCATGTACGTACATACATGTCGACAAGGATGCATGTCGACAAGTGGAGAATATTTTCTAAGTATTTCCATGTACGTACATTCATGTCGACAAGGATGCATGTCGACAAGTGAAGAATATTTTCTTAAGTATTTCCATGTACCTACATACATGTCGACAATGATGCATGTCGACAAGTGAAGAATATTTTCTAAGTATTTCCATGTACGTACATACATGTCGACAAGTGAGGAATATTTTCTAAGTATTTCCATGTATGTACATACATGTCGACAAGGATACATGTCAACATGGGGAGAATATTTTCTAAGTGTTTCCATAAAGTGGCCAATGATCAACATACAATGCTCGAAGCACATTGCCTAGCCTACCATTTCCCATGTACAACAATCAACGATCATGTCCGAGCAACTACCGATCATCAAATTGAGCATACTAAAACAACGACTAGGGCATGGAACAACATGTCACTAACTGTGTTGACACCCGGCTCGTCACCAACATCTGAACATAATGTCACTCGCGGAACGGGGATAGAAGACTTACTCATAGTAACCGTGGCAAGAAGACTAACTCTGAAAAGGAGACTGCGTAACCTGGAATCCTGAAAATTGTATATAACAATTCAATCAGTGTACAAGCGCTATGTACGTACATACATGTCAACAAGGATGCATGTCGACAAGTGAAGAATATTTTATTTCCATGTACGTACATACATGTCGATGATGGGTTCCGCTGTAGCCTTGAAGCCCTTTAACGACGAGTAAACGGTGAATAGGCCCACTGGGCCCTAAAAGAGGTCAAGAAGACCAATGCGAAGGGTCCCGATGAGAGGAGTCCCGATGGTGAAGGGTCCCGACAAGGTCGGTCCCGATATGCGAGCTGGACGCTCCCGATGAGATGCCTTTAAGTAGGCCCCGATGTTGAATCCCTGAGAATGTTGGCCCTGTCACGATGACGAGGGGCCCCGAGCGGTTACCAAATGAGATAACTCTGGAGTCCCCGATACTGGTAGGGACTTGCTATCAGAGATTGAGGCCGAGATACGCGGAACGTGGCCGAGATAGGCGGGATCGTGGCTGAGATAGGCGGGATCGTGGCCGAGATAGGCGAGATCGTGGCCGAGATAAGCGGGATCGTGGGCTAACTGCCCCGGCGGTTCATCAGGTAACTGGGGTAACTCCTCTCCTATAAAAAGGCAGAGGTTACCTCAGATCAGATACGATTTTTGGGAGATACTGATACTCTTGCTTGCCAGTTTCATTGAGATAATCGAGATACTCATTTAAGCATCGGAGAGGGATTCTGGGTCACCGCCCGGTCTATTCCCCTCTTGCAGGATTACGTGGAGCGAAGGAGTTCGGATCGCCGTCAAGACCGTACCGGAGTTCCAACCGTTATCCAACATTGGCGCCGTCTGTGGGAATCGTAACGAAAAGCCGAAAATGACTTCTACTTGTTCAAGGGCAGCTGGCAAGCAGAAGAAACAAGGACGATCTGGTGGTTCCCGTCACCCTGCTGGAACTTTGAATTCAGGGCTGCCGGAGCATGCTGTGGACCAAAATCCCCTTGCTGAGGTTTCCCGAACAGGGGGGCACAATGAAGTTCCTGAAGATACTGCTCAACACTAAGAGAATAGGGAGGAGAATGCCCCTCCAAACGCGAACCTTGCGAAGGCTGTGGCGGATGCCATGCCAATGTTCTTGGAGGCCATGGAGGCTCTCCTAGAGCGGAGAGAGGCTGCCAAGAGGCAGGAGGAGGTGCCTCCACCGAGGGAGGTTCAGAATACACAGGAGGCCCAACCCAGAAACCAGGACAAGGGCAAGGAGCCGCTCAGTCGGAGCGATTTGTGATCGATGGGCCTGGACCAGTGCAGCATAGGACCATTCCCCTTAATGGTCCCATCACCCCCGACCAGGTGGTGAAGATCGTGAAAATTTGCATGGGGGACCAGAAGCAGATGATGTCGGAACTAAGGGATCGATCCACCCATCCCTTTGTTCCCCGATTGATAGACACCCTCGCCCCTCCAGGGCTGGGTATCCCCACGATTAAGGAGTATGATGGCGAGGGAGATCCAGTTTGTCATGTCCAGAAGCACCTCATGGCTTGTCTGGGCAGAGCCCCGAATGACGATATTGTGTGTGTGTTATTTCCAAGTACACTGGTTGAGAGAGCCCTAACATGGTTCTTCAGCCTGCCCCCAGGATGCATCTCCAGCTGGGCTGACATGCTCGACCGTTTTATTCAGCAGTACCAGGGTCGTCGACGCCTCTTGAAGAGCGTGAGATCCCTGGCCCAGGTGGTGCAGAGGCCCGATGAATCGTTGGCACATTATTACCAGCGGTACACTGCTAGTGTGGCGGAGATCGATGAGGAGATATCGGAGGGAGAGACTATTCGCACCTTCCTTCGGAACCTGACAGCCCCCTATGGTTCCGACCTGATGCACAGCGTGGCTGAAAAGGCTGTGTGGAACATGGAAGCGTTGCATAAGAGGGTAAAGCAGCAAATCGATGTGCAGGAGTCGAAGATAGCTGCTGAAGCTTGACCCTCCGAAGTCAAATAAAGGGAAGCAGTCGTTCAAACCATTGGATGACCACAAGCGGAAGGATAAATCCGAGGGCAGTCGGAGTCGGGGTCGTTCTGATCGAAGGGAGGACAGACGACCCCCGAGGAAGGACAAGCGGGAGGACTATCACATTCCTCTCAACAGTTCCATGGCTGAGGTGTTAATGGTGATGGATCGACAGGGTATCTCAAGGTACCCCCCGAAGAAGGAAGGAGAATTTTTAGGATCCCGCACCGATCGTTACTGTCGGTTCCACCGCGCCAGCGGTCACGACACTAACCATTGTCGGGAGTTGAAGAAGGAAATCGAAAAGCTGATCCAGAAGGGGAAGCTTAAGGAGTTTGTGGCTGAGAGGCGGTGTCGATCCCGCTCCCGATCTCGATCGCGGTCCCGTTCCCGATCCCGCGATCGGTCCCCAAAGAAGAAGAAGTCGGAGCCAGAGTCTTCTGGTGCACGTAAGAAGAAGCGGGGCACCATTAATGTGATTCACGGAGGATTTGCCGCAGGAGGTGACACCACAGCTTCTCGGGAGGTCTATGCCTCTAGAATTTCCGCTGCTGTGGTGCTGGGTAAGAGGTCCTGATCGTGGACCGCGAAGGAAGAGATGGTGATTTCCTTTTCAGCGGAGGACCTGATAGGTGTGGAGACTCCGCACGATGATGCTTTAGTCGTGACCCTGGACGTAGATGGGTACGAGATAAAGCGAATTTTGATCGACGGAGGGAGTTCCTCTGATATTCTATTTATGGACGCGCTGGAGGCCATGGGGAAAACGAAGATGGATTTGAAGCAGGTGAACTTACCGATGGTTGGGTTCTCTTGTATTACCTCCTATCCGCTGGGAATGATCACCTTACCAGTGGAGTTCGGTAGCGGGTGGAAAGCGGAGAGGAGAAATGTGGACTTCGTGGTGGTTGAGTTCGCGGGAACTTACAATGCGATTATCGAGAGAACTACCATAAACCCACTGATGGCGGTTGCCTCGACTGTTCACCAAAAGATGAAGTTCCCGACTGTTCATGGAGTCGGGGAGGTCAAGGGCGACCAGGTAGCTTCTAGGAAGTGCTATGTTAATGCCACCCGACGGAGAAGACGGGAGGCTATGACTATCCTCCAAACCGATGCTGATCCCAGAGAGGAGTTTGGGCGTCCCGCCCCTATGGAGGATTTGAAGGAGGTCGAGATTGACGGACCTCAGAGGAAGGTGAAAATCGGGTCCGCCCTGTCTGACGAGAAGGCCCGAGAATTGATTGAGCTGCTGAAGGAGTTTAAGGAGCTGTTTGCCTGGTCCCCGAGTGACATGCCAGGAATCAGCCCCGATGTGATTGAGCATGAGTTGAAGATTGTTCCCGCGATCAAGCCTATCGCGCAGAAAACACGTCCGATGGGCGCAGACAAGAGGATCGCGATCCAGCAGGAGGTGGGCAGGTTTATCGACGCTGGATTTATCAAGGAGCTCCGATTCCAGACCTGGGTCGCCAACCCGGTCCTGGTGAAGAAGAGCAATGGGAAATGGCGGATGTGTGTTGATTTCCGCGACTTGAATAAGGCTTGCCCGAAGGACTGTTACCCGCTTCCGAGAATCGACCAGTTGGTGGATGCTACGTCGGGACATGAATTGCTGAGCTTCATGGATGCTTACTCGGGCTATAATCATATCAAGATGGCTAAGGCGGATGCCCCCCACACCGCTTTTTATGTTGATAGTGACATCTATCACTACGATGTCATGCCCTTTGGATTGATCAATGCCGGGGCAACTTATCAATGGATGGTGAACAAGCTGTTCGGGGACATGTTGGGGAAAACCATGGAGGCTTACGTGGACGATATGCTGGTAAAGTCCCGACAGGCTGAGGATCATGTTCACAACTTAGCCACAGCGTTTGAGCGGATGAGGCTTCATCAAGTTCGCTTGAACCCGACCAAATGTGCTTTCGGAGTTCACTCAGGAAAGTTCTTGGGCTTTATGGTAAGCCAAAGGGGGATTGAGGTGAACCCTGAGAAGCTGAGGGCAATCGAGGAGATGCAGTCTCCGATAAATCATCGGGAGGTGCAAGTGCTGAATGGCTGACTAGCTGCAATGAATCGCTTCCTGTCCAAGGCAAGTGACCGATCTATGCCGTTTTTCCAAGTTCTTAGGGCCAATAGAAGTTTGAGTGGACTGCCAAGTGTGAAGAGGCATTCCAGGCACTCTCGCGCCGTTGCAAAACCGATTCCAAGCGAGCCGCTCTATCTATATTTGGCTGTTTCTGAGTTTGCTATTAGCTCTGTCTCAGTGAAGATAGTCGAGGGTAATCAAGTCCCCGTTTATTATGTAAGCAAGGCGTTTTCCAAATCTGAAATGAATTATCCCGCCGTTGAGAAGTATCATTTTGCGTTGATCATTACTGCTCGAAAGCTGAGGCCTTATTTCCATGCGCATGAAATTACTGTGTTGACAATTCAGCCTTTGAAGCATTTTTTGAACCGACCTGATGCGTCTAGGAGATTAGTGAAGTGGGCAGTCGAGCTTAGTGAGTTCCGCATTCACTTTGCTCCAAGAACAGCTATTAAGGGCCAGGCGTTGGCGGATTTCATAGCGAGTCTACAGCCCCCGATCTAGAAGATGCGGGCCCTGTAGAGGGGGCAACCATGAATCCCGATAGTAGAGCAACCAGAAATGGCAGAGCAATCAGAACAGCCAAATGAGGATAATACTTGGGAAATGTACACTGACGGCTCTTCGAGTTCAGACAGATCAGGAGCAGGGTTTGTATTGGTACCACCAGGTGGGGGTGAGCCCCTCCGATATGCTTTGGCCTTAACGTTTAGGGCCACCAACAACGAAACTGAGTATGAGGTATGGGTGTTGGTCACTTAAGGGTGAAATGTGACGCTGGCCTGATCGTGAATCAAGTCCAAGGACGATATGAGGCGAAGAGCCCGATGATGAGAAAGTACCTTCGCGAGGTGCAAGTCTTGAAGGAGAGTTTCAAAAGTTTTGACATCGAAGCAATCCCGAGGGAGGAAAACGCGGAAGCGGATGCCTTGAGCAAATTTGTCTTGGGGGCACCCCTCGAGGAAAATCTAAAGGTGCACTTCTTGGAGAAGGTGATTTTGTCGACCACCGATCCATCGGAGGTATGTGCCATTGAAGCAGGATCGGAGGAGGAGCCCACTTGGATGACCCCGATAGTCGCGTATCTGACTATGGGGGCAGTCCCCGACGATGGAATACTAGCTGACAGGATACGTCGGATCGCAGTTAATTACGTGGTGGTGGACAGTCAGCTGTACAAGAAGGGGTGGTTCTCAACTCCTTACTTGAAATGTGTGGCTGAGCCTGATGCAAATCGGATCCTGAGGGAGGTGCATGAAGGGGTCGCGGCTTGTCACGAAGGGGCCCGATCCATTGTGAGGAAAGTGCTGAATCTGGGCTATTATTGGCCTTCGATGAGCAAGGAGGCAACGTTGTTAGTCCGATCTTGTGACGCGTGCCAGAGGTATGCCCCAAATATCGTGGCTCCGGCTGCTAATCTGATGTCCATCAAGAGTGCTTGGCCCTTCCCGCAGTGGGGTATCGATTTGGTGGGACCCCTCCCGCAGGCACAAGGTCAGTGTAAATATTTGCTTGTGGCCATTGATTATTTTTCGAAATGGATAGAAGCTAGGGCATTAGCCAAGACAACGGGGAACCAAATCGTCAAGTTTCTCCTGACCCATATTATATCCAGATACGGGATTCCTAAGGTGTTGATCAGCGATAATGGTCCTCCTTTTAACGGGGCTCAAGTGAAGGAGTATCTGGAGGAACTAAATATCGAGCATCGGACAGCCTCTGTCCATCATGCTCAGACTAATGGCCAGGTGGAGTCATCCAATAAAATCGTGATGGATGGCCTGAAGAAAAGGGTATATGCCTTGAAAGGCAAATGGCTGAACGAGCTGGAAAATGTGCTTTGGGCTGTTAGAACGACACCCAAACGATCAACTGGGGAGACTCCGTTTGGCCTTGTTTATGGCACGGAGGCCGTTGCTCCCGTGGAAATAGCTGTGGCGTCCCATCGGATGAGGTATTACGAGCCTTTGACGAATGATGAAATGAGACATCTGGAACTGGACTTGCTCGAGGAAAAGAGGCGGGATGCTGATGAAGTCCAGGCTCGAATGCGTTTGGCGACGGCCAGATATTATAATCGGCAAGTTAAGTCCCGGCACTTCTTCGTCGGAGAGCTGGTTTGGCGTCGGAACGAATTCACCCTTTTGGATCGGATCAACAAGATGTCACCAAAATGGGAAGGACCTTATAAGGTCATGGGGATGCCAGCTCCAAATGCGTATAAGTTGGAAGACCTCGATGGCAGAGTATTGAAGCATTCTTTCAGTGGCGAACACTTGAAGAAATGTCATGTTTGATGAAAAGTCGCCTTAAGTGGTGCCCGATGTAAAGTCCCCTTAGGTGGTGCCCGATGTAAAGTCGCCTTAACTGGTGCAAGTTATCTATCGTTTTGATTCGATGTAAGCAGATTTTGAGCCATCAATGAATAAAAGAGGTTGTTTCCGTTCAAATTGTTCTTAGATTTATTCTAAGTGTTGTTAAGTCGCCTTAAGTGGTGCAAGTTGTTAAGTCGCCTTAAGTGGTGCAAATGGTTAAGTCGTCTTAGATGATGCATGGTTCTTAGATTTATTCTAAGTATGGCTAAGTCGCCTTAAGTGGTGCAAATGGTTAAGTCGTCTTAGGTGATGCGGATTGAATTGCCTTAGTTGGTACGACTAAATCGCCTTAAGTGGTGTGGGCTAAATTGTCTTAAGTGATGTGTTGAAATGTTTTAAGTGGCGCAATCACCGTAAACGGTGTAAGGATAATCAGAACCAAAAAAGATGTGATATTATAAAGGTCTGCGAGGATTCACGATAAAGAAAGGAAAATTACAAGGACTATAAAGATAAAGCATTTAAGCTTGGTCCTTGTCGGCATCAGCGGGAGCAGGATCCACGAGATCTGTGGTAGAAGGCTCCACAGGTTCAGCTGCTGGAGGGTCGATTATCGGGGGGTCAACTGTCGGAGGATCGGCACTTGGAAGCTCCGCCATGTCTTCAACACCCGCGGGAGTGTTCCCCTCATCACTCTCCTCCGAGAGTGCGAAGTACCTCTTCCCAAAGGGAGCGAGAGTCGCAGACTTGTCAAAGTTGATGGCGTCGCCATACTCCAGATGGAGCTCCTCGACCGCATTGAAGAGGGCGTTCTCCACCTCCACGGTGCAGAACTTCACCGCGTCAGCTTGGAAGTCCTCGGAGCCCCGATAATCTTCCCAGCCCTTGGTCTCAGCCGCGACCAGCCTGGCAGGAACCTCAGCAATCTCCTGCTCCAGAGCCATCTTCTCAAGGACGAGTTTGTCCCGAGCCTCTGCATCCTTTTGTCGCTCCTGCTGCTCCCGCTTCAGCAGCCCCTCGAATTCATGAACCTGCTTTTGGAGGTCCCGAGTCTTTCGATCGAGGAGGGCCTGTTCCTTGGCCAGTTTTCCCCTCGAAGACTCGTAGGCCGCGAGATCCTCCTCAAGCTTGGCTATGACCGCGGGAGCCCCCTTTGCCCGCTCCTGCTCCAGAGCTTCCTCGAGGGCAAAGATATACCCGAAGGAGCGGTTTATGTCCGCCAGCTCCTGCGAAGGAAAGAAGAGAAGGTTAGCATATGAATATTTTTGATTTATTGATGAAGGGGTGAAAATAGGAACCTCACCTCTTTCCGGCGGATAGCCATTCCGTGAACATCCGCGCGGATGTCCTCCCGATCCAGGGAGATCGGAACCTTCAGAGATGGCAGAACCGAGCCTGCCAGCAAATGAAGACCCAGCTCCGGGTATGTATCACCTTGTCGGAGCTGTACCCCTTGCAGCGTCTGGATCGGGGCCCAAGGAGCCGCCTTCTGGTCGGGGTCATAGACCTTGTAGAAGCTCCCGTCAAAAGGGAGAGGAGGAGGACCGGCTGGAGTCGCGGAGTCGCGCATCTCCGAGTCACCCTGGGACCCGGAGGGAGTGAAGCTGTGGATGGGCGAATGCTGCTGCGGAGGAGGTGAGGGGGGCAGCCCCCGGAGGTTGGTTTCAGCGGGGACTGCCTCGTCCCCCGACGACGACGAATCAAGGCAATGCCCTCGTCCGTCTCCTCGGAGGTGTCCAGATCTTCCACCCGACGAAACTGATTGCCCGTCGGGGTTTCTCCAGCCCCGATCCCGTCGGGGCAGGAAGCTGAAGGAGGTCTTCTCCACCTCGAGCACCGGAAAGTGGTGCCCCTGCTGAAGCTCCAGCACCCGACGGAGCTCCCGAGTGACCTGCACCTAGAGGACGAGATGCTTCAGAAAGATAGTCAGGAAGTTGGTCAGGGTCCTTACACCAAATGATGCGCCGAGAAACATATTGGTCTTTCCCGTGGAAGTTGTAGTAGCCCGCTTTGAGGATGCGGGGAGTTTCCCCTCGGAGGATGCGTTTAATCTCCTTGACTCGGGCCTCCTTGGTGGATGGGATCAACTCCTTAGGAACTTGCTTCCTGTATTGTTTAATAGCTAGGCGGAGCTGTTTACCTTCTTCAGCATTTTGGACATTGAAGAGTCTGTCCACCTCCTCCACGCGGCTCCGCTTAGTCCTCTCCGCGGAGGGATATCCCGACGGAGCAGCAGCCTTCTTTGCCGACTTCCTCTTCCGCGCGGGGCGTTGGACAGCGTCGGTCTCCCCCTGCTTAAGGATGAGATTGGTCAGCAGTGATACCTTCTTAGCTGCAAACAATGGAAAACAGAGACATGGTCAGAAATATTACCCAAGGAACCATATTGGAAGGGCCATCGAAGAGTTGACCCCCGGAGATTATGTCGAGGAGACGGATCCCGGCATTCACCAGGTCCCGCTCCGTGAGAGAGTTAGCATCGAGGGGAGTGTAGGACTCCCCCCAACGGTAAAGCTGGATGCAGTGGAGGATCTGAAAATCTTCATCAGAGTAAGTGTGATAAGCGGGAGGAGAGTCCGCTTCCACCTCCCGTCGGGGCCAGGGGATGGAACTGTTCTTGATGAAGAAGTAGCTCCTCTTCCACCCGCTATTATCAGACCCCGTGTCGATTAGGAGTCCCCGACCCTTGACAACCTTCCAGGTGTCGCTGGTCCAACTGCACAGAGCAAGCTGCGCCTTATTCCACTTGGGCATCCGAGGATAGAAGGCACAAACCCCAGCCTCGTTGCACTTAATCCCGTAGAAAGTTCTGAAGAGCTGGAGGCTGTAGACCCATTTCTGGCGGAAGCAGAGGACCTGGAAAGCATTCCACACGCAGATGGCGTGTGGGGAGAAGGTAGTTGGATGCGTCTTGTAGTGGGCGCACATCTCAACCAAATTCCCGCAGAAGGGGAATCAGATCCCTACCGATATTTGTCCAGTAGAGACAAATATCTCCCCTTTCTCGGGACGGGTAACCACAGGGTCACCCGAGGCACGGTGGCGAGAAGAAGGAAGACGAGGCTCCCAGGTTTGGGTAATGCACCCTTCTAGGAGAGCTGCGTCGTAGGCAGTCACCGAGATTTCGTTGGGAGCATAATCGAAGTTGAAGGGTTTTCGCCCCTCAGAACTAGATCCGTTATCTGAAAAGTAGCCACGGCAAGAAAAGGCGCAGTGGGTTTTCGGAAAAATGCAAGCAAACTAATCAAAGATAAGGGAAAGGCTACATAATATTGGAGAAGGAATTCTTACCATACATGGTGGATTGAAGTGAGAGGAAGATCTTGACGGTGGCCGGAGGGGAGATCGGAAAATAGAAAGCTGGAGAAGAACCTGTGCTTTTGAGGTTGCAGAGCTTTTGAAATCGCAGAAACCGTAAAAGAAGAACAGTGCCCAGGATTAGGGTTTTATAGGAGAAGGGATAAGTGAAACGACGTTCTAATCTGGGTCGTCGAAGTTGAAACGTTTTGATCCGAGCCGTTGAAATAAAAGGAGCAGAATGGAGAGAGACACTAATGATGAAACGGCCTGAAAAGCACTTTTTCAGAAAAATCAGGCACGGGTGCCAGAACCGTCGCTTCGTCACCCCGCTGCATTTAATGGCCAAGTAACCGAGGAATCTTCTCGGATTTGGTGACTATCCTCGAGGCACCGAGGAACCGTGGACGAGAAGATTCGTGTCGAGAAATTTTGTCAAGGGAAAAGCCTCTGATACCGATATCGGGAGGTCGGGAGTTGAAAGACACGACGAACTGTAAATCCCTCATGTCTTGGGGGCAAATGATGGGTTTCGCTGTAGCCGTGAAGCCCTTTAACGGCGAGTAAACGGTGAATAGGCCCACTGGGCCCTAAAAGAGGTCAAGAAGACCAATGCGAAGGGTCCCGATGAGAGGAGTCCCGATGGTGAAGGGTCCCGACAAGGTCAGTCCCGATATGCGAGCTGGACGCTCCCGATGAGATGCCTTTAAGTAGGCCCCGATGTTGAATCCCTGAGAATGTTGGCCCTGTCACGGTGACGAGGGGCCCCGAGCGGTGACCAAATGAGATAACTCTGGAGTCCCCGATACTGGTCGGGACTTGCTATCAGAGGTTGAGGCCGAGATACGCGGAACGTGGCCGAGATAGGCGGGATCGTGGCCAAGTAGGCGAGATCGTGGCCGAGATAAGCGGGATCGTGGGCTAACTGCCCCGGCGGTTCATCAGGTAACTGGGGTAACTCCTCTCCTATAAAAAGGCAGAGGTTACCTCAGATCAGATACGTTTTTTGGGAGATACTGATACTCTTGCTTGCCAGTTTCATTGAGATAATCGAGATACTCATTTAAGCATCGGAGAGGGATTCTGGGTCACCGCCCGGTCTATTCCCCTCTTGCAGGATTACGTGGAGCGAAGGAGTTCGGATCGCCGTCAAGACCGTACCGGAGTTCCAACCGTGATCCAACAGTCGACAAGGATGCATGTCGACAAGTGAAGAATATTTTCTAAGTATTTCCATGTACGTACATACATGTCGACAAGGATGCATGTCGACAAGTGAAGAATATTTTCTAAGTATTTCCATGTACGTACATACATGTCGACAAGGATGCATGTCGACAAGTGAAGAATATTTTCTAAGTATTTCCATGTACGTACATACGTGTCGACAAGGATGCATGTGGACAAGTGAAGAATATTTTCTAAGTATTTCCATGTACGTACATACATGTCGAAAATGATGCATGTCGACAAGTGAAGAATATTTTCTAAGTATTTCCATGTACGTACATACATGTCGAAAAGGATACATGTCGACAAGTGAGGAATATTTTCTAAGTATTTCCATGTATGTACATACATGTCGACAAGGATACATGTCAACATGGGGACAATATTTTCTAAGTGTTTCCATAAAGTGGCCAATGATCAACATACAATGCTCGAAGCACATTGCCTAGCCTACCATTTCCCATGTACAACAATCAACGATCATGTCCGAGCAACTACCGATCATCAAATTGAGCATACTAAAACAACGGCTAGGGCATGGAACAACATGTAGGCAATGAACACTATGCATAAGGGAAGTGTAATGATTCATCTGCACTCTTCTAAAATTTTCAGCACTTAGAAAAATTTTGGCCGATTTGATGCTAAGAATTCTAATGCATTTTATCAAACACCTTGTGTGCATGTTAAGGTAAGCTAGGTACATGATGATCAAACGAAGTCACGAAAGGTCCAGCCATGTACGAAATTGGACTCACCGACACGAAGCAAGTTCGAATTACTACTCGTCGTCACCCGAAAACCCACGTGTCGCCCCGATGATCCACGCGCCACCGCTGCAACCTCACGCGCCGTCCCTCATTCCTCACGCGCCGCCTTGGTCTCCTCCTTGCCCGGATTAGATCTTGATCGATGTCAAATATGATGTGACCACTCCAAATTCACACCTCCATGAGTTCCCTCCTCAACAAGCAAGGAGAGATTCTTGGAAAATTATCAAGGGAAGAATGTAAGCTAATGACTATTCTCTCTCCTAATTCTCATTAATAGTGTCTACACCATGTGCTATGGACTAAACTAATATCTATTTTCACACAAGTCCTTAGTATCATGTATAGGCATACTTACATCTCTTCTATGCTTGTTTTACATACATGCTCCCTAATGTTGCATGACGCGCTTCGTAGATCATTACGCATGTTATTATTTTTATATGTACATGATGTTAACTCATGGTTGTTATGTGATTATTTTTATAATCTAATATGAATTGAATATTTGCAACATTTTCCATGGTTACATCGTACTACATGCTTGCATCATTTTCTATGCTTACATCATGCTTTATGTTGACAAGCATGCTTTCCAATTTCACATTGCTCTAAGTATTTTGCTTATTGCATGATTACGTCCTCCATTTACTATGTCGTCATCTACATGTCGACAACGTGTTATATGCTTACATCATGTACCATGATATTATCACGTTGTATAATTCTTTATTATTACAAGTATTTCACTCATTACATGATATTGTGAATATGATTGCATGTTGTTATACGCATATTGTCCGCTACGCTAACCCTATAAACATATTACGTACATACGGCGGAAAATTGAAGTTGATCAAATTTATGATCCCAACACTCGAATTGACAAACAGGTCATCCCTGAGGTTAGTACCGAACCTAAATTGGACGAATATCTTATCTTAAAAAGAGTCAAGCATGGGTTTTGAACCGCTACTTTACTCGGGCGCAAGTGTTAGATATCTGTCCAATTCGGGTTCGTATTTACATTTCGGGCCTCACAAAATACTCCAAAACCCGCAGACACCCAAGTCTAAAATGGTCCGGTAAACGCGCAGTACCCGGACCGGGGGACTTCCGGATTGCTAGACAATCCGGGTAGGTCCGGATTACCGACATACTCCGCACGCTTATCCCGATTATTTTGCCAACTACGAGAAGTCAGTGCGCGCATAGTCCACGTTGATGACGGTATACGTTTTCCTTTATACCGGCATCAAACCGTTCAAAACCATGCACGATCCTTTGGTTCCCTATAAATAGGGACCTAGGTCTCACATTTAAAAGGACTCCCTCATTCTGGCATTTCGTGCTCTGACTTCTCTCTAAAAAGACTTTCTCTCTCTAAAGATTATAACTTGAGCGTCGGAGAGGGCCCAACCAGCATTCCCCCCCCCCCCCCCTCTTCCACGTTGGTTACTGCCCCTTGTGCAGGATCTGGAGTTCGAGAGATCAAACTCGGGAAGTTGTAGACCGGTTCGAGGATCGTGTCTCAAGGTTCGCGGCATACAGACAGATACCCGTTCCCGTGCACACATCCAGAGCCCATTCGTGGGAGAGAAGCCCGAAGTTACCCAAGTGGAAGCAGACATAACAATTAGTAAAACACTGTTAGATTACGGGGAGTAATCACTACGGATACTTAAACAAGGTACATGCTAGTAATTACAATTTCGCAGTGGAAGATTCACACATACCTTTAGAATGATCCGTAGATCCAAGATCTTCTCTGGAGAGAGTTCATGATCCTCCGGTCAGGACCCGTAGAGGTTCTTGTTAGAGAATCCCTACGTGGCGCAAGCTCCAAAGCAAAGCCTCTGATCGATTCTTGGCACGAGGACAGATCTCTGGAGAGTTTGCTCAAAGGAAATTTGGCACACCCTTGGTGAGGGATATGGTTCGGCCGAAAATAGGGTTTATGGGGGAGGGTTTTTCTCTCTAAAACACTCTTATGAGGGAATTGTGATTAACCCTAAAAAATCCCTTAACACCTCTTATTTATAGGAGGAGTAAAGTGGACAAAAGTCCACTTTATCCCACCTAGGATTTTGGCCGGCCTATGTAATTGGGGAGGCCCAATTTTGGGCCTCCCATGTCAATTGGGATTTGGGTCTAGCCCAATTATCATAATGTGACATTTACCCAAGTTCATTAGGGAAACTATACATATTATGGGCTACCAATTACAGCGCCCATTACCATATGCTTACAGCTCCCACTCGCCGGAATGGGAGGGTGCCTATTAATGAATTGTCGTCAAAATCCACATCAACATTTCTCTCCTTTGATCTGCTCCTTTCTTCCGAATAGTTCATACGAGGTTTTCCGTGCGACCGGCGGATACGACGGGCATCATGCTACTCATCTTTTAGGAGTATTGTAGCGCCTGCGGAACGTTGATTCCCTTTTCTCCAATCAACCTGTCATGAACAAAATTTATATTGTACCGCGTTGTATCCTAGGTCAACTGATAATCCTCCATTTGCCTAGTTTCCACATATGAACACTTCTTCAAGGCATCCGTACAAGTATTCACAACCTTCAACTAATATCCGGTTGGTGGCCACCTAGTGAATACAAGAGTCTGCGAATTACAGGTGAACTTGACCATCCTCATTGCTCATATCCTTAGTCAGACCCAACCGGTTTCCAAAGACATGGTCACTGGGCCTTTTTGTTCAGTACTACGTGATGGATATACGCCCAATTTGAACCCGTTGACTTCTGAATCGTTTTATTTTGATCACCCCGTCAATGATTGTAAATCGAAACTTCGACCCAAACACCCCGCGAAAACGCCAACGGTCCGGACGAGGCCGAAATACTCGTCCGGACCGAGAAAGACTCACCTAGGTGAGGTCGGGTGGCCACACCCGACCTCCCCTAGGGGAGATCGGGTGGGCCAACCCTATCTCCCCTAGGGAGGAGTTGGGTGGCCACACCCAACCCCTACCCTTGGGGGTCGGATTTTCTCCCCCCCAAGGGCCCCGGCACCGCTTTCCGACTCCGATACTCAGTTTATTTCCGCCAACCTCTCCGTGCTTTAAGGTTTTAATTACGAGATTAAGGGCTAATTAATTGTGTTTAAAGGTTAACGATGTCATTAAGCCACCTTAATGACACCGTTGCCTATAAATACGACCTTTCCACCATTCATTTGATCATCTTGGCTAAGCATACAATTTAGCTCTGACATCTCTCTAAGAAACGTATTGACTTAAGCATCGAAGAGGGTACATCAAGCACCACCCCCCCCCCTCCGTGCTTGATATTGCCCCTCTTGCAGGGCACGTGGAGAAGAGAAGGCGAAGGACAGAAGGACACGGATCAGGATGACAGGACTTAGAAGCATCGAACCCATAGTTTCTCCAGTGAGGAATAAGGCTTAGGTCGACCGCCCGTTGACCTGAAACTTAGAACCTAACACTTGGCGCCGTCCGTGGGCTTCGAACAGAAAGCCTGGCAATAACGAGAGCGATGACGAACAACTTAGCATCTAAACATCACCGCCCACCTGGGGGCAATAGGCGAGGGAGACAGCCTATACCTCCAGCAAGGCAGCCTAACCCAGAGAAACAGCCTGTACACCCAGAGCCTCAAGTAACCCCACAGGCACCCCAGCCTAATAACCAGGAAGGAGGACCCTCACGCCCAGCTGGGGCCGAGTCTTCCACAGCCTCAACTCCATTGGCAAGGAGGCCACAAAGAGAGGGGGAGCAACAGGGAGTGCCATCCCAATACACGGCACCTCCCCAGGGATACTACTATGAGGCGCAACCTCAAGGATATCCATATGGGATGCCGGCTCAAAGGAACGACAATCGCGCCCACACAACCAACACAAGGCCAACATACACACAAGGAGCACAAACAGTGACTCCGGGGTTGATGAGCGCATTGGATGAGCTGCTAGCCTATAGAGAGACTCTGAGGAACAGGCAGGGAAGGCAACACCAGCATGAAGAAGAAGAAGTTCATGAACAAGAACAAGTCCCAGAAGAAGAACACCACTCGCACCCTCGAGCAGGGCAGCAAGAAGAACAAAGGAGAGATAACCAAAGGCCACCCCCAGAGGGAAGGCAGCAGTTTGTGCCTCCAAGGCAGCAACAGACACAGCATGACGCCAAGGCTTACACCCCGCTGGGGGCAGACAGACAGGCAAGACCTCCAAGGAGGCAGGAATTCCACCAAGTACCCCAGCAGGGATATCAAGGATACGCCTACAGTCCGTGCCAGCACGGACAAGGAACCCAAGCAAGCCCAATGTACAACTATGGAGGATATCAGAGAGACTATACTCCATCGCCGGTGATGATTACCCCAGAGGAGATAGAAGCCATGATAGTGAGAAAGATGAGCGAGTCAAAGAGAAATGGACTGCATTGCCTGAGTGACAACACGAACCACCCCTTCACGAGGGAGTTGGAAATGAGCAAAGTGCCAGACTCCTTGCATACTATACAGATAGCAAAGTACAATGGCAAGGGAGACCCTTTGGAGCACATTCAACAGCATGAAGCCTCTCTATTCGGGAGAACTACTGACGACCGATACAAGGCACTCCTATTTCCAAACACCCTATCAGGGGTGGCGTCACATTGGTTCTTTAGCCTACCTACCGAGAGTATCCACTCATGGGCGCAGCTAAAGGCGAAATTTCTTCAGAGATATCTAGGAGAAAGGAAGCTACTTAAAGGAACAGGCTCCCTAGATGATGTGAAGCAAGAAAATGATGAATCCCTGGCTGACTACTACACCAGGTTCAACCAGAATATAGCAGACATACAGGGCGATATCACCGAGGGTGAAATAATAAGAGCCTTTATAAGAAACCTAGGCCGCTTCGGGTCCACACTGGCAGAGAAGATGGCCAAGAAACCGGCAAGCACCTTAGAGGAGCTAGCAGGAAGAGTAAAAACTCATATAGACCTGGAGAGGCATAGGGTAAGTAAAAAAGCCAAGATTCAAGCAGCTAAGGAGGACAACACAAAGCAGAATAAGGGAAAGCCACCTCAGGTACCTCAACCCATAAGGTAACAGGAATGGCGTCCGCCTCAGCAAAGAAATCAGATGGGTGAGCCACTGAAGGCTAGGGAAATAAATGTCATCAAGTTCATACCATTGAACACCACACCAGCAGTGGTCCTAAGAGAGATGAGAAATTAGAAACTATGGTGGCCCCCCGGAAGATGGAGAGCGCCAATGGTAGGGACACACAAGGATAGATGGTGTGATAACCATGAGGCATACGGACATGATACGAACGAATGCTTTAGCTTGAAGCTAAGCATCAATAATATCATCCAGAGGGGGGGAGCTAAAACAGTTTGTTGATCATGGTGGCAACAGCATACAGATAGGGCCATCATACAAGGACAAAGCAAGAACAAGGTAGATCACAACCCCCCACCCAACAAGAGGGGGACTATAAACATGATACATGGAGGAGTGGCATCAGGTGGCCCAACAGCTAATGCAAGGGAAGTTTATGCATCCAAGTTGGGCTCAGTACCAAAGTGGAGAAAGAGACCACGAGAAGCAGAAGAAATGAAGATTGAGTTTTCGGAGAAGGATAAGAGCCATATTGTCTTCCCGCATGATGATGCTTTAGTCATCACGGTGGACATCGATAAATTCGATGTAAAAAGAATACTGGTAGATGGGGGCAGCTCTGCAGACCTCCTAAGCCTAAGGGTCCTGGAAGAGATAGGAAAAACAAAGGCAGACATCAAACCAGTCAATTTCCCTTTGGTTGGTTTCTCAGGGGCAACAAGTTATCCCCTGGGAATGATAACCCTGCCAGGACCATGGGCCAAGGATGGACACAGCTGAGAGTGAACGTCAACTTCATGGTGGTTGAAAGCCTAGGAGCCTACAACGGGAACTTAGGAAGAACAACTATAAATCCATATGAAATTGTGCCTTCTACCGTGCATCAGAAGCTGAAGTACATCACTGAAAACGGAATTGGAGAAGTATTGGGTGATCAACGCACTGCAAGGCAGTGCTACGTCAACTCCATGAGACGTGGATCACACAAGTCAGACACAGTGGCTATGGTCATGACGGGGGCCATCCAAGATAAAGAGAAGGTGATGAAAGGGCCAAGGCATGGAAAGATGAAAAAGGGAATTGCACTCCGCCTGAGTAGGCAGTTTTTTCAAGGACTAGCTAAAAAGAAACAGAGAGGTAAGGCTATAAGGGTAACAAGCATACCCTGGCAGCCAGAGAGTGCCGAAGGAAAGAGAACAAGGGAATCCATTGAAAGGGGTTTCCGATACATAGATGACATCAAGCAAATGCCAAGGGAGTCCATATCAAGTTACTTTGAGAGATTCTTCAACTATGGTGCAAGCATGGACATCACAAGAAGAGAGGCCGTAAGGGCCTTCCTTAGAAACATGCATCCAACCTCATTTGAAGCATATGGAGGGCTCTATGAGGTGGTCATGACAAGCACAATGAGGGAGCTCAAAGAGAAGCTGGACAAGGAATTCACAAAAGAGATAGAGCAACCGGAAGAAGTTCTTGAAGAAGGAAGAGAGACTGACACACTGGAAGGAGGTGTAAACTTCAAATTCACACCCCTTACAGTGAATATAGAAGAAATTTTTCAGAACTACCTCAAGGAAGAGCTACCCACATGCAAAGAGGAGGGCAAGGCCTTCCTAGGAAGAGATGCACAGGGTTGGTGTGAGTACCATGGGACCTGGGGCATCAAACCAATGATTGCATGGTGTTGAAGATAGAAGTGGAGGAGATGATTTACAAAGGAGGCCTAAGGGAGTACGTGGCAACAGACAAACTCACCACCCCATATCCTTAGTTTCATATTCAGCACTGAGCATTGATGGATATACGCCCAATTTGAACCCGTTGACTTCCAAACCGTTGTATTTTTATCGTCCCATTTATGATTGCAAATCGAAACTTCAACCCGGACACTTCGCGAGAACATCGACGGCTCGGACGGGGCCGAAGCGCCCGTCCGATAGAGGCGAACTCACCTAGGTGAGGTTGGGTGGCCACACCCGACCTCCCCTAGGGGAGATCGGGTCAGCCGACCCGATCTCCCCTAGGGGAGATCGGGTTGGCCAACCCGATCTCTCCTAGGAGAGATCGGGTTGGCCAACCCGATCTCTCCTAGGAGAGATCGGGTCAGCCAACCCGATCTCTCCTAGGAGAGATCGGGTTGGCCGACCCGATCTCTCCTAGGAGAGATCGGGTCAGCCAACCCGATCCCTCCTAGGAGGGATGGGGTTGGCCAACCCCACCCTCCCTAGGAGGGGTTGGGTGTCCTCACCCAACCCCTACCCTTGGGGGTCGGATTTCCCCCCCCCCCCAAGGGCCCCGGCACCCCTTTCAGACGCCCATGCTCGGTCCACTCCGCCTACCTCCTCCGAATCCTAAGGTCTTAATTATGTGCTTAAAGGTTAATTAATTGTGTTTAAAGGCTAACGATGTCATTAAGCCACCTTAATGACACCGTTGCCTATAAATACCCCACCTTCACAGCTCATTTTATCATCTTGGCTATTTGAACAATTTAGCTCTGACATCTCTCTAGCTTTATCTCTCTAGAAATATAGTTCTGACTTAGGCATCGGAGAGGGTTCACCAGGCACCACCCCCCCCTCCTCCGTGTCTGGTATTGCCCCTTTTGCAGGGCAAAGGGAGAGAAGAAGAGAAGGAACCAAGGGAAGAAGGAAAGGAAGAAGGACATAGACAAAGACAAGGCAATTTGAGAAGACCGGATCATACACATCCCCCGTAAGAAGTGGGATCAAAGCCGACACTCCGTTGACCGAGATCCCATAACTTAACACTTGGCGCCGTCTGTGGGCTTCGGACAGAAAGCCTGGCTATTACACGAGCTATGACGAACAGTAGGGTGTCCAGGCCCCAACACCCACCCGGGGGCAATGGGCGGAGAAGAGAACCCATACCTCCAGGGAGGCGGCCTGACCCTGGGAAGCAGCCAATGCATCCAGAGCCCCAAGAAATACCACAACCTCCTCAGCAACAGAACAACCAGGAGGGAGGACCTTCACGCCCAGCTGGGGCTGAGTCCTCCACAGCCTCCACCCCCCGGGCAAGAAGGCCACAGAGAGAAAGAGGACAACAGGGAGTGCCTTCCCACAACACGGCACCCCCTGAGGGATACTATTATGAAGAGCAACCCCAAGGGTACCCGTATGGGATGCCAGCACAGAGAGGTGGCAACCGCGCCCACACAGCATATGCAAGGCAGACATACACCCAAGGGACTTACACTGAAGCTCAGGAGGAGGAGCAGATCCCAGCAGAAGAGCACTACCCGCACCCTCGAACAGGGCAGCGAGAGGAACAAAGAAGATATCACCAAGACCCACCCCCAGAGGGCAGGCAACAATTTGTGCCTCCTAGGCAACAGCAGAACAACAGGGCTTACACCCCGCTTGGGGAGGAAAGACAAACAAGACCTCCAAGGAGGCAGGACTTCTATGAAGCACCCCAGCAGGCGTATCAAGAGTACACCTACAGTCCATACCAGCAGGGACAAGGGAACCCAGTAAGCCCAGTCTACAACTACAATGGATATCAGAGGGATTATACTCCGGCACAGGTAATGATCACCCCGGAGGAGATAGAAGCCATGATAACCCGGAAATTGAATGAGTCAAAGAAACCCAGCCTGCATTGTCTAAGTGACAAGACGAACCACCCTTTCACAAAGGAACTGGAGATGAACAGGGTGCCAGACTCCCTGCACACTGTGCAAATTGCAAAGTACAATGGGAAAGGAGACCCCCTAGAGCATATCCAACAGCATGAGGCCTCTCTATTCGGGAGGACAACTGATGAAAGATACAAGGCACTCCTTTTCCCAAACACCCTATCAGGGGTGGCCTCACATTGGTTCTTCAGCCTGCCCTCTGAGAGCATCCACTCATGGGAGCAGCTAAAAGCTAAGTTTCTGCAGAGATACCTAGGGGAGAGGAAACTCCTCAAGGGAACAGGCTCCATTGATGACGTAAAACAAGAATACGATGAAACCCTGGCCAGCTACTACACTAGGTTCAACCAGAATATTGCAGACATCCAGGGAGACATTACTGAAGGGGAGATAATCCGAGCCTTTATCAGAAACTTAGGTCGCTTTGGGTCAACATTGGCCGAAAAGATGGCCAAAAAGCCAGCAAGCACCTTGGAGGAGCTTGCAGGGAGAGTTAAAACGCATATTGACCTTGAGAGGCACAGGGCAAGCAAGAAGGCCAAAATCCAGGCAGCCAAGGAGGATAATCAAAGGCCAAACAAAGGCAAGCCACCCCAGGCACCACATCAAGCAAGGCAACAAGAGTGGCGTCCGCCGCAGCAGGCAAGACAACAAGAGTGGCGTCCGCCACAGCAAAGAAACCAAATGGGTGAACCCTTAAAGGCTAGAGAAATCAATTTCATTAAGTTCATCCCACTGAACGCCACTCCAGCCACCGTACTTAGAGAGATGCGAAACCAAAAGCTTTGGGCACCCCCTGCAAGGTGGAGAGCCCCAATGGTAGGAAATCACAAGGATAGATGGTGTGACAACCACGAGGCTTATGGTCACGACACAAATGAATGCTTTAGCTTAAAGCTAAGCATAAACAACATCGTCCAAAGGGGAGAACTGAAGCAATTCGTAGACCATGGGGGCAATAGTATGCAACTGGGGCCACCACAGAAAGACAAGGGCAAGGGAAAGGTAGACCATAACCCTCCACCCAACAAAAGAGGAGTCATCAACATGATACATGGAGGAGCAGCATCAGGAGGCCCAACTGCTAATGCAAGAGAGGTCTATGCATCCAAGCTAAGCTCAGTGCCAAGGTGGAGAAAAAGACCAAGAGAAGGAGAAGAAGTGAAGATAGAGTTCTCGGAGAAGGACAAGAGCCACATCGTCTTTCCACATGACGATGCTCTAGTTATTACTTTAGATATTGATAATTTTGATGTAAAGAGAATTTTGGTGGATGGGGGCAGCTCAGCTGACCTCCTAAGCCTGAGAGTGTTGGAAGAGATAGGGAAAACCAAAGCAGACATCAATCCGGTCAACTTCCCCCTAGTTGGCTTCTCAGGGGCAACAAGCTACCCCCTGGGGATGATAACATTGCCAGTGACCATGGGCCAAGGATGGACCCAGCTGAAGGTAAATGTCAATTTCTTGGTGGTTGAAAGCCTGGGAGCCTACAATGGGATCCTAGGAAGGACAACCATAAATCCATATGAAATAGTGCCATCCACTGTTCACCAGAAGCTGAAGTACATCACGGAGAACGGAGTGGGAGAGGTCCTGGGTGATCAACGCACTGCAAGACAATGCTATGTCAATTCAATGAGACATGGATCACACAGGACAGATACAGTGGCTATGGTCATGGCAGGAGGCAACCAGGAAAGAAGAAAGAGGGGAGGAAGACAAAGGCAAGGAAGGAGGAGGAGTGGAGTGACACTCCGCCTGAGCAGACAGTTTTTTCAAACAGTGCCTACAAGGAGACACAGGGGCAAGGCTGTGAAGGTGACATCCATACCTTGGCAGCCAGACACCATAATAGGGAGCAGGACAAGGGACTCCATCCTAAGAGGCTTCCGCCACATAGATGATATCAAGCAAATGCCGCAGGAGCCCATATCAAGCTATTTCCAGAGATTCTTCAATTATGGTGCCAACATGGACATCACAAGGGGAGAAGCAGTCAGAGCATTCATCAGACACATGCATCCAAGCTCATTCGAGGCCTATGGAGGGCTCTATGAGATGGTCATGACGAGCACAATGAGAGAGCTCAAGGCGAAACTGGACAGGGCATTTGAACAAGAGGCGGAACAGTTGGATGAAGTTCCAGAGAAAGGAAAAGAAGCAGACACATTGGGAGGAGGTGTCAATTTCACATTCACACCCCTCACGCTGAGCATAGAAGAAATTTTCCACAAGCGCCTCAAGCAAGAGCTGCCAGCATGCAGGGAGGAAGGCAAGGCCTTCCTAGGTAGAGATGCACAGGGTTGGTGTGAGTACCATGGGACCTGGGGGCATCAAACCAACAACTGCATGGTGTTGAAGGTGGAAGTGGAAGAAATGATCTACAGTGGAAGCTTCAAAGAGTACGTGGCAACAAACACAGTGACCACCCCATATCCTTAGTTTCATATCTAGCATTTCGCATGTTTTAACATTACAAGCTTTTCAAAAAACAACTCTTGAGAAGGAGAACTCACGAAGTTACTCCAACTCTACAACTATCTTCAATTTCCTACAAAGGATGTCTTGGTGCACCAAGGCATCCCGAGTGTACAAAAACATGAATGCTCCTAAGAGAGTAGTAGTTATTCAAAAGTATTTACCAGTGAATGTGATGTTACAATCACCAAGTTATCCTTACACAGATATGACTTCAAGTCAACAACCTTCGACGCCCCCAAGAGCGTATCTTGAGAGTAGTCTTCGTACTACGACATTCGACGCCCCCAAGAGCGTATCTTGAGAGTAGTGTTCATACTACGACCTTCGACGCCCCCAAGAGCGTATCTTGAGAGTAGTTATTATACTACGACCTTCGACGCACCAAGAGCGTATCTTGAGAGTGGTTTCCAAAAACTACGAACTTCGACGCCCCCAAGAGCGTATCTTGAGAGTAGTGTTCATACTACAACCTTCGACGCCCCCAAGAGCGTATCTTGAGAGTAGTCTTCGTACTACGACATTCGACGCCCCCAAGAGCGTATCTTGAGAGTAGTGTTCATACTACGACCTTCGACGCCCCCAAGAGCGTATCTTGAGAGTAGTTATTATACTACGACCTTCGACGCACCAAGAGCGTATCTTGAGAGTGGTTTCCAAAAACTACGAACTTCGACGCCCCCAAGAGCGTATCTTGAGAGTAGTGTTCATACTACAACCTTCGACGCCCCCAAGAGCGTATCTTGAGAGTAGTTATTACACTACGACTTCGACGCACCAAGAGCGTATCTTGAGAGTGGTTTCCAAAAACTACGAATTCGACGCCCCCAGGAGCGTATCTTGAGGTAGATTTGCAACCTACCAGATTCGACGCCCCCAAGAGCGTATCTTGAGGTAGAAAAAACACTACCAGTTCGACGCCCCCAAGAGCGTATCTTGAGGTAGATTTCAAACTACCAGTTCGACGCCCACCAAGAGCGTATCTTTGGTCTAACCTGAGCCCTCCGGGAGCCTATCCTGCGAAACGTTAAGTGCCGTCCGAGAGCCTGTCTCGTGAATAGTTTGACACCCGTCAAGAAGGTATCGGTGGACTAACCTGTGCCCTCCGGGAGCCTATCCTGCGAAACGTTAAGTGCCGTCCGAGAGCCTGTCTCGTGAACAGTTTGACACCCGTCAAGAAGGTATCGGTGGACTAACCTGTGCCCTCCGGGAGCCTATCCTGTGAAACGTTAAGCGCCGTCCGAGAGCCTGTCTTGTGAAAAGATTTCGACGCCCACCAAGAGCGTATCTTTGGTCTAACAGTATAACGTATACCGTGTAAGGGGTATCAGAAGAGATCATCATACCATGTTTGAAAGGATACCATGCTTAGAAGGATATCATACTCGGAAGGGTAGCATGAGAAAGAAATTTCTAAGTAAAGTAATGTGAAGAACAAGTAATGTTTTTTCTTTATGAAATGGCAGGTAAGACATGAAGGAAAACACGAAAGAAGGATAAGTAAAGGAGACACACCAAGTAAAGAGTCCATACCGAAAGAGCCATACACAAGGCATAGGGAGCCATAATGAGAAGAGATATATACAAAAGCATGAGAAGCACTAATGTAAAGGCAAACGAACCACGTAGTCAACAACATAATGCGCCAAAGGAAAGTAACAACAAACACCATCACAATCTCAAAAGACACTCAACCCGTACAAGGGGAGAAGGAGTGTAGTTATATATACAAGGATAGTATGAGATAAACAAGTCAGTCAGAACCCTCGGGGGAGTCACCCTCACCCCTTGAAGCTGAACCGCCAGCGGAAATGGATGAAGAGGAGGAGTCTGAGGTACCAATCTCCACAGGTGTAGCATCCACCTGGGCAGGGGCAGGCTCGTCTGCAACGGCAGCCTGACCCATCAGAACAGTCGCGTAGCCAGTGGCATATGGCCCAAAGTCACCAAGGTCACCAAAGGGGAACTGAGGATCAATCCGGTATATGTGATCAACCAGATACTCACCGAACTGGTTCATCTCCTGGGTGAGACGCGTGCTATAGTCGGCGGTGAAGGCAGAGGAGGCCTTGTATTCAGATACCGCGACAGCCCTCTCCTCCGCCCGACACTTAGTCTCCAACCTCCGCAGCTCCTCAGAATGGACAGACGCGGCAACCTCAGCTTCCCGGCGCAAACTGCCCACAGTGGTTTCAAGCAAGGACACCTGGTCCTGGAGCTCCTGCAGTCTCAAATCAGATATACGCGCCTTCTCGGCAGCAGTGGCGACCTCCGCCTTGAGAGAAACCTGGCTGTCTTCAAGGGTCTTCCTCTCGTCAGATAACTCGAGTACGAGCGAGGACATGTTCACCATGTCAGATATGCCCTAACAATTCAAACAAGGGATGAATAACCGAAAGATAGACATTATGAAAGAAATAAGAGGAAAGCAAAGAACAACTTACAGGTGCATAACGAGAAAGTACCCCTTGAACAAAGCGCCGAGTCTCCCCAGGAGACTTGGGCGGAGCAACACGATCCCCAGGGGGAACGGCACCGCGAAGGACGCGGACACCAACCTCAGGAGTCCGCAAAGAGGAAGTGCTATCGAAGTGGAACTCCTTCAGACCAGCGAAGGGAGTCCACTCAGACCCAATAACATCTTCATCAGTGAGCCGTGCGAAATCCTTCCGACTTAAAGTCGGAGGCCCACCTACACAAGCAAAGCAAGTCAAAGGAGAGTATAAACATACAAGGATCAGCACAAGGTAGAGATCATACCTGAGGACCGTGCCCTCGGCTGGGGGGCAGGGGAACCACCACCAGCAGGTCGCTTCCCTTTGTCAGCCAGGGAAGGCACCTCTTCGACCACCATCTCCTTATCACGAGATAGGGTCGGAGGACGAGCAGTAGGCGAAGCAGGATCCACAGCCTTCTTCCTCTTAGCAGCCGAGGCCCCGGCCTCAGAATCAGATCGCCGCGGCTTGGACTTGGAAGGTCCAGAATCTCTGCCAACGGAGACGACCCTCTCAGTCACCAAGGGGGAGTGCACTAGCAAGGTAAGAAAAACAAGATAAGGAAAACATAAGTTATATCATAAAGAAGCAAATAGGAGAAAGCATACCAGAGGCCCCAGCCTTCTTCCCAGGCAGGGGGGATTTCTTCAAAGCAGAACTAGAAGGAGCCTTCCTCTTGCTCAAGTCAACAGGGGCTCCCTGCATGTTATAGGTTTTTCCATGAAACCAACCTACAAAGGAAGAGCAGAAGGTAAATAAAGATGGAAAGACCAAGTGACATACCGAACCCCCGGAGTCAGGAGTCAGACTGATCCCGGCCTCGTAAAGATCCGTCTCAGTTATTAAAGACACGGGGCAGTAAGACCGGGTCCTGTTGCTCTCATGAATGATCTTCATAGTCTTCAAATCGTCCGAAGAGAACTCTCCAAAAGCAGGCCAACCATCGGACCGATCCTCATTCAGGACCGACCAGGTGACGTATCGGTCCGTAATGAAGAAGTAGTGCTTAGCCCAGTGACTGGCCGAATTGTCAATCTGGGTCACGAAACGGAGGGAGGTATCCCACTCGATCCCACTCAACCCGAAATCAGAGAATCGGGGATCTTTGAAGGTCGGATGGCGAGTTACGAAACTCGCAAACCCCACCCTCGTCCGGTACTGGAACCGATAGAAACATCGGAATAGAACGAGAGAGTACTTCCAGGAGTACCAATGGCACAATACCCGGAAGCCCACCCAGACGCGGAGGGCACTGGGGGCAAGGTTCACAGGAGAAATCCTGAAGAACCTGCTCAACTCTATAAGCTCGTCACAGTAAGGTAGCCTCAGCCCGAACCGGATCTGAGAGGGGTACACGGCGACCTTCCCTATAGGAGGCTCCGTCGCCGTCCCGCGAGTATTCCCCAAGGAGGGGAGAAAAGGATACAAAGGCTCATCTAGGGGACTGATATCTCCTAGGGTGACATGTTCGTTGTAATCGGACCTAGTGATATGGTTCTCTGACAGAATAGCAAGACCTAAGGCAAAGATAGCAAGAAACCCCAAAGCACGAATCAAATTTCGACTAATACCCCAAGGAAGGTCACGATACTAAGCTAGCAATAGGAAAGGAAGCAACGCGACTGAAAAGGAAGAGAAAAAGGAACTCACTCATCCTTCGGAGAATACGGCGTCTCTGAAGAGTCTGCGTACGTGGACACCACCAGGAGTATAGTACCTACCACAACACGACAAATATCAAGACAAGAAAAATTTTCGAAGAACCGGAAATACTCCGACACCCGACCAACGACAACAATCAAAGATCCAAAGACACCCAGCAAAGATAGTCAACACGAGCCAAGAACACTACAACAACCAAGTCAAATAATTTTATCCAAGCCTAAGGTCGGGTTTTGGAAAAAATTACCATTATACCCTCCAACAAGGATTAATACACCAACGACGGCACGACATCAAATTCAAGACCGTGATAGCCCAATCGGACAAGAAACCATATCCGGACGACCGGCAAACATTTTTCCCCAAAATCCACAACTACCAACGGCTATCTACGGTAATCCCACATTTAATCAAATTTCGGCAATCAAACATCGGCAATCAAGCATCGGCAATCAAATATCAACGATTCAAAAATCAACGTTTTACGCGGTAATGAAAAGGAAAAGAGCGGACCTTCGGAAAACCCGACCCGATATGGTAAACGGGCCCGGATTTCGAATTGGAAGACGCCCGAAAATCAGTCCCTCGCCGGAATTTGAGCCTTGCCGTCGCCGGAGGTGACCTTGCTCGCCCCACCGTCGCCGTCGCCGGAGAAAAGCCCAGTCGCTCACCCGCCGTGCCCTGCCGGTGATGTCCGGCCAATGTCGTCGTCACCAATCGATCCTCCACGCCGTCCAGCCGTCGTCAGCCAAGCTCTCGCCGTCTCCGCGTCGCCGTCAGCTGTTTCCCGCCTGGAGCTGCGTCGTCGCCTCCGGCCAGGCTCCCTCCCGTCGTCGATTCCGGCTAGGTGGCTGGCTGGATTTCTGCTCCTCGGTGGAAATTCCGGCCGGCCCTTACCTTGGGGGTGCTCTCCAACCTTTTCTTGCTCTCCAAGGGTAAGTGGAAAAGAAAGATGGTGGCTATGGTGACTCTTGGAGGTATTTTTCTAACTCTCTTCTTTTATGTTAAAAGGGTGATAGGGTTTTTTAAGGGGTTTTAATCACCACCATCCATCTAGCCTTAAGTAAAATCTAAGGGCCAAGGAAAGATCATCTTTTTTATCCCTTTCACCTATAGCTAAGTATATTCCCATACTTAGAAAAATTATCAAGATAGTTTTATTTTTGGGCATTTCATACTTAGGAAAATTTTTGGCCAAAATTAAAATTTCTCCTTATTTAGATGGAATCCCGGCACAAATTTGAAGCGTAAGTCATTTAGTTGCATTTGTATCACACCCCTGTGCAAGTTTGTATTTTTTGAGTATATACCTGTAGCAGAGATAAGTTTATTACTCCCGCCTCAGACGGACGCGTGCCTAGGCACACGTCCGTGCTACTCTGACGTTTACAATTCCTCTATCTCATTAGACAGGGGGGCAGAGTCAGAGGCACGCATCCATGGGTAAGCAGGCACTCAGATAAAGAAGGTAAAATCCCGGTTTCAAATTGCGCGTGTCATACCATCCTAAAATAGAGTCAATCAAGGGTTAGGCCATTGGTTGACTCGGGGGCATGTGATGGATATACGCCCAATTTGAACCCGTTGACTTCCAAACCGTTGTATTTTTATCGTCCCATTTATGATTGCAAATCGAAACTTCAACCCGGACACTTCGCGAGAACATCGACGGCTCGGACGGGGCCGAAGCGCCCGTCCGATAGAGGCGAACTCACCTAGGTGAGGTTGGGTGGCCACACCCGACCCGATCTCCCCTAGGGGAGATCGGGTTGGCCAACCCGATCTCTCCTAGGAGAGATCGGGTTGGCCGACCCGATCTCTCCTAGGAGAGATCGGGTCAGCCAACCCGATCCCTCCTAGGAGGGATGGGGTTGGCCAACCCCACCCTCCCTAGGAGGGGTTGGGTGTCCTCACCCAACCCCTACCCTTGGGGGTCGGATTTCCCCCCCCCCCCAAGGGCCCCGGCACCCCTTTCAGACGCCCATGCTCGGTCCACTCCGCCTACCTCCTCCGAATCCTAAGGTCTTAATTATGTGCTTAAAGGTTAATTAATTGTGTTTAAAGGCTAACGATGTCATTAAGCCACCTTAATGACACCGTTGCCTATAAATACCCCACCTTCACAACTCATTTTATCATCTTGGCTATTTGAACAATTTAGCTCTGACATCTCTCTAGCTTTATCTCTCTAGAAATATAGTTCTGACTTAGGCATCGGAGAGGGTTCACCAGGCACCACCCCCCCCCTCCTCCGTGTCTGGTATTGCCCCTTTTGCAGGGCAAAGGGAGAGAAGAAGAGAAGGAACCAAGGGAAGAAGGAAAGGAAGAAGGACATAGACAAAGACAAGGCAATTTGAGAAGACCGGATCATACACATCCCCCGTAAGAAGTGGGATCAAAGCCGACACTCCGTTGACCGAGATCCCATAACTTAACAAGCATGTTCAAGTATTTTAAGTTTTCCAAAAACAACTTTCGAGAAGGAGAACTCAAGAAGTTACTCCGACTCTACAACTATCTTTGATTTCCTCCAAAGGGTATCTTGATCCACCCAAGACACCCCAAGTGTACATAAAGCATGAATACTCCTAATGAAGTAGAAGTTACTCAAAAGTATCTTTCAAAGAAGGTGGTGATACAATCATTATGTTATCCTTACACAGATATGACTTCAAAGTCAGCAACACCCTCAACGCCCCCAAGAGCATATCTTGAGAGTAGTTTTCATACTACGACCTTCGACGCCCCCAAGAGCGTATCTTGAGAGTAGTTTTCATACTACGACCTTCGACACCCCCAAGAGCGTATCTTGAGAGTAGTTTTCATACTACGACCTTCGACGCCCCCAAGAGCGTATCTTGAGAGTAGTTTTCATACTACGACCTTCGACGCCCCCAAGAGCGTATCTTGAGAGTGGTTTCCAAAATCTACGAACTTCGACGCCCCCAAGAGCGTATCTTGAGAGTGGTTTCCAAAAAATATGAACTTTGACGCCCCCAAGAGCGTATCTTGAGAGTGGTTTCAAAAAACTACGAATTTCGACGCCCCCAAGAGCGTATCTTGAGAGTGGTTTCTAAAAACTACGACCTTCGACGCCCCCAAGAGCGTATCTTGAGGTAGATTTCAAACTACCAGATTCGACGCCCCCAAGAGCGTATCTTGAGGTAGATTTCAAACTACCAGATTCGACGCCCACCAGGAGCGTATCTTTGGTCTAACTTGTGCCCTCCGGGAGCCTATCCTGTGAAACGTTAAGTGCCCTCCGAGAGCCTGTCTCGTGAACAGATTCGACACCCACCAAGAGCGTATCTTTGGTCTAACAGTTTCATACACACCATTCAAAGGGTATCAGAAGAGATCATGCCCCATACTAAGAAGGATCCCATAAGAAAATACTGGCAAAGTAAAGTTGTATAAAGAACACATATGTTTTTTCTTGATGAGATAGCAGGTATGACATGAAGGAAAACACAAAAGAAGGATAAGTAAAGGAAAACACACCAAAGGAAGAGTCCATGATCAAAGGAATACATACAAAAGCATACGAAGTACCCATCAAAAGGCAAGTGATCCACACGGCCAACAACACAATACGAAAAAGGAAAGCAACACAAAATCCTACAGCAATCCCAAAAGATACTCAACCCATCAAAGGGGAGGAAAAGTATGGTCGTATATACAAAGATAGAAAGATGTCAATACATCAACCAGAGCCCTCTAGGGAGTCCCCCTGACCCCCTGAGGACGAACCACCAGCAGAAATAGAGGAAGAGGAGGAAGAGTCCGAAGTGTCAATATCCACAGGCGTAGCATCCACCTGTGCAGGGGCAGGCTCGTCAGCAACAGCAGCCTGGACAGCCATGTAACCAGTAGCGTACGATCCAAAACCACCCAGATCGCCAACCGGAAACTGAGGATCAATACGAAAAATATGGTCAACAAGATACTCGCCAAACTGGTTCATCTCCTGAGTAAGTCGCACACTGTAATCAGCAGTAAAGTCAGTGGAAGCCTTGTACTCAGACACTGCAATAGCCCTCTCCTCTGTCCGGCACCTTGCCTCAAGTTTCCTCAACTCCTCAGAATGGAGTGAAGATGCGACCTCAGCCTCACGGCGTAAGCTACCTACGGTAGTCTCAAGTAAAGACACTTGGTCCCTGAGCTCCTGCATCTTCAGATCGGACAGGCGAGCCTTCTCAATAGCAGTGGCAAGCTCCGCCTTCAGGGATACCTGGCTATCCTCAAGAGCCTTCTTCTCATCGGATAGCTCAAGCACAAGGGACGACATGTTCACCATGCCAGACATACCCTAAAAATTTAACAAGAGATGAGTAACTGGAAAAGCAACCACGTGAAAGTAAAAAGGGGAAGTGAGACACCACTCACAGGCACATAACGGGATAATACACCCTGAACGAAAAGCCGGGTCTCCCTAGGAGACTAAGGCTGAGCAACACGATCACCAGGAGGGATGGCACCGCGAAGCACACGGATGCCAACCTCCGGAGTGCGCAAGGAAGATCCATTATCAAGGTGGAACTCCTTCAACCCAGCAAAAGGAGTCCACTCAGACGCAACGATATCCTCGTCAGTAAGGCGCGTAAAATCCTTCCGACTCAAAGCCGGAGGCCCACCTATACAAACAAAGCAAGATAAAGAAAAATACAAACATAGAAGCATCAGTGACATGGAGAAGATCGAACCTGACGACCGTGCCCTCGGCTGGGGGGCAGGGGATGGGAGAACCAGTGACCACTCCACCATCACCAACAGGTCACTTCCCTTTATCAGCTCGGGAAGGCGCCTCTTCGACCACTATCTCTTTGTCGCGAGACAGGGTCGGGGGACGAACACCAGGGGGAGGAGGATCTGCAACCTTCTTCTTCTTGACAGCCGAGGCCCCGGCCTCAGAGTCAGACCTCCGTGACTTGGACTTAGAAGGTCCAGAGCCGTTGCCCACAGAGACAACTCTCTCAGTCACCAAAGGAGAGTACCCTAACAACACAAGGAAAACAGTGTAAGAAAAAACACAAGTATACCATAAGAGGAAAAGAGAAGGAAGCATACCAGAGGCCCCAGCAGTCTTCCCAAGCATAGGGGATTTCTTTGGAGTAGAGCTGGAGGGAGCCCTCCTCTTGCTCAGATCGACCAGAGCTGCCTGCACGTTATACGTTTTCCCGTGAAACCAACCTACAAGGAAAGAGCAGAAAGTAAATGTAGAGGAGAAGACTAAGTAACATACCGAACCCCCGGAGTCAGGAGTCAAACTAATCCCTGCCTCATAAAGATCTGTCTCGGTCACCAAGGACACGGGGCAGTATGACTGGGTCCTGTTGCTCTCATAGATGGTCTTCATAGTCTCTAAGTCCACAGAAGAGAACTCCCCAAAGGCAGGCCAGCCGTCTGACCGATCCTCATTCAAAACCGGCCAGGTAACATATCGATCCGTAATAAAGAAATAATGTTTGGCCCAGTGGCTTGCCGAGTTATCGCTCCGGGCCACGAAACGAAGAGAAGTATCCCACTCAACCTCGCCTAACCCGAAATCAGCAAACCAGGAATCTTTGAGGGACGGATGGCGAGTTACAAAACTCGCAAAGCCTACCTTCCTCTGATACTGGAATCGATAGAAGCACCGGAACAAGACCAATGAATACTTCCAGGAGTACCAGTGGCATAACACCCGGAAGCCCACCCAGACACGGATAGCACTAGGGGCAAGGTTCACAGGGGAGATCCTAAAGAATCTACTCAATTCTACAAGATCATCACAGTAAGGTAGCCGCAATCCAAACTGAATCTGGGGAGGATAAACAACAACCTTCCCCCTGGGGGGGCTCTGTCACTGTCTGGCGGGTATTTCCCAAAGAAGGAAAGAAGGGATATAAAGGCTCATCTAGGGGACAAATGTCACCTAAGGTAACATGATCGTTATAGTCAGACCTAGTCAGGTAGTTCTCCGACAAAGCAGCGAGACCTAAATCAAAGGCAGTGAGAAATTCCAAGCTTGAATCAGGCTCTGAATAACACCCCGGCTGAGCATACGGCTCAGAATTCGACACTAAACTAATGGCAGGAAAGAAAGCAATGCGACGAATAGAAAGAAAGAGAAACTTACTCATCCTTCGAAGGATGTAACGCCTTTGCAAAGTTTGCGTACGAGGACACCACCACGAATACAGTACCTGCCACGGCATGACAGGTGTCAAGACAGGAAGATTTCCGGAAAGACCGGGCATAACCCGGCACCCGACAAACAACAACCAAAAATTCAAACGCATCCAACAAAGGTAACAAACACGCGCCAAGGACACCCCAACGATAAAATTGGACAATTTTGCTCGAACCAAAAATCAGCTCACGGGTAAAATTACAATTATACCCCTCAAGGGGAATCAACACACAAATGGCGCCCCAACTTCAAATTCAAACGGGAATAGTTAAAACGGACAAAAACTATCTCCGGACGACCGGCCAAAATTTTTTTCCCCAAATCGGCGGCTATCTACGGCAATCAAATATTCAATCAAGAACCGGCAATCGAATATCGGCAATTCAAGTATTGAAATTTTTTACGATAATGGAAAGGAAAAGATCGAACCTTCGGAAAACCCGACCCGATATGATAAACGGGTCCGGAATTCGAGTTTGAAGATCGCCGGAAACCAGGCCCCTCCGTCGCCGGGAGCCGCCTCAGGTCACGCCGGAGCTGCTCCGCCTCGCTGTCGCCCACCCCCGCCAGACCAGGTGTTGTCGTCGTCCGGGACAGCTTCGCCGTCGACCACCATCTCCGCCTTGGTCCACGCCGCCTCGAGCTGTCGGACCGCCTCGCCTCCGCCGCGCCGCCGGGAGCTTCCGTCGCCGTCCTAGAACCGTGCCGCCGTGTCCGTGCTGGCCGTAATTCCACTCCCTCGTCGGAATTTCTGGCCGGCCCTCTCCCTTGGTGTGCAAGAATTCCTCCCTTAGTCTCCAAGTGTGAGGAAAAAAGGAAAAGATGACAATGGTGGCTAAGTGAGGTAATTTCTTTACTCCTCTATATATTTGAAAAGGTGTAGGGTTTTTTAAAGTGACATAATCACAACCCTCCATTTAAAATTAGAAGAGATCTAAAGGTTAAAGGGAAAACTATCATCTTTACCCCCCTTAGACTATGGTTAGGCATATCTCCACTCAAGTTAACACCCCATGGGTTTATTTTTAAGTATCCCATACTTAGAAAAATTTTAGACCAAAATTAAAAAAATTCTCCACTTAGACTTATCCCGGCATGAAATTGAAGCATGGACTCGTTTAGCTGTATTCATCTTGAATCCTCACGCGAGCGTATATTTTCCAAGTATACACCCATGGCGGGGATAGATTTATTATTTCCATCTCAGACGGACACGTGCTTGGACACGTGTCCGTGCTATTCTAACATTTACAATCCCTCTATCTTATAAGACAGGGGGCAGAGTCAGAGACACACATCCATGGGTAAGTAAGGATTCCGACGAAAGGTAAAATCCCGACTTCAAATTGCGCGTGTCATACCATCCTAAAATAGAGTCAATCAAGGGTCAGGCCATTGGTTGACTCGGGGGCATGTGATGGATATACGTCCAATTTGAACACGTTGACTTCCGAATCGTTTTATTTTGATCACCCCATCAATGATTGTAAATCGAAACTTCGACCCAAACACCCCGCGAAAACGCCAACGGTCCGGACGAGGCCAAAATACTCGTCCGGACCGAGGTAGACTCACCTAGGGGAGATCGGGTCAGCCAACCCGATCTCCCCTATGGGAGATCGGGTGGACCAACCCGATCTCCCCTAGGGAGGGGTTGGGTGGCCACACCCAACCCCTACCCTTGGGGGTCGGATTTTCTCCCCCCCAAGGGCCCTGGCACCGCTTTCCGACTCCGATACTCAGTTTATTTCCGCCAACCTCTCCGTGCTTTAAGGTTTTAATTACGAGATTAAGGGCTAATTAATTGTGTTTAAAGGTTAACGATGTCATTAAGCCACCTTAATGACACCGTTTCCTATAAATACGACCTTTCCACCATTTATTTGATCATCTTGGCTAAGCGTACAATTTAGCTCTGACATCTCTCTTAGTTTTATCTCTCTAAGAAACGTATTGACTTAAGCATCGGAGAGGGTACATCAAGCACCACCCCCCCCCCCTCCGTGCTTGATATTGCCCCTCTTGCAGGGCACGTGGAGAAGAGAAGGCGAAGGACAGAAGGACACGGATCAGGACGACAGGACTTAGAAGCATCGAACCCATAGTTTCTCCAGTGAGGAATAAGGCTTAGGTCGACCGCCCGTTGACCTGAAACTTAGAACCTAACACTACGGTCGTACGCCGGGAAGCGAGCATTGAGCCTGACCTTAGATATGAGTTCTGAGTCCGTGAGGATACTTTAGGTGCCTCTTCATAAGGCTCCTGGGGATCAATCACACGCTCGAGGTGAAGAAGTTTGCGCCCGCCAGAATCACGAGGATTCCTTCCTAGCACAACCGAGCTGTGACCCCGTGGTCGAATGTGGCACGCGTAGTATGAAGCACACGTTGAAAACATACCTGAACCTTTTGGTTTGACAGGAAAGGGATATACCAATCATGCTATCACAGATTCTAATCTGGCCCAGAATGTGGTTAAATGACGAACGAAGTTCATCACGGCGATATGCAAAACGAATATCACGCTGAGTTACTTCGAAATTAGATAATCGTCTTGCTTAATCAGGTTTATCCCTCTGATTCTTAGCCAATCTTGTTTGGTGGAGGACTCCCTCCACCGCAAGACGACCGTACCCGTGTGACTAGGTAAGGCCCACATTCGACATTGTTGGCAGAGGATTGTGTCCTCCTACGACTTAGTTTATAGACCGTAAATATGATGTAATCAAAACATCGTGACGTCGATTGATCATAAACTCAGTTGCAATTCTTTCGCTTACAAAATGTACCTTTCTAATATCAAAATGATATCACAGATACATTCCACTTCTAGACCCTACGCAATCCAAGCAGTTTTATATGCTTTGTGGTTTAGTTAATGGGTTCGTTACCAAGTTACTAGTGGACAAGTACTCCATAGTGATTATATTGTCTACTGTTGGATCACGGTTGGAACTCCGGTGCAGTCTTGACGGAAATCCGAACTCCTTCGCTCCAAGTAATCCTGCAAGAAGGGGATAGACCGGGCGGTGACCCAGAATCCCTCTCCGATGCTTAAATGAGTATCTCGATGTAAACTGGCAAGTATCAGTATGCAAGTATGTGAACGTGTGAACGTGTGAACGTATCAATTATGAGGTAACTCCTTCCTTTATATAGGGGAGGGGTCACCTCGGTTACCTGTTGAGATAACTGCCACGATCCGTTTATCTCGGCCAGTAGCCCACGTTCCGTCTTTTCAGGCCACTTCCCCACTATGTTGATAGTGGGCGTGTTTCTCGGCCTCATTCTCTGGTGGCAAGTCCCGACGGATGTCGGGGACTCCAGAGTTATCTCTTTTGGTCACCGCTCGGGGCCCCTCGTCATCGGGACAGGGCCAACATTCTCAGGGATTCAATATCGGGGCCTACTCAAAGGCATATCATCGGGGCCTACTCAAAGGCATATCATCGGGGCCTACTCAAAGGCATATCATAGGATCCTACTCAAAGGCATATCATCGGGGCCTACTTAAAGGCATATCATCGGGGCCTACTCAAAGGCATAGGATCGGGAGCTTTCAGTATCGTATGTCGGGACCGACCTTGTCGGGACCTCTCGTATTGGTCTTCTGAGCCTCTTTTGGGGCCCAGTGGGCCTACTTCGCCGTTTAGTCGCCGTTAATGGGCCTGACGGCTATATCGAAACCCATCATTTGCCCCCAAGACCCGAGGGACTTATAGTTCGTCGTGTCTTCCCACTTCGGACCTTTCGATATTCCGAGGATAACCACCGAATCCGAAAAGATTTCTCGATTACTCACCTAAGGCAATTCGATCATATCACTTAGAGTAACTTCGACGCGTCACTTAAGACATTTTACCCACACCACTTAAGGCGATTTAATCGCGCCACTTAAGGCGGAACCACGCCACTTAAGGCGATTTAATTGTGACACTTAAGGCAACTTATCTACACCACTTAAGGTGATTTAATCGTGCCACTTAAGGCGGAACCACGCCACTTAAGGCGATTTAATCGCGCCACTTAAGGCGGAACCACGCCACTTAAGGCGATTTAATTGTGACACTTAAGGCAACTTATCTACACCACTTAAGGCGATTTAATCGTGCCACTTAAGGCGGAACCACGCCACTTAAGGCAATTTAATTGTGCCACTTAAGGCAACTTATCTACACCACTTAAAGCGATTTAATCGTGCCACTTAAGGCGAAACCACGCCACTTAAGGCGGAACCACGCCACTTAAGGCGGTTTAGCTACACCACTTAAGGCGATTTGATTGGAAGCAACCTCTTTATTCATTGATGGCTCAACACGATAAACAACTTGCACCACTGAAGGCGACTTAATAAACAACTTGCACCACTGAAGGCGACTTAATAGATAACTTGCACCACTGAAGGCGACTTAACACATAACTTGCACCACTGAAGGCGACTTAATAAACTGCTTGCACCACTGAAGGCGACTTAATATCAGACATGACATTTCTTCAAGTGTTCGCCACTAAAAGAATGTTTCAACACATTGCCATCGAGGTCTTCCAACTTATACGCATTCCGAGCTGGCATCCCCACGACCTTATAAGGCCCTTCCCATTTTGGTGACATCTTGTTGATCCGATCCAAAAGGGTAAATTCGTTCCGACGCCACACCAGTTCCCCGACAAAGAACTGTCGAGACTTGACTCGTCGATTATAATATCGGGCCGTTGCCAAGCGCATCCGAGCCTGGACCTCCTCGGCACTCCGCCTCTTCTCTTCGACCAAGTCCAAGTCCAGACGCCTCATTTCGTCATTCGACAGAGGTTCATAATACCTCGTCCGATGGGATGTCACAGCTATTTTGATGGGAGCAACTGTCTCCGTGCCATAGACGAGGCCAAACGGAGTCTCCCCGGTCGATCTTTTGGGTGTTGTTCTAACGGCCCAAAGTACATTTTCCAGCTCGTCCAGCCATTTGCCCTTCAAGGCGTGGACCCTCTTCTTCTGGTCGTCCATCACGATCTTGTTGGCTGACTCCACTTGTCCATTGGTTTGAGCATGACGGACAGAGGCTTTCCGATTCTCAATTTTCAGTTCCTCCAAGTACTCCTTCCACTGGGCCCCGTTGAACGGAGGGCCATTATCGTTGATTACCACCTTGGGGATCCCGTATCGGGATATGATATGGGTCTGGAGGAATTTGAGGATGTGGTTCCCCGTTGTCTTGGCCAATGCCTTGGCTTCTATCCATTTCGAAAAATAATCAATAGCCACAACTAAGTATCGACACTGACCTTTTGCAACTGGAAGGGGTCCCACCAAGTCGATTCCCCATTGCGAGAAGGGCCAAACACTCTTGATGGACGTCAGATCGGCAGCTGGGGCCACGATGTTCGGGGCGTACTTCTGGCAAGCGTCACAGGATCGGACTAGCATCGTTGCCTCTTTGTTCATCGAGGGCCAGTAATAGCCCAAGTTCAACACTTTCCTCACGATAGATCGGGCACCTTCATGACAGGCCAAATATCCTTCGTGCACCTCCCTAAGGATCCGACCGGTGTCGGGCTCGGCCACGCATTTTAGATAAGGAGTAAAATACCCCTTTTTGTACAACTGATTGTCCACCATCACATAATTGGGCGCGATTTGGCGTATTTTGCCTGCTGCCACTTCCTCATCGGGGACTGCCCCCATAGTCAGATACGCGGCTATTGGGGTCATCCAAGTGGGCTCCTCCGATCCGATCTCAATGGCACAATCCTCTGACTGATCGGTGGTTGACAGGATCACCTTCTCCAAGAAATGCACCTTCCGACTTTCATCGAGGGGTGCCCCCAAGGCGAACTTGCTCAAGGCATCTGCTTCCGCATTATCCTCCCTCGGGATCGCCTCAATATTGAAGCTCTTGAAACTCTCATTCAGGGTTTGTACCTCGCGAAGATACTTTTTCATCATCGGGCTCTTTGCTTCGTATCGCCCTTGGACTTGGTTCACGATCAGGCTAGCATCGCACTTCACCTTTAAGTGACCAACTCCTGTTCCTTTAGCAACCTTAAGGCCAGTGATGAGAGCCTCATACTCAGCTTCATTGTTGGTGGCCCTAAATGTCAAGGCCAAGGCATATCGGAGGGGCTCGCCTACGTCTGGTGGTATCAGTACGAAACCTGCTCTGTTATCGGGACCTCCATGGTTGCCCCCTCTACAGGGCCCGCTTCTTCTAGATCGGGGGCTGTAGACTCTGCTATGAAATCCGCCAACGCCTGGCCCTGAATAGCCGTCCTCGGAGCAAAGTGAATACGGAACCCACTAAGCTCGACTGCCCATTTCACTAATATTCCCGACGCATTAGGTCGGTTCAAAAAATGTTTCAAGGGCTGATTCGTCAAAACGGTAATCTCATGCACGTGGAAGTAAGGCCTCAGCTTCCGAGCAGTAATAATCAACGCATAGAGATACTTCTCAACGGCGGGATAATTCATTTCAGACTTGGCGAGTGCCTTGCTTACATAATAGACGGGGACTTGGCTACCCTCTATAACTTTTACTAAGACAGAGCTAACAGCAAATTCAGAAACAGCCAAATAAAGATAGAGTGGCTCGCCTGGGATGGGCTTCGCCAGCGGCGGGAGGGCACGGAGGTGCTGCTTCAGTGCCTGGAAGGCCTCCTCGCACTCGGCAGTCCACTCGAACTTCTTATTGGCCCTCAGCACTTCAAAGAATGGCATGGATCGGTCACTTGCCTTGGACAGGAAGCGATTCATCGCGGCCAATCGGCCATTCAGCACCTGCACCTCCCGATGGTTTGTCGGGGACTTCATCTCCTCGATTGCCCTCAGCTTCTCAGGGTTCACCTCAATTCCCCTCTGGCTCACCATAAAGCCCAGGAACTTCCCTGAGTGCACTCCGAAGGCGCACTTGGTCGGGTTCAGGCAAACTTGATGGAGCCTCATCCGCTCGAATGCTAAGGCCAAGTTGTGAACATGATACTCGGCCTGTCAGGACTTCACCAGCATGTCGTCCACATAGGCCTCCATGGTTTTCCCCAACATATCCCCGAACAGCTTATTCACCATCCTCTGATAAGTTGCACATGCGTTCATCAATCCGAAGGGCATAACATCATAATGATAAATGTCATTATCAGCATAAAAAGCGGTATGAGGGGCATCCTCCTTGGACATCTTGATCTGATTGTAGCCAGAGTAAGCATAGCTCAGCAGCTCATTACCCGATGTGGCATCCACCAGCTGGTCGATCCTCGGGAGCGGGTAGCAATCCTTCGGGCATGCCTTGTTCAGGTCGCGGAAATCAACGCACATCCGCCACTTGCCATTGCTCTTCTTCACAAGGACTGGGTTGGCGACCCAGGTCTGGAATCGAAGCTCCTTAATAAATCCAGCATCGAGCAACCTGCCCACCTCCTGCTGGATCGCGATCTTCTTGTCAGCCCCCATCGGGCGCCTTCTCTGTGTGATCGGTTTGATCGCGGGATCAATTTTCAGCTCATGAGTAATTACATCGGGGGTGATTCCTGGCATGTCGCTAGGGGACCAGGCAAACAGCTCCTTGAACTCCTTCAGCAAATCAATCAGTTCTCGGGCCGTCTCCTCCGATAGAGCGGACCCGATTTTCACCTTCCTCTGAGGCCCATCAATCTCGACCTCCTTCAAATCTTCCATCGGGGCAGGACGCCCAAACTCCTCTCGGGGATCAGCGTCAGTCTGGAAAACATTCATAGCCTCCCGATTCCTCCTTCGGGTGGCATTGACATAGCACCTCCTGGAAGCTATCTGATCGCCCTGGACCTCCCCGATTCCGTGGTTTTTCGGGAACTTCAGCTTCTGATGGACAGTTGAGGCAACTGCCCCCAGCGGGTTGATGGTAGTCCTCCCGATAATTGCGTTATAGGTCCCCGCGGACTTGACCACCACGAATTCCACGTTCCTCTTCTCCGACTTCCAGCCACTACCGAATTCAACCGGTAACGTAATCATCCCCACCGGGTAAGAAGTAGAGCCAGAAAATCCGACCATCGGGAAGTCCGCGGGCTTCAAGTCCTTCTTGGTTTTTCCCATGGCCTCCAGTGCATCCATGAACAGAATATCGGAGGAGCTCCCTCCATTAATCAGGATTCGTTTCATCTCGTATCCATCCACGTTCAGGGTCACGACCAAAGCATCATCGTGCGGAGTCTCCACATCTATTAGGTCCTCTGCTGAGAAGGGAATCACCATTTCTTCTTTCGGAGTCCAATTTCGGGCCCTCTTGCCCAGTACCACAGCAATGGGAATCCGAGAAGCATAGACCTCTAGGGCTGCCGTAGTATCTCCTCCTGCAGCAAGTCCTCCGTGAATCACATTAATAGTTCCCCGCTTCTCCTTGCGGGCATTGGAAGACTCGGGCTTATCCTTCTTCGGGGATCGACCACGGGATCGGGAACGGAACCGCGATCGGGACCGGGAACGGGATCGGCCCCGTTGTCCAGCCACAAATTCCTTGAGCTTCCCCTTCTGGATCAGCTTCTCGATCTCTTTCTTCAACTCCCGACAATGGTTAGTGTCGTGACCGTTGGCACGGTGAAAGCGACAATAACGATCAGTGCGGGCTCCCATGGACTCTCCATCTTTTTTCGGGGGATACCTAGCGATACCCTGTCGGTCCATCACCGCCAGCACAGCACCCATGGAACAAACGAGAGGGGTGTAGTGGTCCTCCCGCTTGTCCGGCTTCGAGGAACGCTTGTTTTCCCTCCGATCGGGACGACCTCGACTGTTCTCGGGTTTATCTTTCCTCCTGCGATCGTCCGAGGGTTTGAACGACTGCTTCCCCTTGTTTGATTTTGGGGGGTCAAGGTCTCCGGCAGCTATCTTCGACTCCTGGACATCGATTTGCTGCTTCACCCTCTTCTGCAGCGCCTCCATGTTCCACACAACCTTCTCAGCCACGCTGTGCATCAGGTCGGAACCATACGGTGCAGTCAGGTTCCGAATGAAGGTACGGATGGTCTCTCCCTCCGTCATTTCCTCATCAATCTTGGCCACGCTGGCAGTGTACCTCTGGTAGTAATGCGCCAGAGATTCGACGGGCCTCTGTACCACCTCAGCCAGGGACCTCGCACTTTTCGGGAGATGCCGACGGCCCTGGTATTGCTGGATGAATCGATCGTGCATTTGGGTCCAGCTAGAGATGCATCCTGGGGTAAGGCTGAAGAACCACGTCAGGGCCCTCTCGCCAAGTGTGCCCGGGAACAAGACGCACACTATATCATCATTCGGGGCTCTACCTAGACAGGCCATGACATGCTTCTGGACATGACGAACTGGATCTCCCTCGCCATCGTACTCCTTGATTGTCGGGATACCCAGCCCTGGCGGGGCAGTGGTGTTCACCAATCGGGGAACAAAGGGATGAGTGGATCGATCCCTCAGCTCCGACATCATCTTTTTCTGGTCTCCCATGCAAATGTTCACAATCTTCACCACCTGGTCGGGGGTGATAGGGCCATTGAGAGGAATGGTCCTATGCTGCACAGGTCCAGGCCCATCGACCACGAATTACTCCGATAGGGCAGGCTCCTTGCCCTTGTCATGGTGCTCGGGTTGGGCCTCCCGCCCGTCCCGATTCTCCATCGGCGGAGGTGGAGGCAAATCCTCCCCCTTATTTTTGGCGGCCTCCCTTCGGTCTAGGAGAGCCTTCATAGCTTCCAAAAACACTGGCATGGCATCCATCATAGTCTTTGCCAAGTCCGGCTTTGCAGGTGCATCTTGGTCCCTCCTTGTGATCTCTTCCCCGCTCTCCGATGAGTTTCGAATGGAATCTTCAAGATCGTCATGATGCCCCCTTGTTTGAGAAACAGCAGGGGGAGGATCTTTCTGATCAACAGTGCATTCCGGTGGCCCTGAATTCAGAGTTCCAGCAGGGTGACGGGAACCACCGGATTGTACTTGTTTCTTCTTTTGCTTGCCAGCCATCGATCGGGTAGAAGCCATTTTTGCTTTTCGCTTCGTTCCCACAGACGGCGCCAATGTTGGATCACGGTTGGAACTCCGGTGCGTTCTTGATGGAAATCCGAACTCCTTCGCTCCAAGTAATCCTGCAAGAAGGGGATAGACCGGGCGGCGACCCAGAATCCCTCTTCGATGCTTAAATGAGTATCTCGATGTAAACTGGCAAGTATCAGTATGAAGGTATGTGAACGTGTGAACATATCAATTCTGAGGTAACTCCTTCCTTTATATAGGGGAGGGGTCACCTCAGTTACCTGTTGAGATAACTGCCACGTTCCGTTTATCTCGGCCAGTAGCCCACGTTCCGTCTTTTCAGGCCACTTCTCCACTATGTTGATAGTGGGCGTGTTTCTCGGCCTCGTTCTCTAGTGGCAAGTCCCGACGGATGTCGGGGACTCAAGAGTTATCTCTTTTGGTCACCGCTCGGGGCCCCTCGTCATCGGGACAGGGCCAACTTTCTCAGGGATTCAATATCAGGGCCTACTCAAAGGCATTTTCATCGGTGCCTACTCAAAGGCATATCATTGGGGCCTACTCAAAGGCGTATCATCGGGGCCTACTCAAAGGCATAGGATCGGGAGCTTTCAGCTCGTATGTCGGGACCGACCTTGTCGGGACCTCTCGTATTGGTCTTCTGAGCCTCTTTTGGGGCCCAGTGGGCCTACTTCGCCGTTTAGTCGCCGTTAATGGGCCTGACAGCTATATCGAAACCCATCATCTACTACTATTAAAATTTAGCATGAAATTATTTCATATCAATGTGTCTGGTCCTACTATGGTACTTCGGAATCTTAACTGCCGCAATGACTGCTTGACTGTCAGAGAAGACCTTCACAGGTTTATTCTCGACATCGCCACCAAACAGCGCAGTTAGAATACTTTTAAGCCAGACCGCTTTCTTTGCATTCTTATAGAGAGCTAAGAATTCTGATTCCATCGTAGACAGCGCGACTCATATTTGCTTCTTGCTCATCCATGAAATGGCGGCATTAGCAAGGAGGATTGCTCCTCCAGTGGTGGACTTACGATCATATGGATTTCCACCACGGTCGGCGTCAAAGTAATTGGTCAATTCTAACTTCATGCCCTCATAGCACAGTTCGTAGTCGGCAGTACCTTTTCGGATAACGAGTTCCCCGTTTTATAGTCTTTAAATGTTGCTGACTAGGATACGATAGGAAACGTGCTACTAGGCCTACGGCGTAGTAGATATCTGGACGGGTACATTACATGGCGTAGAACAAACTACCGGCCATGCTAAAACATCCTGCACCCTTTATCTATTCACGCTCTGCCAGGTTCTTGGGGGCTATCACGTTCTGACAGTGCGCACCCATACAACATTAGCGTTTCCACAGATTTTGGCATCCTGTAATCTGAATCCTTTTCAACAGCTTGTTGATATAGGCTTCTTGAGACAGACAATACTTTCGGGTAGCCCGATCTCTAGCAATTTTAATGCCCAAGATGTAAATTGTTGAGGTCGATTCCACCTGGGACACCTCGGGTTGCTCCTCGCGAACGGGCTGGATGTGCACGCCGGTACGGTCCCCCGTCAGCACGTCACGATCCACGATCCGCGAACCTCGATCCTTGAACCCCGAGGTTGCCTTTGGCTCCAATCTCGGTCTCCTACACGTCGGGTCCTGCAAAACGGGCAACAACCAGCATGGAGAGGAGGGGTGGCGCTGGTTGAGCCCTCTCCGATGCTTAAGTCACAATCTAGAGAGAGAAAGTGTGTAGAGAAAGGTCGGAGCACAAATAGCCAATTTGGAAGACTTCCGAGTTAAGTTCTCAAATGGGAGGTCTAGGTCCCTATTTATAGGAAACCCGAGAACCGTACCCAGTTTTATGCGGTTCAATGCCGGTTTAAAGGAAAACGCTTACCGACATCCAGGTTGGCTATGTGCGCACTGACTTCTCATACTAAGTAAAAATAGGGATAAGCGCGCAGTACTAGTCGGCAGTCCGGACCATGTCGACATCCGACATGGTCTGAATTGCCGGGCAATACGGACCAGTCCGGACAGTCAAGGCATTCCGGACTAGTCCGGATTGCCTTATGGAAATCCGGAAGTCACGGTCCGGGTGCTGCGTGCATCCGGACCTTTTCGACCCAGGGTGACCGCGGTAAAATCCGTTTGTGGTTCTGACGTTTTTGCGAGGTCCGAAACGTAAATACGAACCCGAATTGGACAGATATCCAACGCTTTCCCCCGAGTCAAGTAGCGGTTCAAAACCCATGCTTGACTCTATTTAAGATAGGATATTCGTCCAATTTAGGTTCGGCATTGACCTCAGGGGTGGCCTGTTTGTCAATCGAATGCGCGGAGCACAAATTCGTCCATCTTTACTTTTTCGATGAACGTGCGTAATCTGTTCACGGGGTTAGCGTAACAGACGGTATACATATAACAACGTATAATTAACGACATATTCGTAATAACATGCAATAAGCGAGATGTAAACACTCGATTTTGACCCGGGCGTAACGACGTTACACATGATACGTCAAATTCCGGACGCGTCAAGCCACAAAGTCTCCAAAAATGCTTAAGGGCACATTAGGGAAATTATTATAAAATATATTTTAAATTATTTCGAATATATTTAATATTTTCGGAATATATAAAAATATATATATAACAATTAGGTTTTTTTATTTTTAGAAAATTATCTGTAAGAAATTTATCTCCAGATATTATATTTTATTCAAAAAATAATTATCTATAAAGATATATATCCTTAGGAATATTCTCTAGAATAATTATCTGTTAGCAATTTTTTTATTTTAATTTTATCTGTAACTAGGCTACGTTTTTAGTATAAATAGGGGTCTATAGTTACATTGTAAACACACAGAAAATTGAGAAAAAAACACCACATCAATAATAATACATCAGATTTCGGAACCCGTGCAAATTTTAAACCTATTGTCTTCTACCTGGTCCGCCGGAGGTCACCGCCGCGCCCGCCGCCGGCCTTCGCCTGTCGGCTCCGCCCGGCCATGGCCACTGCGACAACCACCGGAGGACGCCCTACTCGCCCGACCAGCCCCTTTCCGCCGGAGGACCCGCTCAGCCACGCCGCCTCCCTCTCTCTCTCTGTCTCTCTCTCTTTCTCTCTCTCAATCTCTCTCTCTCTCTCTCTCTCTCTCTTCCCCGGAGTTAGCCCGACCAGGCCGGAGCTCGTCGTCGCGCCGCCCAGCTCCTCCGCCCATCCATCCCGTTTGTAGAAGGCCTCAGTCCAGATCAGACAGAGACTCGCCTGGTCCTCCCCCCGTTCCTGCTGCTCGTCCCCTGTGACCCTGCGACGGCGCCAGTCCGTCGTCCCGTCGTATTGCGCAGCCACCCACCGTGACCTCGCCTTCCACAATCGTCGTCGCACGCTGTGTCGTCGCCTGGCCCTGCCACATACACAGAACCACCATCGTCGTGGCCTTCTTTGTCCCTGCAGGTGAGTCCTGCCGGTTCTCTTTTTTTATTTTTTTTATCTATTTTTTTTTCTATTTTAATTATTATTTTTTTATATAATTATTAATTGATTTTTGTTTTGTTTTATTCACTATTTTTATGTTAAAATAACTATGTTGATATTAGTTTAGTTATGTACAAATAATTCTAATTTAATTACATGTTGCAGCGTTGTTTATTTTATTGTTTTTTATGTTACATCAGTAAATTAATTTGTCGTAAGTTGTGTTAAATTTTTGATTAGTTTAGATTAATTAAATGAAAAAGGGTTAATTGTGTATATTCGTCACATTAGTTCGCGTCGATTTAATTATATATGATAATTGTTATCATTATTATGTCTTATTGTCGGTAATGTATATAATTAATAATTGATTGACGATTGGCAAATTAAATGAATTGAGTACCGAGAGGGCGTAGTTAAAAATTATATTTTTAACTCGTAATAGAACCCCCGAATCCAAATCTCTTTCCATAGACCGGTATTATACCTAGGTGTTTAATTCGATATTCCCTTAGGTAATTTTGGATTCTAGTTAGCCTAATAATTAACTAGTGGCGACTCTCTCAAAATCCGCATTTTTAAAACGTAATTCGCCGTAGGTTAGATTTAGGTCTGGCAATTTGGCGACTCTGCTGGGGATATTTGAGGGTTCGGGCTCTTTATATTTGCTTGTTTGCCATGTTTCAGTTTTTTTTATATAATTCAACTTTGTTGTTCTAACTTGGTTGTTTTTGGGTGATTTCAGGTGTGAAGATATTTTTTTTTTTATTATAACTGACTATTCTTCTTTGTTGTATTTTATACTGTATAAACTCGCACACACTCACTTTAGTGTAATGTCCAAAACGCCTAAAACCCAGGGCGACTAGGAACCTCGGAGGGTTAGTACGGTACGACCGCGCGACCGGGCCGCCGGTACGACTCTGAAAAACTCTACTCGCTTGTGAACGTCCTGTGATACCTATGATGGGGAGATGAAACCACCTTGTCGGGAACCTATCAGTAGAACCTACCTTGTAGAGCAAAACCACATACATTTTTACCCCCCTAACATGCCGTATTTTTTTTTTAAAGAATTTATCAGGTAAACCGTAAGTTTTTCTAACTGTGTAACTTTTATTTATGAGCATGCATCCCACTATATCTTTAAAAAAAACAAAAAACAAAAAAATCATATTTGCAGCATGTCTCTTAGGTAGAACTCTCATTTCAAACGTACATTCCTTATGCACGGTTTCAAAAAAACTCTTACCTAAATTTTGTTCTAAAATATGTGTTCCATGCGCATTATTTAAAAAAAAAACCAGGTAAGTTGTAATTCATAATTAACGCATCATTCGCGCATTATTTTCAAAAAATATTTTCATGAGAAATTTAACTCTCTTTTAGCTATTAGAACTTCTAATTTTAAAATGCATTTTGTATTCATTATTTTCAGAAAAAACCAAAAAAACATATTTAGCTAAGTAGTCAATCCCTTAGTTGTAGATTTTTATTTCTAAACATGTGTTTCAGATGCATTGTTTAAAAAAAAAAACTTTTACCTAATTTTTTATTCTAAATATGCGTCTCATGCGCATTATTTTAAAAAAAAAAACTCTCAGGTAATTTGTAATTTTTGTTAGTGCGTTACGTATGCATTGCTTAAAAAAAAACCATTTCAGAAAAATTAATTTCTTTAGCTATTAGAGCTTCCTTTCGAACATGCATTTCATATGTATTTTTTTTTTTTTTAAAAACCTCTTACCTAAACTTCTATTTTTAACATGTGTTTTCTACGCATTACTTTTGAAAAAAACTTTTCAGGTAAGTTGTAATTTTGTTTAGTGTATTGTATATGCATTGCTTAAAAAAAATTAGGAAAATTTGTAATTCTGCTTTAACTGTTAGAGCCTCTAATTTCGAACGTGCATTCCATATGCATCAGTTTAAAAAAACTTTTAACTGAATTGTTTTATTTTTAGTAGTGCATCCAATATGCATTAATTTAAAAAAAAAAAATTAGACAAATCGTAAGCTCTCTTAGTTCTAGGGCTCTTTTTAAAAAAAAAAAACGTGTATATCATATGCATTATTTTCGAAAAAAACACTTTCAGGTAAATTGTAATTTTTCTTAGTTGTAGAACTTTTATTTTTAAGTTTGCATCTTGTATTTATTTTTGTGCATCTCATATGCATCCTTTAAAAAAAAATCGCCTGATTCTTAATTTTGAGCAACCAAGATGCATTGTTTTTTTTCCCTCATTAAAAAAAACAAAAATATATTTTCAGATAACTTGTAAATTATCTTGACTGTAAAACTTTCATCTCAAGTATGCATCTCATGTGCATCGCATGTGCATTATTTTAGGAAAAATAATATGTTGATAGATTGTACACATTCTTAGTCGTAGAAATTTAAGTTTCAAACATGTATTCCATGTGTTGTTTTCAAAACTACTTACCAGAATCTTTTATTTCAAGCATGTGTTTCATACGCATTATTTTTTGGAAAAGAACTTTTCATGTAAGTTGTAAAATTTTGTTAGTGCATTCAATGTTCATCATTTTCTTTAAAAATTAGGAAAATTTGTAATTCTTATTTTTGGCTCTTAGAGTTTTTTAAATTCAAACATGAATTGCATATGCATCATTTTCAAAAAACCTTTTTACCTGATTTTTTTTTAAGCATGCATTCAATATGCATTATTTTTATTTTTTTTTATAAAAAAACATTTCAGGTAAATTGTGAGTTTTTTTAGCTATAGAGCTTTCAAATTCACGCATGCATCTCAATTGCATTATTTAAAAAAAAAATCCACCTGAAATTTTCATTTCAAAATATGCATTTCATATGCATTATTCAGGTAAACTGTTGTAAGTTATGAATTTCTTAGAATAGAATTTTAACTTTCAAAAATGCATTTCATATGCATCATTCAGGTAATATGCTGTAAGTTATAACTTTCTTAACAGTAGAATTTTAACTTTCAAGCATGCATGAGCATTTAAAAAAAAAACTCAAAGTGTCATTCGTTTTTATCCAAGGTGTATTGCACTTTTTTGGCAAGATCGTCATCAACAATAAGAACAAGAGATCTTTCTCGATCAATCCCCCTGTCCCTCATTCTTCGAGAATTAGAAAGAACCTTTTCATCTGTTTCAGGTACAGAGGCGACGAGGGGAGCTAAACCGGCCGCCCAACCCAGCAGGTCGCATGAGCGAGCATTTAAAATAGGGAGTTTTGATTCTTTTTTGAGAAAATAGTTTAACGGTGCAGTTGAGTGCTACTATTCGAGTTTAAACAAAGGACGATAAAACTTTTTTTGAAAAAAACTTTGTTTTGAGCATTTGTTCTACGTTAGAGCCAGATAATGCACTCAGCAAACTCAGTAAACTCCATGATGGCGCAAAACACATTTGATCATGAATTTTGATTCCTTTTCAAAAAAAAAAATCAAAATTATGAAATGAAGGACATTAGACTTTTCAAAAAATCATGCATGATTTCTCATATTCTCTACACTGATTTTTCATTCACTCTTTTCAGGTACCCTTGGTTAAGGTATCATGTACACATAAGTTATGCCGGCTAAATGGGGCAACAAAAAAAGAACATGCATTCATCCGGTTGCACAAGGAACAAATTGCACACTCGAGATATCTAACGCTGAGGTGCGTTAAATTGTACTTAATTTTTTTTGTTTTTTTTGAGATTTGAGTATCCCTACTCTTTTGCAGGTTGGATGACCACTTCAACCAATGCCGCAACCGTGTGAAACGTGAGCGCTTCGAAGAGTTTGTATGAAAAATTTCACCTACCATGTGTGAAATTCATACGCTTTCCAAGACGAGGTATACAACCGTTATGTGGCCAGGTTTAAACCATTCAGCGGTAACCATGGGGCATCTCCCATTGAGATCGGACATGTCAGGAGATGAGAAAAATTCAAGAGATCATCGAGAATCCCGTGAAGATTCAATGCGCCGATCAATGTAGCTTGACTCGATCAACCGAATCCTTTTCCGAAAAAAGTTCTGAAATTTTCAGTCTGCCACTAGTGCATGTACTTTTCAGCAGGTGTACATATACAAGTTGTGGAGCAGGAGAATCAGGACATGCAGCAGGTCCAGTCGCATAGCGAGCACATTGCCCACTGAAAAATCCAACTCCCAGGTAAGAGAAGTTGTGATCATTTTTATCCCCGAAATTTGAGTTTTTCCTTATTCATTGTGCAGCTTGGATAATCATCCAAATCAAAACTCCTGAAGAGCACATCTCGTGTACGGCCCTTCGCTCGCCGACCATTCTTATGCCAGCTATCGAATTTATCCCAGATACCTCGGACGATATCTATGCATAAGTTACCATTTGCAGACTACTGTGTCAAACTCAACACCATCCATGTGTGTTCGTTAATCAGGCCATTCGTCCAGCATGTGACGAATTATGAACCAGTCAGATGTAATCGTGGGGCATTCCTGTTACGATCAAGCATGGTTGAAGATAGAAGACATCCAGAGATCTTCCTATTAAAAAAGATCGAGATTTCATGAATATCGACCGTGCTAATGAAAGAGAATTTGAGAGGAATAAGAAGAAGAAGAAATTATTGTCGATATCGTCCACCCATTGAAAGGATCCTCCATTCAAGACATCGACATAATCAACTTGTTTGACAAGTTTTCCTCCGGAGAAGTTCTGAGAAATTAAAAGGTTTAATATGCTATTAGGGGCATGTAACATAGTTGTTGTTGATTAGATTCTGTAGATTATCTTTCCATTTGAAAAAAGAAAAAAAGAGAGAAAAAATAAATTCCCGCTAGGTTGAAAACCTAGGCAAAAGTCAGGGAAATGGGCATGATTGAAAACCCGTAAAGGCAGTCATGGCAAAAGGTGAGATGAAAAAAGCAAAAAAGCAAAAGAAAAAAATTCATTAGGGTCACAGCCGCCCTTTAATCGGCTACAGAAAAATATAGAAAGCGTTCGTACAAATCTTGTGAGAGCAATTAAGCAATAAAAGGGTCACAGTTGTTCCTAAATCAACTACAAATAAAAGGGTCACAGTCATCCCTAAAATGACTATAAAAAAAGGGCCACGACTACCCTTCAAATGGCTACAGATAAAGAGCGCTCCCGCAACATCAAAAGCGGAGAATAAGTGAAAGGGCCACAGCCACCCTCCAAACGGCTAAAGATAAAAGAGTGACCCCGCGAATCCTGTGAGGGCGGGAAAATAAAAAGGGCCACAGTCGTCTCTAAAATGACTACAAAATAAAGGGCCACAGCCACCCTACAAACGGTTACAGATAAAAGAGTGACCCCGCGAATCTTGTAAGGGCGGGAAAATAAATAAAGGCCACAGTCGTCCCTAAAACGACTGCTAAATAAAGGGCCACAACCACCCTTCAAACGGCTACAGATATAGAGCACTCTCGCAACATTGAAGGCGGGAAATGAGTGAAAGGACCACAGTCATCCCTAAAAAGGGTACCTACAAAGAATGTTCCTCGAATCCTGGGAGGATGAGAGATTGTTGAAAGGGCCAAAGCCACCCTCAAAATGGCTATACATAAAGAGTATTCTCGTGAATCTTGTGAGGCCGGGAAATCCTTTGAAAGGGCCACAGCCACCCTTAAAACGGCTACAAATCGAAAGAGCGCTCCCGGAACATCGATGATGGAAATAAATAAAAGGGCCACAGCCACCCTCCGAATGGCTACAAATCAAAAGAGCTCTTGCGACATTGAAGACGGTGAGGAAAGGGTCACAACCACCCTCCAAATGGCTACAAATACTCTCGCATCGAGACGGAAAATAAAATACGGGTCACAGCCACCGTTTAATCGGCTACCAAAAAAGAGCGCTTCCGTTAGGTTGAAAACCCGAAAGGGCAGCCTATGCAAATTAGGAAATGAGGGGCATGATAGCAAATTCAGAAATTGCAATCATGGCAAAAGGAGAGAAAATAAAACCCCGATGGAATAAAAACCCCAAGGGGCAATCCATGCAAAAATTAGGAAAACCGAGGGGCACGGTCTAAAATTTTGACCGTGGCAAAAAATGAGAATATGAGAGATTAAAAAAAAAAAAAGATCCCGCTAAGTTGTCGCGTCTTGCGCAATTTAAGCAAAAATTAGGGACATGCATTCAAGTCGTCAAGCCACTCGAGGCCCTTATCCAACCAACGCCACTAGAGGCTCTTCTCCAACAGACGCCACTGGAGGCATCGTCGATCTATGTTTTTACTTTTCTGCACGCCACTGGAGGCTTTACTTTCCGCACCACCACAGGAGGCTTTTCCTTGTCGCACGCCACTGGAGGCATCGTCGATCGAGGTTTTTACTTTACTGTACGCCACTGGAGGTTTTTCCTTGTCGCACGCCACTGGAAGCATCGTCGATCGAGGTTTTTCTTTTATGCACGCCACTAGAGGCTTTACTTTTCCGCACGCCACTGGAGGCTTTACTTTTTTGCACACCACTGGAGGCTTTACTTTCCCGCACGCCACTGGAGGCTTTACTTTCCAGCACGCCACTGAAGGCTTTACTTTTCTGCACGCCACTGGAGGCTTTACTTTCCCGCACGCCACTGGAGGCTTTAGTTTTCTGCACGCCACTGGAGGCTTTACTTTTCTGCACGCCACTGGAGGCTTTACTTTCCCGCACGCCACTGGAGGCTTTACTTTTCTGCACGCCACTGGAGGCTTTACTTTCTCGCACGCCACTGGAGGCTTTACTTTTCTGCACGCCACTGGAGGCTTTACTTTCCGCACCGCCACTGGAGGCTTTTCCTTGTCGCACGCCACTGGAGGCATCGTCGATCGAGGTCTTTACTTTCTGCACCACCAACGGAGGCACCACCAACAGGGGCAGCGCCGACCGATGCTTTACTTTTCCGCACCGCCACTGGAGGCTCTACTTTACCGCACCGCCACTAGAGGCTTTACTTTCTGCATCGCTAATGGAGGCACCGCCAACGTCCCGCCGACAGAGGTTTTATCTTTCCGCCCCAGAATAAGCATATGAGCCACCTTGAAGACTGTGAAGAATTGGAAGAGAATATACTTTATGGTCAAAATCGGTGTTTCTTCGTCTTTGGACAAACCCCTTCAAACACGTTCTACGGGAGTCCATCCAAAGAGGGGCAAACTGTAAACACTCGATTTTGACCCGAAGGTAACGACGTTACACATGATACGTCAAATTTCGGACGCGTCAAGCCACAAACTCTCCAAAAATGCTTAAGGGCACATTAGGGAAATTATTATAAAATACAGTTTAAATTATTTCGAATATATTTAATATTTTGGAATATTTAAAAATATATATATAATAATTAGTTTTTTTATTTTTAGAAAATTATCTGTAAGATATTTATCTCCAGATATTATTTTTTATTCAAAAAAGAATTATCTGTAAAGATATATATCCTTAGGAATATTCTCTAGAATAATTATCTGTTAGCAATTTTTTATTTATATTTTATCTATAACTAGGCTAGGTTTTTAGTATAAATAGGGGTCTAGAGTTACATTGTAAACTCACAGAAAATTGAGAAAAAAAGCACCACATCAATAATAATACATCAGATTTAGAAACCCGTGCAAATTTGTCTCCTAGTGAATAAAAAGTTTTTTTTTAAAACATATCGTCTTCTACCTGGTCCGCCGGAGGTCACCGCCGCGCCCGCCACCGTCCTTCGCCTGTCGGCTCCGCCCGGCCATGGCCACTGCGACAACCACCGGAGGACGCCCTGCTCGACGGAACAACCCCTTTCCGCCGGAGGACACGCTCAGCCACGCCGCCTCCCTCTCTCTCTCTCTCTCTCTCTCTCTCTCTCTCTCTCTTCCCGCAGTTAGCCCGACCAGGCTGGAGCTCGCCGTCGCGCCGCCTAGCTCCTCCGCCCATCCATCCCGTTCGTAGAAGGCCTCAGTCCAGATCCGACAGAGACTCGCCTGGTCCTCCCCCCGTTCCTGCTGCTCGTCCCCTATGACCCTGCGCCGGCGCCAGTCCGTCGTCCCGTCGCATTGCGCAGCCACCCACCGTGACCTCTCCCTCCACAGTCGTCGTCGCACGCTGTGCCGTCGCCTGGCCCCGCCACATACACAGAACCACCATCGCCGTGGCCTTCTGTGTCCCTGCAGGTGAGTCCTGCCGGTTCTTTTTTTTTTTATTTTTTTTATATATATTTTTTTTCTATTTTAATTATTATTTTTTTATATAATTATTAATTTTTTTTTTTTGTTTTGTTTTATTCACTATTGGTATGTTAAAATAACTATGTTGATATTAGTTTAGTCATGTACAAATAATTCTAGTTTAATTACATGTTGCAACGTTGTTTATTTTATTGTTTTTTATGTTACATCAGTAAATTAATTTGTCGTAAACTGTGTTAAATTTTTTATTAGTTTAGATTAATTAAATGAAAAATGGTTAATTGTGTATATTCGTCACATTAGTTCACGTCGATTTAATTATATATAATAATTGTTATCATTATTATGTCTTATTGTCGGTCATGTATATAATTAATAATTGATTAACGATTGGCAAATTAAATGAATTGAGTACCGAGAGGGCGTAGTTAAAAATTATATTTTTTAACTCGTAATAGAACCCCCGGATCCAAATCTCTTTCCATAGACCGGTAGTATACCTAGGTGTTTAATTCGATATTCCCTTAGGTAATTTGGGATTCTAGTTAGCCTAATAATTAACTAGTGGCGACTCTTTCAAAGTCCGCGTTTTCAAAACGTAATTCGCCGTAGGTTAGATTTAGGTCTGACACGAGATACTTGTAATAATAATAATCATGCAACGTGGTGTCATCATGGTACGTGACGTAAACGTGTAACATGATGATAACATGGAGATGACAACATAGCACATGGATGACGTAATCGCGCAATAAGCAAAATACTGAGAGCAATATAAAATTGGAGAGCATGCTTGTCAACATGAAGCATGATGTAAACATAGAATACGATATTAACATGCAATATGATGTAATTATGCAATATGATGTAAACATGCAATTCATACTTAGATTATAAAATAATCATGTAGCTATTGATGGATATACGCCCAATTTGAACCCGTTGACTTCCAAACCGTTGTATTTTTATCATCTCATTAACGATTGTAAATCGAAACTTCAACCCGAACACTTTGCGAACACATCAACGGCTCGGACGAGGCCGGAGCGCTCGTCCGACCGGGGCAAACTCACCTAGGTGAGGTTGGGTGGCCACACCCGACCTCCCCTAGGAGAGATCGGGTCAGCCAACCCGATCTCTCCTAGGGGAGATCGGGTGGACCAACCCGATCTCTCCTAGGAGAGATCGGGTCGGCCAACCCGATCTCTCCTAGGAGGGATGGGGTTGGCCAACCCCATCCCCCCTAGGAGGGGTTGGGTGCCCTCACCCAACCCCTACCCTTGGGGGTCGGATTTCTTCCCCCCCAAGGGCCCCTGCGCTATTTTCGGACACCCACACTCGGTTCACGCCGCCTACCTTCTGCGTATCCTAAGGTCTTAATTACGTGCTTAAAGGTTAATTAATTGTGTTTAAGGGCTAACGATGTCATTAAGCCACCTTAATGACACCGTTTCCTATAAATACCCCACCTTCACAACTCATTTGATCAGCTTGGCAAGTTGCACAATTTTGCTCTGACTTCTCTCTAGCTTTATCTCTCTAAAACCGTACTGACTTAGGCATCGGAGAGGGTTCATCAGGCACCACCCCCCCCCCCCCCTCTGTGCCTGGTATTGCCCCTCTTGCAGGGTGGCAAGGAGAAGAGAACCAAGGAAGCAGAAGAGCATAGAGCAGTAGGACAAGCCCCAGGGGTAAGAAGTACAAGCCTCAGGAGGTCAGAAGGAGAGAAGGAAAGGAGGCCAGAAGGAGAGAAGGAAAGGAGGTCAGAAGGAGAGAAGGAAAGGAGGTCAGAAGGAGAGAAGAGAAGGACACATATCAGAACGACTACCCCAAGAGAGTATAAGGGCAGAGATCAGAACGACTACCCCAAGGGAGTATAAGGGCACGGATCAGAACGACTAGTCCTAGGAACATTGAACCCGACATTTCATTAGTGGGAGATAAATTCTAGATTGACGACCCGTTGACCTAGACTTTATAACCTAACACTTGGCGCCGTCTGTGGGCTTCGAACAGAAAGCCTGACAATCACGAGAGCGAAGACGAACAACTTAGTGTCTAGAGATAATCGCCCACCTGGGGGCAATAGGCAAGAAAGACAGCCTATACCTCCAGCAAGGCTGCCTAACCCAGAGAAACAGTATGCACACCCAGAGTCTCAGGTAACCCCACAGACACCCCAGCCTAACAAGCAGGGAGGAGAACCTTCACGCCCAGGGACAGGGGGGCAACAAGGAGTGCCATCCCAATACACGGCACCTCCACAGGGATACCACTATGAGGTACAACCTCAAGGGTACCCATATTGAATACTGACTCAAAGGAACGACAATCGTGCCCACACAACCAACACAAGGCCGGCATACACACATGGAGCACATACAGTGACTCCAGGGCTGATGAGGGCCTCAGATGAGGTACTAGCTTACAGAGAGACCCTAAGGAATAGACAGGAAAGGCAACACCAACAGGAAGGAGAAGAAGCTCATGAAGAGGAGCAAATTCCAACGGAAGAACGCCACTCGCACCCTCGAACAGGGCAACGAGGAGAAGAAAGAAGAAATTATCAAGAGCCACCCCCAGAGGGAAGACAGCAATTTGTGCCTCCTAGGCAACAACAGACACAACAGGACGCCAGGGCCTACACCCCACTGGGGGCAGACAGACAGCCAAGACCTCAAAGGAGGCAAGAATTCCACCAAGTACCCCAACAGGGACATACACCGCACTAAAGGAAGACATACGTGACAGACCAACAAGGATATAGGAGTTCCAACATCCACCCTGGCAATGTACACATACAGTTCGTATCACCACGGACATGACTAAGGGACATACCAATGAAAGCTCAAAGGGAGGGACATAGTCCCAACAACACAACAAGGCAACCACCTACCCATGATACAGCACGACAGGTCCAAACCCCTTGTGCATGACAACCCTTGGCACACATCCCCCTAGGACAGGGGAGGAGTTGAAAAGACAAGGATTTGAACAGGGGACTCATAGAGTACCACACCACGTCAGCACATAGCAACTACAATGGGAAATCTCATGGAGAGACATAGTAGAGTGAGATCGCACATAGCATACATGAAGGATACACCTACACCTAGTCCGCCTTGCAAGGATGCGACCTCATATTCCTCAAGTGGAAGGAATACACACAGACTAATGGAGGAAGACAGTCACATTACCAAGGAAGCAGGGGATATCAACCCCCCACACTCATATCCTTCCCATATCCTCTTATTTAATTTAACTGCATAACAAGTCAACTCCCTAAAAGGGGTATATTTTGATACTTGATATCAACATGTTTTCCAAGAAAGACCATACCGGACGCCTTCAAGCTCCGTGGTATATATGTACACAGGTAGACCACTAGAAGAATCCGTAAAAGGCCGTCGCCAATCAAGAGATGCACAAGAAACAGATTTCTCAATCTCAAAGGGCACCTATAAGGTCAAGTTTCTGGGAAAGATCACAAGATGGAAGGCTCACTTACAAAAATAAGTTGAGCACTCCCAACATCCTATAGAGGAACTACCATGAAGGTCACAAAGGATTACCCCTACTATAACCTTCCACTAAGCATCCTAGGGCCAAGTCCGTCAAAGGATCCTATTGGTCATTGGTATGCAAGGGGGGCACCGGTCACAACATGCCCTCCCCACAAACGCCCATTAGCATGAGAGGGGATAGCCGCGAACACATCCCTCCAAAAATGGAGGAAACCATATCACATGGGCAACACCCACCATCAGAGACAAACACCTCCAGCGGATCTTTATAATTTCACCTAGTAAGCTCATCCCAGGTAATGGAATACACTTCCATCAAAAATGCTCAAGGACACCAAACCTAGCAAAGGAAGAATGGCGACACCATCATCAAGCTTTTAAAAAGGGACATGGAAAACATAGTATTTCCACACAGTGATATATTAGTCATAAGAGAGGGAATCACCAACTTTGACATGAAGAGAACCATAGTGCATGAAGGGAGTCCGTCAGACATCTCCCATGACCAACCATTGATGATACTAGAGAAGAGTCAGGCATACCTAATACCAAAGGACCCCCTACTAGTAAAGGTGGTCAGAACATCAACACACCCATTAGGGACACGACACTGCAAATGAACCAGGAAAAGGATGGAACACATATCCCTACAAGTATCCTTACAAGTATCCTTGCATTTATCCTTGCAAAAATAAACTCCATAGATAAAGAGGTCATCTAATAGATGACTATGTCTCTGTTCCCAAAATATGATCCTAACCCGGAGATCCTTGGACTCCGTATCATATATGCAATGAATAACATGTTCATCAAAGATAGGTACACGAAGATTCAAGACAGCGCCATAAAGATTAGGCGCATACCTCTACCAAGTACGACACATTTGAGTGTTCATAAACACTCCCTCGCCGTCGCACAAGAAAGAAAGGCAGCCAAGGATACAAGTCCTAACAAAACAAACATCGGTAGAAAAGTCGGTCATTGAAGTCATGCACCAAGAGAGAAACTCTAAAGATGCAAGATTAGCAAAAGAGATAGTGCAACAACTAGAGTGTGAAAATGAGATACATCTCCTATCAAGAGCCTTAGGGCAGGATAATAGTTCTACAAGATCAACCAAAGAAGAGCTCAAAAGATTGGGGAGTAAGGTTTCAAGATCGACCTTCACACTAGACGCACATCCCGATCAACCACCCTGTCTGCAAATGATAAGACATTTGACTCTGGCATCCCATCAAGAGGAGAGCCACGATAAAAGGGGCACTAGAAAAATATCCCGCCTATAAAGCCATACGCCGAATACATGATGAATGAAGGTTATGATAAAACAAAAAAGGAGGGACTTGTCAGCTCAACACACCTCAAACACGTATACGTACGCAACACAAATGCAGCCTCTAATGAAGCTATCCAGCAAGGAATAGCCAATACGGGGACAAACCCATAGAAAATCATGGAGCATCACTTGCAAACCTAAAGGAAAGCATCATTTTTAGGTTCAAGTCCTAATTCAAAAGAAGTCTATAACCAAGATTCAAGGTGGGAGGAGCATGACCAATGTGACACTCCCCAAAGGCATTGAAGAATACTCCAATGTGAAGGAAAAGGCAAGGCACACTAAGTGCCACAACACTCCAAGAAGATACAGCCCGGTCAGACCCCCACACCCCCATGCACGAGCAAAGAGCATGGATCAGATTGACTAGTCTGAAACACACCTACGAGATTAACAACTCAAGACACCATTCTATGAGAGAGCTCTTCAACCTAAAACACAAAGAAAGGGGGAAAAATTTACAAACACCCCTAGGACCCAGAAACTGCCGCATCCTGGTTATCAAGAGAATGAAAATCACCCCCACCCACCCAAAACAAAAGCTCTCCACCCAATCCCTAAAGATACATCCGACAAAGGCATTATCCAAACCATACCTATGACTGAAACAAGCAAGCATGAGAAAGAGTAAATCCTACAAGGGACACTCGTCACATTCAAACAAGCAGACAAGGGAGCCCCGAGCATAAGGGGCACCCAACCAAGAAAGTGAACGAGGGGCCTTCAACGGCCAAATGTGAAAGGCGGTATGACCACCAAGCAACTTGGGGGGCACCGAACGAATAAGTGCTTGGTAGTCCACCTAAGTATAAAAGAAGATATTAGAGGCAGCAGATCACAAGAACATGCAATACCACCTTTCCCAGAAAAGGTCACATAGGAGGAAAACATCATCAACTCCCTATATGAACTCGTCCTAAGTTGGCAACACACAAACATCGCCCTCGAGAGGTGATCTCCCACATTGAAGGAAAAGCGTGGTAACAGGCAATATCGTAGAAGGAGAAGTCAAGTAAAGACTCGAAAAGCATACCAAAAATGCACCATGCATGAGAAGGGACACAAGATAAGGTAATATTATGAGCCCTCCGGGAGCCTATCCCGCGAACACATTCGACGCCCCCAAGAGCGTATCTTGAGAGTAGCTCTAAAACTACGAACCCTGTGCCCTCCGGGAGCCTATCCCGCGAACAGATTCGACGCCCCCAAGAGCGTATCTTGAGAGTAGTTTTTATACTACGACCTTCGACGCCCCCAAGAGCGTATCTTGAGAGTAGTGTTCATACTACGACCTTCGACGCCCCCAAGAGCGTATCTTGAGAGTAGTTATTACACTACGACCTTCGACGCACCAAGAGCGTATCTTGAGAGTGGTTTCCAAAAACTACGAACTTCGACGCCCCCAGGAGCGTATCTTGAGAGTAGTGTTCATACTACGACCTTCGACGCCCCCAAGAGCGTATCTTGAGAGTAGTTATTACACTACGAACTTCGACGCACCAAGAGCGTATCTTGAGAGTGGTTTCCAAAAACTACGAATTCGACGCCCCCAGGAGCGTATCTTGAGGTAGATTTGCAACCTACCAGATTCGACGCCCCCAAGAGCGTATCTTGAGGTAGAAAAAACACTACCAGTTCGACGCCCCCAAGAGCGTATCTTGAGGTAGATTTCAAACTACCAGTTCGACGCCCACCAGGAGCGTATCTTTGGTCTAACCTGAGCCCTCCGGGAGCCTATCCTGTGAAACGTTAAGTGCCGTCCGAGAGCCTGTCTCGTGAACAGTTTTCGACGCCAACCAGGAGCGTATCTTTGGTCTAACCTGTGCCCTCCGGGAGCCTATCCTGTGAAACGTTAAGTGCCGTCCGAGAGCCTGTCTCGTGAACAGTTTTCGACGCCAACCAGGAGCGTATCTTTGGTCTAACCTGTGCCCTCCGGGAGCCTATCCTGTGAAACGTTAAGTGCCCTCCGAGAGCCTGTCTCGTGATCAGATTCGACGCCCACCAAGAGCGTATCTTTGGTCTAACAGTACCACGTATACCATTTAAAGGGTATCAGAAGAGATCATCGCACCATACTGAGAAGGATTCCATGAGAAAATAATTGCAAAGTAAAGTTGTATAAAGAACACATAATGTTTTTTCTTGATGAGATAGCAGGTGATGTGAAGGAAAGCACAAAAGAAAGATAAAGAAAGGAAAGCATATACAAAGGAGAAGTCCATGACCAAAGGATCATATACAGAAGCACAAGAGGTTATCATGAAAAGTAACGAGTTATCCTACCACCCATATCACAAGTCAAGAGAAGTATCTCAAAGGAACCCAACACCACCAAGAAGGATAGCAAAGACATGAAATCCGAAGGTCAAGGCTCTCAAAATAAGCTCGACCCATCAAGAAGAGAATTGCCTTACAAGTCACACAAATCAACCTCCGACAAATGTCATTGTCATGCATGTCGCCCTCGCGTGACCTATGCTCGTATCAGACTTGAACATCGTCAAGCACAACTCATGAAGGAGACATCTAAAGAGCATAAAGGATACAACATCCGACAAGACGAGACATCGGAACCTAACCCAACAAACATAGCCTACACAAAAGGCAAATATAGCAATGAAGGCTCTCCAATAAGAAAGGAATACTAAAGCACAACTCCATACATCGTGATGTGGCTATCATGTCCACATACCTTGAGGTGGCTATCATGTCCACATACACTGAAGTGGCTATCATGTCCACATACCTTGAGGTGGCTATCATGTCCACACACCTTGAAGTGGCTATCATGTCCACATACCCTGAAGTGACTATCATGTCCACACAATACAGAAGGGCTATCACTCCGACACATCACGAAGTGGCTATCATGTCCACATACCCCGAAGTGATTATCATGGCAGCACATCATAAAACATCTGTCAAAGACATGCATTGTAAAGACACCATCCCGACCACGAACATCAAAAGGCTACGCTTAGCCTTAGGAGGAGGTTCAAGAAAAAGGAAAAACAACACCCTTCGTACGCTCATCAAAGGTAGGCACTTATATTTCAACCCACTGGGTGATACCAGGAAGGAGACGTCCTCATTATGAAGACAACCTCCATATCTCACGAAATCAACCATGAAGCAAAGAATCACGACAAGCACTATTGAGGGCATATAACAAAACGATCCCCACAACGATCACAACTACAATACTAGTAGAGGCTAACTCAGGAGCAGTCTCCACCAAACTCCAAAGCAAGAATTTGCTATCTTAATCAGAGCCAGGGCAAGAGAAAGGAACCTCACTGAAAGGTGATGATCACACCCATCACCAAAAGAAAAATCTTCAACGCAGGGGTTAATAACATAACCCATAGGAAAGACAAAAACACCTTCAAAAGTCGTCAAATCTACATAAAGACGAAATAAACTTGAGACTCGGCCCCTCGGCTGGGGGGCAGGGGATAGAGAAGAGACATCAAGACCTATGATCACCCCATCGCCAGCCACAGGTTGTTTCCTTTTGTCTAGCAAAGAGGTCGCCTCTTCAACCACTACCTCCTTATCATGGGAGAGAGTCAGCAAGGGGGCACTTGAAGGAGAGCCTCTCGCGGTTTCCTTCTCCTTGGCAGCCGAGGGCCCGACCTCAGAGTCAGGTTTCCGCGCCTCGGATTTAGATTGACTTGAACTCTCACCCACCACAAGAACCATTCGGTAACCAGAGAAGAACGCTCTAACAACAAGAAGGAAGCAGCATGAGAACAATCATAAGTTTATCACAAAGAAAAGAGAAGGGAAAAAGAACATACTGGAAGCATTAGCAGCCATCCTTGACTTAGAAAATTTCTTGGCCTGATAAGCAGAACTAGAGGGTTCTTCCCTCTCATCCGATCCAACGGTACGTTCGGAACGCTCTGCCTACACCTTATATGTTTCTCCATGAAATCAACCTACAAGGGGTCATACGAGTCCCTGCCTCTTACAAGTCCGCCTCGGACACCCAAGACACAGGACGGTCAGATTTGGTCTGACTACCTTGGAAAACGATCTTCAAGGTCTCCCTGTCTGAAGAAGAAAGCTTCCCAAAAGTGAGTCATCTATACGAGCAACCAACGCAAAGATCGACCCTTACTCATGGAGGGGCGAGATACGCCTACTACGGGGGCAACCTTAACACCAATGGAAGAGGGCGAACTTTTAGTTTCCCCAAATGGAGCAACGCTCCAGCACATCCGAAGGAAGGGTCAACCCTTAACACATGTCAATAGACCCCTTCGCTCGCGGCGGTAAGAAGAAAGCTTGTAAGCTTTTTCACCCTCACTTTTATGGGGAACAAATTGCAGGGTAAAGGTCAAGAGCTATACACACGCTCCAACGAATGAAGGAAAAATGTTACACATGCCGAAGGTCGAGATTAATGGATAATGCTCACGCTAGTAAGAGGGAGGCGGAACGTGGTGTCCCATTGAGTGGCAGAGTTCCCACCCTCAAGTAAAGGAGAGGTCTATGCTCTCACCTTTGCACTTATGCTCATATTCATGACTAACATCTACAGGTACATCAATGTCATCACTCATGCTTATACTCACAACCCATCCATACATACATACATGTTCATGCTTGCACTCATATGCATGCCCACATACACACTCCCATGTGTTCAAACATTTAGACGTCCATACACATGGCCGCCATATATTCATGCATACATTCATGACTACAATCGCAGCATGTCTCCACTCACTCCCATCCTTATTTTCCTACTTGCATGTATGCTAGTACACATCCTCATGTTCATGATATGTCCAGGTTCACTCCTAGTTAACATCCTATAGGCATATTTTCTAGTATCCCATAAGAAAAAATTTGGGCCAAAATTAAATTTTTCTCCACTTAGGCAAATCACGGCATGAAGTTGAAGCATGAATCACTTAGATGTATCAGTATTACATTCTTATGCAAGCATGTATTTTTTGAGTATACGCCTGTAGCAAAGATAAGTTTATTACTCCCACCTCAGACGGACGCGTGCCTAGGCACACGTCCGCGCTACTCTGACGTTTACAATTCCTCTATCTCATAAGGCAGGGGGCAAAGTCAGAGGCACGCATCCATGGGTAAGCAGGCATTCAGACAAGAAGGTAAAATCCCGGTTAAAAATTGCGCGTGTCATACCATCCTGAAATAGAGTCAATCAAGGGTTAAGCCATTGGTTGACTCGGGGGCATGTGATGGATATACACCCAATTTGAACCCGTTGACTTCCAAACCGTTGTATTTTTATCATCTCATTAACGATTGTAAATCGAAACTTCAACCCGAACACTTTGCGAACACATCAACGGCTCGGACGAGGCCGGAGCGCTCGTCCGACCGGGGCAAACTCTCCTAGGGGAGATCGGGTGGACCAACCCGATCTCTCCTAGGAGAGATCGGGTCGGCCAACCCGATCTCTCCTAGGAGGGAAGGGGTTGGCCAACCCCATCCCCCCTAGGAGGGGTTGGGTGCCCTCACCCAACCCCTACCCTTGGGGGTCGGATTTCTTCCCCCCCAAGGGCCCCTGCGCTATTTTCGGACACCCACACTCGGTTCACGCCGCCTACCTTCTCCGTATCCTAAGGTCTTAATTACGTGCTTAAAGGTTAATTAATTTTGTTTAAGGGCTAACGATGTCATTAAGCCACCTTAATGACACCGTTGCCTATAAATACCCCACCTTCACAACTCATTTGATCAGCTTGGCAAGTTGCACAATTTTGCTCTGACTTCTCTCTAGCTTTATCTCTCTAAAACCGTACTGACTTAGGCATCGGAGAGGGTTCATCAGGCACCACCCCCCCCCCCCCCCTCTGTGCCTGGTATTGCCCCTCTTGCAGGGTGGCAAGGAGAAGAGAACCAAGGAAGCAGAAGAGCATAGAGCAGTAGGACAAGCCCCAGGGGTAAGAAGTACAAGCCTCAGGAGGTCAGAAGGAGAGAAGGAAAGGAGGCCAGAAGGAGAGAAGGAAAGGAGGTCAGAAGGAGAGAAGGAAAGGAGGTCAGAAGGAGAGAAGAGAAGGACACATATCAGAACGACTACCCCAAGAGAGTATAAGGGCAGAGATCAGAACGACTACCCCAAGGGAGTATAAGGGCACGGATCAGAACGACTAGTCCTAGGAACATTGAACCCGACATTTCATTAGTGGGAGATAAATTCTAGATTGACGACCCGTTGACCTAGACTTTATAACCTAACAGCTATCATAAGTTAGAATCATGCATATACAAAAATATCATGCATAATAGCTTATGTGTACACAACATGCAATAATAATTGTACGTAGCGCGTCATGCAACATTATGGAGCATGTATGTAATGTAAGCATAGGAGAGATGTAAACATGCTCATACATGATGCTAGGGACTTGTGCGAAAATAGATATGAGTTTAGTCCTTAGCACATGGTGTAGACACTATTAGTGAAAATTAGGAGAGAGAGTAGTCATTAGCTTACATCCTCCCTTGATAGTTTTCCAAGAAGCTCTCATTGCTTGTTGAAGAAGAAGCTTATGGAGGTGTAAATTTGGAGTAGTCACATCATACTTGACATCAATTAAATTTCGGCCAAGCTAGAGGTGGAAGTCGATGGCGCGTGGTGTGCAAAACGGCGGCGCATGGCAACCAGCGGAGGCGCGTGGTGGCGACGCGTGCGGCATTCCTGGGCGGCGCGTGGAGCTCCGGTGACGGCGTGCGACAATTCGGACACGCTTCGTGTTGGTGAGTCCGATTCCGTAAATGGCTGGACATTTTGTGACTTCGTTTGGCCTTGATTCAATCTTGAAATCACTATGTGCTTAGTCACCTTAACATGCATACAAGGTGTTTGATGAAATGCATTAGGATACTTAGCCCCAAATTGGCCAAAAAATTTCTAAGTGCTGAAATTTTTTGAAAAGTGCAAATGAATCGTTACACTTCCCTTATGCATAGTACTCATTGCCGACATGTTGCTTCATGCCTTAGCTGTTGTTTTAGTATGCTCGATTTTGACGATCGGTAGTTGTTCGTACATGGTCGTCAATGGTTGTATGTTGGTAGTGATAACTTAGGCAATGTGTGTTGAGCATCATGTATTGATCGTTGGTCACTGTCTGCAAACATGTTAAAACACTAAGAAAATATTTCAATAATATCTAGTGCTTGTTACCATTGATGTCGTCATATGATTCTTGTCGACCGCCGGCATAGAAACACTTAGAAAATATTTCGTAGTAGTTGATGTTTGCCACTTGATGTATGTTATCCGTCATCATGCTAGTATACTTGGAGAATGCTCCTAGATAGTTGATTCCATGCCGCTTGTTGATTGTTGACATCAAGGAAATACTTAGACAATATTTTCTGACGATTGGTTTCTTGTCGCATATAGCCCCATGTCGTAAGCGAAATACTTAGAAAATATTTCAGCCATTTTTTGCTGCATGCCGACACCTTTTCGTACGTTGATATTTGATAATATACTGACAACTTTTTGTATGTCGACACGTAGTAGCATGTTGACACATAGTAGGATGTCGACACTTAGTAACATGCTGACAGCTTGCAATATGTTGACTATCATACTGAGCAAAACACTTAGAAAATATCTCGCCCCTGTAATCATGTATGCTGCGAGTATGAGCTTGATGTCGACATGTAAGCAAATGTGTTGAGAGGTTCGCCCCCCTTGCATGATGGTTGTTACTTGTTGCACGAAAACTATTAAGTCATTACGTACATAGTTATCTCACATGGAGCGTTCATTGCATATATGTTTGCATAAGTGTTGGATGCGTGCTTGTGCACTGATTGGATTGTCGGTTGTACTTTTCAGGATACCACATCTCGCTGTCATCTTCCTGGAGTCAGTCTTTTTGCAGCTACTATCATGAGTAAGTCTTCTATCCCCATTATGTGAGTGATACCATGTTTGGATGCAAATGACAAGTTAGACATTAATAGCCTTTGTAATCTTGTTTGTATCATACTTGTAGATTGGTTTATTGGGAATGATGGATATACGCCCAATTTGAACCCGTTGACTTCCGAGTCGTTTCATTTTTATCACCCCGTTAATAATTGTAAATCGAAACTTTTGGCCCAAGTATGTTACCCACAAAAAGAAACGGTCCGAACCAGAAAAAACGCGCCAGCCCCAAACTTCCGAATTTTCCGACCCGGTCAAACCATGGTTTGACCGGGTGGGTGAACCCGGTCAAACCAAGGTTTGACCGGGTGGGTGAACCCAGTCAAACCAAGGTTTGACTGGGTGGGAGAACCCAGTCAAACCAAGGTTTGACTGGGTGGGAGCACCCGGTCAAACCTTGGTTTGACCGGGTGGGAGACCCTCCCAATCTCTCGTAAGAGAGATTGGGAGGAGGGAGAGGCTCCCAGTCAAAAGTTTGAGAGATCGGGTCCTCCCACCCGATCTCTCAACTGAGAGATCGGGTCCCCCCACCCGATCTCTCTATTGAGAGATCGGGTGGAAGGGGAAAGGGAGGGGGGCTCCCAGTCAAACTTGGTTTGACTGGGAGACCCCCCTCACCCGGTCAAACTTGTTTGACCGGGCCCATTCACCCGATCCCAAGTCCTCGGGGTCGGATCCTCGACCCGACCCCGAAGGTTCCGACACCCGGTCCCTGCCCTTAGGGGTCGGATTTTTCATCCGCCCCAAGGGCCCCGGCACCATTTTGCGACTCCCATACTCGGTTTATTTCCGCCAACCTTCTCCGTACCCTATGGTCTTAATTACGTGTTTAAAGGATAATTAATTGTGTTTAAAGGTTAACGATGTCATTAAGCTACCTTAATGACACCGTTGCCTATAAATACAACTCCTCCACTATTCATTTGATCATCTTGGCAAGTTGCACAATTTTGCTCTGACATCTCTCTAGCTTTATCTCTCTAAAACCGTACTGACTTAGGCATCGGAGAGGGTTCATCAGGCACCACCCCCCCCCCCTCTGTGCCTGGTGATGGTTCTCAATTTGAACCCGTTGACTTCCGAATCGTTGTATGTTTATCATCCCATTAATAATTGTAAATCGAAACTTCAACCCGAACACTTCGCGAAAACACCAACGGCTCGGACGAGGCCGAAGCGCTCGTCCGGCCGAGTCAAACTCACCTAGGTGAGGTTGGGTGGCCACACCCGACCTCCCCTAGGGGAGATCGGGTGGACCAAACCCATCTCTCCTAGGAGAGATCGGGTCGGCCAACCCGATCTCCCCTAGGGGGGATGGGGTTGGCCAACCCCATCCTCCCTAGGAGGGGTTGGGTGCCCTCACCCAACCCCTACCCTTGGGGGTCGGATTTCCCTTCCCCCCAAGGGCCCCGACACCATTCTTGGACTCCTATACTCGGTTTATTCCGTCTACCTTCTCCGTATCCTAAGGTCTTAATTATGTGTTTAAAGGTTAATTAACTGTATTTAAGGGTTAACGATGTCATTAAGCCACCTTAATGACACCGTTGCCTATAAATACCCCACCTCCACTATTCATTTGGACATCTTGGCAATTTGGATAATTTTGCTCTGACATCTCTCTAGCTTTATCTCTCTAAAAACCGTACTGACTTAGGCATCGGAGAGGGTTCATCAGGCACCACCCCCCCCCCTCTGTGCCTGGTACTGCCCCTTCTGCAGGGCGAAAGGAGAAGAGAAGCTAAGGAAGGAAGGACGCAAGCTAAGACAGTGCAACCCGAGAGTACCGAATCCTCCACATCTCCAGTGAGGAACGAGATTTGAGCCGACCACCCGTTGACCCCGATCTCGGAACCTAACACTTGGCGCCGTCAGTGGGCTTCGGACAGAAAGCCTGGCTATAACAAGGGCAATGACGAACAGCAGGGTGTCTAGGCACCACCGCCCACCAGGGGGCAATGGGCGAAGGAGAGAGCCTATACCCCCAGGAAGGCAGCCTAACCCGGGAAAGTAGCCAATGCAACCAGAACCACAAGGAACCCCAGAGCCGCCTCAACAGAACAACTTGGAGGGAGGACCCTCACGCCCAGCTGGGGCTGAGTCCACCACAGCCTCAACCCCCCTGGCAAGAAGGCCACAGAGGGAAAGAGAACAACAGGGAGTGCCATCCCAACACACGGCACCCCCTGAGGGATATTATTATGAGGCACAACCCCAAGGGTACCCGTATGGGATGCCGGCCCAAACGAATGGCAACCGCGCTCACACAACATACGCAAGGCCGGCATACACCCAGGGGACACACACTGAAGCTCATGAAGAGGAACAGATCCCAACGAAAGAGCACCACTCGCACCCCCTAGCAGGGCAGCGAGAGGAGCAAAGAAGAAATTACCAGGAGCCACCCCAAGAGGGAAGGCAACAATTCGTGCCTCCTAGGCAACAGCAGAACGCCAGGGCTTACACCCCACTGGGGGAAGATAGACAAGCAAGACCTCCAAGGAGGCAAGAATTCTATGAAGCACCCCAGCAGAGACACCAAGGATACACCTATAGTCCGTATCAACACGGACAAGGGATCCCGGCAAGCCCCATCTATAACTACGGAGGCTATCAGAGAAATTACACTCCGACACCGATATTGATCACTCTAGAAGAAATAGAGGCAATGATAACCCGGAAAATGAACGAGTCAAAGAAAACCAGCTTGCATTGTCTAAGTGATAAAACGAACCACCCTTTCACAAGGGAATTGGAGATGAACAGGGTGCCAGACTCCCTGCACACAGTGCAAATTGCAAAGTACAATGGCAAGGGAGACCCCCTAGAGCATATTCAACAGCATGAGGCTTCTCTATTTGGGAGGACCACTGATGAAAGGTACAAGGCACTCCTGTTCCCAAACACCCTATCAGGGGTGGCCTCACACTGGTTCTTCAGCCTACCCTCTGAAAGCATCCACTCATGGGAGCAGCTAAAGGCGAAGTTTCTGCAGAGATATCTAGGGGAGAGGAAACTCCTCAAAGGAACAGGCTCCATCGATGATGTGAAACAAGAATACGATGAATCTTTAGCCAGTTACTACACTAGGTTCAATCAAAATATCGCAGACATCCAGGGTGACATCACTGAGGGTGAGATAATACGAGCCTTCATCAGAAACCTAGGCCGCTTCGGGTCCACGCTGGCAGAAAAGATGGCCAAGAAGCCAGCAAGCACCTTAGAGGAGCTTGCAGGAAGAGTAAAAACTCATATAGACCTGGAGAGGCACAGGGCAAGTAAGAAAGCTAAGATTCAAGCAGCCAAGGATGACAATGCAAAGCCGAACAAAGGAAAGCCACCCCAGGCACCTCAGCACACAAGGCAGCAGGAATGGCGTCCGCCCCAGCAAAGAAACCAAATGGGCGAACCACTAAAGGCTAGAGAAATAAATGTCATCAAGTTCGTTCCATTGAATGCCACTCCAGCTACTGTCCTCAAAGAGATGCGAAATCAGAAACTCTGGTCACCTCCTGCAAGATGGAGAGCCCCAATGGTGGGGAATCACAAGGATAGATGGTGTGACAACCATGAAGCTTACGGGCACGACACGAACGAATGCTTCAGCCTAAAGCTAAGCATCAACAATGCCATCCAAAGGGGAGACCTAAAGCAGTTCGTGGATCATGGGGGCAACAGCATGCGGCTAGGGCCATCACACAGAGACAAGGGCAAAGGCAAAGTAGACTACAATCCTCCACCCAACAAGAGAGGGACCATAAATATGATACACGGGGGAGCAACGTCAGGTGGCCCAACTGCTAATGCAAGGGAGGTTTACGCTTCCAAATTGAGTTCAGTGCCAAGGTGGAGAAAAAGGCCAAGAGAAGGTGAAGAAATGAAGATCGAATTCTCAGAGAAGGACAAGAGCCACATCGTCTTCCCACATGACGATGCTCTAGTCATCACGATAGACATTGACAATTTTGATGTAAAGAGAATACTAGTAGATGGGGGCAGCTCAGCAGACCTCCTGAGCCTAAGGGTCCTAGAAGAAATAGGAAAGACAAAGGCAGACATCAAACCAGTCAACTTCCCTCTAGTTGGCTTCTCAGGAGCAACAAGCTACCCCCTGGGAATGATAACCCTGCCGGTGACCATGGGCCAAGGATGGACACAGCTGAAGGTGAATGTTAACTTCTTGGTGGTTGAAAGCCTGGGAGCCTACAATGGGATCCTAGGAAGGACAACCATAAACCCATACGAAATCGTGCCATCCACCGTACACCAGAAGTTGAAGTACATCACTGAGAATGGAGTCGGAGAAGTCCTGGGTGATCAACGCACCGCAAGGCAGTGCTACGTCAACTCCATGAGACATGGATCACACAGGACAGACACAGTGGCAGTGGTCATGGTTGGAGCCAATCAAGATAGAAAGAAGAGGGGAAGGAGACAAAGGCAAGGAAAGATGAAGAATGGAGTGGCACTCCGTTTGAGCAAGCAGTTTTTTCAAACAGTACCTAAAAGGAGACACATGAGCAAGGCTGTGAAGGTGACAGCCATACCTTGGCAGCCAGAAACCATAGAGGGGAAAAGAACAAGGGACTCCATCATAAGAGGCTTTCGGTACATTGATGATATCAAGCAAATGCCGCGGGAGCCAATATCAAGCTATTTCCAGAGATTCTCCAGTTATGGTGCCAATATGGACATCACAAGAGGAGAAGCCGTCAAAGCATTCATTAGAAACATGCATCCAAACTCATTTGAGGCCTATGGAGGGCTTTATGAAATGATCATGATGAGCACAATGAGAGAGCTCAAAGAAAAGCTGGACAAGGCATTTGCAAAGGAGATGGAGCAACGGGATGAAGGCCCGGAGAAAGAAAGAGAGACTGACACACTGGGAGGAGGTGTAAACTTCACATTCACACCCCTTACAGTGAGCATAGAAGAAATTTTTCAGAAGTACCTCAAGGAGGAGCTACCCACATGCAGGGAGGACGGCAAGGCCTTCCTAGGAAGAGATGCACAGGGATGGTGTGAATACCATGGGACCTGGGGGCATCAAACCAACCACTGCATGGTGCTGAAGATAGAAGTGGAGGAAATGATTCACAGTGGAGGCCTGAAGGAGTACGTGGCAAGAGACAAATTGACCACCCCATATCCTTAGTTTCATATTTAGCACTTTGCATGTTCAAGCTTTCCAAGTTTTTCAAAAACAACTTTTGAGAAGGAGAACTCAAGAAGTCACTCCAACTCTACAACTATCTTTGATTTCCTCCAAAGGGTGTCTTGACCCACCCAAGGCACCCCATGTGTACAAAAAACATGAATGCTCTTAAGAGAGTAGAATTTCCTTCAAGGACATTTTCCAATGAATGTGGTGATATAATCATGAAGTTATCCTTACACAGATATGACGTCAAGTCAACGACAGGATTCGACGCCCCCAAGAGCGTATCTTGAGAGTAGTTCTTATACTACGACACTCGACGCCCCCAAGAGTGTATCTTGAGAGTAGTTCTTATACTACGACACTCGACGCCCCCAAGAGCGTATCTTGAGAGTAGTTTTCATACTACGACACTCGACGCCCCCAAGAGCGTATCTTGAGAGTAGTATTCATACTACGACCTTCGACGCCCCCAAGAGCGTATCTTGAGAGTGGTTTCCAAAAACTACGAATTTCGACGCCCCCAGGAGCGTATCTTGAGAGTAGTGTTCATACTACGACCTTCGACGCCCCCAAGAGCGTATCTTGAGAGTAGTTATTACACTACGACCTTCGACGCACCAAGACGTATCTTGAGAGTGGTTTCCAAAAACTATGAATTTCGACGCCCCCAGGAGCGTATCTTGAGGTAGATTTGCAACCTACCAGATTCGACGCCACCAAGAGCGTATCTTGAGGTAGAAAAAACACTACCAGACTCGACGCCCCCAAGAGCGTATCTTGAGGTAGATTTCAAACTACCAGCTTCGACGCCCACCAGGAGCGTATCTTTGGTCTAACCTGTGCCCTCCAGGAGCCTATCCTGTGAAACGTTAAGTGCCCTCCGAGAGCCTGTCTCATGAACAGTTTTCGACGCCAACCAGGGGCGTATCTTTGGTCTAACTTGTGCCCTCCAGGAGCCTATCCTGTGAAACGTTAAGCGCCCTCCGAGAGCCTGTCTCGTGAACAGTTTTCGACGCCAACCAAGAGCGTATCTTTGGTCTAACCTGTGCCCTCCGGGAGCCTATCCTGCGAAACGTTAAGTGCCCTCCGAGAGCCTGTCTCGTGATCAGATTCGACGCCCACCAAGAGTGTATCTTTGGTCCAACAGTACCACATATACCATTTAAAGGGTATCAGAAAAGATAATCGCACCATACTGAGAAGGATCCCATAAGAAAGTAATTTCAAAGTAAAGTGATATGAAGAACACATAATGTTTTTTCTTGATGAAATAACAGGTATGGCATGAAGAAAAACACGAAAGAAGGATAAGTAAAGGAAACACACCAAGAGAAGAGTCCATAATCAAAGGGATATATACAAAAGCATGAGAAGTACCAATGTAAAGCCAAGTGAACCACGTAGTCAACAGCACAATACGACAAAGGAAAGCAACATAAAACCCCACAACAATCCCAAAAGATACTCAACCCATTAAAGGGGAGAAGGAGTATGGTTATATATACAAAGATAGCAAGATGTAAACACATCAATCAGAGCCTTCGGGAGAGTCACCCTCACCCCCTGAGGCTGAACCACCGGCAGAGATGGATGAAGAGGAGGAGTCTGAAGTATCGATCTCCACAGGTGTAGCATCCACCTGTGTAGGGGCGGGCTCGTCTGCAACAGCAGCCTGACCCCTAAGGACAGCCATGTAGCCAGTAGCGTATGGCCCGAAATCACCAAGATCACCAACTGGAAACTGAGGATCAATGCGGAAAATATGATCAACCAGATACTCACCAAACTGGTTCATCTCCTGAGTGAGCCGCGCTCTATAATCAGCAGTGAAGGCAGAGGACGCCTTGTACTCAGACACTGCGACAGTCCTCTCCTCTGCCCGGCACCTAGCCTCCAACTTCCGCAACTCCTCAGAGTGGAGTGAAGATGCAACCTCAGCCTCCCGGCGTAAACTACCTACGGTAGTCTCAAGTAAGGACACTTGGTCCCTGAGCTCCTGCATCTTTAAATCAGATAAGCGCGCCTTCTCAGTGGCGAGCTCCGCCTTCAGAGAGACCTGACTGTCCTCAAGGGTCTTCTTCTCGTCAGATAACTCGAGCACGAGTGATGACATGTTCACCATGTCAGACATACCCTAATAATTTAAACAATGGATGAGTAACCGAAAAACCAACCACATAAAAGTATAAAGAAGAAAGCAAGGAACAACTCACAGGCGCATAACGAGAGAGTACACCCTGAACAAAGCGCCGAGTCTCCCCAGGAGACCTAGGCTGGGCAACACGATCGCCAGGGGGGATGGCACCGCGAAGTACGCGGATGCCAACCTCAGGAGTCCGCAAAGAGGAGCCGCTATCAAGGTGGAACTCCTTCAAACCAGCGAAAGGAATCCACTCAGACCCAACGACATCTTCATCAGTAAGACGTGCGAAATCCTTCCGACTCAAAGTCGGAGGCCCACCTATACAAGCGAAGCAAGTCAACGAAAAATATAAACGTAGAAGCATCAGTGATAAGGTAGAGATCAAACCTGAGGACCGTGACCTCGGCTGGGGGGCAGGGGAACCACCACCAACAGGTCGCTTCCCCTTATCAGTGTGGGAAGGCGCCTCTTCGACCACCATCTCTTTATCACGAGATAGGGTCGGGGGACGAGCAGCAGGCGAAGAAGGATCCGCAGCTTTCTTCCTCTAAGCAACCGAGGCCCCGGCCTCAGAATCAGATCTCCGCGGCTTGGACTTGGAAGGTCCAGAGTCTCTGCCTACGGAGACAACCCTCTCGGTCACCAAGGGGGAGCGCCCTAGCAATGTAAGAAAAACAAGATAAGGAAAACACAAAGTATACCACAAAGAAGCAAACAGGAGGAAGCATACCAGAGGCCCCAGCCTTTTTCCCAGGCATGGGGGATTTCTTCAGAGTGGAGCTAGAAGGAGCCTTCCTCTTGCTCAGGTCAACAGGTGCTCCCTGCACGTTATAGGTTTTTCCGTGAAACCAACCTACAAAGGAAGAGCAGAAAGTAAATAAAGATGAGAAGACTAAGTAACATACCGAACCCCCGGAGTCAGGAGTCAAACTGATCCCTGCCTCGTAAAGATCCGTCTCAGTCACTAAGGACACGGGGCAGTATGATCGGGTCCTGTTGCTCTCATGAATGATCTTCATAGTCTCTAAATCAACGGAAGAGAACTCCCCGAAAGCAGGCCAACCATCCGACCGATCCTCATTCAAGACCGACCAAGTGACGTATCGATCCGTAATGAAGAAGTAATGCTTGGCCCAGTGACTGGCCGAGTTGTCACTCCGGGCCACGAAGCGAAGAGAGGTATCCCACTCGACCCCACTCAACCCGAAGTCAGAAAATCGGGAATCCTTGAAGGTCGGGTGGCGAGTTACAAAACTCGCAAAGCCCACCTTCTTCTGGTATTGAAACCGGTAGAAGCATCGGAACAGAACTAGGGAGTACTTCCAGGAATACCAATGGCACAACACCCGGAAGCCCACCCAGACACGGAGGGCACTGGGGGCAAGGTTCACAGGAGAAATCCTGAAGAACCTGCTCAACTCTATGAGGTCATCGCAGTAAGGCAACCTCAACCCAAATCGAATCTGGGAGGGGTAAACGACGACCTTCCCCTTAGGAGGCTCCGTCACCGTCTCACGGGTATTCCCCAAGGAAGGGAGGAAAGGATATAGAGGCTCATCTAAGGGACAGATATCTCCTAAGGTAACGTGCTCATTGTAATCGGACCTAGTTAGGTGGTTCTCCGACAGAGCAGCGAGACCTAAGGCAAAGGTAGCAGGAAATCCCAAAGTTCGAATCAAGTTTCGACCAACACCCCAGCTTAGATCGCAACACTAAGCTAATGATAGGAAAGAAGGTAATGCGACAAAAAGAAGAGAAAAGGAACTCACTCATCCTTCGGAGGATGTAACGCCTCTGTAGAGTCTGTGTGCGGGGACACCACCAAGAATACAGTACCTGCCACGACATGACAAATATCAAGACAAGAAAATTTCCGAAAAACCGGGAGTACTCCGACACTCGACCAACGACAACAACCAAAGATTCGAAGACACCCAACAAAGATAGCCAACATGAGCCAAGAACACCACGACAACCAAATCGAATAATTTTATCCGAACCTAAAGTCGGTTTTCGGGCAAAATTACCGTTACGCCCTCCAACGGAAATCAACACACCAACGGCAATACAATATCAAATTCAAAACGGGGATAGTTTAATCGGACAAGAAACTATCTCCGGACGACCGGCAAAATTTTTTCCAAATCCACAACTATCAACGGCTATCCACGGCAATCCCACATTCAATCAAATTTCGGCAACCAAGCATCGACAATCAAGTATCAGCAATCAAGTATCAACAATTCAAAAATCAACATTTTACGCGGTAACGGAAAGGAAAAGAATAGACCTTAGGAAAACCCGACCCGATGCGATAAACGGGTCCGGAATTCGAATATTGAAGTTGCCCGGAATCAGCCCCTTGCCGGAGCCCCAATTCTGTCGTCGCCGGAGTCGATCTCAGCCGTCCCTCCGTCGCTGGAAGCCGCCCCAAGTCACGCCGGAGCTGCTTGGCCTCGCTGTCGACAGCCCTTGCCGGACCTGGCGCTGTCGTCGTCAGGGACAAACTCGCCGTCAACCACCGCTGTCCGCCCGACGCTGCGCCGTCGTCGCCAATCGAGCCTCCCGACGCCGCCGCTCGTTCAGCCACCACCCTCCACTGGCCCTGCTCGTGCCACGTCGTCCCCGTCCGTCAGCTGCTGGAGGTCGCGCCGCCGTCTCGAGCCGCTAGCCCACTCGTCGTCTCCGTTCCGTGCTGGTGGTCACCTCCCGCCGGAGCTGCTGACCGGAATTTCGTGTCTTCCGCCGGAATTTTGGCCGGCCCTTACCTTGGGTGTGCTCCTAATTTTTTCTTGCTCTCCAAGGGTGAGAAAAGAAGGAAAAGGGTGGCTATGATGACTAACTAAGGTATTTTCTTAACTCTCCTCTATATTTGAAAGATGGTAGGGTTTTTTAAAGAGTTTTAATCACCACCCTCCATTTATTTTAAAGTGAGATCTAAGGGCTAAAGAAAAACCATCACCTTTATCCCTTTTAACTATGGCTAAGTATATCTCCATACTTAGAAAAATTATCAAGTTAGGCTTATTCTTGAGCATCCTATACTTAGGAAAAAAAATTTGCCAAAATTAAATTTTTCCTCACTTAGGCAAAATCCCGGCACGAAATTGAAGCATAAGTCACTTAGTTGCATTCGTATTGCATCCCTATGCGAGTATATATTTTTTGAGTACACGCCCGTAGCAAAGATAAATTTATTACTCCCACCTCAGACGGACGCGTGCTTAGGCACACGTCTGTGCTACTCTAACGTTTACAATTCCGCTATATCATAAGACAGGGGGCAGAGTCAGAGGCACGCATCCATGGGTAAGCAAGCATTCAGACAAGAAGGTAAAACCCCGGTTTCAAATTGTGCGTGTCATACCATCCTAAAATAGAGTCAATCAAGGGTTAAGCCATTGGTTGACTCGGGGGCATGTGATGGATATACGCCCAATTTGAACCCGTTGACTTCCGAATCGTTGTATGTTTATCATCCCATTAATAATTGTAAATCGAAACTTCAACCCGAACACTTCGCGAAAACACCAACGGCTCGGACGAGGCCGAAGCGCTCGTCCGGCCGAGTCAAACTCACCTAGGTGAGGTTGGGTGGCCACACCCGACCTCCCCTAGGGGAGATCGGGTGGACCAACCCGATCTCTCCTAGGAGAGATCGGGTCCACCAACCCGATCTCTCCTAGGAGAGATCGGGTCCACCAACCCGATCTCTCCTAGGAGAGATCGGGTCGGCCAACCCGATCTCCCCTAGGGGAGATCGGGTCGGCCCACCCGATCTCCCCTAGGGGGGATGGGGTTGGCCAACCCCATCCTCCCTAGGAGGGGTTGGGTGCCCTCACCCAACCCCTACCCTTGGGGGTCGGATTTCCCTTCCCCCCAAGGGCCCCGACACCATTCTTGGATTCCTATACTCGGTTTATTCCGCCTACCTTCTCCGTATCCTAAGGTCTTAATTATGTGTTTAAAGGTTAATTAACTGTATTTAAGGGTTAACGATGTCATTAAGCCACCTTAATGACACCGTTGCCTATAAATACCCCACCTCCACTATTCATTTGGACATCTTGGCAATTTGGATAATTTTGCTCTGACATCTCTCTAGCTTTATCTTTCTAAAAACCGTACTGACTTAGGCATCGGAGAGGGTTCATCAGGCACCACCCCCCCCCCCTCTGTGCCTGGTACTGCCCCTTCTACAGGGCGAAAGGAGAAGAGAAGCTAAGGAAGGAAGGACGCAAGCTAAGATAGTGCAACCCGAGAGTACCGAATCCTCCACATCTCCAGTGAGGAACGAGATTTGAGCCGACCACCCGTTGACCCCGATCTCGGAACCTAAGACCTGGTATTGCCCCTCTTGCAGGGTGGCAAGGAGAAGAGAGCCAAGGAAGCAGAAGAGCATAGAGCAGTAGGACAAGCCCCAGGGGTAAGAAGTACAAGCCTCAAGAGGTCAGAAGGAGAGAAGGAAAGGAGGTCAGAAGGAGAGAAGGAAAGGAGGTCAGAAGGAGAGAAGAGAAGGACATATATCAGAACGACTACCCCAAGGGAGCAGAAGGGCATGTATCAGAATGACTGGTCCTAGGAACACTGAACCCGACATTTCATTAGTGGGAGATAAATTCTAGATTGACGACCCGTTGACCTAGACTTTATAACCTAACACTTGGCGCCGTCCGTGGGCTTCGAACAGAAAGCCTGGCAATCACAAGAGCGATGACGAATAGCTTAGCATCTAGGTATAACCGCCCACCTGGGGGTAGTAGGCGAGGGAGACAGCCTATACCTCCAGCAAGGCAGCCTAACCCAGAGAAACAGCCTGCACACCCAGAGCCTCAGGTAGCCCCACAGGCACCCCAACCTAACAAGCAGGCAGGAGGACCTTCACGCCCAGCTGGCTAGGAGGCTTCCACAGCTTCAACTCCATTGACTAGGAAACCAGAGGGACAGGGGGGCAATAAGGAGTGCCATCCCAATACACGGCACCTCCACAGGGGTACTACTATGAGGCACAACCTCAAGGGTGTCCATATGGAATACTGACTCAAAGGAACGACAATCGTGCCCACACAACCAACATAAGGCCCGCATACTCGCAAGGAGCACAGACAGTGAATCCGAGGTTGATGAACGCATTGGATGAGCTGCTAGCCTATAGAGATACCCTGAGGAACAGGCAGAGAAGGCAACACCAGCATGAAGAAGAACACCACTTGCACCCTCGAACAGGGCAGTGAGAAGAACAAATGAGAGACAACCAAAGGCCACCCCCAGAGGGAAGGCAGCAGTCTGTGCCTCCAAGGCAGCAACAGACACAGCAGGATGCCAGGGCATACACACCTCTGGGGGCAGATAGACAGGCAAGACCTCCAAGGAGGCATGGATTCAACCAAGTACCCCAATAGGGACATACACCGCACTAAAGGAGGACATACATGCCAGACCAACAAGGATATAGGAGTTCCAACATCCACCCTGGCAATGTACACATACAGTCCGTATCACTACAGACATGACTAAGGGACATATCAAGTAAAGCTAAAAGGGAGGAACATAGTCCCAACAACACAACAAGGCAACCACCTACCCATGATACAGCACGACAGATCCAAACCCCTTGTGCATGACAACCCTTGGCACACATCCCCCTAGGACAGGGAAGGAGTTGAAAAGACAAGGATTTGAACAGGGGACTCATAGAGTACCACACTACGTTAGCACATAGCTACTACAATGGGAAGTCTCATGGAGAGACGTAGTAGAGTAAGATCGCACATAGCATACATGAAGGATACACCTCCACCTAGTCCGCCTTGCAAAGATGCGACCTTATATTCCTCAAGTGGAAGGAATACACACAGACTAATGGAGGAAAACAGTTACATTACCAAAGAAGCAGGGGATATCAACACCCCCACACTCATATCCTTCCCATATCCTCTTATTTAATTTAACTGCATAACAAGTCAACTCCCTAAAAGGGGTAGATTTTGATACTTGACGTTGGATCACGGTGGAACTCCGGTACGGATCTTGACGGCAATCCTAGCTCCTTTGCTCCACGCAATCCTGCAAGAGGGGATAGACCGGGCGGTGACCCAGAATCCCTCTCCGATGCCTAAATGAGTTTCTCGTATGACTGGCAAGCAACAATCTCAAAAGTATATCGAACTCAACGTAAGTGATCTGAGGTGACCTCCTGCCCTTTTATAGGCAAAGAGGTGCCTCAGGTACCTGGCGAACCGTTAGGGGTGGTTAGCCCGTATCCCGCTTATCTCGTACACGATCTCGCGTATCTTAGCCATGCCCCGCGTATCTCGGCCATGATCCGTGTATCTTAACCACGTTCCGTATATCTCGGCCACGCCCCGCATATCTTGGCTTTATCCTCTGGCAACGAGTCCCGACTCCCGTCGGGGACTCCAGAGTTATCTCGTTGTGTCACCGCTCGGGGCCCCTCGTCATCGTGACAGGGCCAATCATTCTCAGGGATTCATCATCGGGGCCTACTTAAAGGCTTCTCGTCGGGAGCTTCTAGCTCCACTGTCGGGACCGACTCTGTCGGGACCCTGCTTCGTCGGGACTCCCTTCATCGGGACCCTTCTCCTAGGTCATCTTGACCCTTACTCTGGGCCTGGTGGGCCTGTTTGCCGTTTCCTCGCCGTTAAAGGGCCTGACGGCTATAGTCGGACCCATCATTTGCCCCCAAGACATGAGGGACTTTTAGTTCGTCGTGTCTTCCAACTCTCGATTTTCCAAGGCTAGAGTCGGGGATCTGTTCCTTGGTTCAATTACTTAATCTTCTCTTCCACGTTTCCTCAGGGTTTTGTAGATAACTGCTATATCCCAAGGGTCTCTTCGGTTTTCTTAGTTCATTAAATGCAGCAGATAATGGAGTGACGTTTTCGACCCACGTGCCTGATTTTTCGCGCCTGTCCTTTTCTGAAAAGTGCTTTTCAGGCCGTTTCATCATTACGCCCATTGTCCTTTTGCACGTTTCATCTCAACGGTCCAGATTAAGACTCTTCGACTTCGACGATTCGGATCGAAGTGTCCTTTTAACTGTCTTCTTCGACTATAAAACCCTAGCCACGGTCACAATTTAACTTTTACCGTCTTCGAATTCTCAAAAGCTCTCTGCGATTCCTCTGCAATTCCAAGCTCTGTTCTTTCGAAAATCCTTGGAGTCTTCTCCGATCGTCTTTCCGGCGACATCTCGTTCATCTCCTTCAACCTCTACTCCACCATGTCTGGTAAGGAAACACTTCTTCGTTGTTTGTTTGTCCCTTTCTTTTTAATTTTTTCCAGAATCCCACTGTATTTTCTTGCCCTGGTTGCTTTTCAGACAGCGGTTCCAGCTCCGAGGGGAGAAAACCCTTTAAATTTGACTATGCTCCAAATGAAATTTCCACCACTGCTTATGATGCAGCTCTCCGAGAGGGTTGCATCACTATAACCTGGGAACCTCGCTTCCCGTATGCTCGACATCGTCCCTCGAGTGACCCTGAGGTTACTCGTCCCCAGAAAGGGGAGGTATTTGTCTCTACGGGACAAATATCAGCGGGGATCAGGTTCCCCTTTTGTGGTAACCTGGTCGAGCTGTGCCATTACTACCAAACACACCCCACTACCTTCTCTCCTCATGCTATCCGCATCTGGAACGCCTTTCAAGTCCTCTGTCTCCGACAGAAGTGGGTCTACAGCCTCCAACTCTTCAGGACCTTCTATGGGCTTAAATGCAACGAGGCGGGGGTTTGCGCCTTCTACCCTCGAATGCCCAAGTGGAGTAAGCAGCAGCTTGCCCGGCACGGTTGGACCAGTGACACCTGGAAGGTGGTCAAGGGTCGGGGACTCTTGATCGATACAGGGTCTGACAACAGTAGCTGGAAGAGGAGCTACTTCTTCATCCAACATTCTTCTATCCCTTGGCCTCGGTGGGAGGTGGCAGCAGACCCTCCGCCTGCTTTCCACTCCTATGCTGATGAGGACTTCGAGACTCTTCAATTGATCCAGCTTTATCGTTGGGGGGAGTCTTACACTCCCCCCAATGCTAACTCTCTGGTGGAGCGGGACCTGGTGCATACCGGGGTCCGACTCCTCAGTATTGTCTCTGGGGGGCAGCTCTTCGACGGCCCTTCTAGCATGGTCCCTTGGGTAAAATTTCTAACTTTTTCTTCGTTTATTGTTTGCAGCCAAGAAGGTGTCTGTGCTGACCGATTTCTTCCTTAAGCAGGGGGAGACCGATGCTGTCCGCCCCTCGCGGAAGAGGAAGTCTGCCAAGAAGGCTGCTGCTGCCAGGTCGGGGTCTCCTTCAACAGAGCAGCCCAAGCGGCCACGGGTGGATCTGGACCAACTCTTCGAGGTCCAGAATGCTGAAGAAGGTAAACAACTCCGACTCGCTATTAAATCGTATAAAAGGATGGTTCCGTCGGACTTGATTTCCTCGACCAAGAAGGGCCGAATTGCTGATGTCAAAAAGATCCTTCGAGGCGAAACTCCCCGAGTTTTGAAGGCGGGCTATTATCACTACCGCGGGAAGGATCAATACGTCTCCCGACGTATCATTTGGTGTAAGAATCCCGATGAACTTCCTGACTACCTATCTGAAGCTCTTCATCCTCCAGGTGCAGGTCATTCGGGAGCTTCCTCGGGTGCTGCAGCTTCTACAGATGCACCGCCTTCAGCGGGGGTGCCTTCCTCAGCTGGAGAGAAGGCACCATCTGGTGAACAGTTTCGCCAGGTGGAGACTTTGGACTCCTCCGAGGAGACCGGCGGGGTTGACCCCCCTCAACAGCGTCGGAAGGCGGGGCAATCCCCCTTGAAACCAACCCCTCAGGGGCCGCCTCCTTCGTCTTCTCCGCAGCAGCGGGAGCTCTCTCCTATCCATGATTTTTCTCCCTCCCCCGTCCAGGCCGAGACGGAGATGTGCCCTTCTCTTCCCCGTCCCATCTCTCCCCTGGCTCTTGATGGGGACTTCTACAGGCCTTTCAACTCTTCACAGGCCGATGCCCCCTGGGCTCCGATCCAGACGCTCCAGGGAGTCCCGCTTATGCAAGGGGAACAGGACCAAGAACTGGCCCTGCATCTGCTGGCGGGTTCCATCCTGACCTCTATGCGACATCCGATCCACCTCAATTGGACGCATATGCAGCGGGACGTCAGTGATATGGCTGTGCGCCGCATCGAGGTGAAACTTCACTTTTTCCTTGTTGATCAATAAATCGAGTCTTTTGTCCTTCTAACACTTTTTCCTTTTGATTGCAGGAGCACGGGGATTACAACCGCCTCATCGGGTACGTCATTGCCTATGATGAGGCCCGGGAGCGGGACCGAGGAGTCCGCGAGCAGCTTCAGGCGGATCTCAAGGCCTCCCAGTCTTCGCGGGGGAAGCTGGCCAAAGAGCTGGCTGCCCTTAATGAGAAGATTCGGGGCCTTCAACAGCAGATCGCGGACTTCGAGGGGTTCTTGAGGCAAGAGCGGCAAGAGCGGGGGGCTCTCGTGGATCGGCTGACCCAGGAGAAGAAGGCCGCTGAGGACCAGCTGGTCCTCGAGAAAAAGGCTCTGGAGGAGCTGATCGCGGGGTTCCCGGCACAGCTGGCCGAAGCGGAGGCCAAGGGTCGGGAGGACTATCGGAGGTCGGAGGGCTTCCAAGCTGATGCCCTGAAGTTCTTCGGCGCGGAGGTGGAGAACACTCTCTTCAACGCCGTTGAGGAGCTCCACCTGGAGTACGGGGACGCCATCAACTTCGACAAGTCTCCTTCCCTTGCTCCTTTTTCGAAGAAGTACTTTGCTCTTTCCGAGGAGAGTGATGGGGGGAGTACCCCCGTAATTGTCGGGGACGCCTCTGAGCTTCCAAGTGCAGACACCCCGATAGTCGATCCTCCCGAAGTCAATCCTGTGGACCCCTCTGCTGCCATCTCCGCGGACCCAGCTGCTGCCGATGCTGCTGATAAGGACCAAGCTTGAATACTTTTATCTTTTTAGAGTCCTTGTATCCTCTTCTCTTGCGTTGTTGTCGGGCCTTCGAGCCCTTTATCAATATTAGACTCCTTTAATTCCGATCTTTTGTTGCACTTCTCCGAGTGACTTTCTTCGATTCTTATACGCCCTCCCGACGAGTTAATAACTTGCACACTTGGGGCGACTTAACATCGAGTGCATCACTTAAGACGACTTAGTTCTTAGCTGCCGAAAACCTCGACACAAATTTTCGTACGTCCCTTCCGACGATTTAATAACTTGCACCACTTAAGGCGACTTTATCGGGGGCATCACTTAAGACGACTTTTGAATACTTAGAATAAATCTAAGTATTGTGCACCACTTAAGGCGACTTTCATCGTGCACCACTGAAGGCGACTTTCGTCGTGCACCACTGAAGGCGACTTTCATCGTGCACCACTGAAGGCGACTTTCGTCGTGCACCACTGAAGGCAACTTTCATCGTGCACCACTGAAGGCGAATTTCGTCGTGCACCACTGAAGGCGACTTTCATCATGCACCACTGAAGGCGACTTTCGTCGTGCACCACTGAAGGCGACTTTCATCATGCACCACTGAAGGCGACTTTCATCGTGCACCACTGAAGGCGACTTTCGTCGTGCACCACTGAAGGCGACTTTTACACTTAGCATAAATCTAAAGACAAATCTTATTTGGAAGCGACCTCTTTATTAATTGGCATGAGATAAGCTTACATCGAATTAAACGATAAACAGCATACACCACTTAAGGCGATTTTACATCGGGCACCACCTAAGGCGACTTTATCGGGCACCACTTAAGGCGACTTTATCGGGCACCACTTAAGGCGACTTTCTTCAAGCATGGTGTTTCTTTAAGTGTTCGCCACTGAAAGAATGCTTTAACGTTCTGCCATTGAGGTCTTCCAACTTGTATGCGTTCGGAGCTGGCATCCCCACGACCTTATAAGGTCCTTCCCATTTTGGTGACATCTTGTTGATTCGGTCCAAAAGGGTGAACTCGTTGCGACGCCAAACCAGCTCCCCGACGAAGAACTGTCGGGACTTCACTCGCCGATTATAGTACCTGGTCGTCGCTAAGCGCATTCGTGCTTGGATTTCATCGGCTTCCCGCCTTTTCTCTTCGAGTAGGTCCAAGTCCAGGCGTCTCACTTCCTCGTTCGTTAGGGGCTCATAGTATCTAGTCCGATGGGATGCCACGGCTACCTCCACAGGGGCGACAGCCTCCGTGCCATAAACAAGGCCAAACGGAGTCTCCCCTGTTGATCGTTTGGGTGTCGTTCTAACAGCCCAAAGTACATTTTCCAGTTCGTTCAGCCATTTGCCCTTCAAGGCATAGACCCTCTTCTTCAGGCCATCCATCACGATTTTGTTGGCTGACTCCACCTGGCCATTAGTCTGAGCATGGCGTACGGAGGCGGTCCGATGCTCGACGTTCAGTTCTTCCAGATATTCCCTCACCTGAGAGCCGTTAAACGGTGGGCCATTGTCGCTGATCACCACCTTAGGAATTCCGTATCTGGACACGATGTGGGTTTGGAGGAACTTGACGATCTGGTTCCCCGTTGTCCTGGCCAATGCTTTCGCCTCTATCCATTTCGAAAAATAATCGATAGCTACAAGTAAATACTTACATTGTCCTTGTGCTTGCGGAAGAGGTCCCACCAAGTCGATGCCCCACTGTGCGAAGGGCCAAGAGCTCTTGATGGATGTCAAGTTAGCAGCTGGAGCCACGATACTCGGGGCGTACCTCTGGCACGCGTCGCATGATCGGACCAACGCCGTTGCTTCTTTGTTCATCGTGGGCCAATAGTAGCCTAAGTTCAACACCTTCCTCCAAATGGATCGGGCCCCTTCGTGACAAGCCGCGATCCCCTCATGCATTTCCTTCAGGATTCGGTTGGTGTCGGGTTCTGCTACACACTTCAGGTACGGAGTCGAGAACCAGCCCTTCTTGTACAGTTGATTGTCCAGCATTACATAATTAGACGCGATCCGACATATCCTGTCTGCCGCTACTTTATCCTCGGGGATTGCCCCCGTAGTCAGATACGCGACTATCGGGGTCATCCAAGTGGGCTCCTCCTCCGGTTTCGCTTCAACGGTGCACACCTGCGTGGGGTCGATGTTTGACAAGATCACCTTCTCCAGGAAGTGCACCTTCCGATTTTCTTCTAAGGGTGCCCCCAGGGCGAATTTGCTCAAGGCGTCTGCCTCTACGTTCTCCTCCCTTGGAATAGCCTCGATATCGAAGCTTTTGAAGCTCTCTCTCAGGGTTTGTACCTCTCGCAGATACTTCTTCATTATCGGGCTCTTTGCTTCGTATCGCCCTTGAACCTGGTTCACGATTAACGCCGCGTCGCACTTCACTCTTAAGTGATCGATTCCAGTGCCTTTTGCGATTTTCAGGCCCGTGATAAGAGCTTCATACTCCGCTTCATTGTTTGTGGCCTTGAATGTTAAAGCCAAGGCATATCGGAGTGGTTCACCTTCACCAGGTGGTATCAACAAGAAACCCGCTCCTGATCCGTCTGAACTCGCAGAGCCATCCGTATACATCTCCCAGATATTTTCCTTGTTTGGCTGTTCTGATTGCTCTGCCCTCTCTGGTTGTTCTTCTGTCGGGACCTCCATGGTTGCCCCCTCTACAGGGCCCGTTTCTTCTAGATCGGGGGCTGTAGATTCTGCTATAAAGTCCGCCAATGCCTGGCCCTTGATTGCCGTTCTTGGAGCAAAGTGTATTCGAAACTCACTGAGCTCTACTGCCCATTTCACCAATCTCCCCGACGCATCCGGTCGGTTCAAAAAATGCTTCAAAGGCTGGTTCGTTAGCACAGTGATCTCGTGTGCGTGGAAATATGGCCTTAGCTTCCGGGCAGTAATTATCAACGCAAAGAGGTACTTCTCAACGGCGGGATAGTTCAATTCAGATTTGGCAAATGCCTTGCTTACATAATAGACGGGGACTTGATTACCCTCGACAACCTTTACTAACACAGAGCTAATAGCAAATTCGGAAACAGCCAAATAAAGGAAGAGCGGCTCGCCTGGAACCGGTTTCGCCAGCGGCGGGAGTGTGCGGAGATGCTGCTTGAGTGCTTGGAACGCCTCTTCACATTTGGCGGTCCATTCGAATTTTTTGTTGGCCCTCAAGACTTCAAAAAACGGCATTGATCGGTCGCTGGCTTTGGACAAGAAGCGGTTCATTGCAGCTAGTCGGCCATTCAGTACTTGCACCTCCCGATGGTTTATCGGAGACTGCATTTCCTCGATTGCTCTCAACTTCTCTGGGTTCACCTCAATTCCTCTTTGGCTCACCATGAAGCCCAAAAATTTCCCTGAGTGGACTCCGAAGGCGCATTTCGTCGGGTTCAAGCGAACTTGATGAAGCCTCATCCGCTCAAACGCCATGGTAAGGTTGTGCACATGATCCTCGGCTTGTCGGGACTTTACCAGCATATCATCCACGTAAGCTTCCATGGTTTCTCCCAGCATATCTCCAAACAGCTTGTTCACCATCCGCTGGTAGGTTGCCCCTGCGTTGATCAACCCGAAAGGCATGACATCGTAGTGATAGATGTCGCTTTCTGCATAAAACGCAGTGTGGGGGGCGTCTTCCTTGGCCATCTTAATCTGGTTGTAGCCTGAATATGCATCCATGAAACTCAGCAGCTCATGTCCCGATGTGGCATCCACCAGCTGGTCAATCCTCGGGAGTGGATAGCAATCCTTTGGACAAGCCTTGTTTAGGTCGCGAAAGTCCACGCACATTCGCCACTTCCCGTTAGTCTTCTTCACCAGCACTGGGTTGGCGACCCAAGTCTGGAATCGGAGCTCCTTAATGAAACCAGCATCGAGCAACCTGCCCACTTCTTGCTGGATTGCGATTTTCTTATCTGTGCCCATCGGACGTCTCTTCTGCGTGATAGGCTTGATTGCGGGGTCTATCTTCAGCTCGTGCACGATCACGTCGGGGCTGATTCCTGGCATATCGCTGGGGGACCAGGCAAACAGCTCTTTGAACTCTTTCAGCAATTCCACCAATTTTTGGGCTGTCTCCTCAGTTAGGGCAGACCCGATTTTCACCTTCCTCTGGGGTCCGTCGATCTCGACTTCTTTCAGATCTTCTACGGGGGCGGGACGCCCAAACTCTTCTCTGGGGTCTGTGTCTGTCTGGAGGACAGTCATAGCCTCTCGCCTCCTCCTCCGGGTGGCGTTAACATAGCATTTTCGGGAGGCCACCTGGTCGCCCTTGACCTCCCCGACTCCGTGGTCGGTCGGGAACTTCATCTTCTGGTGCACAGTCGAGGCAACCGCCATCAGGGGATTGATGGTGGTTCTCCCGATAATTGCGTTGTAGGTCCCCGCAGAATCAACCACGACAAATTCCACATTCCTCCTTTCTGACTTCCACCCACTACCAAACTCCACTGGTAAGGTGATTACTCCCAGCGGGTAGGAAGTTGAGCCAGAAAACCCAACCATCGGGAAGTTTGCTTCCTTCAGATCCTTCTTCGTCTTCCCCATGGCTTCCAGCGCGTCCATGAATAGAATGTCGGAGGAGCTCCCTCCGTCGATTAGGATTCTCTTCATCTCGAACCCATCTACATCCAGGGTTACCACCAGGGCATCGTCGTGCGGAGTCTCCACGCCTATGAGGTCCTCCGATGAGAAGGAGATCACCATCTCTTCCTTCAGGGTCCAAGATCGGGACCTTTTACCCAGCACCACCGCTGTAGGGATCCTGGAGGCGTAAACCTCTCGAGCGGATGAGGTATCTCCTCCAGCAGCAAATCCTCCATGAATCACGTTGATGACTCGTCTTTCTTCGGGGACCGATCGCGGGATCGGGAACGGGACCGCGATCGAGACCGAGAGCGGGACCTGCAGCGTTTGTCCCCGACGAACTCCTTGAGCTTTCCCTTCTGGATTAGCTTTTCAATCTCCTTTTTCAGCTCCCGACAGTGATTGGTGTCGTGGCCATTTGCGCGGTGAAATCGACAATAGCGATCTGTGCGGGACCCGAGGAATTCTCCATCTTTCTTCGGGGGGTACCTGGAGATACCTTGTCGTTCCATGACTGTCAGCACTTCCGCCATGGAGCAGTTGAGAGGAATGTCGAGATCTTCCCTCTTATCCTTCCTTGAAGAACGTCTGTCGTCCCTCCGATCCGGACGACCTCGATTCTTGCTGCTGTCGGGTTTACCCTTCGACTTACATCGTCGAAAGGTTTACTCGACTGCTTCCCTTTATTTGACTTTGGGGGCTCCAGTTCTCCCGCAGCTATCTTGGACTCCTGGACATCAATCTGTCGCTTCACCCTCTTCTGCAAAGCCTCCATATTCCACACAGCCTTCTCAGCCACGCTGTGCATCAAGTCGGAGCCATAGGGGGCTGTCAGGTTCCGAATAAAAGTGCGGATGGTCTCGCCCTCCGAGATTTCCTCGTCTATCTCTGCTACGCTGGCTGTGTACCGCTGGTAATAGTGTGCCAGCGACTCGTCGGGCCTCTGCACCACCTGGGTTAGAGACCTCACGCTCTTCAGCAATCGTCTGCGGCCCTGATATTGTCGAATGAAACGGTCGTGCATGTCCGCCCAACAGGTAATGCAGCCTGGGGGCAGGCTGAAGATCCAGGTCAGGGCTCTTTCTCCGAGTGTGTTTGGGAACAGTGTGCACACTATATCTTCGTTCGGGGCTCTACCCAGACACGCCATAAGATGCTTCTGGACATGACGAACTGGATCTCCTTCGCCATCATATTCCTTAATCTCGGGGATACCCAGCCCAGGCGGGGCGAGGGTGTCTATTAGTCGGGGAACGAAGGGATGAGTGGACCGATCCCTCAGTTCCGACACCAGCGGCTTCTGTTCTCCCATACAGATGTTCACGATCTTTACCACCTGGTCGGGAGTGATGGGACCATTCAGGGGAATGGTCCTATGCTGTACTGGTCCTGGCCCATCAACCACGAACCTTTCCGGCTGACCAGTTGCCCTACCTCTGTCCTGGCCTCGGGGCGGGGCTTCCTGTGCATTCTGACCCTCTGTTGGTAGGGTTGCTTCCTCCAGCGGGGGCATCTCCTCCTGTCCTGGCAGCCTCCCTTCGGTCCAAGAGAGCCTCGACAGCCGCCAGAAACATGGGCATGGCTTCGGCCACGGCCCTCGTCAAATCTGCAGCCGGGGGAGCCTCCTGCCCCCTGTCATCCTGGTGTTGAGGGGCAACGTCTTCGGGATGCGATCCATTGTGTCCTCCTGTCTGGGAGAGCTCAGCCGGGGGATGGTTCTGGTTTTCCCCTTGTTCTGGTACTGAATTCAGGTTCGTTGCAGTGGGGTGACGGGAACCACCAGATTGTCCTCTCTTGTTTTTGCCAGCCGCCATCGATCGAGTAGAAAGCATTTTAGCTTTTTGTTTGATTCCCACAGACGGCGCCAATGTTGGATCACGGTGGAACTCCGGTACGGATCTTGACGGCAATCCTAGCTCCTTTGCTCCACGCAATCCTGCAAGAGGGGATAGACCGGGCGGTGACCCAGAATCCCTCTCCGATGCCTAAATGAGTTTCTCGTATGACTGGCAAGCAACAATCTCAAAAGTATATCGAACTCAACGTAAGTGATCTGAGGTGACCTCCTGCCCTTTTATAGGCAAAGAGGTGCCTCAGGTACCTGGCGAACCGTTAGGGGTGGTTAGCCCGTATCCCGCTTATCTCGTACACGATCTCGCGTATCTTAGCCATGCCCCGCGTATCTCGGCCACGATCCGTGTATCTTAACCACGTTCCGTATATCTCGGCCACGCCCCGCATATCTTGGCTTTATCCTCTGGCAACGAGTCCCGACTCCCGTCGGGGACTCCAGAGTTATCTCGTTGTGTCACCGCTCGGGGCCCCTCGTCATCGAGACAGGGCCAATCATTCTCAGGGATTCATCATCGGGGCCTACTTAAAGGCTTCTCGTCGGGAGCTTCTAGCTCCACTGTCGGGACCGACTCTGTCGGGACCCTGCTTCGTCGGGACTCCCTTCATCGGGACCCTTCTCCTAGGTCATCTTGACCCTTACTCTGGGCCTGGTGGGCCTGTTTGCCGTTTCCTCGCCGTTAAAGGGCCTGACGGCTATAGTCGGACCCATCACTTGATATCAACATGTTTTCCAAGAATGACCATACCGGACGCCTTCGGGCTCCGTGATATATATATACACAGGTGGACCACTAGAAGAATACGTAAAAGGCCATCGCCAATCAAGAGATGCACAAGCAACAGATTCCTCAATCCCAAAGAACACCTATAAGGTCAAGTTTCTGGGAAAGATCACAAGATGGAAGGCTCACTTACAAAAATAAGTTGAGCACCCCTAACATCCTATAGAGGAACTACCATGAAGGTCAAAATATTACCCCCACCATAACCTTCCACTAAGCATCCTAGGGCCAAGTCCGTCAAAGGATCCCATCGGGCATTGGTATGCAAGGGGGGCACCAGTTACAACATGCCCTCCCCACAAACGCCCATTAGCATAAGAGGGGGTAGCCGCGAACACATCCCTCCAAAAATGGAGGAAACCATATCACATGGGCAACGCCCACCATCAGAAGCAAACACCTCCAGCGGATCTTTATGATTTCATAAAATAGCCAGGAGATACAACTACACTTAGTAAGCTCACCCCTGGTAATGGAATACACTTCCATCAAAAACTCTCAAGGACACCAAGCCTAGCAAAGGAAGAATGGTGACACCATCATCAAGCTTTTAAAAAGGGATATGGAAAACATAGTATTTCCACACAATGATATATTAGTCATAAGAGAGGGAATCACCAACTTTGACATGAAGAGAACCATAGTGCATGAAGGGAGTCCGTCAGACATCTCCCATGACCAACCATTGATGATACTAGAGAAGAGTCAGGCATACCTAATACCAAAGGACCCCCTACTAGTAAAGGTGGTCAGAACACCAACACACCCATTAGGGACACGGCACTGCAAATGAACCAGGAATAAGGATGGAACACATATCCTTACACATATCCTTACACATATCCTTACAAGTATCCTTACAAGTATCCTTGCATTTATCCTTGAAAAAATAAACTCCGTAGATAAAGAGGTTATCTAATAGATGACTATGTCTCTGTTCTCAAACTATGATCCTAACCCGGAGATCCTTGGACTCCGTACTATATATGTAATGAATAACATGTTCATCAGAGATAGGTACACGAAGATTCAAGACAGCGCCATAAAGATTAGGCACATACCTCTACCAAGTGCGACACATTGGAGTGTTCACAAACACTCCTTCGCCATCTCACAAGAAAGGAAGGCAACCAAGGATACAAGTCCTAATAGAATAAACATCAGTAGAAAATCCTGTCATTGAAGTCATGCACCAAGAGAGAAACTCTAAAGATGCAAGATTAGCAAAAGAGATAGTGCAACAACTAGAGTATGAAAAAGGAGATACATCTCCTATCAAGAGCCTTAGGGCAGGATAATAGTTCTACAAGATCAACCAAAGAAGAGCTCTAAAGCTTGGGGAGTAAGGTTTCAAGATCGACCCTCACACTAGACGCACATCCCGATCAACCACCTTGTCTGCAAATGATAAGACATTTGACTCTGGCATCCCATCAAGAGGAGAACCCCCGATAAAAGGGACACTAGAACAATATCCCGCCTTTAAGGCCATACGCCGAATACATGGTGAATGAAGGATATGACAAAATGAAAAAGGAGGGACTTGTCAGCTCAACACACCTCAAACACGTATACGTACGCAATACAAATGCAGTCTCTAATGAAGCTATCCAACAAGGAATAGCCAATACGGGGGCAAACCCATGGAAAATCATGGAGCATCACTTGCAAACCTAAAGGAAAACATCCTTTTTAGGTTCAAGTCCTAATTCAAAGGAAGTCTATAATCAAGATTCAAGGTGGGAGGAGCATGACCAATGTGACACTCCCTAAAGGCATTGAAGAATACTCCAATGTAAAGGAAAAGGCAAAGCACACTAAGTGCCACAACACTCCAAGATTATCACAGCCCGGTCAGACCCCCCCATGCATGAGCAAAGAGCATGGATCAGATTGACTAGTCTGAAACACACCTATGAGATTAACAACTCAAGACGCCATTCTATGAGAGAGCTTTTCAACCTAAAGCATAAGGAAGGGGGGGAAAGAATTTACAAGCACCCCTAGGATACAGACACTGCCGCATCCTGGTTATCAAGAGAATGAAAATCACCCCCACCCACCCAAAGCAAAAGCTCTCCACCCAATCCCTAAAGATACATCCGACAAAGGCATTATCCAAACCATGCCTATGACTGAAACAAGCAAGCATGAGAAAGAGTAAATCCTACAAGGGATACTCATCGCATTCAAACAAGCAGACAAGGGAGCCCCGAGCATAAGGGGTACCCAACCAAGAAAATGAACGAGGGGCCTTCAACGGCCAAATATGAAAGGCGGTATGACCACCAAGCAACTTGGGGGGCACCAAACGAATAAGTGCTTGGTAGTCCACCTAAGTGTAAAAGAAGAGACTAGAGGCAGAAGATCACAAGAACATGCAATACCACTTCTCCTAGAAGAGGTCACATAAGAGGAAAACATCATCAACTCCCTATACGAACTCGTCCTAAGTTGGCAACACACAAACATCATTGGTTGACTCGGGGGCATGTGATGGGTATACGCCCAATTTGAATCCGTTGACTTCCGAGTCGTTTCATTTTTATCACCCCGTTAATGATTGTAAATCGAAACTTTTGGCCCAAGTATGTTACCCAAAAAAAGAAACGGTCCGAACCAGAAAAAACGCGCCAGCCCCAAACTTCCGAATTTTCCGACCCGGTCAAACCATGGTTTGACCGGGTGGGTGAACCCGGTCAAACCAAGGTTTGACCGGGTGGGAGAACCCAGTCAAACCAAGGTTTGACTGGGTGGGAGCACCCGGTCAAACCTTGGTTTGACCGGGTGGGAGACCCTCCCAATCTCTCGTAAGAGAGATTGGGAGGAGGGAGAGGCTCCCAGTCAAACTGGGAGGAGGCCTCTCCCACCCGATCTCTCAGTTGAGAGATCGGGTCCTCCCACCCGATCTCTCAACTGAGAGATCGGGTCCCCCCACCCGATCTCTCTATTGAGAGATCGGGTGGAAGGGGAAAGGGAGGGGGGCTCCCAGTCAAACTTGGTTTGACTGGGAGACCCCCCTCACCCGGTCAAACTTGTTTGACCGGGCCCATTCACCCGATCCCAAGTCCTCGGGGTCGGATCCTCGACCCGACCCCGAAGGTTCCGACACCCGGTCCCTGCCCTTAGGGGTCGGATTTTTCATCCGCCCCAAGGGCCCCGGCACCATTTTGCGACTCCCATACTCGGTTTATTTCCGCCAACCTTCTCCGTACCCTAAGGTCTTAATTACGTGTTTAAAGGATAATTAATTGTGTTTAAAGGTTAACGATGTCATTAAGCTACCTTAATGACACCGTTGCCTATAAATACAACTCCTCCACTATTCATTTGATCATCTTGGCAAGTTGCACAATTTTGCTCTGACATCTCTCTAGCTTTATCTCTCTAAAACCGTACTGACTTAGGCATCGGAGAGGGTTCATCAGGCACCACCCCCCCCCCCCTCTGTGCCTGGTATTGCCCCTCTTGCAGGGTGGCAAGGAGAAGAGAGCCAAGGAAGCAGAAGAGCATAGAGCAGTAGGACAAGCCCCAGGGGTAAGAAGTACAAGCCTCAGGAGGTCAGAAGGAGAGAAGGAAAGGAGGTCAGAAGGAGAGAAGGAAAGGAGGTCAGAAGGAGAGAAGAGAAGGACATATATCAGAACGACTACCCCAAGGGAGCAGAAGGGCTTGTATCAGAATGACTGGTCCTAGGAACACTGAACCCGACATTTCATTAGTGGGAGATAAATTCTAGATTGACGACCCGTTGACCTAGACTTTATAACCTAACAGGGAAGAGCTCTTCCATGCACATGGCGTCTACACGTAGCACCCCTACTTCCGACAAGTCCGCTTCATCAGTTGTTCTTGTTGCCCCCGTGATTTCCGGATATGGTCGCGGGAAGGGTCTTATGAGTAAGATATTTCCTTTTTAACTCTTTCTTACATTTTTACTTCTTTGACTTATCGTTCTCGTTGTTATTAAGTTCTATAATGTGGAGAGGAGGGTTGAACCATAAGGAGATATAAAATATGAATGATATAAATGATTCAACCAAGTATTTACATGTTAGGATGCCATTATATATAGGAGATCAATCCTAACTAACTAGTCAACTATACAAGTCAACCTAAGGTACCATGTATCTATACAAGTATGAGTACTTATCTATGTATGTACAATATATACATCTATATTCCCCCGTCTTTTCCTTCTTCTTCCTTTTTATAAAAGAAATAAAAGGAAAATTTGAGAGAAAACTTTGATGATGAATAAAATGCCAAGGTCCAATCAAAACCCGGTCTTCAAATTGCCAAGGTACATTAAAACCCGGACTTCCAAAATGCCAAGGTACATTTAAACCTGGACTTCACAAAACGTACCCTCGAAAATCAAATTTCGGGATATGGCCCCTCGAAAATCCAATTTCGGAATACGGCCCCAAACTTGAGAACTGTCCTCAAAACAGCCCCAATATCTTCAAAAGCTCCAAAGAAGCCCCAATATTTCAGAACTATCCTCAAAATAGCCCCAAACTTCATAAAACTCCAAAATCAGCAAAAATGCCCCAAACTCTGAAACTGCTCCAAAACAGCCCCGAAGTCCTCAAAAGAGCATCCCAAATTTGAAAACTGCCTAAAACAGCCCCAAATATCCAAAAGCTTGCAAAGAAGCCCAAAATGGCTAAAACACGTGCATAGCACATGAGGGAGCACCGGGGTGCACAAGACGAGCCAACTCCAAGTCGAAATCCCGGTGCACGGAGGGTGCACGGCGCTACAGCCATAGAGGTCGCAGGTTCGAAGCCACACTATTTTCTAGCAGTTGAAGATCTTCCAATCTTCAACAAAATCCTAGGTGTTCATCATGAAAAACCCAGGCAAACCAGATCTAATCGTTGTTAAAACGAATCCAAACCAACTTGAATCCATTAGCAACCATAAGGCGCATCAAATCCAGTCCAAATTGCTGCAAACAATCGATTATCCAAATCGAATTTCCAGAAATAGCAGTCCAAAAACTGCAGCACCAAGAACAGATTGCATCTCCAAACGAATCCAAAATTGAACAAATCCATAGCAGATATCATCAAATCGCAGCTCACAATCAATCGCAACATCAAATGCGAATCCAATGTAATTCAAATAGCAGCAAATGACCAAGAAATCAGCTCGAATTTGAACAAATTGCAGCAACTATACTGCTGTACGAAGAACACAGATATGCAACTCCAAAAATGGATCAAAATGATCCAATCCACAGCCATTTACACCAAATTGGAGCTCGGAATCAATCATAGAGTCCAATGATATGCCAAGGTCCAATCAAAACCCGGTCAAAAAAGAGCCAAGGGTAAACCCGTTCAAAATGAGCCAAGGAAATTTCAAAACCCGCTCAAATGATCCATGGGAAATTTAAAACCCGCTCCAAAATGCCAAGGTTGATAATCCGGTCTTCACAAAACGGCCCCTCGAAAATCCAATTTTCGGGATACGGCCCCAAACTTGAGAACTGCCCCAAAGTCTTCAAAAGCTCCAAAGAAGCCCCAATATTTCAGAACTATCCTCAAAATAGCCCCAAACATCATAAAATCAGCAAAAATGCCACAAACTCTGAAACTGCTCCAAAACAGCCCCAAAGTCCTCAAAAGAGCATCCCAAATTTGAAAACTGCCTAAAACAGCCCCAAATATCCAAAAGCTTGCAAAGAAGCCCCAAAGTCTTCAAAATTCATCAAAATTGCCCAAAATGGCGAAATCATGTGCAGGGCACATGCAGGTGCACTGGGGTGCATGAAATGAACCAACTGCTTGCTGAAAATCCAGTGTACGGAGGGTGCACGGCACAGAGGCCAGAGGTTACGGGTTCAAAACCTGCGAGACACTTATTTTTGCTCCAAATCCGAATTTTCTGGGCAGACTTGAAGATCTTCAAATCTTCAACCATAATTCCCAGGTGTTCTTCATAGAACCCCAGAAATCCATCCAAAATTGCTGCAAACAATCAACAATTCAACCTATAACCAATTGCTGCCTCAATCGCGCACTTAATCCTGAAGAATCGATCCAAAGAACTCCTTTGATCAAGAGATTGCTGATTTAAATCCATATCACAAGATTGGCATCATGCCAAATCAAGACAATCCTATAACTTGAATCGACATATTGGTGCCTCGAATCCAGTAGGAACATCATGGCACATCAAAATCCAATCCAAAACGCAGCAAATAATCGATTATCCAAGTTGAATTTGAAGAAAATGCAGTCAAAATACTGCAGCAACAGCAACAAGAACTGAGATATTCAGCTCCAATCGAATCAAAAATTGGACAAATCCACATCCAATATCGCCAAATTGGAGCTCGGAATCAATCAACGAGTCCAATGCGAATCCAAAGCAATCCAAATCACAGTATATGAAAGAACAACGAGCTCGAATTTGAAGAAATTGCAGCAAGAACACTGCAGAACCAAGAACCGAGCTAAAACAGTCCAAGAACGAACAAAATTGATCCAATTCGCAGCAGCAATCAACAAATTGCAGCTTGGAATCAATAGCAGTATCAAATGCGAATCAAATGCATCCAAAATCGCAGCAAATGATTAAGAAATAAGCTCGAATTCGAAGATCAAACTTCAAGCAGTAAAATATGTGCGAAATCTGAATTTGAATCAGAATTACCTCCAAGAAGCTTCGAATGATGCTCAAATCTTCACAGAAACTTCGCAATGATGTATAGAGAGCATATGCAATGCAGAAATCTCGAAACGAAGCCTCAAATTGCAGAAACGAAGCTCAGCCAAACCAGCAGAGAAGCTGCAGAATGAAGAACATATGAACTGCACAATCCAGATCCAATTCGCAGCAGCGAAATTGGATGTATCCAGCTGAAAAATCGATCTCTGACTCGAAAATCAACATTAGATCGAATCCAAATCATAGGATCGATCAGAAATCAACGAGTAAAGCGCAGATCGATGTCACAATAACGCAGCCAAAAGCTGAAGAACAAGCTGAATTGCTTAAACTGAATGCTGAAAACTCCAATCCTAAACAGGAAAAATGAGCAGCCAATCCACGAAATGAAGCAGCAACATCTTAATCTTCAAGTAATCCAATGAATCGAAGCTGAAATCCTTAAGATCCAAGCTCAAATCGATGCAAAATCCCCTCAAAAAATCATGAATCGAACCTGGAAATACCATAGCTCTGATACCATATTAAGTTCTATAATGTGGAGAGGAGGGTTGAACCATAAGGAGATATAAAATATGAATGATATAAATGATTCAACCAAGTATTTACATGCTAGGATGCTACTATACATAGGAGATCAATCCTAACTAACTAGTCAACTATACAAGTCAACCTAAGGTACCATGTATCTATACAAGTATGATTACCTATCAATGTATATACAATATGTACATCTAATATTTGCCTCTAAGAGGATTTCACAGCATGCCATTTTTTAGAAGTAAGCATGGGGTTTGCCCTTGCAAAGAGGATGTCGCAGCATGTTACTTTGATAGATGTGAACATGAGGTTTGCCCTTGCAAGGAGGATGTCGCAGCATGTCACTTTTGATAGTAAATCTTGGTGTTTATCCAAGATATTGCTTGTTGTTGACGCCTTTGGAATAGTCGTCATTTTGAGTAGAGAATTTTTATAAGTCCCTTTTTGTAGATAATCCGCAAGTTGTCATTGCGACATATAAGTTGACTGTGCACATAGCGCGATGGCTTTTGTGTTGCCGACATCTTCTTGAAATAGACGCCGTTATAGATGGAGAAATAAACTCTTTATTGGTGTAGATAATAGATATGTTGGCGTTGTATGCCATAAGTTCCTCGTTACACATAGTTTTTAGCTTGTACTGTTGATAATAATCTTCTTGATGTCGCATAGTATAAGTTGCATGGGATAAGTGTTAGGTTCCGGGATCTGGGTCAACGGGTGGTCGGCTCAAATCTCGTTCCTCACTGGAGGGGTGGATGATCCGGTCTTCTCGGGTTGCTCTGTCTTAGTTTGCGTCCTTCCTTCTGTCGCTTCTCTTCTCCTTGCGCCCTGCAGAAGGGGCAGTACCAGACACAGAGAGGGGGGGGTGGTGCCTGGTGAACCCTCTCCGATGCCTAAGTCAGTGTCGTTTTTAGAGAGATAAAGCTAGAGAGATGTCAGAGCAAAATAATCCAAATTGCCAAGATGTCCCAATGAATTGTGAAGGTGGGGTATTTATAGGCAACGGTGTCATTAAGGTGGCTTAATGACATCGTTAACCTTTAAACACAATTAATTAACCTTTAAGCGCATAATTAAGACCTTAGGATACAGAGAAGGTAGGCGGAGTGAACCGAGTGTGGGAGTCCAAAAATGGTGCCGGGGCCCTTGGGGGGGAGGAGAAATCCGAAGGTTCTGATTGATGTGTTTACATCGTGTTATCTTTGTATATAACTATACTCCTTCTCCCCTTTAATGTGTTGAGCGTCTTTTGAGATTGTGGTGGTGTTTGTTGTTACTTTCCTTTGCCGTATTGTGTTGTTGACTATGTGGTTCGCTTGCCTTTACATTAGTGCTTCTCATGCTTTTGTATATATCCCTTTGGTTATGGACTCTTCTCTTGATGTGTTTTCTTTACTTATTCTTCTTTCGTGTTTTCCCTCATGCCATACCTGCTATTTCATCAAGAAAAAACATTATGTGTTCTTCATATCACTTTACTTTGAGATTATTTTCTCATTGGATCCTTCTGAGCATGGTGCGATGATCTCTTCTGATACCCTTTAAATGGTATACATGGTACTGTTAGACCAAAGATACGCTCTTGGTGGGCGTCGAATCTGATCACGAGACAGGCTCTCGGAGGGCACTTAACGTTTCGCAGGATAGGCTCCCGGAGGGCACAGGTTAAACCAAAGATACGCTCTTGGTTGGCGTCGAAACTATTCGCGAGACAGGCTCTCGGAGGGCACTTAACGTTTCACAGGATAGGCTCCCGGAGGGCACAGGTTAGGCCAGAGATATACTCTTGGTTGGTGTCGATAACTGTTCACGAGACAGGCTCTCGGAGGGCGCTTAACGTTTCACAGGATAGGCTCCCGGAGGGCACAGGTTAAACCAAAGATACGCTCTTGGTTGGCGTCGAAACTGTTCGCGAGACAGGCTCTCGGAGGGCGCTTAACGTTTCACAGGATAGGCTCCTGGAGGGCGCAGGTTAGACCAAAGATACGCTCCTGGTTGGCGTTGAGAACTGTTCACGAGACAGGCTCTCGGAGGGCGCTTAACGTTTCACAGGATAGGCTCCCGGAGGGCTCAGGTTAGACCAAAGATACGCTCCTGGTAGGCGTCGAAGCTGGTAGTTTGAAATCTACCTCAAGATACGCTCTTGGGGGCGTCGAATCTGGTAGTGTTTTTTCTACCTCAAGATACGCTCTTGGTGGCGTCGAATCTGGTAGGTTGCAAATCTACCTCAAGATACGCTCCTGGGGGCGTCGAAATTCGTAGTTTTTGGAAACCACTCTCAAGATACGCTCTTGGTGCGTCGAAGGTCGTAGTGTAATAACTACTCTCAAGATACGCTCTTGGGGGCGTCGAAGTTCGTAGTATGAACACTACTCTCAAGATACGCTCTTGGGGGCGTCGAAGTTCGTGGTTTTTGGAAACCACTCTCAAGATACGCTCTTGGGGGCGTCGAGGGTCGTAGTATGAATACTACTCTCAAGATACGCTCTTGGGGGCGTCGAAGGTCGTAGTATGGATACTACTCTCAAGATACGCTCTTGGGGGCGTCGAAGGTCGTAGTATGAATACTACTCTCAAGATACGCTCTTGGGGGCGTCGAGACTGTTGTTGACTTGAGGTCATATCTGTGTAAGGATAACATCATGATTATATCACCACATTCATTGGAAAATGCCTTTGAAGGAAAACTTACTCTTTTAAGAGTGCTCATGTTTTCTGTACATGTGGGGTGCCTTGGGTGGGTCAAGACACCCTTTGGAGGAAAATAAAGATAGTTGTAGAGTTGGAGGGACTTCGTGAGTTCTCCTTCTCAAAAGTTGTTTTAAAAACTTGGAAAGCTTGAACATGTAAAGTGCTAGATATGAAACTAAGGATATGGGGTGGTCACTTTGTCTGTTGCCACGTACTCCTTCAGGCCTCCATTGTGGATCATTTCCTCCACTTCTATCTTTAGCACCATGCAGTTGTTGGTTTGATGCCCCCAGGTCCCATGGTACTCACACCATCCCTGTGCATCCCTTCCTAGGAAGGCCTTGCCCTCCTCCCTGCATGTGGGTAGCTCCTGCTTGAGGTGCTTGTGGAAAATTTCTTCTATGCTCACTGTAAGGGGCGTGAATGTGAAGTTTACACCTCCTGCCAGTGTGTCAGTCTTTCTTCCTTTCTCCAAAACTTCATCCAGCTGCTCCACTTCCTTTGCGAATGCTTTGTCTAGCTTTTCCTTGAGCTCCCTCATCGTGCTCGTCATGACCATCTCATAGAGTCCCCCATAGGCCTCGAATGAGTTTGGATGCATGTTTCTAATAAATGCTCTGACGGTTTCTCCTCTTGTGGTGTCCATGTTGGCACCATAACTGGAGAATCTCTGGAAATAGCTTGATATTGACTCCCGCGGCATTTGCTTGATATCATCGATGTGACGGAAGCCTCTTAAGATGGAGTCACTTGTTCTTTTCCCCTCTATGGTATCTGGCTGCCAAGGTATGGCTGTCACTTTCACAGCTTTGCTCCTGTGTCTCCTCTTAGGCACTGTTTGAAAAAACTGCCTGCTCAAGCGGAGTACCACTCCATTCTTCATCTTTCCCTGCCTTTGCCTCCTTCTCCTCTTCTTTCTATCTTGGTTGGCTCCTACCATGACCACAGCCACTGTGTCTGTCCCGTGTGATCCACGTCTCATGGAGTTGACGTAGCACTGCCTTGCGGTGCGTTGATCACCTAGGACTTCTCCGACTCCATTCTCAGTGATGTACTTCAGCTTCTGGTGTACAGTGGATGGCACGATTTCATATGGGTTTATGGTTGTCCTTCCTAGGATCCCATTGTAGGCTCCCAGGCTTTCAACCACCACAAAGTTAACATTCACTTTCAGCTGTGTCCATCCTTGGCCCATGGTCACCGGCAGGGTTATCATTCCCAGGGGATAGCTTGGCCCATGATCCACGAACTGCTTTAGGTCTCCCCTTTGGATGGCATTGTTGATGCTTAGCTTTAGGCTGAAGCATTCGTTCGTGTCGTGCCCGTAAGCTTCATGGTTGTCGCACCATCTATCCTTGTGATTCCCCACCATTGGGGCTCTCCACCTTGCAGGGGGTGACCAGAGCTTCTGGTTCCGCATCTCTTTGAGGACAGTAGCTGGAGTGGCGTTCAATGGGACGAACTTGATGACGTTTATTTCTCTGGGCTTTAGTGGTTCGCCCATTTGGTTTCTTTGCTGGGGCGGACGCCATTCCTGCTGCCTTGTGTGCTGAGGTGCCTGGGGTGGTTAGCCTTTGTTCGGCTTTGCATTGTCTTCCTTGGCTGCTTGAATCTTGGCTTTCTTACTTGCCCTGTGCCTCTCCAGGTCTATATGAGTTTTGACTCTTCCTGCAAGCTCCTCTAAGGTGCTTGCTGGCTTCTTGGCCATCTTTTCTGCCAGTGTGGACCCGAAGCGGCCTAGGTTTCTGATAAAGGCTCGTATTATCTCACCCTCAGTGATGTCGCCCTGGATGTCTGCGATATTTTGATTGAACCTAGTGTAGTAACTGGCCAAAGATTCATCATATTCTTGTTTCACGTCATCGATGGAGCCCGTGCCTTTGAGGAGTTTCCTCTCCCCTAGATATCTCTGCAGAAACTTCGCCTTTAGCTGCTCCCATGAGTGGATGCTTTCAGAGGGTAGGCTGAAGAACCAGTGTGAGGCCACCCCTGATAGGGTGTTTGGGAACAGGAGTGCCTTGTATCTTTCATCAGTGGTCCTCCCAAATAGGGAGGCCTCATGCTGTTGGATATGCTCTAGGGGGTCTCCCTTCCCATTGTACTTTGCAATTTGCACTGTGTGCAGGGAGTCTGGCACCCTGTTCATCTCCGGTTCCCTTGTGAAAGGGTGGTTCGTCTTGTCACTTAGACAATGCAAGCTGGTTTTCTTTGACTCATTCATCTTTCGGGTTATCATTGCCTCTATTTCTTCCGGAGTGATCAATATCGGTGTTGGAGTGTAGTTCCTCTGATGGCCTCCGTGGTTGTAGATAGGACTTGCCGGGATTCCTTGTCCGTATTGATACGGACTGTAGGTGTATCCTTGGTGTCCCTGCTGGGGTGCTTCATAAAATTCTTGCCTCCTTGGAGGTCTTGCTTGTCTTTCCTCCCCCAGTGGGGTGTAAGCCCTTGCGTTCGGCTGTTGCCTAGGAGGCACGAATTGTTGCCTTTCCTCTGGGGGTGGCTCCTGGTAGTATCTTCTTTGCTCCTCTCGCTGCCTTGCTCGAGGGTGCGAGTGGTGCCCTTCTGTTGGGATCTGTTCCTCTTCATGAGCTTCAGTGTGTGTCCCCTGGGTGTATGCCGGCCTTGCATATGTTGTGTGGGCGCGGTTGCCATCCCTTTGGGCCGGCATCCCATACGGGTACCCTTGGGGTTGCGCCTCATAATAATACCCCTCAGGGGGTGCCGTGTGCTGGGACGGCACTCCCTGTTGTTCTCTTTCTCTCTGTGGCCTTCTTGCCCGAGGTGTGGAGGACTCAGCCCCAGCTGGGCGTGAGGGTCCTCCTTCCTGGTTGTTCTGTTGAGGAGGCTGTGGTATTTCTTGTGGTTCTGGTTGCATTGGCTGCTTCCCAGGGTTAGGCTGCCTTCCTGGGGGTATAGGCTCTCTCCTTCTCCCATTGCCCCCTGGTGGGCGGTGGTGCCTAGACACCCTGCTGTTCGTCATTGCTCGTGTAATAGCCAGGCTTTATGTCCGAAGCCCGCAGACGGCGCCAAGTGTTAGGTTCCGGGATTTGGGTCAACGGGTGGTCGGCTCAAATCTCGTTCCTCACTGGAGGGGTGGATGATCCGGTCTTCTCGGGTTGCTCTGTCTTAGTTTGCGTCCTTCCTTCTGTCGCTTCTCTTCTCCTTTCGCCCTGCAGAAGGGGCAGTACCAGACACAGAGAGGGGGGGGTGGTGCCTGGTGAACCCTCTCTGATGCCTAAGTCAGTGTCGTTTTTAGAGAGATAAAGCTAGAGAGATGTCAGAGCAAAATAATCCAAATTGCCAAGATGTCCCAATGAATTGTGAAGGTGGGGTATTTATAGGCAACGGTGTCATTAAGGTGGCTTAATGACATCGTTAACCTTTAAACACAATTAATTAACCTTTAAGCGCATAATTAAGACCTTAGGATACGGAGAAGGTAGGCGGAGTGAACCGAGTGTGGGAGTCCAAAAATGGTGCCGGGGCCCTTGGGGGGGAGGAGAAATCCGACCCCCAAGGGTTGGGTGAGGGCACCCAACCCCTCCTAGGGAGGATGGGGTTGGCCAACCCCATCCCTCCTAGGAGAGATCGGGTTGGCTGACCCGATCTCCCCTAGGGGAGGTCGGGTGTGGCCACCCAACCTCACCTAGGTGAGTTTACCTTGGCCGGACGAGCGCTTCGGCCTCGTCCGAGCCGTTGATGTTCTCGCGAAGTGTCCGGGTTGAAGTTTCGATTTACAATCGTTAATGGGATGATAAAAATACAACGGTTCGGAAGTCAACGGGTTCAAATTGGGCGTATATCCATCAATAATGATTTGATTTTTTGATATGAGTAATATGCTCGTTGTTTGTTACTTGGTGTTAATCCAAAGTAGAATGTATAATGTAGAAAGGTACCTACGAGAGCAAATTGACTACATTAGATGATTGATGTAGTTACATGATTGTAAACATGTCTGGAGTTATAAATCTCATTTATTTGCATATAGAATTTAAGACAAAAAAGCTTGATACAATAGCTCTTTTGTAACATAGTATTCTTCCTTTATCCATGAAATTTCTTCAAGTGCCCCTCATTGAATGTGTTTGTAAGGATGTTGCCTTCCGCATCTTGAAGGCGGTATGCGCTGACATAGGGGATTGAAATAATCTTGTATGGACCTTCCCACTTTGGAGATAGTTTGTTGATTTGATCCAAGTGTGAGAATTCGTTCCTTCTCCACACCATTTCGCCCACATGGAATTGTCTTTCTTTCACCTTCCTGTTATTATATCTTGCAGTCATTAGGCGCATACGTGCTTGGGTTTGCTCCGCGTTTCGCCTTCTTTCATCTGCCAGGTCCAAGTCTAGACGCATTTCTGCTTCGTTGGCTTGGAAATCAAAGTGGGTTGTGCGGTATGATGAGACAGCAATTTCGATTGGGGCTACTGCCTCTGTTCCATATACCAGGATGAACGGTGTTTCACCTGTTGACTCTTTTGGAGTTGTGCGCACAGCCCATAAGACGCTGCTAAGCACTTCTGCCCATCCTCCCTTCAAGGCGTGGACTCTCTTCTTAAGACCATCCAAGACAATCTTGTTGGCGGATTCCACTTGTCCATTTGTTTGGGCATGACGCACTGATGCAAAGCGGTGGTCTATGTTGAGTCTTTCGTAGAATGTTTGGAGTCTGGAGCTCCTGAATTGTTGTCCATTATCGCTGATAAGTACTTTTGGGACGCCATAGCGTGCAATGATATGGTTTCGGATGAAATCCATTATTTGTGCACTGTTGTTCGTGCTAATGCCTTAGCCTCTATCCACTTGGAGAAGTAGTCGATGGCTACCACGATGTACTTTGTTTGACCCTTGGATCTTGGAAGTGGGCCCACCAGGTCGATGCCCCATTGTGCAAAGGGCCAGGAACTTGCGATTGGACATAACTCTGTTGCGGGTGCCGCTATGTTCCTTGAGTATAGTTGGCAAGATTCGCACTCTTGCGACCAAGTGTGTTGCTTGGTTCTTTATTGTTGGCCAATAGTACCCCAGATTTAACGCCTTGCGGATTAAGGATCTTGCCCCCTCGTGACAAGCTGCTTGGCCTTCTTGTAATTCTTTCAATACCGTTTGGCCTTCTGGGAAGGTTATGCACTTTAAGTATGGAGTTGAGAATCCTATCTTGTATAGCTGGCCTTCGATCAACGTTTAGTTGATGGCGATTATTCTAATTTTTTGTGCTTTAACTCTGTCCTCCGAGAGTACGTGGTCTGTGATATATGCCAGGATTAGAGTCATCCATGTTGGCTCTGAGTTGATGTTTAACACTTCTAGCTTATCGATTACAGACATGATCCTTTTTTCGACGAAGTGCGTTTCCTTGCCTTGCTCCTTTCCTTGCGCGAACTTGCTTAAAGTGTCCGCTTCTTGATTTTATTCCCTTGGAACGGATGTTATGTTGAAAGTTTCAAAGCTCGTTATGAGCTCTTTTGCTTGTCCCAGATACTTCTGCATGTTTTCTGACTTGGCCACGTACTCGCCTTTGACCTGGTTGACAACTAGCTGTGAATGACACTTGACTCTTAGGTGTTTGACACTGAGGCCTTTTGCAATCCTCAATCCTATTATCAAGGCTTCGTACTCTGCCTCGTTGTTTGTTGCTCTGAATGTTAGGCTTAGAGCATACTTCAATGGTTCTAAAACGTCAGGTGGAATTAGGAGAAAGCCCGCGCCTGATCCTCCCACATTTGAGGAACCGCCAGTGTACATTTTCCACACTTCGGTGTGCTCCTCATTTTGTTGTGTTTCATCTTGAGTGTAAGTTTCTGGGGTTATTCCTGTGAACTCCGCGATGAAGTCTGCCAATGCTTGACCCTTGATTGCTGTTCGCGGTGCAAAGTGAATGCGGAATTCACTTAGCTCAACTGACCACTTTGTTAGCTTTCCTGACATGTTTGGCTTTGACAGGATGTGCTTCAAGGGTTGGTCAGTTAGGACTGTTATTTCGTGCGCATGGAAGTATGGCCTCAGCTTCCTTGCTGTCACTATGAGAGCGTACAGGTACTTTTCGATCGGCATGTAATTTACTTCGTACTTTGCCAGGATCTTGTTCACGTAGTATACTTGGAGCTGTGTATTTCCTTTTTGTCTGACAAGCACCGAGTTGACTGCAGTGTTGCTCACGAATATGTATAGGTAGAGTGGTTCGCCTTGTATTGGTTTTGCTAACGCTGGGAGCGTTCGCAAGTGTTGCTTCAATTGTTGGAATGCGTCTTCACAAAGCAGCGTCCATTCGAACTTCCTATTTGCACAAGCACTTGGAAAAAGGGAAGGGCTTTGTCTCCTACCCTTTCCAGGAATCTGTTAAGAGTTGCTAAACGACCATTTAGTTGCTGGACCTCCTTGTGCTTCTTGGGGGATTCCATTTCTTCTATCGCCTTTACTTTTTCTGGGTTTGCTTCGATTCCCCTCTCGCTGACCATAAATCCCATAACTTTTCCTGACTGCACGCCAAAGGCACACTTTGTTGGATTTAGCCTAACTTGGAATTCTCGCATTCTTTTGAACACCGTGCGGAGGTTGTCAGCATGGTTACGCCTTTTCGTTGACTTCACGACCATGTCATCAACATATGCTTCCATATTCTTCCCGGTCATATCTCCGAAGATTATGTTGACCATACGTTGGTATGTCGCCCCTGCATTGATTAGTCCGAATGGCATGACCTTGTAATTGTAGATCTCGCTATTTGCGTAAAACGCGGTATGAGGTGCATCTTCTTCTGCCATTGGAATTTGGTTGTATCCTGAATATGCATCCATTACTGACATCAACTCGTGGCCTACGGTAGCATCAACTAGTTGGTCGATTCTTGGAAGAGGATATGAATCTTTTGGACATGCATTGTTGAGATCTCTATAATCGATGCACATTCTCATCTTGTCGTTAGGCTTGGGCACCAAGACTGGGTTTGCCACCCATGTTTGGTATCGCGATTCTTCGATAAAGCCTGTGTTCAGCAACTTACCAACTTCCTCTCGTATTGCCAACTTCTTGTCACCTCCCAACGGTCGTAGTTTTTGTGCTACCTCTCTGGATCCAGGCTTGATGTTGAGTTTGTGAGAGATCACGTTTGGGCTTATTCCCGGCATGTCGCTTGGTGACCACGCGAACAGCTCCTTTTATTCTACTAGGAGTACCTTGATTTCTATCACTTCATCTTCTGACAGTGATGCGCCTACTCGGACTATCCTGTCTGGCTCATCTATCTTGATTTCTTGCAATGCTTCAACCGGAGCAGGACGTGCATGATCCATCCTTGGGTCTTCATCAATGATGGGGACTCCGCTATTGTCCGTCTTGACGTTACCCTGGAGTGAAACCTTGTAACAATTTTTTTGATAGCTGCTGGTCTCCCTTTACTTCACCAATTCCCGCTTTTGTTGGAAATTTGATCTTCTGGTGTGATGTTGATGCTATCATGCCCCACTTGTTCATGGTTGTATATCCTAGGATTCCGTTATATGCATCAAGCTTCTCCACGATCACGAATGGGACGTCTATTTGGATTTGATGTTCTCCCTCCCCCATGATGACTGGCAGGGTTATGACTCCTAGCGGATAGCTTGCATCTCCCATGAATCCCACCAAGGGTGAGTCCATTCTTTTAACATGCTTCTTTGTTCCAAGGGCTAGGATGATGGCCTTTGTAATGATGTTGGGCAAACTTCCACCGTCTATCATCGTGTGCTTGACGTCCATGCCGCCAATTGTCATGTTTATGACTAAGGTGTCGGTGTGTGGGTACACAATGTGCGTTTTGTCTTTTGATGAAAAGCCAATGACGTCTTCTCTGGGATCATCTTTCATGACGGCATCTATCATAACGGCATCTTCTATGACGACGTTCTTTATGTCAGCATTCTGGCATATGTGTTTTGTCTGGGCAGCGTATACTTCTCGTTCGTACGACGTCTCTCCTCCGGCTCCAAAGCCTCCATGGATCACGTGCACGTTTGCCATCTTTTCTGAAAGGGAAGCAATGCATGCCATATGCTGGACTTCGAGGCCATGCTATGCGGAGGGCACACTGTTTGTTGCCATGGAGGATACGGCGTATCCTTGATTCTCTAGAGTCTCCCTGAATGCGATAAGCTCTTCAAGCGCATCCATTATGGCTGGTGTGACTGGTGGCATGTTGCTTGCACCTCTTGCTTGCTGCTGCACCCCGTCAACTGGCATCCCGTATGGGAACTCTTCGTTCCTTTCCGTCCTTTGCTCGAACTCGTGCACTGGTACCTCGTTATGGATGTCGGGACCATGCTGCGTGGAAGGCGCATTTGCGGTTGGCATGGAGGAGGCGGTAGACTCTGCATCTGGAATGTGAGAAGGTCCTGGTTGGCTTCTCGTCGGCTTCGGCTTGTTTGCACACGCCCTCTTCGTACGTCTGCCTATCATAGCTTGCGGTATGGAACGGCTTCTTGCTCGAATCACGCTGACGGCGCCAAGTGTTGAGGTCGATTCCACCTGGGACACCTCGGGTTGCTCTTCGCGAACGGGCTGGATGTGCACGCCGGTACGGTCCCCCGTCAGCACGTCACGATCCACGATCCGCGAACCTCGATCCTCGAACACCGAGCTTGGCTTTGACTCCAATCTCGATCTCCTACACGTCGAGTCCTGCAAAACGGGCAATAACCAGCATGGAGAGGGGGGTGGCGCTGGTTGAACCCTCTCTGATGCTTAAGTCACAATCTAGAGAGACAAAGTGTGTAGAGAGAGGTCAGAGCACAAATAGCCAATTTGGGAGAGTTCCGAGTTAAGTTCTCAAATGGGAGGTCTAGGTCCCTATTTATAGGAAACCCGAGAACCGTACCCGGTTTTATGCAGTTCAATGCCGGTTTAAAGAAAAACGCTTACCGACATCCAGGTTGGCTATGTGCGCACTGACTTCTCATACTTAGTAAAAATAGGGGTAAGCGCGCAGTACTAGTCAGCAGTCCGGACCATGTCGACATCCGACATGGTCCGGATTGCCGGGCAAAACGGACCAGTCCGGACTGTCAAGGCAATCCGAAAGTCCCGGTCCGGGTGCTGCGCGCATCCGGACCGTTTCGACCCGGGGTGACCGCGGTAAAATCCGTTTGAGATTCTGACGTGTTTGCGAGGTCCGAAACGTAAATACGAACCCGAATTGGACAGATATCCAACATCCGTGGCCTCTCCCGTGTCTTTCATCTCAAATACAGATGCCAACCAGGACTTTGACTTATTCATTAATCTCATGTCGTTTACAGCAGCAAGCATGTCATCCACGCGTGAGGTTAAGATGACATACTTAGACCCGGAGGTCTTATAACACACGCACGGATCCTCATGAAAATTCACTAATCCGTTTCCAACGATTTCCTCGTGGAATTTGTGGTACCATTGCCGAGACGACTGTTTAAGACCTTAGATGGACCTTTGGAGTTTACAAACTTTACGTTCGTTACCAAGAGTAATGAAACCCTCTGGTTGCTCCATGTAGATCTCTTCCTCCAGTTTTCCGAGGAGGAATGCGGTCTAAATACTCATTTGGTGAGGTTCGAAATCGAGACCTGCGACCAGGACCATGAATGGTCCTTACCGTGGTTTTACGCACATTAGGTGAGCATGTTTCGTAAAGTCCACTCAGTGAAGTTGGGTACAACCTTTCGCAATAAGTCGAGCTTTGTATTGTTCGACCTTTTCCATCAGTGGTGAGCCTTCTTTCAGGACTCACTGTATCTTTATGCCCACGTGGTTAGCAGGTAAATCAATTATAGACTTTAATGGCTTTCATTTAGGCGATCTCTCTCATATATTATTTTCTTCCATTTCTCTACTTGAGGTCTTTCCAATGCATGTTGACTGTCGATAGACTGAGGTTATCACTCTTCCAGATGGGATACTTCTTTGGAGAAGCTGGATGCCTTTGACTTTCGTCTAGGCTTGATTATCCCGTCTTTGAGTCTTAATGTCTCTCCCACTCGGAATAATGCCTCTCATCGGAGCATTTCTTCCAATTGGGATCAATTCTCCCACTCGAGATGATGCTTCTCATCGGAGCATCACTTCTATTGGGTACAAGAGGAGTGCTTTAACCATAATCGACAACTTTCCTTGTACGACTTCTTGGTCTTAGAATTTTACTTTCAAGATGAACTCCTTGATCACTAGGGTATGGAACCAAGTTTGTCGGATCACTCGAACTGGGAACAATGGGTAGTATATGTAGTTTTGGCATCCTCGGTTTAGCATTACGATAATCAGGTTCTACTTGATTCGTCCAAACAGCAACAGTGATTACTTGTGGTAGGTGTTTAGACCTCCCACTGGATTTATTATGAAAATGTTCCCATTATCATTTACCATGTCATTCACTTGAGTTGCTGGTTCAAATCCCTCCCACTCGAATTAAGTGGGACCTGATGTTAGTAATATCCTCTTTTGATTTGATCAAGACTCATTATTCTGAACTGTCAATGCATCGGAAAATTCTTCCTCAAGTGTGTAATGTCATACGTTCGACCACGGTACCATGTCTTTAAGTCGTAAACATGTATTTTCAAAGAGTAGTAACATACTCTTGTCCTAAATACGTGTTTAATGCGCAAATTAATGCCGCATTATGATATGAGTAGCTCATTATCATTCTTCAGCTTTTATGGCGACGTATCTTAACGATTACAATGGAACATAGTTTTACATTAATGTGAATCATTTTCTCATCATCCCATAGGGAACGAATGACGAAATGACTACAACATTTATGTTTTCAAACTATGCCTATAGAAGTGTGGCTTTTGATTTGAATGCTTAGCCTGACTTATCGTTCAAGGCGTATGGAAGGAAAATCGTTTAACCGACTTAATCCTTCTTCGTTTGTAACTTATTTCAGAGATTTTATCCCATCTCCGAACTGAGCATTTCAGGTTTTCACCTTATGCATCAGTTGATACTTTTACAAGGTCATAGTAGCTTTCGAAGCCTACTTTCTACCGATGTAAACGTTATCAATAAGTTATTTCCGAAGGAATGCAAACGAAAATTCAGCACACCATCATTTTAAACACTTCTGTATTAAACTCATACTTTGAGACGATGTATTCCTTTTTCAAGGTCCACTTGCGCGAGGCGCAATTTACCCCAGTTTAACCTTTGGTTAAATCGTTTCATTTCTGAATCTAATATAATTTAATCCTATCGGTTTCGCATATGGTTATCATTACAATTTATTTCATTAAATGGAGTAATAATAATAAATAAAGATATAAGCAATAAACTTATAAGCAATGCATCAAACAGCTAATTAAAAAGATCGAAAAGCTTGAGAAATGGTAATCAATACTTCTTCTGACCATGGTTATATGCTCAAAGGAAAATGTTTCCTGTATTTCAAGGAACATTATTAAGTATCTTATAAACTGAAGAATTTAGAAGATTTTTATTAAGCAAAGCAAATAAAGATAAAGTCTTTCATTCGTTCTTTATATCTTCGGGGCAAGTTCCTCAGGTTTGTGCTTGTTCTCCTTCTCGGTTCTGTAATCCAAAAGAATGAATTGAATTACTCTCGAGAAAAAGGAATCCTAGAAGAACTTATGAGTTTATCATTATTCTTCAGCACGTACCTTGGGAGGATTGGTACAGGCATTAGCAAGGTTTCCTTTTACGCCACACCTAAAACACGTTCGAGTTTCCTCTTTACGTGTCTGTTTTGCTTTGCCTTTCTTACCACCGAATTGCTTTCACTTGAATTTATTCTGAGGTTTCAAAGCTAGAGGATTGTCAGCCTTGACTTGGAGATTCTTTCCCTTTCTCTTGCGCTTACCATTTTGCTCAGCTGGAAATGAGGATGCGATATGCATTTCCGCCCTAGGCTTTTCAGCCTTGAGACGATCCTCTTCCAGCTCGAGATTAACTCGCACTTTCTCGAGGTTATCAAGTTGAGTGGAAAGGGTAAGGTGCATTTTCATGATACTCCAAGAGTCAGGTAAGCATCGGATTACGCAATGGACTTTCTGTTCCTCCGTCAGGATTTCTCATGCTTCCTTGAGTTCAGCAAGCATTTTAGACATGTGTCTGATATGCTCCTTCATTGTGTGCTTTGGATTCATTTCGTATGAGTCTAAAGTGATGTTAAACGATCGCCTATGGGCAATGGTGTAAACATCAAACCCTGCCTTGAGACCATCCCATAGGTTCTTGGCAGATCATAGTGATCATACCCATAGAATATGTCATCCTCAAGCAGTGACAGCAAGGCGTACCAGATCTCCTGATCCTTCGCATCCCATTCATCATGGGTTTTCTCCAGTTCAGCTGTGAGGTCTCCCTCTGGCCTGACTTTCTTCGTAGTCAGATACTCGATACCTCTCATTTCAGTAATTACCATTTTCTCTCGCTTATTCCAGATCTTATAATTATTGTTGTTCAATCTCACTCCCTTGTTCATTTGGGAGATTACATTGCTGATCGCAGCCATTGCTAACACTTTGACAATCATGCAAAATTAGGTAGACAATAAAATTTTGTGAAAGAATTGCATACATCAGATATCTATTAAGATTGAATCCGACAAATAATGATTCCCCAGTCATCTAAACCAACCGACCACAGGTAAACCAATGGATGACGGTTGTGAAAGAGTTCACATTACCGCCGTTTTCAATCCAATAGATCAGTCTTTTAATACGGTTTTAATCGCAAATTACCGGAACGGGAATTTTAAAACAACCATACCCGATCTTGGCTTTCCCAAGGCCCTTTGTATTTTGGAAAATATTCCGATGAATTTACTCATGCATATATAATTCTACTAACCATGTAAATTATCATACGCAAGTAACATTCATCAAACAAATCACACACATGCTTACGCGTCGTGCGTCTAATGTTCCGAGGAACTCATGCTTGCATATATAATTCTACTTCAAGGTAAATTATCAAATGCAACTACATCCTCAACATTCTAGCATACGTGTCAAACACGAAAATTCCACATCAATCATACATATTTGGCGACTGGTTTTCGGTTTTAAAATAATTTTAAACATTAGGGGCTGATTTGCAATTCGTGCTTATATTCAATTACGCAACATTCTAGACATGAATCCTAGGCATTCACAACCATCACAGCATGTCTATATTAGTGTGCATTCCATATATTTAAACAGGGCTCCGCCCACAACATGCAATGTCCAGCTAGCTTGAATATGTCAAGACAACATTTCTAAACATGCATTAATATATATTGAATAATAAACTGTTCCAATTTAGCCCTCTAATTAATCCAGTCCCAAAAACATGTATCTCTGAGATCCATCCCCATAATCGAAACAAGGCATAAAGGTTAGCAACCCTATGAGAACTGTGTAGTTCATTTAGAGGTTAAAAAACATTTGGATTTTAAAACTTGACCACCCTATTTTATTTAATTGACGTGAATTCGGTTTTGAAAATCATTTTGGTTCAATCAATTTCGGTTCGGTTTGGTCCGGTTCGGTCCAGTTCAGAAAATCCGGTTCAGGCCGGTCCGGTAAATTAGTTCGGTCCGATTTTAATTTTAAAATCTGTTTCGGTCCGAACCGGTCCAATAAAATAGGGTTCGGATCGGTTCAACACAAAACCGGTTCGGATAGATCCACTTAATTACCCCAGTTCGACCCGACCCGATTAGGTCGAATCGATTGAGAAAACCCGGTTCGATTTAAATCCCGCCCGGTTTAATATATTGGACCGGCCCAATAATTAAAATTTTTAAAGGATGGGCCGAAATGTTTACTTGTGGCCCTAGTAGGGTTTTAAAGTTCAAAAATAATTAATTTAACCATGAAGTAACATTAATTATATAAAATAATTTCAAATATTATATATATTTTTTGTCCAAATCAAGACATATATATATTTATTGCCAAGATTCTATCTTTAAGATTAAATCAATCAACAATATATATATATATATATATGAAAAATCGGCTACTATATAACATATATATTTATTTATTGTCAATATCTTAAATAGGGTAACGAATATACTGACAATATATTTTCTCAATCTTTTAGGCAATAAAATATATCAATAATATCTTTAACCCTATTAAATATTTAGATATATTGATAGTGATATATATTTCTACATATTTATGTGAATCTATCCTTATGTTCCTAATTATAGATATATTGTTACCTTAATTAAAAAATTAAAATATGGTAAACAATATTCTAATGTGTGTGTGCCGAAATTTACTTGCTTGGTGACCAAGAAATTAAAAAAATTATCTTGAAAAAACATTAATAATTTCGTCACAAACACCAAATTAGGAACAAGTGGTCAAATTTCAAGATCAAATTTTAATAAGATCTACAATCCAATGTTTGATTTTGATAAATGTTGAGGTCGATTCCACCTGGGACACCTCGGGTTGCTCTTCGCGAACGGGTTGGATGTGCACGTAGGTACGGTCTCCTGTCAGCACGTCACGATCCACGATCCTCGAACCTCGATCCTCGAACCCCGAACTTGGGTTTGGCTCCAATCTCGGTCTCCTACACGTCGGGTCCTGCAAAACGGGCAATAACCAGCATGGAGAGGGGGGGTGTTGCTGGTTGAGCCCTATCTGATGCTTAAGTCACAGTCTAGAGAGAGAAAGTATGTAGAGAGAGGTCATAGCACAAATAGCCAATTTGAGAGAGTTTCGAGTTAAGTCGTCAAATAGGAGGTCTAGGTCCCTATTTATAGGAAACACGAGAACCGTACCCGGTTTTATGCGGTTCAATGCCGGTTTAAAGGAAAACGCTTACCGACATCGAGGTTGGCTATGTGCGCACTGACTTCTCATACTTAGTAAAAATAATAGGGGGTAAGCGCGCAGTGCTAGTCGACAGTCCGGACCATGTCGGATGTCCGACATGGTCCGGATTGCCGGGCGAACCGGACCAATCTGGACTACCGAGGCCATCCGGACCTCCGGGTTTCCTTGTGGCAATCCGGAAGCCCCGGTCCGGGTGTTGCGCGCATCCAGACCGTTTTGGACTCGGGTGTCCGCGGTAAAATCCGTTTATGGGTTATGTCATGTTTGCGAGGTCCAAAACGTAAATACGAACCCGAATTGTACAGATATCCATCACTTGCCCCCGAGTCAAGTAGTGGTTTAAAACCATACTTGACTCTATTTAAGATAGGATATTCGTCCAATTTAGGTTCGGCACAGACCTCAGGGGTGGCCTGTTTGTCAATCGAATGCGCGGAGCACAAATTCGTCCATCTTTACTTTTTCGACGAACGTGCGTAATCTGTTCTCGGGGTTAGCGTAACAGACGGTATACATATAACAGCGTGCAATTAATGACATATTCGTAATAACATGCAATAAGCGAAATACTTGTAATAATAAATACTCATGCAACGTGGTGTCATCATGGTACGTGATGTAAACGTGTAACATGATGTTAACATGGAGATGACGACATAGCCTATGGATGACGTAATCGCGCAATAAGCAAAATACTTAGAGCAATATAAAATTGGAGAGCATGCTCGTCAACATGAAGCATGATGTAAACATAGAATATGATGTAAGCATGCAATTCATACTTATATTATAAAAATAATCATGTAGCAATCATAAGTTAGAATCATGCATATATAAAAATAATATCATGCATAATAGCCTATGTGTACGTAACATGCAATAATAATTGTATGTAGCGCGTCATGCAACATTAGGGAGCATGTATGTAATGTAAGCATAGGAGAGATGTAAACATACTCATACATGATGCTAGGGACTTGTGCGAAAATAGATATGAGTTTAGTCCTTAGCACATGGTGTAGACACTATTAGTGAAAATTAGGAGAGAGAGTAGTCATTAGCTTACATCCTCCCTTGATATTTTTCCAAGGAGCTCTCATTGCTTGTTGAAGAAGGAGCTTATGGAGGTGTAAATTTGGAGTAGTCACATCATACTTGAAATCAATGAAATTCTTGCCAAGCTAGATGTGGAAGTCAACGGTGCGTGGCAATCAGCGGAGGCGCGTGACAGACACGGCAGCGACGCGTGCGCCGTCTCTGGGTGGTGCGTGGAGCTCCGGTGACGGCGTGTGACAATTCGGACTCGCTTTGTGTTGGTGAGTCCAATTCCGTACATGGCTGGACATTTTGTGACTTCGTTTATCCTTGATTCAATCTTGAAATCACTACGTGTGTAGTCACCTTAACATGCATACAAGGTGTTTGATGAATTGCATTAGGATACTTAGCCCCAAATCGGCCAAAAATTTTCTAAGTGCTGAAAATTTTAAATGTGCAAATGAGTTGTTACACTTCCCTTATGCATAGTATTCATTGCCGACATGTTTCTCCATGCCTTAGCCGTTGTTTTAGTATGCTCGATGTTGACGATCGGTAGTTGTTCTTACATGGTCGTCAATGGTTGTATGTTGGTAGTGATAACTTAGCCAATGTGCGCTGAGCATCATGTATTGATCGTTGGTCACTGTCTGCAAACATGCTAAAACACTTAGAAAATATTTTAATAATATATAGTGCTTGTTACCATTGATGTCGTCATATGATTCTTGTCGACCGCCGGCATGGGAACACTTAGAAAATATTTCGTTGTAGTTGATGTTTGCCACTTGATGTATGTTATCCGTCATCATGCTAGTATATTTGGAGAATGCTCCTAGATAGTTGATTTCATGCCACTTTTGATCGTTGACATCAAGGAAATACTTAGACAATATTTTCTGAGGGTTGGTTTCTTGTCGCGTATAGTCCCATGTCGTAAGCGAAATACTTCAAAAATATTTCAGCCATATTTTGTTGCATGCCGACACCTTGTCGTACGTTGATACTTGATAGTATGCTGACAGCTTGTTGTATGTCGACACATAGTAGCATGTTGATACTTGGTAGCATGCCGACAACTTGTAGTATGCGGACATGTAGTAGCATGTTGATACTTGGTAATATGCTGACACTTAGTAGCATGCAGACAGCTTGCAATATGCTGACTGTCATCCTGAGCAAAACACTTAGAAAATATTTCGCCCTTGTAATCATGTATGCTGTGAGTATGAGCTTGATGTCGACATGTAAGTCGATGTGTTGAGAGGTTTGCCCCCCTTGCATGATGGTTGTTACTTGTTGCATGAAGACTATTAAGTCATTGCGTACATAGTTATCTCACATGGAGCGTTCATTACTTAGATGTTTGTATAAGTGTTTGAAGCGTGCCTGTGCATTGATGGGACTGTTGACCGCACTTTTCAGGATATCAAATCTTGCTGTCTTCTTCTCAGAGTTAGTCTTTTTGCAGCTACTATCATGAGTAAGTCTCTATCCCTATTCCGCGAGTGACACCATGTTCGGATGCTAATGACAAGTTAGACATTGATAGCCTTTGTAATCTTGTTTGTATGCCGACAGCCGATATGGTTGGAACACTTAAAGAATATTCCTGATATCCGACATAACGTTGTATGTCGACAGGTATGCGCGTGCTCGTATGTACGCGCTTGTATCTGCGCACTTGCCCCCACACTTATAATGTTTTCTCTATCCCTGGCTACGTACGCAGTATCCATATGCTTGATGTAAACATAGGTTGTATGTTGTCAGTTGTCATGGCAGAACACTTAGAAAATACTTCTTGCTTGTCGACCTCCCATCACACGTCGACATGCTGACATGTTTACATGTAAGAACACTTTGAAAACATTTCTTGATTGTTGATACGTGTTATCTGACATATGGTAGAGCACTTAGAAAATATTTCTTCTCCAGTTGATACTTCGTCATATGTCGACTGCTTACATAGCAAAATACTTGGGAATATTTCTTAATAGTTGACGCTTGTTATCTGTCGCACGCGTTGTTCATTGCGTGCGTTGCTCGTTGTGTACATGATCATAGCATGCGTGATGTAACATCTTGAACACTTAGAATTTCTCGTTTGTATGTCAACATATATGTCGTAGTCCTGCATTAACTGGCAAATACATGCAAGTATTAATGTTAGTGCCATAATTATATTCACACTTGTTACCTTAAATGTAGGCGTAGTATCAGGTAGACGCGCGTTGATTACGTAGAACACGTAGGTGTCGAGATGAGGCCCATGTTGACATAGAGTCTCATGTAGATGCGCGTAGATCACATAAAACATGTGAGTGTCGGGACGAGGCCCATGTTGACATAGAATTACCCCCCAAGGGGGATGTTCGCTATATGACGTATAGAGACTAACAAGTCTGTAGATATGTAGTTGTCTCCATCGGGAGAGTGTTCATTCCTTAGTGCTTGCATTAATGACTGTCGCGTATACACGTGCTGATCAAGTTGTTGTTCATCCTTGTAGACTGATTGGTCGAAGCGTATCTTCCAGAGTACACATCTAGACTTAGCTGATTGTTGACATGTCGACACGTGCGTACGCGTACTCTCGATCATGGCAGTTATACTTATCATTTGGAAATAAGGTGTCACGTCTCCTGTCGTTGTGTCTAACATGAGTGTACTCTATCCTATTTACCGTCACTGTCTTCCTTGTGAACATGTCGTCGCTAGTGATGCTTTCACTTGATCCAGAATAAAGTGATCCGACTCTGAGATTCGTCCTTCGAGCAACTCCAAGTGATCTTAGTTTACTGCCAGCGGACTTGCCCATCTGCCCCCGTGTCGAAGGATCGGATCTTGGTGGAGGAGTCGCTTGAAGCGAGCATACTGCTTATATTGATGATCTTTCATTTTGCATCTATCCCTTTTTCTTGCTTGTTTGACGGTAATATTTCCGAGGTGTCATGAATGTGCTGAGGGGTTACACGCGTGTTAAGGGATTGTGTGCATGCTGAAGGTGTGCGCGTATGCTATTCTGTTTTGTCCCCGTGCATCTTCTTTTTCGCTCTAAGTATATGCTACTTAGGTGCTTAGTTTGTTGTATTGGAGACTATTGTCTTTGTTTGATAGGCTCAAGTTGTTATTCTTGATTCCAAGGTGACTATCATTCGTACGAGGGTTGCTGATGATAGGGAGGTGCGCAATTATGTCGTGATGACATCTAGACAAGCGTTGGCGTCTTGATGTATGATTTATGAAGGGTGTGTACATTCTTGCCCCCGTATCCTCGTTTTGTTAACTTGGTATTTTGCTAAGTCTGTCATTGATTGTAATACACCCTTCGCGCTCTTAAGGCTTGATTGTACATTGCATTATAAGGGCCGCATGGCTGCGCATGTAAATGTTGAGTGGAATATTTCACTTGCATCCTGTTTAAGTTGATTGTGCTTTATCAAGGTTTGTACATCATGTCAGGGTTGAGGCTACGCCGGGTGTGATTCCCTGAACCTTTTATATGTTCGATGTCGTCGAATAGACCTGTCATGATCATAATAGAAATGCATGATAACTTGTTAGTAGTATTTCATACCTTGCGTTATCTATGTTGTCCGTGTGTATTGGACTTGCATGATAGGATTGATCTCCTTTTTATAATGGATAAAACCCAATGATGCGACTTGCGCCTTGCAGGGTGTTATCAGCGCCCCTCTTGAAAAAAATTTCAAGGCATGCCATGTTATGTACACTTGGTACTTGTAGCATTGCAGGTAGTAATGTACTTGGCACTTGGCCCTTGACATGTAGCAGTGTCGTCTTGACGAAGCAAGACTTAAGTTTATACCGTCTCTTAGTTCCACTCTAAGCCGACATTGTACAAGACTCGACTTGTAAGTTTGGTGAGTTTTTCAAACAGGGTGCGCTCCTGCTAGCGTTTTTGAATGAAGCCTGCCCACTTAAGGTATAGGTCTTCCTTATGTCTGCATCCTTAAGAGGATATGTATAGTTTGAGTGTACATGACGCTATCCTATCAAGGAATGTATCTTCATGGCGTATGGACCAGGGATGTACATACTTTGTAGATGTGTGGGGTTGTAGTCTAACAAGAGGACTTCTGCCACGATGGGGTGATCAGTCCCACCTAAGTGCCGCATCCTGGTTTGTATGCAGGGAATGGCTATGAACATGAGGATTTGCCTCTAAGAGGATTTCACAGCATGCCATTTTTTAGAAGTAAGCATGGGGTTTACCCTTGCAAGGAGGATGTCACAGCATGCTTCTTTGATAGATGTGAACATGAGGTTTGCCCTTGCAAGGAGGATGTCGCAGCATGTCACTTTTGATAGTAAATATTGGTGTTTATTCAAGAAATTGCTTGTTGTTGACGCCTTTGGAATAGTCGTCATTTTGATAGTAGACCTTGGTGTTTTTCCAAGATATTGCATGTATTTGACGTCTTTGGAATAGCCGTCACTTTGAGTAGAGAATTTTTATAAGTCCCTTTTTGTAGATAATCCGCAAGTTGTCATTGCGACATATAAGTTGACTGTGCGCATAGCGTGATGGTTTTGTGTTGTCGGTACCTTCTTGAGATAGACGCCATTTTGGATGGAGAGATACACTTCCTTGTTGGTGTAGATAATAAGTATGTCGGCGTTATATGCCATAGATTCCTTGTTACACATAGTGTTTAGCTTGTATTGTTGAAGTAGATATTATGCGCATAGGTTGCTACTTGGGGCAATTCCAATGTAGTAATCATAGTGTAGTATGTACCTACGAACAGGGTTGCGCTTTGTCAGATAGTTGCGATGTTTGCAAGTTTGTAAAAATATGGAGTTATGAATTTCCTTTTAACTAATGCATAAATAGAGTAAAGGAATCTGATACGAGGACCCCTTCGTTGTGCAGGAAACTTCCCTTAGTGCAGATGTGATAGGTGCGGACGCAACAGGTGCGCACATGTCGGGAGCGAAGCTTTTCAAGTACCACCTACTGTATGTATTTGTGAATATGTATGTACAAAGAGAGACTATGCATTGCTGTATGCATCATTTAGTCGATACGCGTCGATGCTTCCTTGGCGTGATGCACATACGTATATATGATCGTTGCTTGGTATTGTTTCCAAGGAAAGAGTTGATGTTTGAGTAGGATATTTGCTGAGATGTCGCGAGTTATAATTATCTTGGAGACTTGTTGCGATAATGAAAATGATATATACGCGACCATTACTTGACTTAGATGCCTAAGTAGAACGTCCATAGATAGAGAATTCCAGAAAGTGTTGAATACAACTCCTAGTGTTGCTCTCTAGATAGGGTGTGTCATTGAGACATCTCTTGGATGCACATATAACCTGTCTCAAATTAGTCGCAATACTTTGAGATATATATTTATAAAATATATATCTCAAAGTATACGTAGGAACATGAGAACAATTCACAATGGTAAATTTATAAAATATACGTAGGAACATGGAAAATTGAAATAAGAACTATGAGCAACATGGAAAATGCTCTTAATTTTGACACTCAATCGAAAAGTTTCTAACAGAGTGCAGTGATGACAGCAGTCAATAAGGTGCAATTTTCTTATTATCCCAAAGTTGAAAAGCAGCTACGAAGCTCCGGCGTGAGCTTAATAAAGGAGACTCCCGCCCGACAAAGATGAGGGGCGCCGGCAGCCACCTCTCTCAGCCGCCAAAACCTGCTCCAATCCTGCCGGAAGATTCGGGTCGACCCCCACTGGCCCTGCCGCTTCCTCTCTCCACCGCTGCCGCCCTCCGCAAAAAAGGAACCGGCGTTCGAGCCTGGCTGCTTTTAGACTCCACAGGCCAGGCCCAGGTGGTGGAGGTCGGGAAGCATGCCATCATGCGGCGCACCGGCCTCCCGGCGCGGGATCTTCGAATCCTCGATCCGCTTTTGTCGTACCCTTCCACTGTTCTGGGTCGTGAGAGAGCCATAGTCATCAATTTGGAGCACATAAAGGCCATAATCACAGCTCAAGAGGTCTTGCTGTTGAATTCCAGGGATCCTTCGGTAATTCCCTTCGTGGAGGAGTTGCAGCGGCGTCTCGCACGTCATCACCATGCTACCACCAAATCTCAGGTTCTTGTCTGATTCCTGCTATTGTTTCCCCTTTTATTGTTAAGAGTTGATCTGGAAGGATGAAGAAGCCTAACTCGGCTGTAGATTCCGGCCGGGATCACCCACTATTTTGTACCGACTGGAAAACACATAGTAGCATTGTGATGCTGAAACTAAATGCACTTAATACAATCACTGTATGCTAGAACTAACCTTAATTTAGTATGGGATCGCATGGTTTCAGGTTTTATACTCAGGTCAATTTGATTTCTCTAGTGGTAGAGCATGTTCCTAACTCCTTGATAGTTGATAGTTGGTACAGGCTTTCTTGAGTCTTGACTTCGTATAAGATATTGTTCTCTTGTATAACTTGTGATATACTTCAAAATGATAGAGTGTATTTGCTAGCTTGCATTTGATTTGATTACTCATACATAACGGTTTTAACTTTTAACACGATTGGATTCTGAATTTCTTGAGATAAGTGTGCAGGATTACATTAAATTTATTTTCCCCTATCATTGATACATTGTGCTTATTTTCTTAATTGGATGAGCCATGAGCCTAAGTTAATAATTGAATTCAGACATTGGATACTTTGCTCGACATAATTCTTTTAATGCATAGGAATTTTAGGTGTGTATTAAAATCCTTTGGAGTCTCAATCACTTAAGAAATATTATTATCCACCATTTCTATTATTTCCCCCTCATTCTCCAACTATTTTCTCTTAGTATAGGAAGGAAATGGCGATGATTCAAACTGGACAAATTTGTATGATTTGGAAGAGCCACGATCAACTGCTGTAAGTCCTCAAGGTTCTCCAAAAGGATTTTCACAATTGGAGGACCAAAAAGAAGAAGGCAAGACGGATATGAAACATGGAAATGACAATCATGATGGATTAAAGATCCCTCCCTTTGAGTTTGTGGCATTGGAAGCATGTCTTGAGGCTGCTTGCAGTTGCTTAGAAAGCGAAGTAAATTTTCTACCTCTTTAACTGACATCTGTCTTTTTTTTACTCTTTTTTCACATTGCTTACTTTAATTGGGTTGTAATTGTTTGGCTCCTTTAATAGGCCAGAACATTAGAGCAAGAAGCTCATCCAGCCTTAGATAAACTGACATCAAAGATCAGTACCCTCAATTTGGAGCGCGTCCGCCAAATTAAGAGCCGTTTGGTTGCCATAACTGGTCGAGTTCAAAAGGTTTGAATCACATTATATGTTTTTTTTTTCTGAAAAATATTCTAGATGATATCTTGCCGTCTCTTGCTTATTATACCCTTCATATATCCCATATACTAGTGAATGATGTGCCACCAAGCTTTTTGGAGTAACATTTCCTGCAAAGCAAATATGAATTGGCGAAAGTTGATAGTTAGCATACATTCTTTGAATAGTTCCTCTTTGTCGATTTTTGTACTCGTTCGTAGTTATTAATGATAATTCTGACGTCCAATGTGCTAGTAATATGTTCCTATGAGCACACTAGAATAGGCAGAGATTGTATTCCTAAGGAAAGACAGTCGAATGCTGCTTGTTGTACTGACTATGTTTGTAGACCTTGATAGAGTGAATTCTAGTAATTTGTTTATACTTTAGAGCACTTTAGCTAATCTTCAATTGCTATTTACTTTGTTAACTTTATTGTATATCAGCAGCTTTTTTTATCAGATTATTTGTGTGAATAATACACTGTATTCTTCAGTGATGTAATTTTAACCTTAACGTGGCCTTCAGCAGTAATATTAGATGAGCCCTGATTATGTGTAGATTCTGGTTTTCAATAGCTGAATCCAGCGTCATTCTTAGCATTGAGTCATGTTTCACAATTAGCTGAAAGAGTTGAAAAGTCATATCAGCTCTCTGAATGTTCGATGCAGGTCAGGGATGAATTGGAGCATCTTCTTGATGATGATGAAGATATGGCTGAGATGTATCTGACAGAAAAGTTGGTTGAGCAACATCTTGAGAACTCCTCCACTTCCTCTATGGATGAAGGTGGGAACATGGATGATGAGCTACTCGGTGCAGAAATGGACAACAGGCATGTGTTAGTTAGTCTGATCGTTTCTATTTTAGATTTCATTTTTGTTTTGTTTCATCTGTTGCTACTATTTCCAGGCTAATCATATGATATTTTTGTTAGTGCTACTGCTGAGATATCATTGGAACCTCATGAAGCTGCTGGTGCCGAGGAGGTTGATCTTCCAAATATTGTCCATCCACAGGATCATTTGTTTGGTGGCAATATTATGCGTAGGGAGAGTCATGGGACCCGCACCAGTACGACGCGTAGTGCCATAAGCAAGCATCTTGATGTAGAGGAACTTGAGATGCTCTTGGAGGCATATTTCGTGCAAATTGATGGTACTTTGAATAAACTATCTACGGTATGCAGCATATCCTTCCAAATGTCATCTAATCCAAAGAAAATATAGAACTCCATTGGAAATTTATTCTTATTAAAGCAATTACTGGTTGATAACCAATTAATGTAAGCAGTGATTTTTTGAGATAAATTAAATTTGGGTTTGGATGTTAGCTTCGGGAGTATGTGGATGACACAGAGGACTACATCAACATTATGCTGGATGACAAACAGAACCACCTACTTCAAATGGGGGTGATGTTGACTACGGCCACACTTGTGATGAGTGCATTCGTTGTTGTGGCAGGAGTGTTTGGGATGAACATAAGCATTGATCTGTTCAGTAAGAATGGGCATGAGTTCCTTTGGACAGTGGGAGGCGGTGCCACTGGGAGCATATTCCTTTATGTTATTGCTATTGCTTGGTGCAAGTACAAACGCCTGCTTGAGTGACCCATTCCCAGTTATGTATGTATGTTTATGTATGTGAGGTACCTATGTTTGTTTGTAACTTATTATTTATATATATATATAGGCACATTGGCTTTGGTTTCAGTTTCACAATGCAGAAGTGGGTGCATATATTTTGGTTGGTTCATGTAATCTATATTGGAGTAGATACTTATTTTGAGAGCTGATTGATAATATTGACGGTTGGAGTCGTGTGTTGTTGTATTGAAGGGGGGCTGCACTTGTGTTGAGTGATTCACAGTTTGTCAAGCAAGCTAGAGTTGTTGATGGGCGAATGAGCTTCTCTGTTGCTCTCTCCCTAAATCACGTCACTTACAAGTTTGTGTATTTATTTATTTTATACATTGATGTGCGTCATTGTGTATCACTCAAACACAACAGTCATCCCCAGACAGGAAGTGTTCAAATAATGTTAGGTAGGTGGTGGTCACTGGATATTTGACATCCTAAATTCCTTTTTTCTTTTTTTTTCTCTTAATATATTTTTTACCACTTTCTGGAAAAAGAAAACATTGTCTTTTAAAAGGTTCCATTTGTATATAACAACTGTCCTCCTGTATCAAAGCAAGCTGCCAAACTGTTCAGTCATCTTCCATGTGGGTTGTTATGGGTCTTTGATAACTCAAACAACTAATCTAACCTAAGAACTAATTTAACTAAGAACTAGATAATTGAAATAACTTTTCTGCTTGTTTCTTATTCAATAACTGCATCCCTTATATAGGACTAGCCACTACAATCTAAATAGATATGGTATTTTTCTAACAGATAACAATACGAAATATAATATCTAATCGTATCACTAATGATAGATCTATCGTTATCACTAATAATAATATATTCTAACTAGTTAGCTTACCCCGCGCGTTGCGCTATATGTATTATACTTATAAATTGTTCAGTTATTGCAAAAATAAATTTTACTATTGATAATTTAATTTAATAGTTTTTTATTTAAAATAATTTATTCAAGTTTAGTCAAACACTATATTTAAGCTATATAATAATTGTATCTGTATATTTTTGTCTGAATCGAACTTTATAAATCATCTTATAGTGTGTGAATTTTTATTTCTTAAGGAAATAATTTATGCATATAATATTATGATGATTCAGGTACATCTGTCATTATAATTATTTTCTTATAAATTACTTATAAAATTTTACTGTTATTTATATTTTATAATTGAAGTATGTTATATAATTTTTTTATATATATATTTGTACAAAGTATAATTTTTTATTTAAGTGGAATAATACTTATATAATCTCTAAGTTAAAAATGGAGGAAACTATTGGCATATGTATTCGAATTATACTAATTGATTATTATAGATTAGACTAACTTATAGGTTGGTACTTATATCTTATGTAACTTTCATTGGTCCACGTAATTCATACAATGCACGGCAAAAGAACTCGATATAATATTTTAACTTGTACATTTCTATTTTTATTGCATATCGTACGCAACGCGAAAAGACTCCATGATGATTTGTTGTTTGTAGTGTTTGTGGTAATACGTTGGGACGGTATTCTTCTGGAGCATATATTCTGGCGAGATCAAGTGGCGCCACCATTTTCTTGAAGTGTCGTCTGTAGTTTTTTTGTTTTTTCTGCCAATCCTTATTTTTCATTAACTCCTTGAATAATTTTTCTCCTATGCGATCGTGATCCTCTATTGATATTGATGGAACTGAATAATTATAAGCTACTTGATGATTTCTCAATTTCTTTACCACGTGTTCCATCCAGTATAGTCCATAATACTTATCTTCAACTAAGAAAAATTGATGAGTACCTATCATTATATAAGTACGCATATTTCGATTTGCGACCATTTTATTTAAAAATGTTCGGTCATTTGGTGTTAGCATTGGTAAACATGGATACAAATTTGGAAGATATATTTGTCGCAACACATATGGATCATTTGCCAACTGGAGAAGATACTTGCAACTGCATATACCATACTAAATTATTGTTATTTGTTAATTTGAATGTAAATAGTATTATGGAATAGAGTTAGCATTTTACTAGCTAGCGCAAGCGCCGAACGCTCTATTATGTTGTATTGATAATAATATTATTTGTATAATTGCTTCCAGAAGATCAAATATTGTCAAACTTTTCATTGTAGATTTATTGTACGATCGACTTTTAAATAAAAAGTACTATTGTTGTGAGTGATAAGAAAGTAGTATTGTTGTGTGTGATCAGAATGCAGTAATTTTTGCATGGTTGGTGTAGTATATATAGTGTGTTTGTTACTATTGATTTATTAATTATCAATGTTACCGTTATTGGCTATTTGCTATTATTTAGGTTATTATGTTGATTGGAGTTTTTTTTTTTTTGGCATTAAACATGCAGAGTTATGGCATGCGGTGTATGACCTAATATTGGTTGAATTTAATAACTTCTAAATATATTACCATTGTATATAGTAGCGTTAATTACCATGCTTGAAATAATAACTGCTTGGTACCATTGATTACCGTTAATGACAATGTTGGTTATTGTTAAGTCGCGTCACTTGGGTCAACGGGTTGTCGGTCCAAAAGTGTCACTCCTCACGGGTAGATAAGTTGATCTGATGCTCTATTCGCTTGATGGTCTGATCCGTATCATTCTCTTCTTCTGACTTCTTCCTACCGACCTGCAATAGGGGCAGTACCAAGCACGGAGGGGGTGCTTGGTGAACCCTCTTCGATGCCTAAGTCAATCTAAAGTTTCTAGAGAGACAAACTAGAGAGAATGCAGAGCAAAAGCCAGTAAATAATCAACGTGTTGGAAATGAATAGGATACGAGCAATCATTATAGGATTCGGGGGGATTAATGTGGCTTAATGACATCGTTAATTCTCTAAGAGCATTTAATTAACTCATAACCGTGTGATTAGACCCTTAAAGCATGGAGAGGTAGGCGAAATAATCTAAGTGTGGGACGGGTGGAAAAGAGGTCGGGACCCTTGGGGTCGGACAGAAAATCCGACCCCCGAGGCCTAACACCGGGTGGATTTTCCCAACCCCTCCTAAGAGGGGTTGGGTGAGCCAATCCGGTCTCCCCTAGGGGAGATCAGGCTGGCCAACCCGATCTCATCTAGGTGAGGTCGATGGTCGGGTCCGGGCGAGTAATTTTACCTCGTTCGGACCGTCAGCGTTTTAAGCGAAGTGTTCGGGTCAAAGTTTCGATTTACAACCGTAAATGGGGTAATCAAAATAAGACGGTCTGAATTAAAATGGGTTCCAATTGGACGTATATCCATCACTTACCCCCCGAGTTAACCAATGGTGTAACCATTAATTGACTCTATTTTAGGATGGGATGATACGTGCAATTGGGAACCGTGACTTTACCTCTTGACGAAACATTTACTTGTCCGTAGGCGCGTTTTTCGAGCTTTGTCCTCTGATTCTCAAAAATAGAGGAATTGTAAACGTTAGAGCATGCATTGCTCTATCCCTTAGCTTGTGCATTGCTCTTCTCTTTGAGCCCTTTATCTTCTTGGCTATTAGGTCCTCGATGTCTTCCTTCGTGAGGGCCATTGTGGCCATGTTCTGTTGCCTTTTATTCTGGGGTCCAGCATATCTTTGGTCATTCTGGGGTCCAGCATACCCTTGGTCATTCTAAGGTCCAGCATACCCTTGGCCATTCTGAGGTCCAGCATATCCTTGGCCATTCTGAGGTCCAGCATACCCTTGGCCATTGTTTGCTCCGTAGTTGACGCTTCTCTGCTGAAGGAACCGCTTTCCTTGGTATTGCTGATTGTAGGAGTGGGTGTATGCCTGCTCGTGTACCCCCCCCCCCCCCACCCCATTGATCTTGGAGGTGATACTTGGTACCTTGGCTGCTCCTGCCTTAGGTTCGCCCTCAGATGCTCCCTTCTATCTAGCATGTCCTCCATGGCTGCCATTAGTTCGGGCGTGATGTTGTATGTCTGAGGGTTTGTTCTTACTTGTCGGGGTGGTTGAGGTTGTGGCTGATTTACTGTTGGCTCTAAGCGGATGTTCGTTGAGAAATGTTGTTCCTCCGGTAGTGGATGTTCTTCATTCCTTACCTCTTCACGCCATCTTTCAATGGTCGCCTGGTAGCTTACCACTGGAGCCTGTCTGTCTCCCCCTGCAGGTATTTGCTTCCCTCCTCCTTCAGGTACCTTCTTGCTTGTCCCCCCGACTTGCTTCTTGTTTGCTGCCGTCGAGCGCAGGTAGTAGGCTACTTGCTTTTCGTTCGAATCCAGCGGACGGCTCCAATGTTTGCACACGAGTTCCCTTTGTGTGCTTCTCCTTTCGTTCTCTCCTTCTTCTTGGGCTTCTTCTCGTATTCTCGCTCTCTGAGCTTCTTCTTCTCGTATTCTCGCTCCGTGGGCTTCTTCTCCTCGTATACCTGCAAATGGGCACCGGGGAGGGGGTTCCTGGTAAGCCCACTTCGATGCTTTAGTAAGTATAAGCTTTAGAGAGAGGTAATGAGCTTAAAGAGGGAGTGGTTAATTACCTTCAAATGAGGAGAGGAGGTCTCTATTTATAGAGTTCCTATTGGACCGCCCCGGTTCTAGTGATTTCCTGGTCCGGTTATGGCAGTTTCGTAATATAAGCTGGCCTTGATTGTAAATATGGTGCATTTGACCTCGGTTCGACCGTAGATGAGCTAATATGCTTAAGTGTTGTAAAATGGCTTACGAGGGCGAGCCCCGGGCGATACGTCGTCCGGGGGGGTAGGGGTCCAGACGAGGGTACTTGTTCGGACGGAGGGGGGATACCCGGACGGGTATACCCAAGGTCCCGCTCGGGTAACCCGAGCGAGGTTACCTTGCTCGGGTCACCACCGAGGGAATTTTTCCATCGGGGCCTTCCGAGTGGGCTTCGCCACCCATGTTGTTATTGGGCCTATGTGATGGGCCTTGGGTGTCCGTTTTCCAAGTTTCGAATTATAATCGATCATGGCCCAATTATCGAGTCCAATTTATAATAGCTTGGGCGTATATCCAACATTACGTTAAAAAAAAAAATTGAGCCAAGCGGGTCCCAAGAACTCGCTTAACATTCAATGTCAACAATTAAAAAACTATGTACACGACTAAATATTTATGCATCATTCTACAAGCTATTTAAACTTAAATACACATATTTTATGATGTAGAATTATGATACATTACCTTAGATTGGTGCTGGTGCAACTTATTTTCGTCCAAATTGTGATAGAGAATAGTAGATCCATTCTATAATTTTTTTTGCCTATGTAGACCAAAGTTGCGCAGTTGCCAATTGCAAGACACGATGTCATCTTACACGCGTGTGATGACAAACGCAGTGTAACAGTCAAATTGTTGACCGTTACACTACTTGCGCAGTTGCCAACTGCGCAAGTTTTAAATTCAAAAAATTGCGTTATTAATGCTAATTACTGCTACAATAGCAATTAGCAATAATTACGCCAAAGTTGCGCAGTTGCCAACTGCTAATCTGGGTAAATTCGTCCCGGATACTCACCATACCGTGTTTTTGTGTTTGGGTTCCTAAACATGGATAATTATGTGATTTTTCCACTACCTAGTAGTACCTACTATTTCCTTTGTGTCTTTCTACAATATTTCATAAGCACCAAGCTTGTGATAATTTTTTTTTTACGATTTTTTTATTGTCCTAAATAATCTCTATTCTTTATATGAAAATTGATATTATTAATAATATGATAGAAATGTGTAATTAATTTTTTTACACTTTTACAAATGTTACATTTAAGTACATCCTATTATTAAAACAGTACAAGCATAATGAAAATCCCATTTCCTTTCCTAGTCTATCTCCAATTGACCTCAGACGCAGTTCAACTCCAAATTCAATGGCTTCCTCAGATGATCCTCACGCCCACGGCCACCATGATCACGAACATCATCACCATGCGCATGGAGATGCTTCATGGGTAGGCCCAGATGGGAAGGTGTACCACAGCCACGACGGACTTGCGCCGCACTCTCACGAGCCAATATACTCGCCAGGATTCTTCAGCAAAAGAGCGCTACCTCTTGTTTCCAGAGATTTCAGTGAGCGCGCTTTCACCGTCGGGATCGGTGGTCCTGTCGGCACTGGGTATCTTTCTTAATCCCATCTTTCGTTGATGATAACTAATTAAACATCTTAACTTGATGCAAATTGCTTGAAGTTAGTTGATGTAGATACTGGGTATTTCTTTTGTTAGAGATTATCGTTGCTCATAAAACTCTCCCCTTTCGTTGAAGAAATTGTTTTAATCAGCTTTCAGGATTAATTGTTAGAAAACAGATTGTTATTCCTGCTGAATGTGGTGAGACCAACACCGTCTCTGAAAATACCTAGGCTGTGTTTCTTCTGAATAATATGTGATGAGGCGTTGAGCTAATGCTTTTTTATTTCTAGTCTGATTATATATAACAATGTACTAAACAATCTAAGTTGAGTGGATCTTGCAGAAGTGCTGAGTTTCTTTTGGCTGGACCAAGTATTGTTATGAAATAGAGATCATAAATTAGGTCCTAAAAAATTTGTTCGTTTAGTTACCTCACTGACTGCTATTGTTAGTATATATGTAGCTTCTTATAGGATGTTCATATTTGTACAGGAAAACTGCTTTGATGTTGGCTCTGTGCCAGTTATTGAGAGATAAGTACAGTCTTGCTGCGGTAAGCATCCTTGTTAAGTAACCGCTGCAATTACTTGGAAAAGTCGATCATGCGAAATTCTTTATTTATTATTATTAGTCCTTAAAAATACATAGTTTCCTGAAAATAAATGGTAGTGACTGAAGCAAAGCATGATTTTTAGGTGACAAATGATATATTTACCAAAGAGGATGGAGAGTTCTTGGTGAAGCATGGGGCACTTCCCGAGGAAAGGATCCGTGCCGTTGAAACTGGAGGGTGCCCCCATGCTGCTATTCGTGAAGACATCAGCATTAACCTTGGTCCCCTTGAGGAGCTGTCTAACCTTTTCAAGGCAGACTTGTTACTGTGTGAATCTGGTGGAGGTAATTTGACTTATTTATATCCGAGTCTTGTAAGTTGAAATGTGTCTTTCATTTTTTGTTTTTTTGATTATGAGAAGGAAAGAAAAATGGGCATGATTTTATTTTTTTCTGTTATTGGTTATGCAAGCTTCTAAATGTTAGCATTCAAGCAATACGAGATTAAATTCAAGATAATGCTTATTAAACAAAGGTTTTGTGTGTAAACGTTGTTGGAATGGTAATGTGAGTCGTCTGTAATTTTGGCAGATAATTTAGCAGCAAACTTCAGCAGAGAATTGGCAGATTACATAATCTACATCATTGATGTATCGGCTGGTGATAAAATTCCTCGCAAAGGAGGCCCTGGAATCACCCAAGCTGACTTGCTGGTATGAATATTATTGTCAAACAAACAAATTGATGACATAAATGAGTTGACTTGTTATATAAACCCTAAACCATTTTATTTCTGTATATCCTGCAATAATTATTAGGTAATTAACAAGACAGACCTTGCACCAGCTGTTGGAGCCGATTTGGGTGTTATGCAGAGAGATGCTCTTCGGATGCGAGATGGGGGGCCATTTGTGTTTGCACAGGTGGGTGTTATAATAGATATGCGTTTTTGCTTCCTCCAAATTAATTTTAATTGGGTGGGGATGTGATGCGTAGAAGGATTTGACAATTTTGATGGTGTAAATGATTCTTACTCCTTTTGTTTTTATGTATATATATGAAAATGCAGGTGAAACACGGAGTTGGGGTGGATGATATCGTAAAACATGTCTTGCACGCTTGGGAAGCAGCCACGGGAAACAAGCAGCGTCACTAAAACAATCTTCTTCTTCTAAGAAATAAGCAGTGAATAATGGATTTGCCTAGACCAGAAGATGGTCGAGTTGTATATGGCTTTCTAGATTTTCGTCTATGATGATGGTGATGATTAAGCTGTAAGTATATTCCAACTTATTTATTTTTTGTTCTTTCTTCTTTCTAGTCTAATAATAATGGTTCCTCGGTTGTTTTCTTTTGGTAACCTGTTGGATATAGGGGTGGCAACGGGTCACGGGTAATCCGTGACCCGCGGGGCCCCGCCCCGATTTTGATCCGTTGATCCGCGATCCGTGACCCGTGGGGCGGGTACGGTTTTGGGGTCGCCCCGACCCGTTGATCCGCCCCGCCCCGTATGTGGATAATTTATATATATATATTACACATATTTATATAAAACTATATAGGTAATATAATACATAGTTAAAATAATTAGGATTTTTGACTTGTATTCGGATTTGAAGTTAAATTTATTATTTGTGATTTAAATTTTAAATTGAATTTGTATATTTTAAATATAGAATTTAGGGTTTAAATTGCTAATAATATATTATGTACCACTAATAGGTGACCCGCGGGTCGACCCGCCCCGCCCCGCGATCTGTGTGGGGCGGGTACGGGTCGACCATCTCGACCCGCGGGGCGGGTACGGGGCAAGCGATACCCGCCCCGACCCGCCCCGTTGACAACCCTAGTTGGATATGCGCCGAAACGATTGTAAACTATAGACTTAATATCGAATGGGCCCACGCGTTGCCAAACATAGATCGAACATGACGTATCCGTGGGTTATCCCGGTTATCATCCCAAAGAACAGCTATTCCTAACCGGAATCCCCTGAACTGGAATGGTCATCAATGAACTCTATAAATAGAGTTGTCCATCCCTCATTTGAAGGTAATTTTGACAGTACTTCACCACCCCCTAAAAATCGGTGGTCGAGTATCAAATACTAAGAAGAGGTCCTATCGATAGATGCGAATGATTGCTACTCCATGGAACTACGATATGACATAGCAAAGACCAACAATGGAGTGCTACGCTGTGCTACTCCGTCGCTACAACAACTAGCCAGGCCTGACGCTCCTACCTTGAGATACGTTCTAAACGTTGTCTTCCACCGCGTGCTAAAGCACCATCCAAGGGGTTCCAATACGGTATGTCTTCCCATGAAGAACCATATGGAATACCATCTTATGAAATCTCATCTTACAACAAACCCATGTACAACAATAACACTCATGAGGTGTCCGCCCGCCCAATGTACTCCCAAGGAACTACGCCGGTCACATCGAGTTTTATGAAAACTATAGACAACTTGTTCGCTTACAAAAATGCAATGAGGGGCCGTCATGTTCCGCCAACAATAACACTATTACGCCCCCGCAGGTAGGGCTAAGCAGGAAAACCCGAAAGCCCGAAAAATCCGTCCCGAGCCCGTCTCGAAAAATCCGGTCCCGAATAGACCCGAGCCCGAGCGGGCGGGACTTTTATTTTCAATTCGGGCTCGGGCTTTTGTGCCAAAATCCCGAAAAGCCCGAGCCCGTCCCGAATTTTTTTTAATACTATATAAATATATATAATTATATATATTCCCCACTAACTATAGTTAGTATCTAACCATCTTCCTCCATGTTTGATTTTTTTTTTTTTTTTTTTTTTCAAATTTTTTGTTAAAATTCGGGCTAGCCCGAGCCCGAGCCCGAGTCCTGAAGTCCCGGCTCGGGCGGGCCATTTTCCTCATTTTCGGGCTCGGGCTCAGGTAAAAGCCCGCCCGTCCCGGCCCGAGCTCACCCCTACCCGCAGGCAGGAGACCACACGCTTCGCAAGCAGAGAATACCCATCCACCCCAGCCTGCAAGGAAAACACCTCCCCCTCCTCTTACCCAACAACGCCATCACGCCTCGGCATGGATGCGATCTTATACTACTCAAGAAAAAGATATACATCCACCTTAATCATGGGGACAACACCAACACAATACTCATTTTGAACCAAAAGCCACTTCTACATCAAAGGTGGGGCAGCACCAAATGAGGGGGCAACACCAAACCTATGCTTATTGCAAGGGTCATAAATGACTTCAACATTAAAAAGATATTGGATTTGCAAAAGAAACTTCCTACACAAGAGGAAAAAATATACATTATCAAGGAGGTTGTTATAACAACACTCTATGCATCAATACAAAAAGTAAACAAGGCCGCTCAGGGCTGGCGAAGGAAACAATCGAGATGCATCCACCTATAATATCGAAGAAGAAACACTCCGACACAGAAAATCATCGTCGACCCCCAACAGGAACACGTCCGTTCAACGCACGTACACATGTACCAGAAGTGTAGTTCATCCGAATATCCAATCGAAGCTTGGGGAATTTCATCGGAAGGCCATCTAAAGGGAGGAAGGCCATAACAACGACACATACACCATGAGCATGAGACTGCAAGTCGCCTTCACACCTCACAAGTGAGAATTCAAAGAAATATATTGGAGAGTTCTCCATGATATCATCCTAACACCCCGCGATGAAGATGATGCTTTCCCATGACCAAATATTGAGAAATGGTGCGACAACCAAGCCATGCGAGAGCATCACACCAACAAGTGCTTAGTGCTTCGTGTAGGTGTTGAAGAGTGCATTCATAGCGGAAAGCTCCCTAGAGATGTAAGATAAATGCACCCCACTTGACAAACACAAGTAGTGGTGTCGTTATTGAAGAAAAACACCATGTTTGATAAATAAGTAATGATGTCATTGTAAGCGACAACTGCTTAAGGGAGATTCCACAATAGACAATGTCAAGCAGGACAACGATGAGAACCTTCAAAGCTATTACACGCATCTTCAAAACACAACACATGCAATAAAGTCGCAAACCAAAATCCCCACCACTATCACCGGGGGGCAACCTACGACATACACTCAATCTTTCAACGTCCATGCTCAGGAAAAGTGAAGTCATCCTCCAAGGCGACAACCCCACGAACAAATTGCGAGGAGGATCAAAATCAAGATGACACTCTCCAAAATCCTTAGAAAATAATCCAAGGTAAAAATAAAGGCGGAACACGTCGAATTTGACAAGCATCATTGAACAAAAGCAAGGAAAAATGGGGAAGAAAATTACAAGCCTTCCTCAAATATGGGCATCCCCCTATGTTACACCAAGGAAAATGCGTGAACCTTGAACACACAAACACTGGAAGAACGACTACAACGTGCCAACTCTCACGTCAAGAAGGGAAGACAATAAAGCATAACGATCAACATTTTACCCAAAGGGTGGAAGAGTCTCAACAAGTGCTCGGCACCCAACCGAAAAACGAAAGAATGAGCCTTCAGAAGTCAAACAAGAACAAACGGTGCGACTACCAAGCAACTAGAGGGGCACTATATGAGCTAGTGCTTGACACTCCACCCAGATACGAATGAGAAAACTGAAAATATAGGACATGCGAATACGCGGCATAACTCCTTCCAAAAGAAGTTACAAGATAGGAAAACAACCAAATCCATCTATATAGAATCACCCCAACACTGGAGGCAACAAGAAACGCCTCCAAAAGGCGATCCCCACTATTTGTAAGTTTTACAATCATTAAGTATTAGCAGCAGACTTTGATGTTACATTACAGAGAAATGGAGGAAATACACCACTACTTGCTAAACGCATGAGGCGGTGTTATTCATAGAAGATGCAAACACACCCTACTTGACGAACACAAGTAACGATGACATTATACAGTGATATAGAAGCGTAAGACCCATAACATTGGGCAACCCAATCATCTGATACATGGACATAAGATCCAAAGGGCCACCCTAGCACATAATGATATGAGAGCGTAAGACCCATAAAAATGGGCAACCCAGTCATCCGATACAGGGACATATGACCCAAAGGGCCACCCTAGAACATAATGATATGAGAGCATAAGACCCATAACAATGGGCAACCCAATCATACGATATAGGGACATAAGAGTCAAAGGGTCACCCTAGCACATAATGATATGGGAACATAAGACCCACAGGGTAACCCAATCATCCAACAACAAAGGGACATAAGACCCACATTGCAACCCTACAAAACGTGATATGGGAACACAAGACCCACATGGCAACCCAATCATCCAACAACAAAGGGACATAAGACCCACATGGCAACCCTACAAAACGTGATATGGGAACATAAGATTCATAGGGCAACCCAATCATCCAACAACAAATGGACATAAGACCCACAGGGCAACCCTACAAAATCTGATATGGTAATATAAGACCCACAGGGCAACCCAATCATCCAACAACAAATGGACATAAGACCCACAGGGAAACTCTACAAAACGTAATTTGGGAACATAAGAACTACATGGCAACCCAATCATGCAACAACAGAGGGACATAAGACCCACATGGCAACACTACAAAACGTGATATGAGAACATAAGACCCACAGGGAAACCCTACAAAACGTGATATGGGAACATAAGAACCACAGGGAAACCTAATCCAACAACAAAGGGACACAACACGCACATGGCAACCCTACAAAAAGTGATATGGGAACATAAGACCCATATGGCAACCCTAACACAAAAACGACATTGGAACGTCAGACTCGAAGCGCAACCCTGACATACATAGGAGGAATATAAGTCCCCCAATCAAAGGGAAATCCTACCAACAACATGAGGAATATAAGTCCCCCAATCAAAGAGCGATCGCGAAAATCGTGATCGAACAGTAACCACTTCTTGGTCAAATCAGCCGAGATAACTTTGAGAAATATCGTTTACCACCGAGGTAAGTTCACGTGTTACCCCTTCAACCAATCAACATTTGACACATGTCAGATAATAACCAACACATTAAGAATTTTATTTTCATTGGTTGAAGGGCTTCACATGTTACCTTGGTGTTAGTGAATAATTTCTCGATAAATTTGTGCTTTGCCACACCATATTTTTAGAAGAGCCTTTTAATTTCGCGATATGTTGCCCCGCTTGAAGCTTAGCCACCAAGGTGAGACCAAAGAAATTAATTAATAAGAAAGATATAAGATGGGTGTTAGGAGATTATAATTGGGGAGCGAGTTCCATGCCTAATACATAAATTCATTGGGGTTCCATACAAAAACCAATTGGTATTAGTAGGATTAGGCCAACAAGCTTATATAGTGTTCCAACTCTTCAATTTAACTGATGTGCTACATCTTACTCACATGTACACTAAACAATATCCCTCTTACATATGAGTGCACCATAACTTCCCCTTAACAGAAAGTCTACCCACATCGTAGCTCCCCATTAACCGGAAGTCTACGACACCAAACTGTGGATTTTTTTCATACCAACCCCTCGAACGGAAATGCCATGCACTGAGCCAGAGCACAAAGTCAAAACAGCATGTACTACGTGTCGCAGTCCTTACTGGGAATCACCACATTGTGCCCTCCCAGACATTCCAGGCCGAGACATCGGCTCTTATACCAGTTGTTAGGAGATTATAACTGGAGAGCGGTCCCATGCCACTATATAAGCCCATTGAGGTTTCATACTAAAACTAATTGGTAATAGTAGGAGTAGCTCACCAAGCTTATATAGTGTTAAACTCTTCAATCTAACCGATGTGGTACAACTCACTTACATGTACACTTAACACTAGGTTGGTTCAGTATCTGCCCTTATTTACCAATATGGAGCATATAAGCAGGAATCATTTCAACCTCGATTTCGACAAGCTTCAACCAGGTTAGAAGACCCAAAATTGTCAATCTTCTTTTCTATGGAGCCAGCAAATCCCACTAGGCTCTAAATCCAGTCGTACACACCACAACCTCCGGGATAGTCATCCCCCAGTGCCTCTGCTAGCTTCTCGAATCTATTTGTCATGTCCGCTTTAACCTTTTTATTATACACAATGAACAACCAAAATTACAATACAAACATCAGCTAGGGTTAACTATCATATTGCTAACTGGTTTTTTTTTTTTTTCATATTTTGCTAGCTCAGGTTTCAAATGCACACACTTTGCTAACTCTATTAACATTTATGTCTTTTTTGGACGAAATCACCTACGTGTTATACACATAATCAACAAATAACAAACAATCTACTTAGCTGCCTAAACATCATTTAACAATTTGATGTGTTTTTACTTCTTACAAATTATTTGCATGCCACTTAACTGATTTCATTCAAGAAAGATGGAAATTTCGACTGAATATCGAATTGTACGCATGTGAAACTCAAGCTAGCAAACTTTGGCTAGCATTTTTTTTCCGATACACGAACATTAGCTATCAATTTAATAACTAGCCCAGAAAATGAATTACGATGTGCAAGAAGAATTGATCAATTGGGGGTAAGTAGAGTTTACTTACAAGCTTGAGAGAGCGAATGTCCACAGGAAATGAGGATTTGGCCTTCTCCAAGTCGTGAACTCCAGCCTTGATAGCAAAACCCTTGGCAAGCTGATCCACAATTCTCTTACAAGTTAGAAGCTTATTCCTACTTTTGTGTCATATTTGTCCGCATCCATTCCATTTGTAGCTGATTCTAGAGCCCTTTCTCCAGATCTGTGACATTCTCCCTCACCAAACTCGGATGACGCCCTCATCATGTCCATATCGTGATACTTCTCTATCTTGTCCTGAAACTGCCTCAAGACTTCATCGGGTTCCCATCTGTCCTCCTTATCTGGTAGTCCCTTCAATTTTATTAAGTATTCACGCCTCGACTTCTTGTATTTCTGTCGGATGATGCAGTATGAAATAACCTACATCTTGTTTGTATGAAGCTTTGAACACAATCAGTCTACGTGAAGACACTGTTCGGCTTGGGTCTTCTTCGTCCTTGTGAAATAGCTTCAAAATGCTAACATGGAACACTGTATGCGTTGAACTTTTGTGGGAGATCGAGCTTGGAAGCAACCTTGTCCAATTTCTCCTGGATTCGACAATGTCTCTCATAACGTCACACGAGACCTTGGTGCCCGTTCCTATGTCGCAGGTTCTGACGTAGCTTGACCATCACCATATTGCCCACCTTGAACGATTAGTCACGTATCTTGGTGTCGGCCCACTTCGTCATCTGCGTTGCAACCTTGTGTAAGCAAGACCGCGTTAGATATGTTTGCTCATGCGACCCCTACTCGAACTCGTACACTGCAGGACTCCGCCCGGCCCTATCGCAACTACACTCAGCGTGAGTGGTTGTTGACCCGTCAATATCTCGAACGGGCTTCGGTTGGTGGACTCGCTTTGCTGCAGGTTTTATGAGAAATAAGATACATCGAGCATCTTCATCCAATCCTTTTGTGTGGTGCTGACATGTCTCATGTATATTTCCAGTAGTGCATTGACACTCTATGTTTGACAATTGGTTTGAGGATGTAAGCTAGATGAAAATTTCAGATCTGGTCCAAACAATTCGAATAGCTCAGTCCAAAACTTACTTCTGAAGACAGAATCTCGGTCGCTCACGATCACATGTGGAACACTCCAGTACTTCACACCATGCTTCATGAAAATCTTGGCGGCTTATTATTCATCATTATTATACTTATTATTCATTGGTACACATATTTTGTTGATTATTATATTCATCATTCCTTCTTGCCCACCTGTCCTTTTTGGAATGTTTTCGGATATTCTGTCTTTATTAAGTACTTGTGTTGTAACGTTCTCTTTTAAACCGAGAACCTTCGTAGACTTAGCTCATCGGGTAGGGAAACTTGCAGCCAGTAGGAGTATGTCGGGCACCTGGTTTGGTCAGGACATACCCTCGGCTCTACTACCCCGATAAGACTTCTGTTTATTTGGTTTGCTTGCTTGCTTTATGAATATATATGTGCGTCGATTATAAAAAAAAAGGTTGTATTTTGATTTAAATATGTTCGATAATTATTAGTGATTTTGGGTCTTATAGTTTAATTGATATAGAATCGGTTTTTTGTTGATAATTTCTCAACAACATGATTTAATATTAGTTTCAACATTTTAATTAATTTAAGATCATGTAAAAAGATATTGGCAATTTGTGAATTGAGTACCGTAAGGGCGACATTATTACCATGTGTTTTCATTCATAATTGAACCCTCGAATCTGAATTTCTGTTTGTAGACCAATTTGATACCTAGGTGTTTAATTCATTATTTCCTAGGTAATTTAGTTTCTAGTTAGCCTTATAATTAACTAGTGGCGACTCTTTCAAAATTGCACGTTTTCAAAACGCAATTTCGCCGTAGGTTAGATTTATGCCTGACACACCTCCTCAAGCTTCTTCCATAACTCATCGATCTGCCCCTGCAGCAAGTCATCACGAGCACTTACCGCCTTGATCGCTTCAACCGTGGCATCTTCATTGGACTTTACCAGGCCCCCACCTGAACTATTTAAGTAATGGTCTCTTCCAGGAGCTCTCAGTTCTCCCCTAGAGCATCCTTGATCTTCACCAAACATTTCTCCAATATTTTAGCGAGGTATATCGAACGGGCCTTCGCCTGTTTATCAGCGATGATCACCTCAGCAGACTTGTCCGTGTTCCTCTTGTTATCTCTGGCCATGATCTTGTTTAGTTACACAAGAAGTTGGTTCTGATACCAATTGTTACAAATCAAGTGGAATAACTCATTCCAATAAACTTGTTAATAGATTGGAGTACTCATTTGGCTTATATACACCACATTGGTTTCTTATCCAACCAATGTGGTACAGTTCTCATACCTTGCAATCTTATATACCATGAATTCTTCCTCTTAAGGAGACTGACGTCCTCGTTGGTCACGGTTCCATGCCACTATGAGCCCTTATTGGTCACGGCCGCGTTATTCATGGCTGACTTTTCAAGGCCACCACTCCAAGGTCTAGCTCTGATACCAAATGTCACGGGCTTGGAAAAAAAAATTTGTTTCCTCCTTACTCATGCTGTCTTAGGTTTCCCTAAGTTCAGATTTCTCTAAACTCACACGGAAATATGAAGAACACTCGAATATATGAATAACACTACTCTTGTACTCTCTTGAATTGTAATTGAGTTGATTTACAAATAAGAGGAGAGCACATATATATATACAAATGAGAGTAGATCTCTAAGGAAAATGTACAATAAATAGGAATGTTAATGATAAGTGGAATATTCACAACTATACCCTAACTAGGTATTTGCCCCGCGCATTGCGCGGGATCTCATATTTTATATATTAATTATTTTGAGATTAGTTAAATAATTAGTTAATAGTTTTTTAAAAAAAAATAATATTATCTAGATAATTATTCCATCATATCAATAGTTTTTTTTTTCCACAAATTGATAGTTAAGTGACTATTCAAATTATACCGAGAATAAAAGAGCACCATTGCATTCTTCTATGATGGTCATTATTTTTTATATATTTTAATATATATAATGATGATAAATGTAATATATATTTATCTTTTATATATCTTTTATATATATAAAATATAATTTAGATACAATCTTCTTAATTAGAAGAGTTATATGTATCAAGATAATTTTAAATTATTTGAAATCTGTTATTAATTTCCAACCTAGTAAATCAAAAATTAAGAGAGCGATATAATTTTCAATTGTACTTGCAATATCATTATTCTGTATTTTTGGACACGTTAAAAAGAAAAATGTGTTAATACATATAATAATATGAGAAATAATGAACATATGAGCATAAAAGTTCTTTATAATCAGTTATGCGACATAGTGAGCATCAAGATGAACATAAGTGATCATAATGTTAGTATTTCGCGTCACAAATGAGGATGGAGGCAATCAATAAACCAAATGGTAGGTTTTACGGTGTGAGAATGAGATTGCTAGAGGACACCCCGATCAAAAACAGAAACATATTGAATTGACCTGCAAATTTAAAAACCAAACAAACTGAAAAAAAAAAAAAAAATTTAAGACTGCAAAGAAAGAACTTTTCATCAATCAAAATAGAACAAACCACATGAAAAGTCAATATTGTTGCATAAAAAATCAAGAACCCGTGATCTATACCTCCACTATATCGGGAGCAATGAAGCACAATTACCTGGATAAGCTCCATGAGAAAATGGACGTCTTTGACATAGAGCAACTGAGAGGATTTTGACACTTGACGAAAAATCCCAGTTATCATATTAAATTGACCTGCAAATTTAAGAACCAAACAAACTGGGAAAAAAAGTAATTAAGACTGCAAAGAAAGAACTTTGCATCAATCAAGATAGAACAAACCACATGAAAAGTCAATACTATTGCATAAAAAATCAAGAACTCGTGATCTATACTTCACTATATCGGGAGCAAGGAAGCATAATACCTAGATAAGCTCCATGAGAAAATGGACGTCTTGGACATAGAGCGACAGAGATGATTTTGACACTTGACGAAAAATCCCAGTTATTCGACTCACATTTTCTCCTCCAATAAAATAATCTATTTGAATTTCCTCAAAGTGCTCCATGCGCGTCGCCATTTTAGACTGCTAATTAGCTGCCACCTCACCAACTCAAATTTTAATTGGTTCCTACAATCCACGCGCTCCACGCGTTGGATTCCATTCACTTAATTTTTTTTTACTGATGTAGCGTTGGATTCTATTCACGCTCCTCTCAAGTCCCACCAGGTGTCTCAAAACAAAACCTACCAATTACTCTCTTCCATCGGTTACAGTCAATCAATTTCTCCATTCCATCGGTTACTATAATCTACCAAATTCTCTCCTCCACCTGTTAATTATCGAGATTGATCATCTTCAACCATCAGTTTCCATCTCCACCCTTCAACATCAATCTCTGCGGCATCGATCTGACGCCCTCATCTCCGACACAATCACTGTAGTCATTAAGGTAAAAGTTGTCACCCTGCGCTTTGCCGGCAGAAATTACTTTTCCTACCCTAACAGATGAGCTCCAATGAATTTGTGTTGCCAAAAAAATTACTGGAGACCAGTTTCCGGCAGCAATTATTCACCCATGACAGATCAGAAGATGAATCATGAGTAGTGTTAAGTTATGAGATCTAGGTCAACGGGGTGTCGGCTTTGATCTCACTCTTTATGGGGGATGTGTATGATCCGGTCTTCTCGAGTTGTCTTGCCTTTGTCTATGTCCTTCTTCCTTTCCTTCTTCCCTTGGTTCCTTCTCTTCTTCTCTCCCTTTGCCCTGCAAAAGGGGCACTACCAGACACGGAGGAGGGGGGGTGGTGCCTGGTGAACCCTCTCCGATGCCTAAGTCAGAACTATATTTCTAGAGAGATAAAGCTAGAGAGATGTCAGAGCTAAATTGTTCAAATGGCCAAGATGCCCAAATGAGTTGTGAAGGTGGGGTATTTATAGGCAACGGTGTCATTAAGGTGGCTTAATGACATCGTTAACCTCTAAACACAATTAATTAACCTTTAAGCATATAATTAAGACCTTAGGATTCGGAGGAGGTAGGCAGACTGGACCGAGCATGGGCGTCTGAGAGGGGTGTCGGGACCCTTGGGGGGGGGGGAGGAATCCGACCCCCAAGGGTAGGGGTTGGGTGAGGGCACCCAACCCCTCCTAGGGAGGGTGGGGTTGGCCAACCCCATCCCTCCTAGGAGGGATCGGGTCAGCCGACCCGATCTCTCCTAGGAGAGATCGGGTTGGCCAACCCGATCTCTCCTAGGAGAGATCGGGTTGGCCGACCCGATCTCTCCTAGGAGAGATCGGGTCGGCTGACCCGATCTCTCCTAGGAGAGATCGGGTTGGTCCACCCGATCTCCCCTAGGGGAGATCGGGTTGGCTGACCCGATCTCCCCTAGGGGAGGTCGGGTGTGGCCACCCGACCTCACCTAGGTGAGTTCTTCGTTGTCGGACGGGCGCTTCGGCCCCGTCCGAGCCGTTGGTGTTCTCGCGAAGTGTCCGGGTTGAAGTTTCGATTTGCAATCATAAATGGGACGATAAAAATACAACGGTTCGGAAGTCAACGGGTTCAAATTGGGCGTATATCCATCACATGCCCCCGAGTCAACCAATGGCCTAACCCTTGATTGACTCTATTTTAGGATGGTATGACACGCGCAATTTGAAACCGGGATTTTACCTTCTTTGTCTGAATGTCTGCTTACCCTTGGATACGTGCCTCTGACTCTGCCCCCTGTCTAATGAGATAGAGGAATTGTAAACGTCAGAGTAGCACGGACGTGTGCCTAGGCATACGTCCGTCTGAGGCGGGAGTAATAAACTTATCTCTGCTACAGGTGTATACTCAAAAAATACAAACTTGCACAGGGATGTGATACGAATGCAATTAAACAACTTACGCTTCAAATTCGTGCCGGGACTCCATCTAAGCGATGAAAAATTTCAGTTTTGGTCTAAAATTTTTCTAAGTATGGGATGCTTAAAAATAAAACTATCTTGATAATTTTTCTAAGTATGGGAATATACTTAGCTATAGGTGAAAGGGATAAAAAAGATGATCTTTCCTTGGCCCTTAGATTTTACTTAAGGCTAGATGGATGGTGGTGATTAAAACCCCTTAAAAAACCCTATCACCCTTTTAACATAAAAGAAGAGAGTTAGAAAAATACCTCCAAGAGCCACCATAGCCACCATCTTTCTTTTCCACTTACCCTTGGAGAGCAAGAAAAGGTTGGAGAGCACCCCCAAGGTAAGGGCCGGCCGGAATTTCCACCAAGGAGCAGAAATCCAGCCAGCCACCTAGCCGGAATCGACGACGAGAGGGAGCTTGGCCGGAGGCGACGACGCAGCTCCAGGCGGGAGACAGCTGACGGCGACGTGGAGACGGCGAGAGCTTGGCTGACGACGGCGAGGCCCGGCGACGACGACTGGACGGCGTGGAGGGTCGATTGGCGACGACGACATTGGCTGGACATCACCGGCGGGGCACGGCGGGTGGGCGACTGGACTTTTCTCCGGCGACGGCGACGGTGGGGCGAGCAAGGTCACCTCCGGCGACGGTAAGGCTCAAATTCCGGCGAGGGACTGATTTTCGGGCGTCTTCCAATTCGAAATTCGGGCCCGTTTACCATATCGGGTCGGGTTTTCCGAAGGTCCGCTCTTTTCCCTTTCATTACCGCGTAAAACGTTGATTTTTGAATCGTTGATATTTGATTGCCGATGCTTGATTGCCGATGCTTGATTGCCGAAATTTGATTAAATGTGGGATTACCGTAGATAGCCGTTGGTAGTTGTGGATTTTGGAAAAAAAATGTTTGCCGGTCGTCCGGATATGGTTTCTTGTCCGATTGGGTTATCCCGGTCTTGAATTTGATGTCGTGCCGCCGTTGGTGTGTTAATCTTTGTTGGAGGGTATAACGGTAATTTTTTCCAAAACCCGCCCTTAGGCTTGGATAAAATTATTTGACTTGGTTGTTGTAGTGTTCTTGGCTCGTGTTGACTATCTTTGCTGGGTGTCTTTGGATCTTTGATTGTTGTCGTTGGTCGGGTGTCGGAGTATTTCCGGTTCTTCGGAAATTTTTCTTGTCTTGATACTTGTCGTGTTGTGGTAGGTACTATACTCCTGGTGGTGTCCACGTACGCAGACTCTTCAGAGACGCCGTATTCTCCGAAGGATGAGTGAGTTCCTTTTTCTCTTCCTTTTCAGTCGCGTTGCTTCCTTTCCTATTGCTAGCTTAGTATCGTGACCTTCCTTGGGGTATTAGTCGAAGTTTGATTTGTGCTTTGGGGTTTCTTGCTATCTTTGCCTTAGGTCTTGCTATTCTGTCAGAGAACCATATCACTAGGTCCGATTACAACGAACATGTCACCCTAGGAGATATCAGTCCCCTAGATGAGCCTCTGTATCCTTTTCTCCCCTCCTTGGGGAATACTCGCGGGACGGCGACGGAGCCTCCTATAGGGAAGGTCGCCGTGTACCCCTCTCAGATCCGATTCGGGCTGAGGCTACCTTACTGTGACGAGCTTATAGAGTTGAGCAGGTTCTTCAGGATTTCTCCTGTGAACCTTGCCCCCAGTGCCCTCCGCGTCTGGGTGGGCTTCCGGGTATTGTGCCATTGGTACTCCTGGAAGTACTCTCTCGTTCTATTCCGATGTTTCTATCGGTTCCAGTACCGGACGAGGGTGGGGTTTGCGAGTTTCGTAACTCGCCATCCGACCTTCAAAGATCCCCGATTCTCTGATTTCGGGTTGAGTGGGGTTGAGTGGGATACCTCCCTCCGTTTTGTGACCCAGATTGACAATTCGGCCAGTCACTGGGCTAAGCACTACTTCTTCATTACGGACCGATACGTCACTTGGTCGGTCCTGAATGAGGATCGGTCCGATGGTTGGCCTGCTTTTGGAGAGTTTTCTTCGGATGATTTGAAGACTATGAAGATCATTCACGAGAGCAACAGGACCCGGTCTTACTGCCCCGTGTCTTTAATAACTGAGACGGATCTTTACGAGGCCGGGATCAGTCTGACTCCTGACTCCGGGGGTTCGGTATGTCACTTGGTCTTTCCATCTTTATTTACCTTCTGCTCTTCCTTTGTAGGTTGGTTTCATGGAAAAACCTATAACATGCAGGGAGCCCCTGTTGACCTGAGCAAGAGGAAGGCTCCTTCTAGTTCTGCTTTGAAGAAATCCCCCCTGCCTGGGAAGAAGGCTGGGGCCTCTGGTATGCTTTCTCCTATTTGCTTCTTTATGATATAACTTATGTTTTCCTTATCTTGTTTTTCTTATCTTGCTAGTGCACTCCCCCTTGGTGACTGAGAGGGTCGTCTCCGTTGGCAGAGATTCTGGACCTTCCAAGTCCAAGCCGCGGCGATCTGATTCTGAGGCCGGGGCCTCGGCTGCTAAGAGGAAGAAGGCTGTGGATCCTGCTTCGCCTACTGCTCGTCCTCCGACCCTATCTCGTGATAAGGAGATGGTGGTCGAAGAGGTGCCTTCCCTAGCTGACAAAGGGAAGGGACCTGCTGGTGGTGGTTCCCCTGCCCCCCAGCCGAGGGCACGGTCCTCAGGTATGATCTCTACCTTATTACTGATCCTTCTATGTTTATACTATCCTTTGACTTGTTTTGCTTGTGTAGGTGGGCCTCCGACTTTAAGTCGGAAGGATTTCGCACGGCTCACTGATGAAGATGTTATTGGGTCTGAGTGGACTCCCTTCGCTGGTCTGAAGGAGTTCCACCTCGATAGCACTTCCTCTTTGCGGACTCCTGAGGTTGGTGTCCGCGTACTCCGCGGTGCCGTTCCCCCTGGGGATCGTGTTGCTCCACCCAAGTCTCCTGGGGAGACTCGGCGCTTTGTTCAAGGGGTACTTTCTCGTTATGCACCTGTAAGTTGTTCTTTGCTTTCCTCTTATTTCTTTCATAATGTCTATCTTTCGGTTATTCATCCCTTGTTTGAATTGTTAGGGCATATCTGACATGGTGAACATGTCCTCGCTCGTACTCGAGTTATCTGACGAGAGGAAGACCCTTGAAGACAGCCAGGTTTCTCTCAAGGCTGAGGTCGCCACTGCTGCCGAGAAGGCGCGTATATCTGATTTGAGACTGCAGGAGCTCCAGGACCAGGTGTCCTTGCTTGAGACCACTGTGGGCAGTTTGCGCCGGGAAGCTGAGGTTGCCGCATCTGTCCATTCTGAGGAGCTGCGGAGGTTGGAGACTAAGTGTCGGGCGGAGGAGAGGGCTGTCGCGGTATCTGAATACAAGGCCTCCTCTGCCTTCACCGCCGACTATAGCACGCGTCTTACCCAGGAGATGAACCAGTTCGGTGAGTATCTGGTTGATCACATATACCGGATTGATCCTCAGTTCCCCTTTGGTGACCTTGGTGACTTTGGGCCATATGCCACTGGCTACGCGACTGTTCTGATGGGTCAGGCTGCCGTTGCAGACGAGCCTGCCCCTGCCCAGGTGGATGCTACACCTGTGGAGATTGGTACCTCAGATTCCTCTTCCTCATCTATTTCCGCTGCCGGTTCAGCTTCAGGGGGTGAGGGTGACTCCCCCGAGGGTTCTGACTGACTTGTTTATCTCATACTATCCTTGTATATATAACTACACTCCTTCTCCCCTTGTACGGGTTGAGTGTCTTTTGAGATTGTGATGGTGTTTGTTGTTACTTTCCTTTGCCGCATTATGTTGTTGACTACGTGGTTTGTTTGCCTTTACATTAGTGCTTCTCATGCTTTTGTATATATCTCTTCTCATGATGGCTTCCTATGCCTTGTGTATGGCTCTTTGGGTATGAACTCTTTACTTGGTGTGTTTCCTTTACTTATCCTTCTTTCGTGTTTTCCTTCGTGTCTTACCTGCCATTTCATAAAGAAAAAACATTACTTGTTCTTCACATTACTTTACTTAGAAATTTCTTTCTCATGTTACCCTTCCGAGCATGGTACCCTTCTGACCATGGTATCCTTCAAAACATGGTATCCTTTCAAACATGGTGTGATTATCTCTTCTGATACCCCTTACACGGTATACGTTGTACTGTTAGACCAAAGATACGCTCTTGGTGGGCGTCGAAATCTTTTCACGAGACAGGCTCTCGGACGGCACTTAACGTTTCACAGGATAGGCTCCCGGAGGGCACAGGTTAGTCCACCGATACCTTCTTGACGGGTGTCAAACTGTTCACGAGACAGGCTCTCGGACGGCACTTAACGTTTCACAGGATAGGCTCCCGGAGGGCACAGGTTAGTCCACCGATACCTTCTTGACGGGTGTCAAACTGTTCACGAGACAGGCTCTCGGACGGCACTTAACGTTTCACAGGATAGGCTCCCGGAGGGCACAGGTTAGTCCACCGATACCTTCTTGACGGGTGTCAAACTGTTCACGAGACAGGCTCTCGGACGGCACTTAACGTTTCACAGGATAGGCTCCCGGAGGGCTCAGGTTAGACCAAAGATACGCTCTTGGTGGGCGTCGAACTGGTAGTTTGAAATCTACCTCAAGATACGCTCTTGGGGGCGTCGAACTGGTAGTGTTTTTTCTACCTCAAGATACGCTCTTGGGGGCGTCGAATCTGGTGGGTTGCAAATCCACCTCAAGATACGCTCCTGGGGGCGTCGAATTCGTAGTTTTTGGAAACCACTCTCAAGATACGCTCTTGGTGCGTCGAAGTCGTAGTGTAATAACTACTCTCAAGATACGCTCTTGGGGGCGTCGAAGGTTGTAGTATGAACACTACTCTCAAGATACGCTCTTGGGGGCGTCGAAGTTCGTAGTTTTTGGAAACCACTCTCAAGATACGCTCTTGGTGCGTCGAAGGTCGTAGTATGAACACTACTCTCAAGATACGCTCTTGGGGGCGTCGAATGTCGTAGTACGAAGACTACTCTCAAGATACGCTCTTGGGGGCGTCGAAAGTCGTAGTACGAAGACTACTCTCAAGATACGCTCTTGGGGGCGTCGAAGGTTGTTGACTTGAAGTCATATCTGTGTAAGGATAACTTGGTGATTGTGACATCACATTCACTGGTAAATACTTTTGAATAACTACTACTCTCTTAGGAGCATTCATGTTTTTGTACACTCGGGATGCCTTGGTGCACCAAGACATCCTTTGTAGGAAATGAAAGATAGTTGTAGAGTTGGAGTAACTTCGTGAGTTCTCCTTCTCAAGAGTTTTTTGAAAGGCTTGTAAAGCTAAAACATGCGAAATGCTAGATATGAAACTAAGGATATGGGGTGGCCACTGTGTCTGTTGCCACGTACTCCTTGAAGCTTCCATTGTAGATCATTTCTTCCACTTCCACCTTCAACACCATGCAGTTGTTGGTTTGATGCCCCCAGGTCCCATGGTACTCACACCAACCCTGTGCATCCTTACCAAGGAAGGCCTTGCCTTCCTCCCTGCATGCTGGCAGCTCTTGCTTGAGGCGCTTGTGGAAGATTTCTTCTATGCTGAGTGTGAGGGGTGTGAATGTGAAATTGATACCTCCTCCCAATGTGTCTGCTTCTCTTCCTTTCTCTGGAACTTCATCCAACTGTTCCACTTCTTGTTCAAACGCCCTATCCAGCCTTGTCTTGAGCTCTCTCATTGTGCTCGTCATTACCATCTCATAGAGCCCTCCATAGGCCTCGAATGAGCTTGGATGCATGTTTCTGATGAATGCTCTGACTGCTTCTCCCCTTGTGATGCCCATGTTGGCACCATAATGAAAGAATCTCTGGAAATAACTTGATATAGACTCCTGCGGCATTTGCTTAATATCATCTATGTAGCGAAAGCCTCTTAGGATGGAGTCCCTTGTCCTGCTCCCTATTATGGTTTCTGGCTGCCAAGGTATGGATGTCACCTTCACAGCCTTGCCCCTGTATCTCCTTGTAGGCACTGTTTGAAAAAACTGCCTGCTCAGGCGGAGTGTCACTCCACTCTTCCTCCTTCCTTGCCTTTGTCTCCCTCCCCTCTTTCTTTTATCCTGGTTGGCTCCTGCCATGACCACAGCTACTGTGTCTGTCCTGTGTGATCCGTGTCTCATTGAATTGACATAGCATTGTCTTGCAGTACGTTGATCACCCAGGACCTCTCCCACTCCGTTCTCCGTGATGTACTTCAGCTTCTGGTGAACAGTGGATGGCACTATTTCATATGGATTTATGGTTGTCCTTCCTAGGATCCCATTGTAGGCTCCCAGGCTCTCAACCACCAAGAAATTGACATTTACCTTCAGCTGGGTCCATCCTTGGCCCATGGTCACTGGCAATGTTATCATCCCCAGGGGGTAGCTTGTTGCCCCTGAGAAGCCAACTAGAGGGAAGTTGACCGGATTGATGTCTCCTTTGGTTTTCCCTATCTCTTCCAACACTCTCAGGCTTAGGAGGTCAGCTGAGCTGCCCCCATCCACCAAAATTCTCTTTACATCAAAATTATCAATATCTAAAGTAATAACTAGAGCATCATCGTGTGGAAAGACGATGTGGCTTTTGTCCTTCTCCGAGAACTCTATCTTCACTTCTTCTCCTTCTCTTGGTCTTTTCCTCCACCTTGGCACTGAGCTTAGCTTGGATGCATAGACTTCCCTTGCATTAGCAGTTGGGCCACCTGATGCTGCTCCTCCATGTATCATATTGATGACTCCTCTTTTGTTGGGTGGAGGGTTATAGTCTACCTTTTCCTTGCCCTTGTCTTTCTGTGGTGGCCCTAGCTGCATGCTATTGCCCCCATGGTCTACGAACTGCTTCAGCTCTCCCCTCTGGACGATGTTGTTTATGCTTAGCTTTAAGCTAAAGCATTCATTTGTGTCGTGACCATAAGCCTCGTGGTTATCACACCATCTATCCTTGTGATTTCCTACCATTGGGGCTCTCCACCTTGCAGGGGGTGACCATAGCTTTTGGTTCCGCATCTCTCTGAGTACGGTGGCTGGAGTGGCGTTCAGTGGGATGAACTTAATGACATTGATTTCTCTAGCCTTTAAGGGTTCACCCATTTGGTTTCTTTGCTGTGGCGGACGCCATTCCTGCTGCCTTGTATTCTGTGGGGGACGCCACTCTTGTTGCCTTGCTTGCTGCGGTGCCTGGGGTGGCTTTCCTTTGTTTGGCCTTTGATTATCTTCCTTAGCTGCCTGGATTTTGGCCTTCTTGCTTGCCCTGTGCCTCTCAAGGTCAATATGCGTTTTAACTCTCCCTGCAAGCTCCTCCAAGGTACTTGCTGGCTTTTTGGCCATCTTTTCAGCCAATGTTGACCCAAAGCGACCTAAGTTTCTGATAAAGGCTCTGATTATCTCCCCCTCAGTGATGTCTCCCTGGATGTCTGCGATATTCTGGTTGAACCTAGTGTAGTAGCTGGCCAGGGTTTCATCGTATTCTTGTTTTACATCATCAATGGAGCCTGTTCCCTTGAGGAGTTTCCTCTCCCCTAGGTATCTCTGCAGAAACTTAGCTTTTAGCTGCTCCCATGAGTGGATGCTCTCGGAGGGCAGGCTGAAGAACCAATGTGAGGCCACCCCTGATAGGGTGTTTGGGAAAAGGAGTGCCTTGTATCTTTCATCAGTGGTCCTCCCAAATAGGGAGGCCTCATGCTGCTGGATATGTTCTAGGGGGTCTCCCTTCCCATTATACTTTGCAATTTGCACTGTGTGCAGGGAGTCTGGCACTCTGTTCATCTCCAGTTCCCTTGTGAAAGGGTGGTTTGTCTTGTCACTTAGGCAATGCAGGCTGGGTTTCTTTGACTCATTCAGTTTCCGGGTTATCATAGCTTCTATTTCCTCCGGGGTGATCATCACCGCTGCCGGAGTATAACCTCTCTGATACTCATTGTAGTTGTAAACTGGGCTTACTGGGTTCCCTTGTCTTTGCTGGTATGGACTGTAGGTGTACCCTTGATACGCCTGCTGGGGTGCTTCATAGAAGTCCTGCCTCCTTGGAGGTCTTGCTTGTCTTTCCTCTCCCAGCGGGGTGTAAGCCCTGTTGCTCTGCTGTTGCCTAGGAGGCACAAATTCTTGCCTTCCCTCTGGGGGTGGCTCTTGGTGATATCTTCTTTGTTCCTCTCGCTGCCCTGCTTGAGGGTGCGAGTAGTGCTCTTCTGCCGGGATCTGCTCCTCCTCATGAGCTTCAGTATAAGTCCCTTGGGTGTATGCCTGCCTTGCATATGCTGTGTGGGCGCGGTTGCCACCTCTTTGTGCTGGCATCCCATACGGGTACCCTTGGGGTTGCTCTTCATAATAGTATCCCTCAGGGGGTGCCGTGTTGTGGGAAGGCACTCCCTGTTGTCCTCTTGCTCTCTGTGGCCTTCTTGCCCGGGGGGTGGAGGCTGTGGAGGACTCAGCCCCAGCTGGGCGTGAAGGTCCTCCCTCCTGGTTGTTCTGTTGCTGAGGAGGTTGTGGTATTTCTTGGGGCTCTGAATGCATTGGCTGCTTCCCAGGGTCAGGCCGCCTCCCTGGAGGTATGGGTTCTCTTCTCCGCCCATTGCCCCCGGGTGGGTGTTGGGGCCTGGACACCCTACTGTTCGTCATAGCTCGTGTAATAGCCAGGCTTTCTGTCCGAAGCCTACAGACGGCGCCAAGTGTTAAGTTATGAGATCTAGGTCAACGGGGTGTCGGCTTTGATCTCACTCTTTATGGGGGATGTGTATGATCCGGTCTTCTCGAGTTGTCTTGCCTTTGTCTATGTCCTTCTTCCTTTCCTTCTTCCCTTGGTTCCTTCTCTTCTTCTCTCCCTTTGCCCTGCAAAAGGGGCACTACCAGACACGGAGGAGGGGGGGTGGTGCCTGGTGAACCCTCTCCGATGCCTAAGTCAGAACTATATTTCTAGAGAGATAAAGCTAGAGAGATGTCAGAGCTAAATTGTTCAAATGGCCAAGATGCCCAAATGAGTTGTGAAGGTGGGGTATTTATAGGCAACGGTGTCATTAAGGTGGCTTAATGACATCGTTAACCTCTAAACACAATTAATTAACCTTTAAGCATATAATTAAGACCTTAGGATTCGGAGGAGGTAGGCAGACTGGACCGAGCATGGGCGTCTGAGAGGGGTGTCGGGACCCTTGGGGGGGGGGAGGAATCCGACCCCCAAGGGTAGGGGTTGGGTGAGGGCACCCAACCCCTCCTAGGGAGGGTGGGGTTGGCCAACCCCATCCCTCCTAGGAGGGATCGGGTCAGCCGACCCGATCTCTCCTAGGAGAGATCGGGTTGGCCGACCCGATCTCTCCTAGGAGAGATCGGGTCGGCTGACCCGATCTCTCCTAGGAGAGATCGGGTTGGTCCACCCGATCTCCCCTAGGGGAGATCGGGTTGGCTGACCCGATCTCCCCTAGGGGAGGTCGGGTGTGGCCACCCGACCTCACCTAGGTGAGTTCTTCGTTGTCGGACGGGCGCTTCGGCCCCGTCCGAGCCGTTGGTGTTCTCGCGAAGTGTCCGGGTTGAAGTTTCGATTTGCAATCATAAATGGGACGATAAAAATACAACGGTTCGGAAGTCAACGGGTTCAAATTGGGCGTATATCCATCAAGTAGATTCACCCATAGCTAGAGATAGTAATGAGGACTTTAATTGCACTTTAACCAGAAAAAAGAACTTTAATTGCTGATTAACGTTTTCTTTGTAAAGCAATGGGATAATAAGATTTAATTTCTGATTAATTGGTAAAGTAAATTAATGGTGAGAGAATAATTGATGATTAACGTTTTTTTTTTGTGTAAAGCAAATTAATGGTGAGATAATAAAATTTAATTGCTGATTAATTGGTAACGTAAATTAATGGTGAGAGAATTTAATGGTGAGAGAATAATGAGAGTTAATAGTCCAAATAATTTAGAAAATATAGATAGATAAACTCATCCAATGAGAATGGGTATAGATGACGTAGTCAAAATCTAGAGAATGGTAACTAAATTATATTATATATAGATACAATCAATCTAGATGAATACATTGAATCAGGACACATAGAAACTTTTTCCTCCTTTCCTGCAATATATTTCCCGGATCCCTTCCATTTATGGTTATTCGAGATTCCTTTCTCCAGACCCGTGACACTAGTAGGTAGTAAGGTTGTAGTGTTTGAGCTATATAACTAGGGTTCGATTCACCTCCCTATGATGGATGTCGGTTCATCTGATGTTAATTTAATAAGAAGCTGATGTCGCCTAATTCATTTGGACAAGCTAACTACTGGATGCAGCAGCTTTTAATTATTAATTATTCAGTTGTTGGACTAGTATGTAGCCCATGGGGAACTAGGTAGGTTCTGGACAAGTATATATGTAGGTTAATAGACGAAACACTTAAAAATTCATATTATATGATATGCCACAGTTGGTTCAATTAAGCAGATCACAAGTGCTAGCTGGCTGCAGAAGTTGACATCAACTGGAAAAATGATATATAATACATCCCAACGAGTGTACTAATCATTACATTGTTGTTGTTATGACTGATCAGTAGCAGGGATGTCAACGAGAGGGACAACTTTAGAGGGGTCGACGGCGACATTGTTGTTCTTATTGTCTGAAGAGGGAGTCTCGAGCTGACTATAGTTTCCTTTCTCCTTGAAAAGTTGAATGTGGTGGTGCTTGCAGTAGAGCTTTCCTTCATGAGCAATGTAGTTGGAAGGGCTGATGGTGCACCCACCATGGCTACACTTGAAACAGCTCTTGTGGTATGCACTTCCATTGACACTTACCTACATTCATATATAACACAAGTCAATAAATAAATTAAATGCAGCTTAATTACATATTTATTAGTTATTACTTGAATAACATGCTATAAACATAAATACCTTCTCAATTGGGTACACAGTCTTGTCGCAGCCCACACACTTGTCTTTTGTTCCCGCAAAAAACCCAGACACAAACTTTGTGGGAGCAATCTGTAGGTAAATAATTATTATATTATGTGATGATCAATCAATAATTATCTCAACAGCTAGATAGATAGATAGGGAGGTGAATAATAATAAATAAAAGACAAGTAGTTGAAATCGGCGATACCATATTATAAGTAGTAGTTTGTTCTGTAGCAGTAGCAGTAGCAGCAGCAGGTTTAACAATCTTTGGTGTTCCTTGAAAACTCTTGTCAAGACTTCCAGTGCGCTTGAAGAGCTGGTCATAGTGAGGCCTGCAGTAGAGAACCCCTTCAAAGGAACAGAAGTTGCTCAACTTGAGGGTGCCTTTGCAGTGGTGGCATCGGAAGCATGACTTGTGGAATATCCTATTATTAGCAGCAAGCTTATCCACTAGATACACCGTCTTTTCGCATGCACTGCATTTCTGGGTTGTACCTGCAAATGCCATTTCTTATATATTAATTGCTGCACCTTCCTGCAGATACCTCCCTCACACCTCTCCCTCGTCTCGTCTCAAGGGAAGGAACCACAGATGTGATGTGCTGCTTCTTTTTATTTTCTTTATTTATTATTGAATAATAAGATGAGATTTATTGATATATAAGGTGGTGCTAGCTAAAAGTGATGCTATTCCTTTGATGCCTTACCGCTATTTTCTCTCTTTCACATCACTATATTTACCCTCTCATCTATATATAGACATTTGCTAAAACTGAATCAACATTAATATAGTTTAGGGGTGAGCTCAGGACAAATGGACATGGTTTTTCATAAAAATGTATCTAAGTCTAATTTTCAGGATTTTTCACTATTGTTCCTAGCCCTAAGTTAAACATCTAAAAATCTCTACTTAGTCGGGACTTTAAAATTCGAGACGGGTTAGGGACAACCCTAGTTTACACCTAAGATAAAAAAAATAAACCTTAATATTTTCAACTCATAAAGTTCATGACAACATACATCGAATTCAAGCATTCATCAAGTTCACGAAAACATACAGCGAATTCATGAACACATACATCGAATTCACGAACACATACATTAGGTTCACAAACAAATTCATCAAGTTCACACACGTAGATCAAGTGGGTTGTGGCTACGCAAGTAATACTTACTAATTAGGCTACAAGTTTATTTTATTTTATAATCATTTAGTTTAAGTATAATTCGATTATTTAAGTTATAAAATGTTGAATTAGGGTAAATAACTATGGACATTGAGGACTTTTTGAAGAAAAAATTTTCCTAGCCCTAGTTGGGATTAGAATTTTGATCAAACCAGTAAATCTCACTTAAGTGTTTGGTCAGTATATATGAAATTAGTGACTTATTCCAATTAATTTTGAAAAGTGTTTATTAAAAAAAACTACAAGGTTCTGTATTTTTTATATATTTTATTTATAAAATATTGCAGAAAATAATATTATATTATCAAACTATATTAAATTGGTCCAATACATATATATATCTTTATACCAACATAAAATGTGAGAGTTGTCCTCACCCCCAAAAGGTACCTCTTGAACTTTTTTATTTTTATTTTACTATATATATATATATATATATATATATTATATTTAGTTTCCATATTTTTTATTTTATTATATATATATACGTGTTATATTTAGTTCCCCTATTTTTATAAAATTGGCGATTTAGTCTTTTTATCTTTGAGACCCGTCTATTTATCTTTACTATTACTAAAAAAACAATTTAGTTACATTTTGTTATTTTTAGTTTTTTAGGTTGCTTAATTGGTAGGTCACCGTAGTTATTATTAATTTTTCCATCAAATATAATTATCAATTAGATTCAACATGCATTCAATAGGTGCAAATGTAAGGTAGATGCATTTTTCCATTCACTATATCACTGATTTGGGGATGTTCCGCTTGTTGACATTTTTGTATCAAATAAATTAGTCACTTGCTAACTCATATAACATATCAAACATAGATCAAACGTGGTTCTTGAAGTTTGAATTTACATATAACATGTTACTCAATGTTTAATACTTAATGACTCGAACTATCGATTTAGTTCTTGCGTTTGTAAATTCAATCATATTTGGTATCTCCTAATTGATAGTTGAATAAATAGTTAAGTTGAATTCAAGTATAAACTTTAGACATTAGTGTTTTAAAAAAATTGATGATTTAGTCCCTACAATATTTGAGTATTACTAAAAATTTCATTACATAAACTGCCTTAATTTTTTTGTTAAGGCCGCTTAACTGACATGTTACATTAATTATCATTAACTTATTAATACAATATACCTATAAATTTGAGCCACCCATAAAGTATGATATGTGATGGATATACGCCCAATTTGAACCCGTTGACTTCCGAACCGTTGTATTTTTATCGTCCCATTTATGATTGCAAATCGAAACTTCAACCCGGACACTTCGCGAGAACATCAACGGCTCGAACGGGGCCGAAGCGCCCGTCCGGCCAAGGTAAACTCACCTAGGTGAGGTTGGGTGGCCACACCCGACCTCCCCTAGGAGAGATCGGGTCAGCCAACCCGATCTCTCCTAGGGGAGATCGGGTGGACCAACCCGATCTCTCCTAGGGGAGATCGGGTGGACCAACCCGATCTCTCCTAGGAGAGATCGGGTCGGCCAACCCGATCTCTCCTAGGAGGGATCGGGTCGGCCAACCCGATCTCTCCTAGGAGGGATGGGGTCGGCCAACCCGATCTCTCCTAGGAGGGATGGGGTTGGCCAACCCCATCCCCCCTAGGAGGGGTTGGGTGCCCTCACCCAACCCCTACCCCCGGGGGCCGGATTTCTTCCCCCCCAGGGGCCCCGGCACCATTTTCGGACTCCCACACTCGGTCCACTCCGCCTACCTTCTCCGAGTCCTAAGGTCTTAATTATGTGCTTAAAGGTTAATTAATTGTGTTTAAAGGTTAACGATGTCATTAAGCCACCTTAATGACACCGTTGCCTATAAATACCCCACCTTCACAACTCATTTGATCATCTTGGCAATTTAGATTATTTTGCTCTGACATCTCTCTAGCTTTATCTCTCTAAAAACGATACTGACTTAGGCATCGGAGAGGGTTCATCAGGCACCACCCCCCCTCTGTGCCTGGTATTGCCCCTTTTGCAGGGCGAAAGGAGAAGAGAAGCTCAGGAAGGAAGGACGAAAGCTAAGACAGTACAACCTAAGAGAACCGGATCATCCACATCTCCAGTGAGGAACGAGATTTGAGCCGACCACCCGTTGACCCAGATCCCGGAACCTAACACTTGGCGCCGTCTGTGGGCTTCGGACAGAAAGCCTAATTATCACCAGCTAGATGGCAGGCGTATATGTCATCCATGGGGGTTATGGAGCTGGAGGAGAGTCAGTGAATGCCAGAGAAGCATATATGGCAGAGTTAGGGGCTCCTAAGCCAAAAGAAGAACAAGCAGAAGGAAAGAGAGAAGACATAATAGAATTTTCAAGAAGAGACATGGAGCATGTGTTACCAGAAAACAAGGATGCCCTGGTCATAACAATGAAGATCACTGATATGGACATTGGGAGAATCCTAATAGACAGTGGAAGCTCACCCAACATCATTAGCAAGAAAGTCCTCAACATACTAGGAGTAAGGCCAAGTAGCATAAAACAGGTTCACTCCCCCTTAGTAGGATTTTCAGGAGAGCCAACATACCCACTGGGGGCAGTCACACTACCTGTGACACTGGGCACAGGCCAAAGGCAGCTAAAGATTGATGTCCCATTCTTCATCACAGAAGAAATGGAGGAGTACAATGGGGTCCTAGGTACCACTACAATCAACAAGTGGGGTATGGTACCATCAACACTACATCAGAAAATGAAATTCCCCACAGGCCAAGGAATAGGGGAAGTAAAAGGCAACCAGAAGGTAGCAAGGAAATGTGCAAGGATTGCACTAGGCAAGAGGAAGAAAACAACAGAGGTCCTACTAGTAGATGAGGACCCAAGAGAAGATCATGGAAGACCAGCCCCCATGGAGGAACTAAAAGAGATACTCATAGAAGAACCCGATAGGAAGGCTAAAATCGGGACTGCCTTATTTCAGGAAGAGGAGAACCACTTAGTAGCTTTACTAAGGGAATACAAGGATTTGTTCGCCTGGTCACCAAGCGATATGCCAGGGATATCAGAAGAAGTGATCTCACACAGGCTCAATATAGACGCGGCAACGCGACCAACAACACAGAAGGTGAGACCAATGGGAGGAAGCAAAAAGATAGCTATCCAAGAAGAAGTAGAAAAGCTACTAAAGGCAAAGTTCATCAAGGAAATCAGATTCCAGACATGGGTGGAAAACCCGGTACTGGTGAAGAAGCCGGGGGGAAGTTGGAGAATGTGTATTGACTATCGTGACCTAAACAAGGCTTGCCCTAAGGACTCATATCCCCTACCAAGAATAGATCAGTTAGTAGATGCAACATCGGGTCACCAATTAATGAGCTTCATGGATGCATACTCAGGATATAACCAGATAAAAATGGCCCCTGAGGACGCCCCTCACACAGCATTCTATGCTGATAGCGAGATATACCATTACACGGTGATGCCTTTCGGACTCATAAATGCTGGAGCAACATATCAAAGAATGGTCAACAAAATCTTTGGGGACATGATAGGGAAGACAATGGAGGCATATGTGGACGATATGATAGTCAAATCCAAAGAGAAGAAGAACCATGTGGAGAACCTTCGCTCAACATTCGAGAGGATGAGGCAATACCAGGTCCGTCTAAACCCGAAAAAATGCGCATTTGGGGTGCAATCAGGGAAATTTTTAGGTTTCATGGTAAGCCAGCGAGGCATAGAGGTAAACCCCGAAAAACTTCAAGCAATTGAAGAAATGCAGTCACCTACGAAGCACAAAGAGGTTCAACGACTGAACGGGAGGTTGGCAGCCCTTAACAGATTCCTATCCAAAATAGGAGACAAGGCATTACCCTTCTTTGAGGTACTAAGGGCAAACAAGAAATTTGAATGGACACCGAGATGTGAGGAAGCCTTCCAGCAACTCAAGCAACACCTAAAAACACTACCACCCTTAGCAAAGCCTACACCAGGGGAGCCCCTCTACCTCTACATCTCCGTGAGCAATGTGGCAGTAAGCTCAGTGCTAATTAAAGAAGAAAACGCTGTACAATTGCCGGTATACTTCGTAAGCAAAACATTGGCAAAGTATGAGATCAACTACTTGCCAATAGAAAAGTACCTCTATGCACTGATTATATCAGCAAGAAAGTTGAGACCGTATTTTCATGGGCATGAAGTAACAGTCCTCACAGACCAACCATTGAAACACCTCCTGCAGAGACCAGACACATCGGGAAGACTGACCAAATGGGCAATTGAGCTAAGCGAGTTTCGCATTCATTTCGCCCCAAGAACAGCCATAAAGGGTCAGGCTCTAGCAGATTTTATCGCCGAATTCACTGGAATTAATCCAGACGAAGACTTGGGAGAAGTCAAAACTACATGCGAGGCAAGTAGTAGTCAGGAGACACAATCAGAAGAATTATGGGAGATGCATACTGATGGGTCATCCAACGGAGGAGGTTCAGGGGCAGGCCTCTTACTATACCCACCAAATAGCGATACACCTATGCGCTATGCCATGGCACTTACCTTTAAGGCAACAAACAATGAGGCTGAATACGAAGCACTAATAACTGGCCTGAGAATAGCCAAAGGAGTAGGGGCAAAGCATTTAAGGGTCAAGTGTGATTCTCAACTAGTTGTCAATCAAGTGAAAGGAATCTACACTGCAAAGTCCGAAAACATGCAGAGATACTTGCAGCAAGCCAAGGACCTGATAAAGAGCTTCCAAAGCTTCGACATTGAGTCAGTCCCAAGAGAACAAAACCAAGAGGCAGACGCCTTAAGTAAACTAGCCTTAGGGGCAGAAGCAGGCAAAGAGGTTCACTTCGTGGAGCAAAGAATGCAATCAGTGATAGAACAAATGGAGGTTCTAGCAATAGATGAAGCAGAAGCCTGGATGACTCCAATGCGACAATACATCATGGAAGGAAAACTCCCAAAAGATAAGGTGGAACCAGTCAAGATTGAAAGAATGGCTAGGAATTACGCTGATGGACAATGAACTCTACAAGAAAGGATACTCCACACCTTTCCTCAAATGCATAGCATACCCAGAAACAGAGAGAGTACTGGCAGAACTCCATGAGGGAGATGCAGGGTGCCATGAAGGAGCACGGTCAATAAGCCGAAAAGTCTACAACCTAGGATACTATTGGCCATCAATGAGCAAAGAAGTAGCAGACTTGGTACAAAAATGTGATCACTGCCAAAGATACTCCAGAAATATGACAGCCCCACCAGCAAAGTTAAGCTCCATCTCAGGAGCCTGGCCTTTCGCGCAATGGGGGATTGATTTGATAGGCCCCCTACCAAAAACAAAAGGTCAGAAGACTTGCATAATTGTTGCAATAGACTACTTCTCCAAGTGGATAGAAGCAAAGGCAATGGGGAAAACAACAGACGACCAAGTCGTCAATTTCATCCAGTCTCACATTGTCTCGAGGTACGGGGTGCCAAGAGCAATAATAAGTGACAACGGCCCACAATTCAAGAGCAAGAAATTGCAGTGGTATTGCGAAAGACTGAATATAGACCACCGTTTCGCATCAGTAAAGCACCCTCAGACAAACGGACAGGTAGAATCGGCAAACAAGATAGTGCTAGATGGCCTAAAGAAACGACTCCACGCCACCAAGGGAAGTTGGGTAGATGAGCTGGAAAATGTTCTATGGGCAGTACGGACAACACCAAAGATATCCACAGGAGAAACGCCATTTGGCCTAGTGTACGGAACTGAAGCGGTGGCACCAGCAGAAATAGCTGTACAATCATTGAGGACCAAGTACTTTGAGGAGCATGAGAACAACAAAGCAAGACTTTTAGATTTAGACATGGTGGAGGATAAAAGGTGGAATTCAGAAGAAGCACAGACACGAATGCGCCTTGTCTCAGCAAGATACTACAACCGCCAAGTCAAGGAGAGACAATTCCACGTAGGAGAACTGGTACTAAGAAGGAATGAGTTCTCACACTTAGACCAAGTCAGAAAATTATCTCCGAAGTGGGAAGGACCATACAAGATAGCGTCAGTTCCCTACGTAAACGCTTATCGCCTCGAAGATGGGGAGGGGTATATCTCCACAAACACCTTCAGTGGAGAGCACCTAAAGAAGTACTACGTATAAGAAGAAAGCACAAGCAAAAGACCATATCCTTAGTTTCATATTTCACATTTTGCGTGCTTCAGCTTCACAAGCTTTTCAAAAAACAACTTTTGAGAAGGAGAACTCACGAAGTTACTCCAACTCTACAACTATCTTTTATTCCTACAAAGGATGTCTTGGTGCACCAAGGCATCCCAAGTGTACAAAAACATGAATGCTCCTAAGGGAGTAGAAGTTACTCAAAAGTATTTTCCAGTGAATGTAGTGGTATAATCACGAAGTTATCCTTACACAGATATGACTTCAAGTCAATGACAGGTTCGACGCCCCCAAGAGCGTATCTTGAGAGTAGTTTTCATACTACGACATTCGACGCCCCCAAGAGCGTATCTTGAGAGTAGTTTCCATACTACGATATTCGACGCCCCCAAGAGCGTATCTTGAGAGTAGTGTTCATACTACGACCTTCGACGCCCCCAAGAGCGTATCTTGAGAGTAGTTATTACACTACGACCTTCGACGCACCAAGAGCGTATCTTGAGAGTGGTTTCCAAAAACTACGAACTTCGACGCCCCCAGGAGCGTATCTTGAGAGTAGTGTTCATACTACGACCTTCGACGCCCCCAAGAGCGTATCTTGAGAGTAGTTATTACACTACGAATTCGACGCACCAAGAGCGTATCTTGAGAGTGGTTTCCAAAAACTACGATTTCGACGCCCCCAGGAGCGTATCTTGAGGTAGATTTGCAACCTACCAGATTCGACGCCCCCAAGAGCGTATCTTGAGGTAGAAAAAACACTACCAGTTCGACGCCCCCAAGAGCGTATCTTGAGGTAGATTTCAAACTACCAGTTCGACGCCTACCAGGAGCGTATCTTTGGTCTAACCTGAGCCCTCCGGGAGCCTATCCTGTGAAACGTTAAGTGCCGTCCGAGAGCCTGTCTCGTGAACAGATTTTGACACCCGTCAAGAACGTATCGGTGGACTAACCTGTGCCCTCCGGGAGCCTATCCTGTGAAACGTTAAGTGCCGTCCGAGAGCCTGTCTCGTGAACAGATTTCGACGCCCACCAAGAGCGTATCTTTGGTCTAACAGTACAACGTATACCGTGTAAGGGGTATCAGAAGAGATCATCACACCATTCTTAGAAGGATACCATGCTTAGAAGGATACCATGAGAAAGAAATTTCTAAGTAAAGTAATGTGAAGAACAAATAATGTTTTTTCTTTAAGAAATGGCAGGTAAGACATGAAGGAAAGCACAAAAGAAGGATAAATAAAGGAAACACACCAAGGGAAGGGTCCATAACCAAAGAGCCATACACAAGGCATAGGGAGACATCATAAGAAGAGATATAAGCACACGGCCATATATACAACAAGTAGAGACAAGTGTATCAGACAAAGATGGCAACACTAAGAAAGGTGGAGTTTTAAACTCTAAAGACAACCACAACTCACAAACACACGAGACTACCACAAGAAATAAGGGTACTATCCCCTCATCTTCGCAATATGCTTAATAGCAAAGTCTGACAAATCACCAAGTCGAGAGAAAGGAAAGTCAGGAGCAATCATGTGAATACGCTCAAGAATCTCCTTCAAGGAAATACGTTTCGCCACAGAGCAGCGAACGTCGATAGCAGCCTGATAAGCGGAGGAGGCCATATACTCAGCAATGGCACACTCCTTCGCCTCCATACGACACATTTCCTCCAGAGAGATTAACTCAGCAGCCCGGAGTGTCTCATCACGATAAGACCTTTGTCTCAACGCCTCAACCTCTTCATTAAGAAGAGCAATGCGACCCTCCAAGTCTCGGCACCGCAAATCGGTGATGCGACTATGCTCCAAACAGCTAATAAGACTGGATTTAAGGGAAACACAAATGTCCTCGTACACCTTCCTCTCCTCAGCAAGATCAATAGCAAGGGTGGATAAATTAACAAGGTCAGCCATACCCTACAACAAAAACAAAAGATGAGATGGATAACACATGGAGAAGAAACATGCTAAAGGATAAAACGGTTACATTACAGAAGCATAGCGAGCCAACACATCACGAGTCAACTCATATGTTGCCTCTGACCCTTTGGATAGGGACACAAGATCGGCAGGAGGAACAGCAGACTGCAGAACACGAACTCCAACCTCAGGAGTTTGCAAAGAAGATTGGTTGTCAAAACGAGCCCCACGCCCATAATAAGGCGCCCACTCAGACCCAACAATTCCATCAACAGGTGGACGAGACAGCTCCTTCCGACTCAGACGCGGAAGACGAAGTCTACCTATAACAAAGCACAGAGTAAATACCAAGGTACACTAAGGAAACTCAGAGGCTCAAGGACTCACCAAATAAGGAAGAAGGAAAAGATGGCTCCCGGACCTTCGATTGGGGGGCATCAATATACAAAGAAGATGGCACCCTAACGTCACCACCCTTACCTCCAGTTAGAGAACACCTCCCCGCACCATAGAAAACCGATCTTTTTGCAATCGAAGGTCCAGTCCCAGAATTAACTACTCCCACACGTACTGGCCTCTTACTCCTCATCAGTCACCGAAGAGTTCTGTTGATCAAAAAAAAAAAAAAAAAAAAAAAAAAAAAACACAGGCTCAGCCCAAAGAAAACAGAAAGCGAACAGTGGACAAGAGATCCAAACTCATTCCCCTAAAAAGATGAACACAAGGTCAAAAGACAAGAATAGAAAGACGACAAGGAGACCCCACCAGCCAACAGGCAGAGGCAGGGGGGCAGGGGGAGATAGTAATAACCCCCAGCATAAGGAGACCCCACCAGCCAACAGGCAGAGGCAGGGGGGCAGGGGGAGATAGTAATAACCCCCAGCATAAGGAGACCCCACCAGCCAACAGGCAGAGGCAGGGGGGCAGGGGGAGATAGTAATAACCCCCAGCATAAGGAGACCCCACCAGCCAACAGGCAGAGGCAGGGGGGCAGGGAGAGATAGTAATAACCCCCAGCATAAGGAGACCCCACCAGCCAGCAGGCAGAGGCAGGGGGGCAGGGGGAGATAGTAATAACCCCCAGCATAAGGAAACCCCACCAGCCAACAGGCAGAGGCAGGGCAGGGAGATAGTAATAACCCCCAGCATAAGGAGAGAGACACCACTGGCCAACTAGCAGAGACAGGGGGCAAAAGGAGATAATCATAATCCCAATAGGGAGGACTTCGCCCGCCAGTAAGCGAAAACATGAAGGTAAAAAGATGAAAAATGACAAACTAAATAGGACTACATTACCCGGAAGACATACAAATCAAGAACGAGACAAGTAAGGAAACGATTGAAGGAGAAGCAGAATTAAGTCCCTCAAGAGCAATGCTTACACAAGAGAAGAAACACGTACCTCAATACAACATCCGCCCCGAGAAGTAAGTCCGACTGGAAATTCCACCGTCAAAAAGAAAGGAAGGGAAAAGAACAACGAGAATGAGGTAATCACTTGCCCTTTTATAGCACAAAGGATTAGGGTTTTTCTGAGGTCGCTAAATCAACACCGTTGAATTTTAGAAAAGAAAATTTCAAGGGACAAGATTCAAAAACTAGTTCCCGTTAACCACGGTTAAGCTCATACTCACCATAGTTAACATCCCCTAAGGTTTATTTCCTAGTATTCCATACTTAGGAAAATTTTTAGCCAAAACTAAATTTTTCCTCACTTAGATAAAATCCCGGCACGAATTTGAAGCATAAGTCATTTAGTTGCATTCGTATCACATCCCTGTGCAAGTGTGTATTTTTTGAGTATGCATCTATAGTAAGGATAAGTTTATTACTCCTATCTCCGACGGACGCGTGCCTAGGCACACGTCCGTGCTACTCTGACGTTTACAATTCCTCTATCTCATTAGACAGGGGGGCAGAGTCAGAGGCACGCATCCATGGGTAAGCAAGCATTCAGACAAAGAAGGTAAAACCCCGGTTTCAAATTGCGCGTGTCATACCATCCTAAAATAGAGTCAATCAAGGGTTAGGCCATTGGTTGACTCGGGGGCATGTGATGGATATACGCCCAATTTGAACCCGTTGACTTTCGAACCGTTGTATTTTTATCGTCCCATTTATGATTGCAAATCGAAACTTCAACCCGGACACTTCGCGAGAACATCAACGGCTCGAACGGGGCCGAAGCGCCCGTCCGGCCAAGGTAAACTCACCTAGGTGAGGTTGGGTGGCCACACCCGACCTCCCCTAGGAGAGATCGGGTCAGCCAACCCGATCTCTCCTAGGAGGGATGGGGTTGGCCAACCCCATCCCCCCTAGGAGGGGTTGGGTGCCCTCACCCAACCCCTACCCCCGGGGGCCGGATTTCTTCCCCCCCAGGGGCCCCGGCACCATTTTCGGACTCCCACACTCGGTCCACTCCGCCTACCTTCTCCGAGTCCTAAGGTCTTAATTATGTGCTTAAAGGTTAATTAATTGTGTTTAAAGGTTAACGATGTCATTAAGCCACCTTAATGACACCGTTGCCTATAAATACCCCACCTTCACAACTCATTTGATCATCTTGGCAATTTAGATTATTTTGCTCTGACATCTCTCTAGCTTTATCTCTCTAAAAACGATACTGACTTAGGCATCGGAGAGGGTTCATCAGGCACCACCCCCCCTCTGTGCCTGGTATTGCCCCTTTTGCAGGGCGAAAGGAGAAGAGAAGCTCAGGAAGGAAGGACGAAAGCTAAGACAGTACAACCTAAGAGAACCGGATCATCCACATCTCCAGTGAGGAACGAGATTTGAGCCGACCACCCGTTGACCCAGATCCCGGAACCTAACAATATGTACTCAACTCATGCAAACTTCGAGTATATGTTGATATTTTTTTGTATCACATAGATCAGTCACTTGTCAAATCATATCAAATGTCAAAATATGGGTCAACCACGGTTCTTGAATTTTGATCTTTTACAGATAACCTGGTACTCATTGTCCAAAATTTAGGGTCTCGAATCATTAATTTAGTTCTTCTGTCTGTCAATTAAATCAAATTGTAACCTAATTAGTAGTTAAATAAGTAATTGACATATCAAGTATAAACTTAAGATTTTAATGAATTGAAATTTCCTTTAGCGTCCCGTTGACCAACTTTTTTTTTTTCCTTTAGTGTTAAATCAATTTTTGTTGGTATTATGATATAAAATTGCATGAAAAGTGTATAGGTACGTTTGTATAGGTCAAACTGCTCCACCGATGACTCTAAGTGGCGAATTACGGGCTTACATTCTTCACTCCTCAAGTTGATAAATTAGATACAACTTTGTCGTTAATAACTCACATCATGCTCAATCCAACTCATTATTAGTTATAACAGTAAATTAGTATCGTAATTTAAAACAATTGTTAATTTTTTGACTTAATTATTCTCTTCTATTTTTCATGTTTTGAATTACTTTGTGTCGTTCTTTTCGATCACAGATTCATTTCTCGCAACTCCTAAACTTGGCCATGTAATAACTACATATCAAAATATTAGAAAACTGAAGATAAATTATGTATTTTGAAATTTAGGCGATTGATACGCGTGCAACGCACGCGTTAATAACTAGTATATATATATTGAAAATACATAATATGAATAAATGATACTTAATATCATAATATTATATTATATTATATTTAATAATATATATAATAAAAAAAAATGAAAAGAGTGAGGCACTGATCTGGTTGTACGTACGGAAGATCCACTTTCACACACAGGTTGGACCTGCACGTACGCAGGTCCAACATGATTTTTACGTTAGTTTTAAAATTTGTTTTTTATTTTTTAATATAATTTATTTTAAAATGTTATAATAAAATTTAACTCCACAAATTTCATACAAACTCAAACTTTAGGGGATAACAAACACTAGAACACTAGAGACAGATACCATAAAATGTCAACTTGATAATGAAATCAGCTTTTGAGTAACATCATTCATTGTTTCTTAATTAGATACAGAAGCCTAAGGATCGGTTCTTTAAATGAACTCATTTTTACCCCGTATGAAACAACGCAGAATGTTACAGAAAAATATTAGATAATAACTATATATAATATATTGATATATATATATTATCAGTGATAGGGTTATATATTTTAATTCCTAAATTAATCAGCTAAGATATATATATATATATATAAATTTATAAGAAATCTAGGTTTTAGAGATCAAACTTTCTCTCTAACGAGGTCTAGGGTTCGTGCTCCCCTTGACGAGCTCACTATACACCATTCCACAATCTATCATATACATCGCCCTTTGATTCGATTGGGGATTATAAAATTTAGTATCGGAGCCGATCTAGATGTATGGCGACTGAAAATATAATATGAAGGCAGAAAGGGTGTGCACTGACACCACCTTTTTAGCGATGTCTAATGATGGATATCCGTCCGATTCGGGTTCGTTTTACATTCAGGCCTCGTTAACACGTCAGACCCACCAACGGCTTACAAACGCTCATTCACGGATTAGAACGGTCTGAACGCGTGACACGCACGTATTCGGGTCGTGACCCGTCCCGAGACGCGCGTATCCCCACATATTTACACTATGAACGAGTCTTCCCTTTGCCAATTTAGCTCAAGTTCACGCTCGGTTCACGTTTTCCTACTAAACCAGGGTCGGATCGCTTAAAACCGTATTTGAGTCCAAGGTTCCCTATATATAGGAATCTTGGTCACCCATTTCATAACATAAGTTGGCGTGGGAGCTCTCACTTCTCTCTAGCTTTCACTCTCTAGATTTCTCATTTTAACATCGGAGAGGGCTCATAGCACACAACCCCCCCCCCCCCCCCCCTCGTGGTGTCGATACCGCCCTTTGTGCAGGTGACTGGAGGAGCGCGTGTACACAACCCGAGTAACGACCCGACATTCCGACAAACATCCCAAGCTACTTTACCAGGACCCGACACCCTGATCGAGTCAGGTCCCAACATTTTGGCGTCGTCCGCGAGATGCGAACAAACAAGAGCAATGACGAAAAATTCTCCACCTCCTGATAACTGAAACCTGGGGAAGGAAAAGGGGCCGAGACGCTCAAAGAGAAAGGCTATTAGGGAGATACCCAAGCAGGCACCACCAAGGAAGAGCCAGACTGGCCCTTCCCACATCCCTGAGGTCACATCCACAGCTTCTTCAGTGCCAACTCCGAATGCACAATCGGAGTCTACCGCTCAAACCAATGGACCACCACTAGGCTTTGAGTATAGAGCACATGCAAATGAAGAGCATCCTTACGGGATGCCAACTGAGGAACAACAGCCACAAGAAGGATGTGCACAAGCCGCACCCATTATCACCCCAACAATGATGGTAGCGTTAGAAGAACAGCTAGCCTTCAGAGAGACCCTGAGGAGCCAAGGTTATATGTCACCACCACCACCGCCTACCCAAAGGCAGCCTGCAGCAAGGACAGTCTCACACGACATGCCCCGGGGAGAAGCCTCCCGACAAAAGGGAAGACAGTCTCCGGCTGCCAACCCATAGTACCATAACGCAGGACCCCAGGGATCCCGCTATTACACAACTTATGAGGAGACGTCATACTAGGGCGACTCATGGAGACAGCCAAGTCAACTGTTCCAGCAACAGTGCAGGGAAGACTCCCACTATCAGCCAAGCCGGGGGCATGACAATGGCAGAAACCCAAATGCGAATTAGGGAATACCTACAAGGAATGACAATGTCCCCATCACAGGATTAACTGCCAAGAGTTTTTAGGCTTTGATAGAGCAGAAGCTGAAACAGTTAAAGGCTAGGGTTGTGCATATCCTGTCCGAATGTGCAACTCATCCATTTACCCAGGAACTGGTACGCAATCAGATACCAGGAATCCTGAATAACATAAGGATTGAGAAGTACTTTGGAAAGGGCCATCCCATTGAGCACGTGCAGCAACACGAAGCTTCACTTCTAGGAAGAACAACCAACCCAAATCACGTGGCGTGACTTTTCCCAAAACCCAAATCAGCCGCACACTGGTTCTTCTCCCTCCCAAAAGAGAGTGTTGACTCATGGACATATTTGAAGGCCAAGTTCATCCAAAGATATATTGGAGAACGCACACCGATGAAGGGGTCAATTTCACTGGACGATGTGTAACAACAACATGATGAGTCTTTGGATGCTTATTACATCCGCTTCAGTCTGAACATCGCGAATATACAAACAAATGATTTCCATGAGCTTTGATTTGGATGATTATCCTAGCTGCACAACGAGTAAGGAAAAACTCAAATTTCGGAGGTAAAATTTATCACAACTTTTCTTACCTGGGTGCTCGACATCTTTAACGGCAATTTGCTCCATATGTGAATGGACCTGCGGCATGTTCCAGATTTTTTCTCCATCTAGCGGTTGTGCTCGCTTTCAACAGGGGATGCCCCTTGGTTACCACTGACCGATTTAGACCTCGCCGTAAAACGGATGTACGGCTTGGTTCGGGGACGCGTATGAATTCCACAAATGGTAGGTGGAATTTCGGCCGTAAGTTCTTTGGAGCAGTCACGTCTCATGTGATTGCGACATCGTCGAAGTTGTTGTCTGATCTGTAAAAAGAGTAGGGACACTCAAATCTCAAGGAAAAAATCAAGTACAATTTATCGCACCTGAGCGTTGGATATCCCGAGTGCGCAATTCGTTCTTCGTGCAACTGGATGGTTGCACATTCTTTTTATATCGCCACATTTGGCCGACACAACTTGTATGTGCGAGATACCTAACCAAGAGTACCTGAAAAACCAAACATAAAAGTTAGTATAAAGAATATAAGAAGTCAAGCATGATTTTTTTTTTGAAAAATTTATAATGTCATTCATTTGATAATTTTGATTATTTTTTGAAAGGATTCAAAATTTATGATCCAAGGTGTTCTGCACCATCATGGAGTTTACTGAGGGTATTATTTGGCTTGAACGTAGGACATATGTTCAAAACGAAGTTTTTTCAAAAAGATTTTATCGTCCTTTGTTTAAACTCGAATAGTCGCACTCAACTGCACAGTTAAACTATTTTCTCAAAAATAGAATCAAATCTCATTTTTAAAACGCTAGCTTACGCGAATGTTGAAATGAAGATCTTGTCGAAAAAGTGTAATACACCTCGGATAAAAAAATGAATGACATTTTGAGTTTTTTTTTTTTTTAATGCTCATGCATGCTCGAAAGTTAAAGTTCAACTGTTAAGAATGTTACAACTTACAACCAGTTTACCTGAATAATACATATATACAAAATGAAAAATCCATGTAAAGTTTTTTTTTAAATAATGCAAATGCGATGCATGTTTAAAAGTTCTACGGCTATGAATTTGTACAGTCTATCAACAAATTATTGTTCCTAAAACAATGCACATGCGATGCACATGAAATGCATACTTGAAATGAAAGTTCTACAGTTAAGAAAATTTACAAGTTATCTGAAAAGATTTTTTTTTTAACGAGGAAAAAAAACAATGCATATTGGTTGCTCAAAATAAAAAAATTCAGGTGAAAAGTTTTTCTGAAAGAATGCATAGGAGATGTACAAAAATAAATATAAGATGCAAATTTAAAAGTTCTACAACTAAGAAAAATTACAATATATCTGAAAGGTTTTTTTTCGAAAATAATCCATATGAGATACACGTTTTTTTATTAAAAATTCAGGTAAAATGTTTTTTTTTTTTAACAAAGAGCCCTAAAACTAAGAGAGCTTACGATTTATATTAAAAGTTTTTTTTTAAAATCAATGCATATTGGGTGCATTATTAACAATGAAACAGTTCAGGTAAATTTTTTTTTGAAATGATGCATATGAAATGCACGTTCGAAATTAGAAGACGTATAGCTAAATAGGAATTACAATTTTTCCTTATTTTTTTTTTTAAATGCATACGTAACACACTAACCAAAATTACAACTTACCTGAAATTATTTTTCGACAATAATGCGTACGAAACACATTTAAAATGAAGAAATCAGGTCAGAGGTTTTAAAAAAAAACAATGCATACGAAATGCATGTTTGAAAATAAAATTTCTACAATTAAATGACTAACTACTAAGTTGAATTTTTTTTTTTTTTTTAAATCAATGAGAAATAAAGTTACACAGTTAGAAAAACTTACAGTTTACATGATAACTTACAACAAAAAACATGGATAAAACGACATTTTAGAGGGGGTAAAAATGTGTGACTTTGCACTACAAGGTAGGTTCCACTAACAGGTTCCCGACACGGTGGTTTCCTCCCCCTAAAAAGGGATCTAGGGACCTACACGAGCGAGTGAGTTTTTCCGAGTCGTACCGGCGGCCCAGCCGCTCCAGCCGTACCCTTACTTAATCTCTGGGGTTCCTAGTCGCCTTGGGTTTGAGACGTTATGCCCATTACACTAAAGTGAGGTGTGCGAATTCAAACAATGCCACAAAAAAGAAAAAGTTGGTTTAAATTTTACACTTTGTACCTGTAAAAAAGAAAAGCAAATTTAGATAAAAAAAAAATTAAACACATGGAAAATAAGCGAATATAATGAGCATGAACCCTCTAAAACATCCCCAGCAGAGTCGCCAAATTGTCGGAACTAAAATCTGACCTACGACAAATTACGTTATGAAACGTGGAATTTGAAAAGAGTCGCCACTAGTTAATTAAGGCTAACTAGAATCATACCTAGGTATCCTGTTACAAATTAAAAATATAATTTTTAACTACGCTCTTTCGGTACTCAATTAACTTATTTTCCATCTTTATTTTTTTATACATGTTACGTCGAATTAATCCAACAATGTCAAAATTTAATTGAATTTTTATCATATGCAAAAGATATTATCAAATATAATCATAAATCTAAAAATTAATTATAACCTATAACTCCTATTAAAAATGAAGTCTAAAATACTAAAAAACTTCTAACATGCTATCAAATTAAATTTAGTCACCTTAAATTAAACTACTAATTTAATTTTACCAACTACATTCAAACTATTAATTAAATCTAACTAATTACATTTCAATTATTAATTAATTTTAATATAATAATAATAATATAAAACAGAAAATATAATAACAAAATAATAATAATAAACTAATAATTGAAAAAAAAAAAAAAAAAAAAAAAACAGCAGCGTGACCTGCAGAGACGAAGGAGGTTCGTAGGGCTGGAAGCAGGAGGTCACGACACGGATGGCGGGTGGTGGCTCCGACAGCAGCAGCGACGGCGACGATGGTCTGGGGTGATCGACACAGGCGGACCGAGCTTCTGACCGGGCAACGAGCTTCTGGTCGGACTGAGCCACACCGGCGAACGGAAGGTCGCAGGTTCGACAGGGGCCTTGGCGGAGGGACGAGTCACGGCCAGCAGCGGCAGAACTCTGGCGGAAATCGGAGGACAGCAGCGGGGCGATGACCATGCAACCGGGACGAAGGGAATCGAGCGGGTGGAGCTGAGGGATGTCGCAGTTACGACTGGGTGGAGGTGGACAGTAAATTCCAGCGATGTAGCAGACGGAGGAACGACGACGTGGTGGCCGGAGCTGGGCAGGCATGCGAGACGGGCGGAAGTGAGGCGGACTGAGGTGGCCTGAACGACGGATTGCTTCACTGGACGGCAAGGCGGTCTTCTTCTCCGGATAGATTTAAATACTTCCATATTTAAATACTTGCCCTTTTTTAACGCGTCACATATGACATTTTGAACGTGTCACGCGCGGACCAAAATTAAGTGTTTACATAATCAAACCGTAAACGACTGAAGTTGATGTTGAGAAATTTGGACTTATATAGGACCCTCACACTTACATATAAGTATGTATTTGATTCTTTTTTTTTCTTTCTATCTGATGTTGTATCGTTTAACAAATAATGTGTTGTGATCAGATGTAGTTGCATTGGAAAAGATTGATAAATTTGTTACTTACAGAACACAAACTCAGTCATAGAGAAACAAAGAGTTAAGATTATAGAGAAGTGACTTGAATTTCAGAGAAACATCGGCGTCCTTGTCTCAAAGCAATTAAAGCTCTTGATCATTTGGCAATCTATTAGGCTATAGAAGGTCAACCTCAATGCATAGGTGAATACTAACAACTCTACTAATAATCCAGTTTCAAGAAGAAATCCAATAGATAAGTATCCAGTTAGCTAGTTTAGAGATAAGATAGGCAGCTGGATCGAGGAATCTCCCATACGTCAACCAAGTTGGTTCAACATTCTTAAACAGCCACCTCTTGTTGGATTCTTACCAGCCACTTCATTTCCCCCTCGTTTTAGATTTTAAAACTGAAAGGAACATGGTTCAACCTTAGCCTGCATAAAGATTGTCAAGAATTTATGAGATTAAAAACTCTATTTTTTCCTATGAAACCGGTATCATCATGATCCTAAAATCTTATAAACTTCAGGTAATGACTCAAAAGTCTGCAAGGTCCGTCTTGTTCATGACGATGATCCGTCTTGATGCGGATCGGTTGTCCTTCAGCTGCTCATATTCAGATGATAATTGTACCTGATAAGGAATTGAGTCTATAATCTGCCGAAACAAAACTAAATTGCAAAAATCAACGGAAGGAAAGAGAGGAGTGGGGATCCTTAAAAAGAGAACCATAACGAAGCGATTCGTTTAGTAGCCAGCTAAATCGTAACGCCTCCTCATTCAATTGAATTGAATGAGTTTCATTTGAAAAACTGAAAGCTTCGAAACGGACGCGAAGATGGAAGAGTGGAGCGGCTCGGAAGAAGAAAGGAAATGAATGAAAAGAGTGGAGCGGGTGGGGGAAATAAATGAGTGGCGCGGTAGGATTTCTTAAGAGGGAGATCGGTCCAATTGTGAGATCGGACCGGATGTTGTCCGGCCGACTGGGTCTTACATATGCAAACGTGGAAAGTTCTTAATGAAGCAGAATTTGCTGACGTGGCGGGTCCACACTCCCCTAAACACCGATGAATTATTGTCTACCTCCGAGCTTATACGTGAATGAGGTTTTATTCACTAGCTCGGTGCCACCACCTCCTACCCCTTCACCTCTCACATTATTTTGATGTGCGACTCATTTTGTTGGGTCCCACCTCTGAACAATGTGAGAGAGATAAGGGGTAGGAGGTGGTGGCTCGGTGCCATTGAAGATTTGTTCATACGTGAATCTGACGTGATGGATCTTCAACCAATCAGAAGCTGACACGTGTGACAAATTGCCTGGCACATTCACAGTTGTCTGCTCCTTCTTGGCTAGAAGTCCACCACGTCGGATCCACATGTAAGCTCGGAGGTAGCCAATAATTTTTTCTAAAAACTTATCCTAAAAACCTCTCTCCTACCGTTTCTATATATAGATATAGATTAGGACTATTATGAATACATAATATAATATTTTATTATTGTACTAATTGACTTGATTATTGCTTTCGTTAACATACTTTTCAATACATAGAGTTGGAAACAAGTTTCTTCAAGACGTTATTATTTCGTCAATTCATTAAAAAAAAAAAATTGCCAAAAAGAAATGACCACAGAATTCCAATATTTAAGTACTTTTGCAAAATATTTATAAAAAAAAAATAGCTTAGACTTACACAACAAAAAAATGGCTTGTATATCATAGATGTTGAAAATGGTCTTAAATGCTCTAATGGATTGAATCAAAACCATGACCAAAACGACCAAAATTAAGACCAGTTTAAATGGTCTCAGAGACTGGCCAAAAAAAAATGGTCTCAGATGGTCCTAGGACCAGAAGAATCTTTGCTCAGCCCTAGTTTATATAGACCTATATCGGTAACAACACGATAGGGGTCTGAATATTTGCCCATGTCGCCAAAAGGGGTCTGAATTGAAAAATGATATTATTAAGGGCCTGAATTTTCATGTTTGTGTTTTTTCGGGTTTCCGTCCAAATTTTCTGTTAAATGTAACGGAACCACGTTAAATGACAAAATTACCCTTTTGCAATTATTATACAATTTATCAGTTTAATTAATGAAATGTGAAATGTCTAAAATACCCCTGCACACTAATTATGCTCTTAAGGCCACCACGGCTCCGGCCACCACGCGACGACCACCACCACCACCCCGACTCCGGCAACCACCACCCGGCTCCGGCGACCACCACCCGGCTCCGGCGACCACCACCCCGTCCGGCGATCGCCACCCCGACTCCGGCGACCACAAAAAAAGCTCCGATCGGAGCTCCAAAGCTCCGGTCGGAGCCAAAAAGCTTCGATTGTAGCCACAAAGCTCCAATCGAGGCCACAGAGAGCTCCGACCGGGGCTCCAAAGCTCCGATCGAAGCTTTTTTGGCGGTCGCCGGAGTTGGGGTGGTGGTCGCCGGAGCTGGGTGGTGGTCGCCGGAGCTGGGTGGTGGTCGCCGGAGCCGGGTTACAGTTGCCGGAGTCGGGTGGTGGTGGTGGTGGTCACCGGAGCCGTGGTTGCTTAAAGGGTATTTTGTCTTTTTAGGTCAAGCATGTGAGGGACACACTTTGATCGGAGGGCATTTTTGGGTTTTCAGTTTATTTTCGGTCACATGCCAAGCATGTAACCACTTTCCGTCACTTTTAACAGAAAAAATAGACGGAGACCTCTCATATAAACATAACTCAAAATTCAAACCATTAATAATATCATTTTTCAATTCAGACCCCTTTTGGCAACATGAGCAAACATTCAGGCCCCTATTGTGTTTGTAACCCTAGATGTTTAGTAAAACAAACTAACAGCCCAATCAAAGGTTGTAGAAGAAATTCTAGCAACATACATATATTGCTACCTATTAAAGAAGGGATGAAGATGATGATATTGTTTCAAGTTACAGACAGATACAATACAATACAATAGAATAGGAGGTTGAGTTAGGTGGGTAATCTGCCTTTGTTGATAAGTTTGCGGATAGCAGCTTTGGCCTCGTCCAGTGTCTCAACGCCGCTGCCGCTGCTGTCGCCTTGGGCTTGTTGTTGAAATGATATTCTCTGAATATTGAACTGTGCCCCCTGTCGCACTCGGATATCAGTTCCCTTGCTATCTATTGATATAAGTGCTGCATCATCTACAACCTCACCCTCACCACACAATAGCTCCTTCAATGCCTTTGAGAACATCATATTCAGTTCCTGATACATTATTCATCATTCCAACTCTCTTTATTCCATTCTACCCTTATATATACCCTTATATTCAACAAACCCAACAATTAATATACCTACCTTCAAATTCTGCTCCCCACCATCAATTGCTATCTTATCTGGCTGAACACACTCATACTCCTTCACATCAACCCAAGCAACAGTCCCAAAGCCCCCAATAAAATAAATGTCACTGCCACCAAGAAATCCCTACTCAAACCATACATTTTACAAATACAAAACTTCATGCACTTGCAATGGTTATTATTAGGGTTTATTATTATTGTTTTGTAAAAAAAAAGTAATCCATTCTACTTTGAAAGTAAAGATTATGTGAAATAATCAGGGTGTTATGTAAGCCTTAGTTTACAAAACACAGAAACTTATTTCTGATGCCCCAAAAGGGAGACACAACATATACACGTGAAAAAAAATAATAAAAAAACTCACCTTATGTTTTGCATTCTGAAATAGTAGAAATTCCCCCATTGCTGGGACGCCCCTTGATGGTGTTTTGCAGTGTACTGTTTATGAGCCCATTCCTATCCCGACCAAGACTGGTTATCAGATACAAAGGGACAAGCAATTTGACTACAAGAATTTCTCAAATATTAGTCACAAAACATCCTTCTCAAATATGGAAAATATAGTTTTGAGTGGTAAAGTAAGTAACGTCATTAATTAGGCAAAAGAAGGTGAAAGATTAATGAAACTAGGGGAAAATAGATATGGCATTGGCAAGGCAAACTAAGCAATCTTTTCCACTGAAATCTTCACAATCAAATGGACAATATGTAGTTTCTTCCTAGTAGCTTTCTCATGTGAAAAACAAATGAAGCATGCTGACACTTGAAGCATCCTTTGACATTAATGAGACCACAATACCTGCTGGTGTTCTGGAAGTGGATGAACATCACCGAAGATTGTCACTCTAGCGTTTGACAAGCCACTCCATCCAGGTATCTAGAAGAATAACAAGGATTAAAATGACAAGGGAGTACAGAAATTCAGCAGATATGGTATCTGAGGGAAATATCCATTTTACCTGTACAACTAGGGTGCATCTGGGGTCAGCTAATAAATTCCTTGTGTGGATAGCCAGTGGAGAAAATGAAAATATAGGGTCTGTAGATCAAAAAAGAAAGCATCTCATAAATCAATCCTCGTATAAACAGATACAGAGAATGGTCAAAATTCCGAGCATCGGATATCTCCATTAGTATCACTTGTAACAGGAAGACTATTATAGAGAATACGGTACTTGCATTCTTTCTTAAGTTCATCATACAAAAAAGAAGCATGGAGGTGTTTACTATTGAAAAAAATATCTAAACTAAAACAAGTTATCATAAAACTTACGGCCGAGAGGATCAGGTGCAAAATCAACAAGTGAACCAAATGGATATCCTTCCCGTCGGTGGTGCATCCGTGACATTATTGTGCACAAATGAGCAAACCTAGCCTTAAACCAACAACACCAATATGTATGGTCAGAATCAAGCAGAATATCAAACATTAAAAGATTACTGCTTGTTTGCCAAAAAAAAACATTAACCTGCTCCATTAAGTTGCGGACAGCAAGAGCAGGTCTAGGCAAACCGTGAGCTGAGGTTGCACTCTGTACCCCACCAGAAATTGGTGTTCTGAAGAGACCAGCTCTTGTCCCACTTCCATGTTGCACCAGAGGCGGTAGCGCGGTCTTTAATGTGTCGCCGGTGTTACTCTCAATTCTTGGAGCATGATCTAGTTCATCATCCTTCATCAAATCAAAACCCAGTTTAACCAATTGGTTGATGCATATCTTTCCTCCATTACAAAGTACAAACAAAATCTACGATATACAACAACAGCAGAGCAGCACAATCTCGTACTAGCGAAGCACAAATCATAATGCAGACAAGAAGATGAAAAAAATCTGGAAAAAAAAAAAGACGAAAACTTCTGGTAGTGGCAGAATAAGAAAATCCACCTCCAATGATGAGGTGGTCATTTCAGGAACAAAATTGAGTCCAACATCGAAGTAGGCATCTTCTTCTGAGGAGTGAGGCGTCAAGGCGCGAGCGGGGATCCTTGAACAGGGACAGGTGTGGCGGATCTTGAGAGAGACAGTTGGCTTAGGTTGGGACTTGAGAAAAGTGATTGAGCTAGTTATGGTGGCAACGTATGTTTCCGGGGGTCTTGACAGGAAAATAGAGGAGCTACAGAGAGCTTCCATGGCTCACAGAGAGGAGAGGAGAGGCAGGGCAGTGGGCGGAGGGAGGCAAGGAAAAGGCGTGAATATCTTTCTTGGTGCAAAACGGGGGGCCATGAACTAACTGAATTGACCAAACTCATACAAGGAAGGGGTTTTGCGTTTGCCCTGGAGTGGAAAAAAAAAAAAAAAACCGGTGCTCAGACTTATCGGTTCGGGTTTCGCCCAGCCGACCATTTTATACAATTAATAAGCATTTTTATGTGTATTTAGATTTCTTCCGATCACTCGTAAAGCATCCTAAAAACTGTTATAAATCCTTCATTAGTTACATAATTGTTTTTTCTTTACATTTCACCTTTTTTTTCTTATCACTATTTGACGATGGATATTCAATTCATCTTTTATATATAATAATTATATGTTCTTTAATTCATTAATACCACACTTTTTTTCTAGCAATGCTAAGATTCTTACTTATATCTATATATAACATAATTTCAAAGAAACTCATAAAATGTTGACACCTAATAAAATTAGACAATGACATGTCAAATGAAACTATTTTATTAGTACACCTCTATTTAAATATCTCATTGGTGATGTGTTATATACGACTAAACACTTTTGTGTATATTTTTCCAAACACTCACAATGCATACTAAAATTTGTTACAATCCTTCATCTTGTAAGATTCTCACTTATATTGAAATATATTACCTGACGAAATTCTTGTTCCGGTAATTTGCGATTTAAACCGTTTTTAACAGACTGATCTATTGGATAGAGACGACGATAGTGTGAACTCTTTCACAGCCATCTTCCATTGGTTTACTGGTGGTCGGTTGGTTTAGATGACTGAGGAATCACTATATGTCGGACTCTATCTTAATAGATATTTGATGTATGCAGTTCTTTTTCAAAATGTTATTGTCTCCCTAATTTTGCTTGATCATCAAAGTGTTAGTTTTCATGGCTGGATCGGTACGCTTCTACGAGCCTTGCAATCTGGATGGCGAAGATTATGATGCATGGATTGGATATGTGAGAAAACTCATTTTCGCTGAAGATATACATAAGTATATTGATGTGAATAAGGGGAGAACATTGGTGAATGAACAAGGCGTCCTTGCTTACCCAAATAAGTTAAGGAGCTTTATGGATCGGAGAGCTTGCAAGGTGATAGTGGCAACCCTGGAAAGAGAGGTTGCAGAGGCCTTCAAACTCAACCTTAGTGCTCTTCAACTTTTGTGTTCCATAAAACTCCGCTTCGGTGGGGGAAAGGCAGCCGAAACAAGAAAAATGCTATTCGAGTATGTCGCCCTTATTTCTCAAGATGTAGGTGTAAAACCCACATCAGATCTTACGAACGAAAGATCAAATTGGAGAAAGATACTCAGTATCGCGCAGAAGTACCCTCTATCATGGTTGGCCGCCGCCGACGGACTTGATTACTTGATTAAAGCAATTAAGTTTATCATGACCCTATTTATTGAAAGCAAACAACCAAAGGGTCCTTCTGCGCTTCACCACAAGAGATCAAGGGAAGATGCAGAGGAAACGGGATCATCATTTTGGTCCAGCTAGACAGTCTTAACAAGTGGTTTTCACCACATTAGTAGCTCCGGGAAAAAGCCCTCTCTGAGCCAGTGTTTGCACCCTATTATAGCCTACATGTCCCAACCTCGCATGTCATCAAGCCGTATCAGTTTCTGCTTTCTTAGATGATATTGAATACATTTTGTTCGAATTATCATTTCCATTCAAATCCATAACAATAAGACTATTGGAAGAGTATGCATGCCCATAAAATACATTTCCTTTATTTATTTGAATAGAGAGTTCTCAATTGATAAAGAAAAATCATTATTCATAAGAGAAGTAAAAGAAACAACATTCCTTCGAATTCTAGGTGCAAATAGGACATTTTTCAAGAAGTTATGTCTTGCCATTGCTCATAGAAAATTTGTAGTTCCCTACTCCTTCGACTTCAACTTGTGAGTTTTCGCCAATATATCTCCTTTTGTAACCCCTCGGCATACGTCTTACATGGAAAAAAATCATTTGTCATTGGTAATGTGGTCCGTCGCACCTGAATCAAGAATCCAAGAAGGATTTGGGTCAGTTAAAATGAATGATGAGGAGACTAAAACTTCCATAACATATCCAATGTCTCATACCTTGGCATACGATTTGCTGGAACTCGCTCCGCCACCGATACTGCGAGGGCTGGAGTCCCTGCAAACTATCTGTGATTTTAACTGGAGACTGCCTTGTTTAGAACTAGTTTACTTTTTATGATCAACAGCATGTTGTTTGTTACCCCTGTTCCTCCACTTCCTTTTCTGTCCAGCAGGTGGTCCTGGCAGTTTGGCCTCCCTCGTTGCTATCGCCAATCGAGTTTCTTCCATCTCGATTAATTTCAAGACAGATGCAAGGTCCAGCATGGAAATTCTGACGGTCAACAAAGTCCTAGTCGCTCTCCAGGACTTCGGGAGAATCCCGATTATGGCCTAAATTTTGTCTCATTCAGCCATTTGACCTTCATCCTCAATAGGTTTGATTATTTTGAGGAGTTGATAAACTTTTTCAAGTACACCAATGCTATCGCTATTTAGACTTTAATCCAAGGAAGGTATAAATGGGTGCAGATGAACTGAAGTTTTTTTTCCATATTTCAGGAACAATGCACCCCAGATTTCCTTTGCAACAAAAACATCCTTACACTCATCTTTAATGACCGAATACATTTCAGATAACAAAATTTCCTTAGCTCTCTTGTCATCCTGCTCCCACTTAAAGTGGGTATATGCTAGCCCTTTTTTCTAGCCTGCATCTGGACAGGTCATTGTCTTCCGAATGTGGTCAATCAAACCAATATCATCAAGCAACACACTGATGTGTTTGCACCACGAGTCATAGTTCGTCTCATTCAAAAGCTCATTGGTACATGATGAATCTATCGGTGGCAATGATACTAACTCATTCACAATCACGCGACAACCAGGGAAACAATTTAAAACATTTTGAAAATTGAATTGCATACATAGAGTATCTATGAGATAGATGGCGGACAACAATGATTCCTCAAACATCTAACCAACCCGACCACCGGTAAACCAATGGAAGGAGGCATTGAAAGAGTTCACAATGCCGACGTCTGCTTTCTAATAAATCAATCTCTTTAAAAAAAAGGTTTAATCACTATTAATCGAACGGGGAGTTTTTAAAACATACGCCCGATCTTGGCTTTCCTAAGGCCCTTTTAAAAAATTTCTGAGGATTTCCCATGCTAGCATACATAATTCTACTACACAAGTAAATTATCATACGCAACCACATCCAAGAAACTATCATGCATACGAATCACACGTAATCACACCACAACAATCATGCATATTTGACGACTGAATTTCGATTTAAAATATTTGGGGCTGACAGCAATTCATGTTACCAATAAATCATGTGATTCTAGACATGGATCCTAATAAATATCACTCAGCATAGCATGTCTATCATAGTGCACAACTTTTTATTTGAAAACAGTGCTCCACCCTACACATGCAATATCCAGCTAGCTTAACATAGTCAATACACAGTTCTAATCATGCATATATATAACATTTATAACAATTGAAATTCAGCCAACAAAATGATTCAGTCCCTAATCATGCATTTCCGAGATCCATCCCCATAATCGAAACTAGGCATCAGGTTTTAATAAATTATAAAAATATATACCAATTTGCGCTGTGTAGGTAATTTTAAAGTTCGAAAACATTTGGATTTTAAAATTTGACCAACCTATTTTCAGTTGACACGGGTCGGTCGAACCAAAACGGTTCAGTTCAGTCAATTTCGGTCTGACCGGTCCAGTCCGGTTCAGTTCAAATAGGTAATACAGTTCTTCACACAAACCGAGTCGGTTTGGTTCGACCCATTATTTTACCCGGTCCGACCCGACCCGAAGGGGTCGGACCGATTTAGAAAACCGGATTGGTTGACCCGACCCGGTTGGACCGGCAGAACCCGGCCCGGTCGACCCGGTTGGACCTGTTCGGATCCATCGGTTATCCGGGTCAATCGACCCGACCTGGATGTGCAAATTGGACCGGCCCAAATACCCCTAGGGTTTGGCCGAAATAATACTTGTGGGCTAAGTAGGGTTTTTAAATTCACTATAAACTTAACTTAGCCACCAAGTAATACTAACTTTAGATATATTTTCCAAATGTATTTTCACAATATGTATATATATATATATTGTTAAGATTCTATATTAGGGATATAAATCTATCAACAATATATTTTCTCAATCCTTAGGCAACTAATATTTATCAACATTATCTAACATCCCTAAAATCATGCTAGAATATATCGATAATTAATGTCACAATTTTATTGTGCACCTAACCCTAATTTCGGCCGAAATTAATCACATGGTGGCCAAAATAATCAATTAATTTTACATGTAATTTTCGGCCAAAAACATAATTTTATGGTTAGTGGTCAAATTTCTAGATCAAAATTTACTAAGATCAATAATCCAAAGTTCAATTTTGATAAATGTCATGTTTTTCTTAAAGATCATGAACATACAGTTTTACTAAAAATACAAATTCATGAACTATCAGTTTTACCTAAAACTCAAGATCACCAATTTTATCAAAAACAAGAACTCCCTACACAGGCTCTGATACTACTGTTGGAATTATAGGGATAATCACTACGAAATCAAAAAACCTAAGGTACATGGTATGTAACTATTACTCAGCGGAAATGGTGCACATACATATAATGATTTCGGTAGTCTCAGGAACGTGACGGTGAGTTTAGGGTCTGCCGGACGGGTCCTGTAGGATCTCTTGTGAATGAGCAATTTACGAGGAATGGTCTCCACAGCAAAGCCAATTTTCAATCGGTCACTAGGATAGATCTCCGGGATAATTGCTCCAAACAAAGGCACCTCCTTGGCCCTTGGGGTTTCGGCCAAACCACTTGTGTAGAGGGAGAGAGATTTCTTTAATCTCAACTAAAAGGGAGAAAGTGATTAACCTCAAATAAATCCCTAGCACCCTCTATTTATATGAGGTGGTGGACGAAATCAACCTAGGGTGTCCACCTTAAAGTTCGGCCGGCCATGTTAAATGAGTTTTGAGCCTCTCATGTCAATTGGGATTTAAGCCCAACAAAAAATCCCTAATGTGACATTACCCAATTACACTTTGTATGTTGGACTTATATTAAAGGGCTCCTATTATGATGTCTCATTCACTAAATGCAAATAAGCAGGTCGCCACCTCAAATTTTTTTAGATGTGAATTTTCGTCTAAGTAGGTAAAGAGCAAGCTGCCCCTTTTACCTTCTTTAGAGGAAATGTCTACTCATTTTACGTCGCCTCCCTCTTTTTAAGCATACTACTTTTATCATCTAAGAAAGACAACTTCGCCTCCCTCAGAAGATGACGCCTTTTATCTTCCCATATAGATCCACCCAAACTTTTCTGCCTCATTATTTAATGTTAGAAGTCTGTCTCCGGCCCATTATATTTATTTATTGTATATATATGTATAAAGGGTGTTAATTAGATTTTGGAATTAGAAATGAAGAAATAGTTACGTCCATGCATTTCCAATTTTGATCCACGCAGCTAGCTAGTATATAAAATTTATTTTTACATTCATTTGATATAGGAGTAGTATAGTGTTGGATCGTAAGTTCTTGACGGAAAACCTGAACTCCTTGGCTCCGCGTAATCCTGCAAAAAGGGATGATCCGGATGGTGACCCATAATCCCTCTCCGATGCTTAAATGAGAGTTTGAACGATGGGGTGGATAGCAAAAGTCTAAGTTCGTATTAGAGAATGTGTGTTCTGAGGTAACTTCCTCCTTTATATAGGAGGGGAAGTTACCTCAGTTACCTGTAACCGCGCATGGCAGTTTACCCACGTTCCGTATATCTCGTTCAAGATTCCGCGTATCTCGCCCCACGCCCCGCGTATCTCGCCCACGCTCCGCGTATCTCGGGGGAGTTTATCCATATCTTAACCGTTTCCCCACTACTCTATCTAGTAAGCGGGTTTCTTGGTCTTATCCTCTGATCACAAGTCCCCATCCATATCGGGGACTCCAGAGTTGTCTCATTCTAGGTCACCACCCAGGACCCCTCGTCCCACGGGACAGGGTCAGCATTCTCGGGGCTTTATTATCGGGACCTTTTCAAAGGCATATCGGGGCCTACTCAGAGGCTTCTCGTCGGGAGTATTCAATTCATATATCGGGACCGATCTCGTCGGGACCCTTCATACTGGGCTTCTGGGCTTTCCAGGCCTTTCGCGAGGCCCACTAAGCTTACCCGCCGTTTATTGACTGTTAACGGGGCTAACGATTACATCGGAACCCATCATTTGCCCCCAAGACATGAGGGACTTATAGTCCGTCGTGTCTTCCAATTTCGAACCTTCCGACATCATCATCGAAGGCTTTCATCTTCAGACCTCCCGATATCACCATCGGAGGCTTTTATCTTCAGACCTCCCGATATCACCATCGGAGGCTTTTATCTTCAGACCTCCCGATATCACCATCAGAGGCTTTTATCTTGGGTGCAACTCTTTAATCACAAAGCTTCTCGCTCACGATTCCTCGAGACTCTAAGGACAGTTGCCAAAACCGAGGAGACTCCTCGGTTATTCCACCATTAAATGCAAGGGATGATGAAACGACGCCTAAGCAGGCGTGACTGTTGCCTTCTGAAAAAGCAGTATTACGTCACTAACGTCTCTTCCGTACTGTCCCCTATAATCTCAGCGATCCAGATTGAGTCGTTTCATCTTCAACGGTCCGGATTTGAATCTGTCCAGCTGTCTTTTTATCTATAAAAGCCAAAATCCTGGCACTATTCACTCCTTTCTTACCGTTCTGATTTCTGAAAGCTCTGCCATTGTCAAACCTCGAAGCTTTTCTCTTCAAGTTTCGTTTGATTCTCCGGCGATTCAAGGCTTCCTCCGGCGATTCAAGGCTTCCAGCCGTCAAGATCTTCTCTTCGTCTTCTCCGAACAATCATCCACTATGTCTGGTAAGGTTTTCCTTCTTTGCCTCCGTGATTTATTGATAATATCCTTTTTGGTGCCTAAGTTTTCCCGTTAAGGCCGTTTTTAGACGAGGTCAGTTCTAGAGGAAGGAACCTCTTTACATTCGAGCTTGCTACTAATGAAATCTCAGAGACCCTTTACGAAGCTTCTCTCCGGGAAGGCTGCATCACGTCGGCCTGGGAACCTCGCTTTCCCTACGATTCTCACCAACCTACCAAGAGAAAACACATAGTTACCCGTCCTCGGGAAGGAGAAGTGTTTGTCTCCACGGGACAGATAAACCCCGGGATCCGATTCCCCTTCTGCGGGAATCTGGTTGAAATGTGTAATTTCTATCAGACGCATCCAACCACCTTCTCCCCACACGCTATCCGCGCGTGGAATGCCTTCCAAGTCTTGTGCCTCCGCCAACAATGGACGTACAGCCTGCTGCTCTTCCGTACCTTCTACGGAATGAAGTGTAACAAGGCTGGAGTTTGCTCCTTTACCCCTCGACTTCCCAAATGGACCAGGGAGCAACTCGCTCGCTTCGGCTGGAATGGCGAGACTTGGAAATTCAACAAGGATCGGGGGTTCATTCGCGACTCAGGGTCCGACAACAGTTGGTGGAAGAAGTACTACTTCTTCGTCCAGAACAGCTCCGTCCCGTGGCCCCTATGGGAGGTTTTCGCGGACCCTGCCCCCAAGTTTGAATCCTACACCGAGGACGACTTCAACACCCTTCAACTGATCCAGCTTTATCGTTGGGGGGAATCCTTCGGTCCCCTTGACGCCAATAAACTCGTGGAGGGAGACCTGATCCAGATCGGGGTCCAACTCGTCGATTCAATTTCCGACAACTTGGTTCTTTGGGTAACACTTCTAACTGCATTTTTACTTTCATTTTTGCAGCCAAGAAGGCATCTCTGCTGACCCATCTCATGTTGAAGCAGGGGGAGACCGACGCTGTTCCAAGCTCCAAGCGGAAGCGGAAGTCCTTGAAGAGGGGAGCCTCCTCTTCTGCGGCTCCTCCGACTGAGGAGCAAGTCGAGATGGCCAAGCGGGCCAAGAGAGAGGAGGTGAACAAGGCCTTCGGTGTCACCACCGCCGAGGAAGGTAAGCGTGTTCGCCAAGCTATTAAAAAATACAGGAGGTTGGTTCCCGAGGAGTTTATCCCCTCCGACCAGCAGTCGCGGGTCAGAGAGATCAAATACATACTTCAAGGGGAAACCCCCCGCGTCCTCAAGGCGGGCTATTACAACTTCTGTGGAAAGGACCAGTACGTCCCGCGCGGGGTCATCTGGTGCCCCAATAATGAACTTCCTGACTTTATTCGTCCCCTAACCGCAGGTCCATCGGAGGCTCTCACTTCGACGAAGGCTGCAACTCCAACGAGGGATGCGACTCCACGGGAGCCGATAACAGAGAGTACCCCGACGGAAGCTCAGTTCCGTCAGGTGACTAACTTGGATGCTTCCCCCTCCTCCGAGGAGCCAAATGAAGGCTTGATTCCCCGCCAGAGGCCAGGGCGGAGCATCCTGAGGCCAGCTGTGGAGGACGTGTCCCGGAGTCCTCCCTTGGATTTGCGCTCTCCCACTCTGGAGCCTCCGACTGAGGCTTCCAAGGTCATTCCTCCTCTTCCCCTGGATGGGAGCCTCTACGAGGTTTACACCCCCGATCAAGAGACGGTTCCCTGGAACCCGATCGAGTCTCTTCGAGGGGTCCCACTCCATCGGGGAGACCTTCAGCCAGAATTGGCCCTGCACCTGCTGGCAGGGTCAATTCTACCAGCCTTGAGACGTCCGATCTCCTTGGCTGACGAAGATATCGACGAGGATCTTCGCGACATGGCCATTCGTCGGATGGAGGTAAAACTTTACCTTTGCTTTTACTCTTGCCTTCGATTATCGGAACTTAACCTTTTTATCCTTTTGCCTCAGGAAACTGCGAGCCAACAGCGCTGCTTTGGCTACATCCTCGCTCTGAAGGATGCTCTGAAGGAGGAGCGGGCCAGGTCGGACCCCAAAGCCTTGGCCAAGCTTCAGGAGGACCTTGCCGATGCTGTGGCGGCAAGGGATAAGATAACCAAGGAGCAGACCCTCCTTGGCCAGAAGGCTATGGACTTGCAAAAGCAGGTCCATGACTATGAAGCCGTGCTGCGTCGGGAGCGGAGGATGCTCAAAGAGGAACAGCAGCGGCCCGAGGCGGAGCAAAGGCAGCTCGTCCTCGAGAAGAGCATTCTCGAGGAAGCTAAGGCGGGGCTCGAGGTCGAGAAGGCTGAATTTCCTGCCAAGCTGGCTGAGGCAAAGGCTCAGAGTCGCGAGGAGGGTCGCGAGGAGTATCGGAACTCCGATGATTTCAAGGCGGATGCCGTGGGGTTCTGCATGGCCGAGGTGGAGAACGTTCTGTTCAATGCCGTCGAGGAGCTTTACACGGTATACGAGGATGCCATTGACTTCAAGAAGTCTGAGACCCTCGCCCCCTTCGCGGAGAAATACTTTAACCTCCCCGCGGAGAGTGATGAGGCCGATGCCCCCGAGGGTGCCGCGGACCCGACTCCACGAACTACGGAGCCTTCTGCCCTGGACCCCGCGAATCCTGCTCCCTCCGAAGCTGCTGAGGACCCAACTTCCAACAAGCACCAGGCTTAATGCTTCATTCTTTAAGTCCTTGTAATTTCCTCTTAATTTCCTCCTTGTATCGGAACCTTCAGGCCTTCGAGCCTTTATGAAAAATTCCTTTTATCTATTTTGGTCTCGATTATTATTGCACTACTTAAAGCAACCTGACTCGTTATTTAAAACGTTCCGATACATCACTTAAGATAACTTCATACATCCTTCCGATGCTTCACAAGAACTTACCACTTAAGGTGATTTCCTACGTCCTTCGCGACGTTTTTCTCGGGACTTCACCACTTAAGGTTTCTCGTCCATGCCATTCAAGGCAATTTCACACATCACTTAAGATGATTTTATCGCACAATTTAAGGCTTTTTATCGCGTCATTCCAGACGACTTAATCATACCCCTTAAGGCTTTTTGCTGCATCATAAAGACGACTTACTCGGACCCCTTAGGGCTTTTTGCTGCATCATAAAGACGGCTTACTCGGACCCCTTAGGGCTTTTTGCTGCATCATAAAGACGACTTATGCGGACCCCTTAGGGCTTTATTCATACCTAGGCTTTTTGTTGCATCATAAAGACGACTTAATCATACCTCGTAAGGCTTTTGTTCTTACCTCGGAAGGCTTTTTATCGCGTCATAAAGATGACTTAATCATACCTCGTAAGGCTTTTTAATCGTACCTCGGAAGGCTTTTTAATCGTACCTCGGAAGGCTTTTTAATCCTACCTCGGGAGGCTTTAATCGCGTCCTTTAAGACGACTTACCAACAGTTAGAATAAATCTAAAAGCAATTTGATCGGAAGCAACTTCTTTTATTCATTAATAACTCAAAGCTTGCTTACATCGGATATCGGATCAATCGATAGATAACTTGCGCCATTCAGGGCGACTTAACATCACGCACCTCTTAAGGCGACTTAGGATCAAACATGATATTTCTTCAAGTGTGCGCCACTGAAAGAATGTTTCAACGTCTTGCCATCAAGGTCTTCTAACTTGTACGCATTCGGGGCTGGCATCCCTACGATCTTGTAAGGTCCCTCCCATTTCGGTGACAGCTTGTTGATCCGATCCTGATAGACGAACTCATTCCTCCGCCAAACAAGTTCTCCAACGAAGAATTGTCGGGACTTGACCCACCGATTATAGTACCTGGCTGTTGCCAGACGCATCCGAGCCTGAACTTCATCAGCCTTCCGCCTTTTCTCTTCAAGCAAGTCCAAGTCCAGACGTCTCATTTTTTCGTTCGTCAGAGGCTCATAATACCTCATGCGATGGGACGCCACCGCTATCTCCACGGGAGCAACTGCCTCCGTGCCATCAACAAGGCCAAACGGAGTCTCCCCCGTCGATTGATTGGGTGTTGTTCTAACAGCCCACAGCACGTTTTCAAGCTCATCTAGCCAATGACCCTGCAAGGCATAGACCCTCTTCTTCAAGCCATCCATTACGATCTTGTTGGCTGATTCCACTTGCCCATTTGTTTGAGCGTGGTGGACCGAAGCTGTCTGATGCTCAATGTTCAGCTGTTCCAGATACTCCTTCAACTGAGCCCCATTGAATGGAGGGCCATTATCGCTGATCAACACTTGAGGAACCCCGTACCGGGATACGATTTGAGTCTGGAGAAACTTGAGGATTTGCTGTCCCGTCGTCTTGGCCAAGGCCTTAGCCTCTATCCACTTCGAAAAGTAATCAATGGCTACAAGTAAGTACTTGCACTGACCTTTCGCTTGTGGAAGGGGTCCCACCAAGTCAATGCCCCACTGCGCGAAGGGCCAAGCACTCTTGATGGACATCAAGTTCGCGGAGGGAGCCTCGATATTCGGAGCGTACCTCTGGCACGCATCACAAGATTGGACCAGCGCTATCGCTTCCTTGTTCATCGAAGGCCAGTAGTAGCCTAAATTCAGCGCTTTCCTCACAATGGATCGGGCACCTTCATGACAGGCCGCGACTCCTTCGTGCAACTCTCTCAGAATCCGATTCGTGTCAGGCCCCGCCACACATCTCAGAAAAGGCTTTACATGCCCCTTCTTATATAATTGGTTGTCCACCATCACGTAGTTGCTTACGATTCGATGCAACCTGACAGCTGCCACTTCATCGTCGGGGAGTGCCCCCGTAGTCAGGTATGTGACTATCGGGGTCATCCATGTGGGTTCCTCTTCTTCCTCCGATCCTGCTTCAATAGCACATACCTCCGATGGATCGATGGTTGAGATAATTACCCTCTCCAGAAAATGCACCTTCCGATTCTCCTCGGGGGCTACTCCCAGGGCAAACTTGCTTAAGGCATCTGCCTCCGCGTTTTCTTCCCTCGGGATTGCCTCAATGTCGAAGCTTTTGAAGCTTCCCTTCAAAGTCTGCACCTCGTGCAAATACTTCCTCATTGTCGGGTTCTTCGCCTCGTAATTCCCCTGGACTTGATTCACGATCAGGTTAGCATCACACTTCACCTTCTCCCGTACCTTAGGCGATTTTAAGGCCCGTGATGAGAGCCTCATACTCAGCTTCATTGTTGGTGGCCCTAAACGTCAAGGCCAAGGCATATCGCAGGGGCTCGCCTCTACCGGGCGGTATCAATACAAATCCTGCCCCCGATCCATCTACACTTGAAGAACCATCAGTGTACATCTCCCAGGTGTTCTCCTCATTTGGCTGTTCTGATTGTTCTGCTATCGGGACCTCCATGGTTGCCCCCTCTACAGGTCCCGCTTCTTCCAGATCGGGTGCTGTAGACTCTGCTATGAAGTCCGCCAATGCCTGGCCATTAATAGCCGTTCTCGGGGCAAAGTGAATACGGAACTCCGTAAGCTCTACTGCCCATTTCACCAATCTCCCCGACGCCTCCGGTCGGTTCAAAAAGTGCTTCAAGGGCTGATTAGTTAACACCGTAATCTCGTGGGCATGGAAGTAAGGCCTCAGCTTTCGAGCAGCAATAATCAACGCAAAGAGATACTTCTCAACAACGGGATAATTCATTTCAGATTTGGCAATCGCCTTGCTTAAAAAATAAACAGGAACTTGGTTGCCCTTGACAATCTTTATTAACACAGAACTAACAGCAACTTCAGAAACAGCCAAATAGAGATAAAGCGGCTCGCCTGGAACCGGTTTCGCCAATGGCGAGAGGGTACAGAGGTGTTGCTTGAGCGCTTGAAATGCCTCCTCGCACTTGTCGGACCACTCAAACTTCTTGTGGGCCCTTAGCACATCAAAAAATGGCATGGCTCGGTCAATCGCCTTGGATAAGAAACGATTCATCGCGGCTAATCGGCCATTCAGTACCTGAACCTCCCGATGGGTTATCGGAGACTGCATCTCCTCGATTGCTCTCAGCTTCTCAGGATTCACCTCGATTCCTCTTTGGCTCACCATAAAGCCCAGGTACTTCCCCGAGTTCACTCCGAAAGCGCATTTGTCTGGATTCAAACGAACCTGATGAAACCTCATCCGCTCAAACGCCACCGCCAAGTTGCGGACATGGTCTCCCGCCTGTCGGGACTTCACCAACATGTCATCCACATAAGCCTCCATGGTCTTTCCCAGCATGTCCCCGAACAATTTGTTCACCATCTGCTGGTAAGTCGCTCCAGCATTGACCAGGCCAAAGGGCATAACATCATAGTGATAGACATCACTATCAGCATAGAAGGCTGTGTGGGGGGCATCCTCCTTCGCCATCTTGATCTGGTTATAACCAGAATAAGCATCCATGAAGCTCAGCAGCTCATGTCCCGACGTGGCATCCACCAGCTGGTCGATTCTCGGGAGCGGATAACAGTCTTTTGGGCAAGCTTTGTTCAAGTCGCGGAAATCGACACACATCCGCCACTTCCCGTTACTCTTCCTCACCAGGACCGGGTTAGCGACCCAAGTCTGGAATCGGAGCTCCTTGATGAACCCAGCATCGAGCAGCCTACCCACCTCCTGCTGGATCGCGATCCTCTTGTCCGCGCCCATCGGACGCCTCTTCTGCGCGATAGGCTTGATCGTGGGATCAATCTTCAGCTCGTGCACAATCACGTCGGGGCTAATTCCTGGCATATCGCTCGGGGACCAGGCAAACAACTCCTTGAACTCCTTCAGGAGCTCAATCAATTCTCGGGCTCTTTCCTCCGACAAAGCAGACCCGATCTTCACTTTTCTTTTAGGTCCGTCAATCTCGACCTCTTTCAGATCCTCTATGGGGGCGGGACGCCCAAACTCCTCTCGAGGATCGGCATCAGTCTGAAGGACAGCCATAGCTTCCCTCCTTCTCCTTCGGGTGGCATTAACATAACACTTTCTGGATGCCACCTGGTCACCCTTGACCTCCCCGACTCCATTGTCAGTCGGGAACTTCATCTTCTGGTGGATGGTCGAGGCGACTGCCATGAGAGGATTGATGGTGGTCCTCCCGATGATAGCATTGTACGTCCCCGCGGACTCCACCACGACGAAATCCACGTTCCGCCTCTCCGCTTTCCACCCACTACCGAATTCCACCGGCAAGGTGTTCATTCCCAGCGGATAGGAAGTAGAGCCAGGGAATCCCACCATCGGGAAGTTCACCTGCTTCAGGTCCTTCTTCGTCTTTCCCATGGCTTCCAAGGCGTCCATGAAGAGAATGTCGGAGGAGCTCCCTCCGTCTATCAGGATCCGCTTCATCTCGAATCCATCCACATCCAAGGTCACAACCAAGGTGTCATCGTGGGGGCTCTCCACGCCTATCAGATCCTCTGCTGAGAAAGAAATCACCATTTCTTCCTTCTTAGTCCACGATCGGGACCTCTTTCCTAACACCACGGCAGCAGAGATACGGGAAGCGTAATTCTCCCGAGAAGCGGAAGTATCACCTCCCGCCGCCATTCCTCCATGAATGACATTGATGGTTCCCCGCCTCTCCTTACGGCCACCGGAAGATTCCGGCTCAACCTTCTTCTTCTTTGGAGATCGATCACGGGACCTGGAACGGGATCGGCACCGTCCCCCACCAACAAACTCTTTAAGCTTCCCCTTCTGGATCAACTTCTCTATCTCACTCTTCAGCTCCCGACTGTTATCTGTGTCGTGACCATTGGCTCGGTGATACCGACAGTAACGATCAGAGCGACCTCCCAAGAATTCACCTTCTTTCCTCGGAGGGTATCGGACGAGACCCTGCCGATCCATCACCGCTAGCACAGCGGCCATCGAACTGTTGAGGGGAACGTGACGACCCTCTCGGTTATCCTTCCTCGGAGGACGCTTGTCCTCCCTTCTATCGGGGCGACCACGACTCCTACTTCCCTCCGATTTGTCGTTCCCTTTACGATTGTCCGACAGCTTGAACGATTGCTTTCCTCTTCCTGACTTCGGAGGATCAAGCTCTCCGGCAGCAATCTTCGACTCCTGCACGTCGATTTGCTGCTTCACCCTCGCTTGCAAAGCTTCCATACTCCACACAGCCTTCGCGGCCACATTATACATCAGATCGGAACCATACGGGGCAGTTAGGTTCCGAAGGAAGGTGCGGATGGTCTCTCCCTCCGACATCTCCTCGTCGATCTCCGCGACACTAGCAGTGAACCGTTGGTAGTAATACGCCAACGATTCGTCAGACCTCTGCACCACCTGGGTCAAATACCTCACGCTCTTCAAGAGGCGCCTACGACCCTGATACTGCTTGATGAAGCGGTCGTGCATATCACTCCAGCAAGTAATACATGCCGGCGGTAGGCTGAAAAACCACGTCAAGGCCCTCTCTCCCAATGTGATCGGGAACAGCACACACACGATGTCATCATTCGCGGCTCTACCCATACAGGCCTGGACATGCCTCTGAACATGGCGAACTGGGTCCCCTTCACCATCGTACTCCTTGATGGTCAGAATACCTAGCCCTGGCGGGGCGACGGTATCTATCAGCCGTGGAACAAAAGGATGAGTAGATCGATCCCTCAGCTCCGATGTCATATGCTTCTGATCGCCCATGCAGATGTTGACAATCTTCACCACTTGATCGGGGGTGATGGGGCCATTCAGGGGAATGGTCCTATGTTGCACTGGTCCGGGACCGTCGACCACGAACCTTTCCGAGTGCGCGGGTTCCTTACCCCTATTCCTGGACTGAACCTCCTGTTCCTCTTGAACCTCCCTTAGAGGAGGTGGAGGCAACTCTTCCCTTCTCTTGGCAGTCTCTCTTCTATCCAGAAGAGCCTCCATGGCCTCCAGGAACATGGGCATAGCATCTGCTACTGCCTTAGCCAACTCCGGGTTTGAGGAAGCACCTACCTCCCTCCGCGGGATTTCCTCCCTGTGCACCACCGGATTTGGAGGAGCATCCACCTCCCTTCTCGGGATATCCTCCCTATTCACCGCCGTGTCTCGGACTGAGACCTCGTGATCTTCACCATGCCCCCCTGTGTGAGAAACAGCAGGGTGATCACCTTGTTCAGCAGCATACTCCGGCAACGCGGAATTCACAGTTCCAGCAGGGCGAGAACTGCTCGCCGGGACTTGCTTCTTCTGCTTGCCACCACCAGCCATCGATCTAGTAGAAAATATTGTGACTTTTTGTTCGGTTCCCACAGACGACGCCAATGTTGGATCACGGTCAAAGCTCCGGTAAGTTCTTGACGGAAAACCTGAACTCCTTGGCTCCGCGTAATCCTGCAAAAAGGGATGATTCGGGTGGTGACCCAGAATCCCTCTCTGATGCTTAAATGAGAGTTTGAACGATGGGGTGGATAGCAAAAGTCTAAGTTCGTATTAGAGAATGTGTGTTCTGAGGTAACTTCCTCCTTTATATAGGAGGGGAAGTTACCTCAGTTACCTGTAACCGCGCCTGGCAGTTTACCCACGTTCCGTATATCTCGTTCAAGATTCCGCGTATCTCGTCCCACGCTCCGCGTATCTCGCCCACGCTCCGCGTATCTCGGGCACGCCCTGCGTATCTCGGGGGAGTTTATCCATATCTTAACCGTTTCCCCACTACTCTATCTAGTAGGCGGGTTTCTTGGTCTTATCCTCTGATCACAAGTCCCGATCCATATCGGGGACTCCAGAGTTGTCTCATTCTAGGTCACCACCCAGGACCCCTCGTCCCACGGGACAGGGTCAGCATTCTCGGGGCTTTATTATCGGGACCTTCTCAAAGGCATATTGGGGCCTACTCAGAGGCTTCTCGTCGGGAGTATTCAATTCATATATCGGGACCGATCTCGTCGGGACCCTTCATACTGGGCTTCTGGGCCTTCCAGGCCTTTCGCGAGGCCCACTAAGCTTACCCGCCGTTTATTGACTGTTAACGGGGCTAACGATTACATCGGAACCCATCATATAGTACGTACGTATCTTCATATATATAAATTATTCTATTTAATAACTTATTATATTCACCAAGAGAAATGCTGGAGCATGCGAACGCCCAGTGCGAGTGGCATGCGAATTGGCTAAAGTGAACATCACTTCAACTAATGAATCTGTTCCATTATTATAATTTTTTTTTTATTTCTTCCAATACTAACCATTGCTGTGTGAGTCTTCAATCTCATGTCTGCTTGATTAAGTCACAATGTCACATGACTTTTTTACCATTTAGATGCTTCATGTTTTTTTCCTTTTTTTTTTTTTTTTTAATAATTAAATTAGATTAGCAAACGCTAGTTAATGTTAAACCAACTTCACTAGCTAAATAATTAAAGTTTAGATAATTTTACTATATAATAAACAGTACATTTAATTTTTTTTCCCACTAACCACGTTTACCTAAAGGTGTAAACGAGTCGAGCTGAGTATCTGTCAAGCACCACTCGACTCGATTAGTATATGTCGAGCTCAAACTCGGTCGAGATCTAATTTTAAAACTCGAATCGAATCCAATCACGACATAATCGAGCTCGGCTCGACTTGTTAATCAATTATATATCACAATAAATTAACATTTATTATAAATATAAAAATTGAGCTCGACTCAACTCGACTACACTCGAACTCAATTGACTTATATAATAATAATTATTATTAAATAAGAATAATAATAAGAATCAAGCTCGACTCGACTTATAAACTCGACCTCAAAACTCGTTTAGAGTGCGAGTAACTCGAGTCGAGTATTCAACGGATGATGCATGTACAAAAATGGGGTTACGATCGTAGCCTCATTATCGAGTATTTTTATTGGTATCCTAGATTTATTTCTGAAGAAAAATATGCCCCTGATCCCTATTATTCAAATGTAAGATCTCCATTATTTTGTGCAAGACACTAAGATATAGGGCTGGCAATTTAGGCCCGGCACGATGGGCCGACACGAAAATTACGAGTTTGGGTTTGATATTGATGACAAGGCACGACACGATAGCACGATAATTTTAAAATTTTGGTTTAAAAATTTTCATATCTGATTTTTTATTCAATTTATTCTAGGTTTTTCATGCTGATTTTCATGTTGGGCTGGGTTTGGGCTGACCCCCAGAACACGACACAAAGATAGCACGACACGAACACGCACGACTCGCACGAATTGCCAGCCTACTAAGATACCCATTATTTGACTGTAAGACACAAATCATTTTGTGCAGGACACTAAGACCCCGTTATTGTAAGACCGCGTTATTATTTTGTAACAGTCAACTCTAATTCAATCAATCCAAGAGAAAATCTCATCAATCTCATCACATGAAGAGTACACCGTTGTAAATTTTACTATTAGCTTCTTTTTTCTTAGACTATGAGTCATAGTTACTCTAATCTAATATAATACGAGAGGTCCAATAGGGAAAAAGTATTTAATCATACAGTATTTTTGAGCAAAATTGTTTTTAGTACCAATATGACCAAATAAATTATATTAGTATTACAATAGTGTCATGATTCAATTAAAACTCAACTAATCCACAATCGGTACTAATCCGATTTGATTCAATTGTAACATTTGTTTAAGCAAATATGGTTTAGTTGTGATACTTTAAAGAGTTCTTACTGTATTTTTACATTTGAAATGTATTTAACAACAAATTTGGATAAATAATTGAAGAAAGTATTAATTATCACGTTTTGAAATAAGTATATTTTAAAACATGTTAGTACGACTAAAAACCTTTTTTTTTTTTTAAATACCTGTTATATATTTTATAAAATTTCTTCAAAAATATACTAAATCTTTGAAAAAAAAATTGCATAACGTAACCCCATTGTTGAAACCCTAGCTCCGCCACTGCGAGTATTAGCAAGCTCGAATCGAGTTCGGCTCGACTCGGATTTTTTCGAGCCGAATTCGAGTTTTGTCTGAGTTGATCCCGAGTAGCTCACGATAGCTTGACTCATTTACACCCATACACTATAGCTCACGATAGCTTGACTCATTAATCATAATTTTATTCATGCAGTTAAATGTAGGGGTGTAAATGAGTCAAGCTATCGTGAGCTACTCGGGATCAACTCAGACAAAACTCGAATTCGGCTCGAAAAAATCCGAGTCGAGCCGAACTCGATTCGAGCTTGCTAATACTCGCAGTGGCGGAGCTAGGGTCTCAACAATGGGGTTACGTTATGCAATTTTTTTTCAAAGATTTAGTATATTTTTTAAGAAAATTATATAAAATATATAACAGGTATTTAAAAAAAAGGTTTTTAGTCGTACTAACATGTTTTAAAATATACTTATTTCAAAACGATGATAATTAATAATTTCTTCAATTATTTATCCAAATTTGTTGTTAAATACATTTCAAATGTAAAAATACAGTAAGAAATCTTTAAAGTATCACAACTAAATCATATTTGCTTATACAAATGTTACAATTGAATCAAATCAGATTAGTACCGATTGTTGATTAGTTGAGTTTTAATTGAATCATGACACTATTGTAATAGTTGACTGTTACAAAATAATAACGCGGTCTTACAATAACGGGCTCTTAGTGTCCTGCACAAAATGATTTGTGTCTTACAGTCAAATAATGGGTATCTTAGTAGGCTGGCAATTCGTGCGGGTCGTGCGTGTTCGTGTCGTGCTATCTTTGTGTCGTGTTCTGGGGGTCAGCCCAAACCCAGCCCAACATGAAAATCAGCATGAAAAACCTAGAATAAATTGAATAAAAAATAAAATATAAAAATTTTTAAACTAAAATTTTAAAATTATCGTGCTATATCGTGCTATCGTGTCGTGCCGTGTCATCAAAATCAAACCCAAACTCGTAATTTTCGTGTCGGCCCATCGTGTCGAGCCCAAATTGCCAGCCCTATATCTTAGTGTCTTGCACAAAATAATGGAGATCTTACATTTGAATAATAGGGATCAGGGGCATATTTTTCTTCAGAAATAAATCTAGGATACTATTAAAAATACTCGATAATGAGGCTACGATCGTAACCCCATTTTTGTACATGCATCATCCGCTGAATACTCGACCCGAGTTACTCGCACTCTAAACGAGTTTCGAGTTCGAGTTTATAAGTCGAGTCGAGCTTGATTCTTATTATTATTCTTATTTAATAATAATTATTATTATATAATTCAATTGAGTTCGAGTTTAGTCGAGTTGAGTCGAGCTCAATTTTTTAATTTATAATAAATGTTAATTTATTGTGATATATAATTGATTAACAAGTCGAGCAGAACTCGATTATATTGGATTCGATTCGAGTTCGAGTTTTAAAATTAGAGCTCGACCGAGTTCGAGCTCGACATATACTAATCGAGTCGAGTGGCGCTTGACAGATACTCAGCTCGACTCGTTTACACCCTTAGGTAAACGTGATTAGTGGGAAAAAAAGGTTAAATGTACTGTTTATTATATAGTAAAATGATCTAAACTTTAATTATGTTGCTAGTGAAGTTGGTTTAACATTAACTAGTGTTTGCTAATCTAATTTAATTATAAAAAAAAAGGAAAAAAATATGAAGCATCTAAATGGTAAAAAAAAAGTCATGTGACATTGTGACTTAATTAAGGAGACATGAGACTGAAGGCTCGCACGGCAAGGGGTAGTATTGGAAGAAACAAAAAAAATAATTTTAGAATAATGGAACAGATCCGTTAGTTGAAGTGATGTTCACTTTAGCCCCAATTCGCATGCCACTCGCACTGGGCGTTCGCATGGTCCAGCATTTCAGAGTCGGTTTGATCTGCCCGATTATACAAGTAATTGGTTAATTGATTTTGGTGGGCAACAAGACTCTTTCGCGGTATTCAGCAAGACCCCATAGTGGAAATATGTTCCTGTAAGCAGCATAATGAAGCATGCAGTTCTTCATAAACACTCCTGTTATTTCTTGCTGCGGGAAATCTCCATCTTCCATTTGAGAATTGATTAAAAGCTTTGCAGCACGGTGTAGCGGTGTCGCGTCCCTTTCGCCCTGTCCTGCATGAATCAAACCCATCATAGCCCATGCCGTTTGAACCAAGTTGGATCGCTTTCCTTCAAGAGCTACATATTCCTGCAACCACATTAAGTTAATTAGTTTATGGAATAAAATGTAATTTAGTTAGGCTTATGATGTATTTCACTTTTTGTTGATATGAAATATAAGAATGTATTGAGTGCCTTCACCCATAAGTTTAGGCTTATGTGATAGTTGCTTAAGACATACGTCTTATTATTAACATCAGTTGGTTAAGGCGAACGTTTTATTATTAGCACTTTACTTGGTATCCAAGAAAGTAATACTTTTTTGGGACAACACAGGTAGCTTTCTCCCCAACCACCATCTTCAAACTGGGTTCGTAGAAGAAATTCAACACCTTTGCGCACCGCTTCGCAGTTTTCGTAACTCTTGCCAGCAGCAGCAAGTCCCCCCAACGCGAACCACGAACCGTTTGTGAAACAAACTCCCCAGTTCCCGTACCATGAACCATCTGGCATTTGTATGCTTTCGAGGTATCTTGTCGCGTTTCTTATGAAATTTTCTATCTCCTTCTTCCTGTGTTCTGGGTAAAACTTTTTGAACAACACTAGAGTCTGGATTGCGGACGAAGTGCACTCGACATACTCGTGCTCTATCACAACGTCTGCAGCAAATTCAATTGGATTGAGCATTTCCAACCACTCTTGAGAACTTGCAGGCTCCCATGCTGGCAGTCCACCGTTTTTGCTCTGTAACGACAATAAGATCTCAACAGCATCGTAAATTCGCTCGGGTTCCAGTTTCTTACCGACGATTTCCGGGGAAATTAATGATAACAACAAGCAACACTGTATACAAAAAAAAAAAAAAAAACAAAATATTAAAGGAAAAATCTAAATGGCATCAAATTATAGATGGGCCACTTGCCCAGATTGTTTTAAAACTTTTAGGTGATACGTGAATACATGTCTTAATCTGAATGTACCTTCAAACTTTCGGCGGTGCAATCAGACACCTGCCAACCGTGGTCTTGATCGGAAAATGTCCACGATCCTTTGGAGATGTGTCGATGCATGCTCTTAAAATCCCCAGTAGGATTATCTTTGACCTGGGATTTCTTAACGAAATCATGTCCTCTCGCAATAACTGGCCCGACTTCATCTATGAGATTAGTAGCCAGCAATGCTTGGATGGTGAAGCTGGTGTCCCACTGCTGGCTTCCAAAAGTTTGCATTTTCATTCCATCTTCGGCTACCCATAGGTAGTCGGGGATCCTAGCGAGATGTTTCTTGAAGTAATCGCCGTTTGGGTCTTCCACCCAGCAAGCAAGCATGCATAACACTTTCTCGATGCAGCCGATGGTGATGTATCGGCTGTTCTCATCCTCGTAGTGAATGTGCTTCATTGTCACCTGCAGAGCCTTGTTCCTTAACTTGTTGAGTGGCCAGCGGTTCAGGAAAGGTTCGGTGCAAATGTATAAGCCATCCCAGAGAAGGTCTTGTAGGAGAGGATGTGGGTAGTAGAGATCTTCTTTGGCGCAGAGATGCCGGATTTTTCTCCAATTCACCGTGTCGTAAGGCTCGTTATAAAGCTCTTGTCTCAGCTCATGGATGAGAGGGGTTATTGGACCCACAAATTTCTTGCCGTACAAGTAAGACATTGGCAAGTATACCATCCTGCAGTAGCACCACATTTTTGCTGCAAAATGCATGCATGGTCTCTATATGTTAGCCAGCGGCTGTGTTAAAGTTCAGACTAACCACTTAACCAAATGTCCTAAAACATTAAAGTAATAGGTGAAAACTTGGTCTAGCCCAAATAGCAGCATCATGAATGAATGAATATTGTTTGTTGTCCAAGTACGTAGTGAAGTGCAAAGAAGACTGACCAGGGTGCATAGGAAGGAAGGATGGAAGGATCCAGAACTCAGGAGGCATAGGGTTGCTTCCGGCCCATTCATATACACCAAGAATCTACATTTATTTCAAACAACAACAACAAGTAATTTGATTAATTAATTAATTAATTAAAGAAGAAGAAGATGTACATATATACATAGAATAGAATAAAATACATACATACCGAGAGCCAAGTTTTGCCCCAAGAAGGGATATGGGTGACACTGCCATGATCAAGAATCCATTTCCTGGCTCGAGCACAAGCATTATCTTGTCCTCCTTCGGGACATTCTCCGAGGATACGCATGCATATGTAACTCAGCGCGGTACAGAACATGGTGCTATGACCCTCTATGTGCAGCCCCCAACCCCCATCTTGATTCTGCATATGTCCATCATTTGCCATCAGTAAATATACTTATTACAACTGAATATATATATATATAGTAAAGGAAATCATCAATAAGTTATTTTGTAATTCACCTGATGATAGTATATATAGCGAAGAATTTCCCGACGGTGCTCCGCAGAGAAGACGGTGTTGAGATGTCCGGTTATGTAGGTGCACATGACCTGTCCCATTAATTATCCATCCATAAAAATTCACAACAAATATATAAGTATTCTATCAAAATGAAAACAATGTCCTCCTAACCAGTGGAGGCAGGAAGAACAAGGGACCGGCGTTCTCAGCTGGCCAGTGACCATCTGGAGCTTGCAATGCGGAGAAGAAATGGACGGCTCTCTTCAACGAGGCGGTTGCCATCTCATATGTTACGTCTTCTCCGTCTTCTACCTTCACTGCTGGAATTGTTTGCTTAAAATTCTTCTCCCTTAGGAACTGCATGCATTTCCAAGTCTAAAATTTATTGGGTTGATTATTAGGTGCATTAATTGTAACTAGGTAGAGTCGTATTACCTGGAAGCGCCAGAGAAGATCGGCACTAGGCTTGATGTGGTAGCGGTTATTGTAGAAATTCTGACGAGCGGCTTCAACCTCAGCCCTCTCTTCGGGAGTACCGGCGTCGGGGTCGAACTCCCATGTTTGCCTTCCCACGTAGTTGTTTGTGCTGTACAGGTACGGCCCATCCTCACCTTCTGCTATCTTCAACCTCCACATTCTTATTACTTTCTAACTTTAATTATTACTATGGTGAAATGAAGCAGATAGAGAATTAATGCAAATTTCAGTGTATTTATAGGCCCCCGACTTTATTGTGAAAAGCAAGCAGTGGAAAGCCAGCCACACTAAATTATTGTTAACTTAGTAATTAAGTTGAAGCAACAGTACCGTAGATGGTGCCGGGGTTTATCTTGATACGAATATTATCATGATGCATTAATTTAGGAATCTTATATTTAGGTTAATCTCATAGTTGAAAACAGTGATTTCAATCACTCATGTTCACATTATTGTCTGGGACACCATTTGTATTATGTGTATGCGTATGGGTCAGATCCTAACTCAAGACATAACCAGTTTAGAATTTTGATTAATTAGGGTGACCCATGGAGGGGTCGGATCCTAACTCAGACCATTTCGTGTACGCGATTTTTAAGTAAAAATCAAAATAATGAATTTCATATATTACAAAAAAAAAAAACTATAAATTAATATGTCAGTATTCTTCTATTTTTTTTGGTCAACTGATATACCAGTATTCATAAGTTAATAATATATAATTTACAAATACTAAAAATTAAAACAATAATTGGAGTTTATAAGTCATAAATAGGGTTAATAACTAATAAAATGTCTGAGGTTTGATCAATAGGGTTGAAATCTGGTGTCTGAACTTTAAAGTGTTGAAATTGACTGTCTGAGGTTTGGACTTTGTTGAAATTTGGTTTTCCGTCCAAAATTTCTATTAATTTTGAAAGTTGTGAAAAGTCGAAATTTCCTTTCTACCAAATATGAAGTGACGAAATTACCCCTAGAGTCACATTAAAACAACATCCACCCAACTCCGGCCGGCCTCCACCTAACTCTGGCCGACCACCACCCAACTCCGGCCGACCACCACCCAACTCCGGTCTGCCACCACCCTACTCCGGCCGACCACCACCCAAAAACCCTATAGTTGTTGATTTAGCTAGGACTGGTAATTTCTTCAATTCACTAGGTAACATAGGGTCAGATTTTTCATGGAAAGGCATTTTTGAGATATTAATTTTATCGAGGTCATGTGACAGTCACGTGATACACTTCCATTATACTTAATCCCAAAAATAGAAGGAAACATTAAATTTCAACAAACATCAAACCTGGGACAGTCAATTTCAACGACGGACACCAGATTTCAACATGGGCCAAACCTCAGACAGTTTATTAGTTATTAACCCTAATAAATAATATTTGTTCAAAAAATACTTAAGAATTAGTGTTAGTAGCACAAATTTATCGTGCATATCATGTTACGATACTCAAACAACACGGCACGGAAGTTATATCGTGTTAATATTGTATGTACTATCGTGTTATCGTCTTACCATATGCTAGCATGAACACGATTTTTTTTTTCCGTGTCTTTCTATCATGTCGTGTCACAAATTTCCAGCCCTACTTGGAGCTTACCAAGGCCAGAACTTTTTCAAAACGTGGTCTCATATAACATATGAACATGTTTGACACGGGCTCGGGCAATAGCGAGCCTTCTAATTAGCTGAATCGAATCATTACTAGCTAATAAGTAACTTTTTTTTAAGCCAAATCTTCTGAGTAAATTGATGCTCTTAAAATTTATAATATCCCAGTTAACTATTTATACACACATTGGGAAAATATATACTTACACATACAATAGTGATTAACCCGCATGTCGCATATGATTTTGTTTATTTAATGAAAAGTTAGAATAATGTCATTTATAGAATAGTGTCATCCACAATGCAACACAAATGTGAAAGATAAATCCTCCATGTGGCATGTTGTCTTGTTCTATTGCATTGGAGATGCTCCAAATTTCTTGTCCAATCTCTCCAAGAATGGATTCACTCTCTCACATCCCATCATTAATATATCAATATTTTATTTTATATCTCATAATCTTTTTTAATTAATCTTTTTATTAAGTGTTAATTTTATTAATATATAATAACATGTAGAGCTAAGTTGGGGTTGAATATGGTAGACACCATTGGAGTAGTCATGGACAACTCATAGACACTTTTATTTTATATATATATATATATATTTTTTTTTATTTAGCACCTATGTGGCACAAAGTGGATAGGAATTGGGGTTGTGCATTAGTGGCTCTTGATCATTTGATTGGTTCTTGATGAAGGAATGACCGAGATGATTTAGGTAATTCACCTTCAAATTTTAAGGGACAATTCCAAATATTTCTAGGAATTAAGGATTCATGGGATGTGTTAAATATATGTCCAATTCGGGTTCGTATTTACATTTCGGGCCTCGCAAAATACTCCAAAACCCGTAAAAGAACTCTTCCGCAGACACCCAAGTCCAAAACGGCCCGGAATACGCGCAGTACCCGGACCGAGGGACTTCCGGATTGCCCTAAGGCAATCCGGACCTCCGGATTGTCTTATGGCAATCCGGGCCGGTTCGGATTGCTAAGGCAATCCGGATAGGTCCGGATTACCGACATGCTCCGCGCGCTTATCTCGATTATTTTGTTGAGTATGAGAAGTCAGTGCGCGCATAGCACCCCCTGATGACGGTATTTAAAACCGGCATCAAACCGTATAAACCCGGGCACGATCCTTTGGTTTCCTATAAATAGGGACCTAGGTCTCCCATTTAAACGATTCCCTCATTCTGGCTTTTGGAGCTCTGACTTCTCTCTAAAGACTTTCTCTCTCTAAAGATTATGACTTGAGCGTCGGAGAGGGCCCAACCAGCATTCCCCCCCTCTTCCACGGTGGTTACTGCCCCTTGTGCAGGACCCGGATTTCGAGAGATCAAAGTCGGGAAGTTGAAGACTAGTTCGAGGATCGTGTCTCAAGGTTCGCAGCATACAGACAGATACCCGTTCTTGTGCACACATCCAGAGCTCGTTCGTGGGAAAGAAGCCCGAAGTTACCCAAGTGGAAGCAAACTCAAAATCTGGCGCTGTCACCGTGATTCGAACAAAAAACCGTTCCATACTGCAAGCTATGACAGGAAGACGACCAAAGAAGGCGGGTGCAAGCAAGTCGAAGCCAACCAGGACCTTCTCATATCCCGGATGCAGAATCTACGGCTTCATCCATGCCATCCATAAATGCGCCTCCTGCACAATACGACCCGGAAGATCAAAACAATGCACATGCGTAAGAGCAAAGGACGGGGATGAATCAGGAATTCCCATCTGGGATGCCAGCTGAGGAAGTACAGCAACAACCAAGGAATGCAACCAACATGCCTCCAGTCACACCGGCGATGATGGCGGCACTTGAAGAACTCCTTGCTCTCAGGGAGATTTTACGGAGTCAAGGATATGCCGCACCTCCGCCACCACCCCCGCATGGGAGAACGCACACTCCTTAAAGGGCCAAATGCGCTTAATGAGGTGATACAGCAAAAACGACGAGCCATTAGCAGATTATTACATCCGTTTCAACCAAAACATCTCAGACATTCAGGGAAACATCACCGAAGGAGAAATCGTGGGCGCCTTCATTGCAAATTTAGGCCGAAGAGGATATTTCCTGGTTGAAAAGATGTCAAAGCGCCCAACTGAGACACTTGAAGAATTGGCGGCAAGGGTAAAAGAATTCGTGGATCTAGAAATATTCAGAGAATAGCATAAGGCGAAAGTTAGTGCAGCTCGCGCTAAGGAGAAGCAAGCAAAACACCAACAAGGCCCACAACGAGCAAGACAATTCCAGCAGCATAAGAGGCCATATCAGCCAGAATTCCAAAGACCAAAAGAAGTGAACTTGGCAGAATGCGTTCCTTTGAATGAACCACTTTCCATAATCCTGAAGAAGATGAAGGAAGATAACATGTGGAGGGAGCCAGCAAACGTCCGAAAAGGGCCACTTGGAAAGCAGGAAGATAAATGGTGTGAAAACCATGAAGTCTAAGGCCATGAAACGAACAGCTGTGTCAACTTACGATTCTGTATAAACAACTTCATCCTTAAAGGATAGCTCAAGCAATATGTAGATCAAGGCGACAAGCGCCAAAAGAAGAACCATACAGAGCCATCCGGAAAGGGGAACAAGGGAAAGGAGAAAATGAATGAGAACCCACCACCGCCAAAGCGTGGTGTCATCAACGTAATCCATGGTGGGCCAGCGGCAGGAGGTAGCATTTCTAATGCCCGAGTTGTCTATGCCTCGCAACTACAAGTTCTACCCAAGCACGGGAAGAGGCGACAACCAGAGAAGGAAGACGTAGTCATCCCGTTCTCAAATGCTGAAAAGAAACAAATAGTGTATCTCCACGATGATGCTTTGGTCATAATAATGGATATTAATGGATATGACGTGCAAAGGATATTAGTAGACGGTGGGAGTGCTGCGGATTTAGTGCATATAGAAGTTCTCAAGAAGATGGGAAAAACGGAAGTCGATCTCTCGCCAAGCATATTTCCGCTAATTAGCTTCGCAGGAGCTGCAACCTACCCATTTGGTATGATCACACATCCAGTTATCCTTGGAGAAGGTTGGAAGGCATTGCATATAGACGTCACATTTGTAGTGGTAAATAACCATGGGGCATATAACGACATCCTAGGAAGAACGACAATCAACCCACACGACATTGTGCCATCTACCGCTCATCAGAAAATGAAGTTCCTAACTCCTCATGGGATCGGAGAAGTGCTAGGTGATCAGACAGCTGCACGAAAATGCTACGTCAATGCCCTGAGGAAAATGAAACAAGTATCAATTTCCATGATAGAAGTTGGTGCAAAAAGAAAGCTGTTCGCCTCAAACGATGATGATAAAAGGAAAAAGGAAAAGTTATCGCCAAGGTCCGAACTTGACAAGATATTTTGTTCGCCTAAGCGGAGTGTGCTAGATGTCAGACAAGGAGAAGAAGAGTCCATCATGACCTACTTCCGGAGGTTCGCCCAAAATGCAACTGCACTAAGAGCAATCAAGAAGGATGCCATCAACGCATTTTACTTGATCATGAACGTGCCAACATTTTTGCTATTCGGAAGGGTATTTGGATGGCGTACAACTAAGACGATGGCATGCCTAAAAGAAAAGATGGAAACTGCAATATCTTGTGAACATGAATTGAGATGGGGCACACCTCTCAATGCAAGTATGGAAGCTCAAACTTGAGGGAAATTAGAAGGCTCAAGTATGGAGTACGCCGACATCTTCACTCCCTTAAACACAGAGGTTGAAGAAATATACATCAAGCTTCTGGAAAACAAGCTTCCAAGACCACTTGAGCCGGAGACCGCCTTCTTAGGCAGGGATATTGAAGATTGGTGCCGATATCACCAAACTTTGGGGCACAATACCAATAGCTTTTTGACCTTGAGGATGGAGATCGAAGAGTTCATTGCACATGGAGCTTTGGGAAGCTATGTTGCAAACAATAGTGCCCGTCAGCCGCCAAGACATATTTGAGGGAGATAGACTTTCCACTTCCAATCTATCTTTTTCAATACACCTTTAGGAATATAAGTGCAGATCATGCTTCTGTAATTAGAAATATTTCCGAAGAAGCAGTCAATAGACGCCTTACTGCAAAACTATTGTAAACACAACAAGTATCTAATGATGGCCAATCTACTTTCGTAGGTACATCTCTACATTATGCATTCTACTATGGTTTAACGTCAAGAAACAAAACAACATGCAATGCCTTGGAAAAAAACCAAAACCTATTTTAAAAAGTGACATGGTGCAGTATCCTCCTCGTAAGGACAATACCCATGTTCACATCTATCAAAAGTAACATGTTGCGACATCCTTTTCAAAAGGGCAAACCCCACGTTTACTTCTAAAAAATGACATGTTGTGAAATCCTCCGGGAAAATCCTCATGTTCATAGCCATTCCCTGAATAAAAACAGGATGCGGCAAATACATTATGGGACTGATCACCCCACCGTGACGGAAATCCTCTTAATAGACGACAACCCCACACACTAAGTATGTATCTCTCTTAAGGGTTCATACACCATGAAGAATTAGGCCTGAAAAAGGATAGCTTAATGTTATACGCTTTTAAAAGCAAACCTTGTACAAAACTCATCAAACTTACAAGTCGAGTCTTGTATAACGTTATCTTGCTCTTTAGCATATAACGAAAAACAACAAAATAAGCAAGAAGTGTCTTGCAACAACGTCGCCTTAGAGTGGAACTAAGAGACGATATAAACTTAACACTTGCTTTATCAAGACAACACTGCTATATGTTAAGTGCCAGTGCCAAGTGCCAAGTGCCAGTGCCAAATACATTACTGTCTATTATATTACAGTCGCAACATGGGATGTTCTATACATCATAACGAGGAATTCAATCCTACCATACAAGTCCAACACATACGGACAATAAAGATAGCTCAAGGTACGAAACATTACTAACAAGTTATCACATGATTATTATTATTCAAAAACAGGTCCAAAGGACGATGTACTATACAAGCAAACGCACAAATAAATGTTTGGATAAAAGCCTCAAACATATCATCATCTCCAAAGGACTAAGACAACATATCCAGGAAATCAACACCAAGTTCAACATCAGCATTATCATATCCAAAGGTCAAAACAATAGAAGCCGCTTCAGCTTCCTTACGTTGCAAATCCGCAACATGGTTAACAGCAAAAGAAGAATAAGGACCTAGCTTGTCAAAAGGGAAACCAGGAGCTAGCATCCAAACTATGCCAATATAATCTTTGGCAAACTAATCAATCAAAGGTGCAAAATCCGCTTTAGCAGCAACAAGGACGGCAGCAGAATGGGCAGGAGTACTAGGATATTCAGCGAGTCCCTTCTCAACACCCGCTCTATGTGCCTCATCACGAAAAGAAGCAAGCGCGACATCATGAACACTATTGTTCTCTGCAATTTGCTGCTTGATAGCAGCAATCTCGGCCTCAAGTTGTTCAACGTGGACGCGACGAGTAGCAATGCGCGTATCAATATCAGCAACCTTGGAGTTCAAATTCTGCACATCCTCCTCGGACTGTGCAAGCTCGCGAGAAACTGTATTGCTCTTCTTGATAGCAGCCCTCCTCTCACTCACAAGATCCAACACAAAGGAAGACATGTTCATCATCCTTGAAATAGCCTAAGTACAACAAACAAGACGATCATGATCAACAACAACAACAAAGCATACTCTTACAGCAGGAAGGCAAGAAAGTTAGAACAAAATCTACCGGTGCAAATTCAGCTAAGCCACTCTCAACATATGCTTGCGCCTCCTCATCAGTAGATGGTTTGACATCATGGTCACCAGGAGGAACACATCTCTTAAGCACCCGCACACCAACTCCTGGAGTGCTAAGTTTGGAGTCCTTCGGAAAATGAAGACCACCAGTGGAGAAAGGTGACCAGTTTTCTCCGGAAACATCAATCCCGTCAGACAGGATCAAATCGTCACGCTTAATGCGTGGCAATGCTACAATAAGGACAACATAAAACAAAAAAGACATCAGCAAAATATAATAAGTATAAGAAGTATGTCAAAGTAAACAATGCATACCTCGGCGGGAAGAATGCTCCTCCTCGGGCCGGTCCCTCGACCGGGGGGCAGAAGGCGCCATCGTGCGACTCTCAACTCTTTTCCCTTTATCGCAAGAAGGAGCTGGAATAGCCGCACTTGGTTTGGAGCGCTTCGGATCACTCGAGGGACATGCCCTTGTGGCAGATCTCTTGGGAAGAACACTAGTGGCAGGCACTGCAACAACGCGCTCAGTCACATGTACGGAGTTACCTAAAAGAACAAAGACAACATGAATATAACAAAACTTGGAAAATCAACAAGTCAAGAGAAGATACAAGAAGATGCCTCACTTCTAGGTCCTTAACCACGTTCATGTCCGGAACCTTCATAAATAGTGGGGGCAGTATTACGAACACGACGCCCAACTGACGGGTTATCACGATCGTTAGCTGTCTGCAAAGACGAGCTTTTTTCATCAATACGACCTACATTGCAACATAGTACAGGTTATAAAAGTTATCAACATACCAAATCTTCAGAAGGAAATATATGAATCCCGACATCAATCAAATCCTGATCTGAAGCACGTAATAGACAACGATAGCAGTGTTCTTGCTGACATCGGAAAATACTCTTCACCGCCTCCCTATCATCCAAGGAAAGATCAGAGAAAATTGGAGCAGGATCAGCTTTCTCCACACTCTCAACATCCCAAACAATCCAGACATCGCATACGAAGAAGTAATGATGTCGCCAATGAGAACCAGAACGATCAGCCGGGGCAGCTAGGCGTTGTTTTTGATCCCACTCGGCATCTCCAAGACCAAGCTTCTTGAAACCCCTATCCTGCAAGTTTGGCCAACGCATCTTCATACCACATAACCCCGTCGCGTCTGTACACATCAAATGATAGAAGCATTGGAAAAGGGTGGTGGAATACTGCCAAGATTGCCTGTGAAACAAAACCCGAAAGCAGCTCCATACACGGAAGCCAGCAGGAGATAGACTTAAGGGTGATATCCGGTAATAACGACAAAGGTCCACCAAATCAGGACAATAAGGAAAACGCAGGACTTCCTTAATCTACGAGGTATAAACTGCGACAAGTCAATAGGTAGAACAGTAACTTGCCCCTTTTCGGAGTCGGGCAACACGTCATAAGGAAGAACACCTTCCAAAGAAGGATCAAGTCCACAACAAGTCGCGTACAACTCAAACATATCTTCATCAATATAGTTGAAGAAGTAACTCACATTCCTCGTTGTATCCTTAAGAGACTCAACTCTGTTGACACCCGGCTCGTCACCAACATCTGAACATAATGTCACTCGCGGAACGGGAATAGAAGACTTACCCATAGTAACCGCGGAAAGAAGACTAACTTTGAAAAGGTGACTGCGTAACTTGGAATCCTGAAAATTGCAAACAACAATTCAATCAGTGTAAAAGCACTATGTATGTACATACATGTAGACAAGGATGCATGTCGACAAGCGAAGAATATTTTCTAAGTATTTCCATGTACGTACATACATGTCGACAAGGATGCATGTCGACAAGTGAAGAATATTTTCTAAATATTTCCATGTACGTACATACATGTCGACAATGATGCATGTCGACAAGCGAAGAATATTTTCTAAGTATTTCCATGTACGTACATACATGTCGACAAAGATGCATGTCGACAAGTGAAGAATATTTTCTAAGTATTTCCATGTACGTACATACATGTCGACAAGGATGCATGTCGACAAGTGAAGAATATTTTCTAAGTATTTCCATGTACGTACATACATGTCGACAAGGATGCATGTCGACAAGCGAAGAATATTTTCTAAGTATTTCCATGTACGTACATACATGTCGACAAGGATGCATGTCGACAAGTGATGAATATTTTCTAAGTATTTTCATGTACGTACATACATGTCGACAAGGATGCATGTCGACAAGTGAAGAATATTTTCTAAGTATTTCTATGTACGTACATACATGTCGACAAGCGAAGAATATTTTCTAAGTATTTCCATGTACGTACATACATTTCGAAAAGGATGCATGTCGACAAGTGGAGAATATTTTCCAAGTATTTCCATGTACGTACATACATGTCGACAAGGATGCATGTCGACAAGCGAAGAATATTTTCTAAGTATTTCCATGTACGTACATACATGTCGAAAGGGATGCATGTCGACAAGTGAAGAATATTTTCTAAGTGTTTCCATGTACTTACATACATGTCGACGAGGATTGATGTCAATAAGGGGTGAATATTTTCTAAGTGTTTCCATGTACGTACATACATGTCGACAAGTGAAGAATATTTTCTAAAGTATTTCCATGTACGTACATACATGTCGACAAGGATGCATGTCGACAAGCGAAGAATATTTTCTAAGTATTTCCATGTACGTACATACATGCCGAAAAGGATGCATGTCGACAAGTGAAGAATATTTTCTAAGTGTTTCCATGTACGTACATACATGTCGACGAGGATTGATGTCAATAAGGGGAGAATATTTTCTAAGTGTTTCCATGTACGTACATACATGTCGACAAGGATGGATTGCATGCAATAAGTAGCTAATATCAACTTATACACAATACCTCCTAAGCATTCCTACGACGCTTATCGACAAAGCTCATACGACGACATCTATGGTAACAAGCATTAGATATTGTTAAAATATTTTCTAAGTATTTTAGCATGCTTGCAGAAAGTGGCAGATGATCAACAAACGAGTACTAATGCATGGAATAACATGACGGCAATAAATACTATTCACAATGTAAACACTCGATTTTGACCCGGACGTAATGACGTTACACATGATACGTCAAATTCTGGACGCGTCAAGCCACAAAGTCTCTAAAGATGCTCAAGGGCACATTAAAGAAATTATTATAAAATATATTTTAAATTATTTCGAATTTATTTAATATTTTCGGAATTTTTAAAAATATATATATAATAATTTTATTTTTAGAAAATTATCTGTAAGATATATATCTCCAGATATTAATTTTTTATTCAAAAAAAATAATTATCTGTAAAGATAAATATCCATAGGAATATTTTCTAGAATAATTATCTGTTAACATTTTTTATTTAAATTTTATCTGTAAGCTATACTAGGTTTTTAGTATAAATAGGGGTCTAGGTTTACATTGTAAGGGACAGAAAAACACCAAAAAGAAGCAATAATACATTATTTCTCGGGGTTTGCGCGATTTTGCCCTCTAGTGCTCAGAATAGTTTTTTTTTTTTTTTTGAAGCGTCCTTCTTCCCCGACCAGTGCCCCAAGTTCTCCGGACTTCCTGACGCTACCCACCGCCGCCCTGCTTCACCTGCTCTATCACCGGTGCCGTCTGTTTGCCCAGCCACCAGAACCACCTTGCTTCGTCCACCGGTGCTGTCCCGCTGCGGCCCCGCTGTCCTCATCACCGGTGCCTGCTGCTACTAGATCCAGCCACGTCGGAGACTCGTCGCCCACCTGTTGCCGGAGTCGACGCTGGAACCGCTGTCGTCCGCTGCGTCTAGGAGCTGCTCTGGTTTTTCCCGTCCCGACAGATCCATCGAGACCCCCGCATCGGATTTCGCCGGCGAGCAAGTAATCTCGTCTCTGTTTTAATTAATTTTTTTTTAATTTTTTTTATTATTTATCTATTTTATTATTTATCTATTTTATTATTATTATCAATTTATTTATTTGTTTGTTATTATTATTATACTAGATGTAGTTTTAATTGGTTAACTCTAGTTAATTTAGGATAATTAAAATTTGATTTACTAAATTATGTTTATGTGAATGTTAGGAAATATATTTTGATGTAAATATGTTCGATAGTGCCATTAGGTTTATTTTATAATATTAGTTCAGAATGGACATTAATTAATGATAAAAATTGGCAAATTAAACGAATTGAGTACCGAAAGGGCGTGGTTAAAAATTATATTTTTAATTCGTAATAGAACCCCCGAACTCGAATTTCTGATCGTAGACCGATTTTATATCTAGGTGTTTAATTCGTTATTCGCTTAGGTAATTTAGGATTGTAGTTAGCCTTATTAACTAGTGGCGACTCCTTTCAAAATCCACGTTTTCAAAATGTAATTCGCCTCAGGTTAGATTTTAGGTCCAACACACAAGGGAAGTATAACAATCTATTTATGCTTTTCTAAAAATTTCCAGCACTTAGAAAAATTTTGTCCAATTTGGAAAGCTAATTACTCTAATGCATTTTATCAAACACCTTATGTGCATGTTAAGGTGACTACACACATGATGATTTCAAGATCGAATTAAGGCCAAACGAAGTCACAAAATATCCAGCCATGTACGGAATTGAACTCACTATCACAAAGCGAGTCCGAATTAACACGTGCCACACCGGAAAAATCACACGCGGCCACCACCGAGATGACGCGCCGCCGTGGTTCCAGTCACGCGCCGCCAATCTCTCTTCCGCGCGCCGACGACCTTGCTCCCTCCCTTGGCCGGAATCCAATTGATATCAACTATGGTGTGTCTACTCCAAATTTATGATCTCAAAAGCTTCATCTTCATAAAGATTGGAGAGCTTCTTGGGGATTTATCTATAAATGATGTAAGATAATGAGTATTCTCTCTCCTAATTCTCATTAATAGTGTCTACACAATGTGCTAAGGACTAAACTAATATCTATTTTCACACAAGTCCTTAGTATCATTTATAAGCATATTTACATCTCTCCTATGCTTGTTTTACATACATGCTCCCTAATGATGCATGGCGCGCTACGTAGATCACTACGCATGTTATTATTTTTATATGTACATGATGCTAACTCATGGTTGTTATGTGATTATTTTTATAATCTAAGTATGAATTGAATGTTTGCATCATTTTCCATGCTTACATCATCCTACATGCTTGCATCATTTTCTATGTTTACATCATGCTTCATGTTGACAAGCATGCTTTCCAATTTCACATTGCTCTATGTATTTTGCTTGCGATTACATTGTCCGTGTACTATGTCGACATCTCCATGTTAACATCATGTTACACGTTCACTTCACGTACCTAGATGATACCACGCTGCATGATTATTTATTATCATAAGTATTTCACTCATTACTTGATATTGAGAATATATCGTTAATTGCATGTTGTTATACGCATATTGTCCGCTACGCTAACCCTATAAATAGATTACGTACATACGGCGAAAAATCGAAGTTGGTCAAATTTATGATCCCTACACTCGAATTGACAAACAGGCCACCTCTGAGGTCAGTACCGAACCTAAATTGGACGAATATCTTATGTTAAAAAGAGTCAAGCATGGGTTTTGAACCGCTACTTGACTCGGGGGCAAGTGTTAGATATCTGTCCTATTCGGGTTCGTATTTACATTTCAGGCCTCGCAAAATACTCCAAAACCCATAAAAGAACTCTTCCGCAGACACCCAAGTCCAAAAAGGTCCGGAATACGTGCAGTACCCGAACCGGGGGACTTCCGGATTACCTTGAGGCAATTCGGACCTCCGGATTGTCTTAAGGCAATCCGGATAGGTCCGGATTACCGACATGCTCCGCGCGCTTATCCCGATTATTTTGCCGAGTATGAGAAGTCAGTGCGCGCATAGCCCCCCTTGATGACGGTATACGTTTTCCTTTAAAACCGGCATCAAACCGTATAAACCCGGGCACGATCCTTTGGTTTCCTATAAATAGGGACCTAGGTCTCCCATTTTAAACGATTCCCTCATTCTGGCTTTTGGAGCTCTGACTTCTCTCTAAAGACTTTCTCTCTCTAAAGATTATGACTTGAGCGTCGGAGAGGGCCCAACCAGCATTCCCCCCCTCTTCCACGCTGGTTACTGCCCCTTGTGCAGGACCCGGATTTTGAGAGATCAAAGTCGGGAAGTTGAAGACTAGTTCGAGGATCGTGTCTCAAGGTTCGCAGCATACAGACATATACCCGTTCTTGTGCACACATCCAGAGCTCGTTCGTGGGAAAGAAGCCCGAAGTTACCCAAGTGGAAGCAAACTCAACAGGAATGTTCTACACGTTTAATGTGGATATGACAGTGTAAAATGTAAGTTTATATTTATGTGTTTGGTATGTTCATGATTAAATAAAATAATGTTAAATTATATTGTTCGTTTGCATGTAAAAGAAAATATGACTATTTTTAAAATATTGAACTACCAAATATTAGTATTATTCTTCAAAAGTTTTAAAAAAAAAACTAAAAAGAGCATTACGTATATCTGATATGTTATTTTAATAAACAGAACTTTATACATGATGTTATCTTAGAAATACCTTTTACTATTCATGTATAAATTTCATTGGACTAGGTCCAATTGACCTAGTCTAAATTGGGGTCAATTCGCCCCCAATTGGACAAGATCCAATTAGACCGGACCTGGGCTAGCCCAGGGCTGTGTCCAGCGATCTCGACCGTGGTCGAACCCAGCCATGGGCTATTGGACCTAATCGTCTAATTGATGTCAATTTTAAAACTTCGGGACTAAATTGAACAAAAAAAAGCTAGGGAAGTATTAGATGGGCTAAATTGAACAAAATTAAAAGTTTAGGTTGGATCACGTGACTTGCACATGTTACTTAACGGAAAATATGGACGGAATGTAATGGTCGGACCAAAACTAGAAAATCTGCAAATATATGGTACCAAAACTAGGTAAAAAAAACACCATGGACCAAAATCCAAAATTATCAAACATCATGGACCAACATATTTTTTAACCCTATAATATATTCCGACATTTTTCACACAAAAAACATATATTCCAACAACTCATACCCTATCATCAATATGTGTAATTGTTTGTTGAATATGGATCGCATTATAGGAAACAATATAAGATGGAGTTTATTTGGAGAAGAAGCACTTGGATCTAGTTACTGGCACTCAGTTGCTTGAAGTTGAAGACTTTCGGCGTGTGGCCCAAGTATAAGTGTGTTGGATCACAAAGTCTTGGCTTAGCTTGGAGTTAACTCTCCTGGTTCCGCCTAGGACGTCGTCTTGGATGTTTGAACTTCTTTGGACTTAAATGCTCCTTCGGTCGGGACCTGTAAGAGGGATCATGTGGGGTTTTTTCGTTTGATTCCACTATGAATCTTAAATTAGTTTATTCGGATTATCAGTAGGAATCTTGTTAATGAAAGTAAACATATTACTGTTCATAAGTGTCCTTAATCATTCTTTGAGTGGCAGTTGTCCCCTTCTGTAGATGGTTGTTAAGGGCGGTGGTTGTCTTTTCTTCCTTGGTGGAATTGGGAAACAAGGATCAGCTGGTGACAAGAAGGTTTCAACCTCACATTTACATTGGAGGATGGGTTTCCTCTAAGTCGGTGTTAAGTAGGCTGTCACCTCACCTTTAGAAAAGGAGGATGAGTTTCCTGAAAGTTTGTATTAAGCAGGTCGCCACCTCACCTTTACTTAGGAGGATGGGTTTCATTTTAGTCGGTACTAAGCAAGTCGCCAGCTCACCTTTCCTTAGGGGGTGAGTTTTCTTCTTAGTAGATGACGAGCTAGCTGCCCATTTAACCTTCTTTGGGAGGAAATGTCATCTCCTTTGGCGACGCCTCCCTCTTTATACACATTCTTCTTTTATCCTCTAAGGTCGACTTGGGCGCGTCTTACCTTAGGTCTCTGCAGGATATCTTTCCTCTTTATATAGTCTACGACTCTGTTTGACATAGAGCTTGGTTTGAAGAGGATGAAATCTTTTATCTTCCCTTATAGATCCAGCCCAGCTTGTTTGCCTTAGATGTAGTATTCGTTTTTGTCGACTTCTCTAACCTATTAAGGGAGGTTCCAACACTTTCCCCTGAGATATTTGTTGTTGATATGTCAAATGAAATGGCATCAGTTGATTTTTGCATTTAATCTCTTCAATTACAACCTCAAATTTCATCATTTTTATCGTACTCGTGTTGGTGTTCGACATTTTATGGGACGATAAGTCAATTTTGATGAATATACTCATTTGTAGGTGTCAGCGCCTTTTTGTTAGCATATGGTAATGGGCGCCGTAATTGGTAGCCCATAATATGTATAGTTTACATAATGAACTTAGGTAAATGTCACATTAGGGTAATTGGGCTAGACCCAAATCCCAGTTAACATGGGAGGCCCAAAATTGGGCCTCCCAAAATACATAGGCCGGCCGAAATATGAAAGTTGGGTGAAGTGGACTTTTGTCCACTTTACTCCTCCTATAAATAAGAGGTGTTAGGGGATTTTTAGGGTTAATCACAATTCCCTCATTAGAGTGTTTTAGAGAGAACCCCCCCCCCCCCCCCCCATAACACCCTAGTTCGGCCGAACCATATCCCTCACCAAGGATGTGCCAAATTGCCTTCGAGCAAACTCTCCAGAGATCTGTCCCCGTGCCAAGAATCGATCAGAGGCTTTGCCGTGGAGCTTGCACCACGTAGGGATTCTCTAACAAGAACCTCTACGGGTCCCGACCGGAGGATTGTGAACTCCCTCCAGAGAAGATTTTGGGTCTACGGATCATCCTAAAGGTATGTGAAATATTCCGCTGCGTAATTCCAATTATTAGCATGTACCTTGTTTAAGTATCCGTAGTGATTACTTCCCGTAATCTAACAGTGGTATTAGAGCCTGTGTTAGGAGTTCATGATTTTGATAAATTAGTGTTCTTGAAAATTTAAACAAAAACCAAAAATTTTAAATAGAAAACTTTAAATTTTCAATTTTTAGGGTTCTTGGAGAAACCGAAATTTTTCATGATGTTCTTGATTTAATTTGAAGTTCATGATCTTCAAGAAAAGAGTAATATTTATCAAAATCAAACATTGGATTGTAGATCTTATTAAAATTTGATTTTAAAATTTGACCTCTTGTTCCCAATTTTTGTGTTTTGGCCGAAACCCTAGGTAAATTACTAGGTAAAATTTTAAATTTTTTAAGCACCAAGGGACAAAATTTTCGGCCACTATTTTAAAATAATATTGTTTTCCAAATTTTAATTAATTTTAATTAAGGTAACAATATATCTATAATTGGGAACTGTTAAGTCTACTTCCACTTGGGTAGCTTCGGGCTTCTTTTTCACGAACGGGCTCGGTATGTGTTGATGGATATACGCCCAATTTGAACCCGTTGACTTCCGAATCGTTTTATTTTGATCACCCCGTTAATGATTGTAAATCGAAATTTCGACCCAAACCCCCCGCGAAAACGCCAACGGTCCGAACGAGGCCAAAATACTCGTCCGGACCGAGGCAAACTCACCTAGGTGAGGTCGGGTGGCCACACCCGACCTCCCCTAGGGGAGATCGGGTCAGCCAACCCTATCTCCCCTAGGGAAGGGTTGGGTGGCCACACCCAACCCCTACCCTTGGGGGTCGGATTTTCTCCACCCCCCCCCCAAGGGCCCAGGCACCGCTTCCCGACTCTGATACTCAGTTTATTTCCGCCGACCTCTCCGTGCTTTAAGGTTTTAATTACGAGATTAAGGGCTGATTAATTGTGTTTAAAGGTTAACGATGTCATTAAGCCACCTTAATGACACCGTTGTCTATAAATACAACTTTTCCACCATTCATTTGGACATCTTGGCTAGATATACAATTTAGCTCTGACATCTCTCTAAGTTTTATCTCTCTAAGAAACGTATTGACTTAAGCATCGGAGAGGGTACATCAAGCACCACCCCCCCCTCCGTGCTTGGTATTGCCCCTCTTGCAGGGCACGTGGAGAAGAGAAGGCGAAGAACAGGAAGATACGGATCAGAATGACAGGACTTAGGAGCACCGAACCCGTAGTTTCACCAGTGAGGAATAAGGTTTAGGTCGACCGCCCGTTGACTTGAAACTTAGAATCTAACACTTGGCGCCGTCCGTGGGATTCGAACAGAAAGCCTGGCAATAACGAGAGCGATGACGAACAACTTAGCATCTAGGCATCACCGCCCACCTGGGGGCAATAGGTGAGGGAGACAGCCTATACCTCCAGCAAGGCAGCCTAACCCAGAGAAACAACCTGTACACCCAGAGCCTCAAATAACCCCACAGGCACCCCAGCCTAACAACCAGGAAGGAGGACCCTCACGCCCGGCTGGGGTTGAGTCTTCCACAGCCTCAACTCCATTGGCAAGGAGGCCACAAAGAGAGGGGGAGCAACAGGGAGTGCCATCCCAATACACGGCACCTCCTCAGGGATACTACTATGAGGCGCAACCTCAAGGATATCCATATGGGATGCCGGCTCAAAGGAACGACAATCGCGCCCACACAGCCAACACAAGGCCAGCATACACACAAGGAGCACATACAGTGACTCCGGGGTTGATGAGCGCATTGGATGAGCTACTAGCCTACAGAGAGACTCTGAGGAACAGGCAGGGAAGGCAACACCAACATGAAGAAGAAGAAGTTCATGAGCAAGAACAAGTCCTAGAAGAAGAACACCACTCGCACCCTCGAACAGGGCAGCGAGAAGAACAAAGGAGGGATAACCAAGGGCCACCCCCAGAGGGAAGGCCGCAGTTTGTGCCTCCAAGGCAGCAACAGACACAGCAGGATGCCAGGGCATACACCCCACTGGGGTCAGACAGACAGGCAAGACCTCCAAGGAGGCAGGAATTCCACCAAGTACCCCAGCAGGGATATCAGGGATACGCCTACAGTCCGTACCAACACGGACAAGGGATCCCAGCAAGCCCAGTTTATAACTATGGAGGATATCAGAGAGACTATACTCCAACGCCGGTGATGATTACCCCGGAGGAGATAGAAGCCATGATAGTGAGAAAGATGAGTGAGTCAAAGAAAAACGGACTGCACTGCCTAAGTGACAACACAAACCACCCCTTCACAAGGGAGTTGGAAATGAACAAAGTGCCAGACTCCTTGCATACAATACAGATAGCAAAGTACAATGGCAAGGGAGACCCTTTGGAGCACATTCAACAGCATGAAGCCTCTCTATTCGGGAGAACTACTGATGACCGATACAAGGCGCTCCTATTTCCAAACACCCTCCTATCAGGGGTGGCGTCACATTGGTTCTTTAGCCTACCTACCGAGAGCATCCACTCATGGGCGCAGCTAAAGGCGAAATTTCTTCAGAGATATCTAGGAGAAAGGAAGCTACTTAAAGGAACAGGCTCCCTATATGATGTGAAGCAAGAAAATGATGAATCCTTGGCTGATTACTACACTAGGTTCAACCAGAACATAGCAGACATACAGGACGACATCACCGAGGGTGAAATAATAAGAGCCTTCATAAGAAACCTAGGCCGCTTCAGGTCCACACTGGCAGAGAAGATGGCCAAGAAACCGGCAAGCACCTTAGAGGAGCTAGCAGGGAGAGTGAAAACTCATATAGACCTAGAAAGGCACATGGTGAGTAAGAAAGCCAAGATTCAAGCAGCAAAGGAGGACAACACAAAGCAGAATAAGGGAAAGCCACCTCAGGCACCTCAATCCATAAGGCAACAGGAGTGGCGTCCGCCTCAGCAAAGAAATCAGATGGGTGAGCCACTGAAGGCTAGGGAAATAAATGTCATCAAGTTCATACCATTGAACACCACCCCAGCAGTGGTCCTAAGAGAGATGAGAAATCAGAAACTATGGTCGCCCCCCGGAAGATGGAGAGCACCAATGGTAGGGACACACAAGGAAAGATGGTGTGATAACCATGAGGCATACGGACATGATACGAACGAATGCTTTAGCTTGAAGCTAAGCATCAACAATATCATCCAGAGGGGGGAGCTAAAACAATTTGTTGATCACGGTGGCAACAGCATACAGCTAGGGCCATCATACAAAGACAAAGGCAAAAACAAGGTAGATTATAATCCCCCACCTAACAAGAGGGGGACTATAAACATGATACATGGAGGAGTGGCATCAGGTGGCCCAACAGCTAATGCAAGGGAAGTTTATGCATCCAAGCTGGGCTCAGTACCAAAGTGGAGAAAGAGACCACGAGAAGGAGAAGAAATGAAGATTGAGTTTTCAGAGAAGGATAAGAGCCATATTGTCTTCCCGCATGATGATGCTTTAGTCTTCACGTTGGACATCGATAACTTCGATGTAAAAAGAATACTGGTAGATGGGGGCAGCTCTGCAGACCTCCTAAGCCTAAGAGTCCTAGAAAAGATAGGAAAAACAAAGGCAGACATCAAACCAGTCAATTTCCCTTTGGTTGCTTTCTCAGGGGCAACAAGCTATCCCCTAGGAATGATAACCTTGCCAGTGACCATGGGCCAAGTATTGACACAGCTGAGAGTGAACGTCAACTTCATGGTGGTTGAAAGCCTAGGAGCATACAACGGGATCTTAGGAAGAACAACTATAAATCCATATGAAATTGTGCATTCTACCGTGCATCAGAAGCTGAAGTACATCACTGAAAACGGAATTGGAGAAGTATTGGGTGATCAACGCACGGCAAGGCAGTGCTACGTCAACTCCATGAGACGTGGACCACACAAGTCAGACATAGTGGCTATAGTCATGATGGGGGCCATCCAAGATAAAGAGAAGGTGATGAAAGGGCCAAGGCAGGGAAAGATGAAAAAGGTAACTGCACTCCGTCTGAGTAGGCAGTTCTTTCAAGGACTAGCTAAAAAGAAGCAGAGAGGTAAGGCTATAAGGGTAACAAGCATACCCTGGCAGCCAGAGAGTTCCGAAGGAAAGAGAACAAGGGAATCCATTGAAAGGGGTTTCCGATATATAGATGACATCAAGCAAATGCCAAGGGAGTCCATATCAAGTTATCTTGAGAGATTCTTCAGCTATGGTGCAAGCATGGACATCACAAGAAGAGAGGCCGTAAGGGCCTTCCTTAGAAACATGCACCCAACCTCATTTGAAGCATATGGAGGGCTCTATGAGGTGGTCATGACAAGCACAATGAGGGAGCTCAAAGAGAAGCTAGACAAGGCGTTCGCAAAAGAGATAGGGCAACTGGAAGAAGTCCGAGAAGAAGGAAGAGAGACTGACACACCGGAAGGAGGTGTAAAATTTAAATTCACACCCCTTACAGTGAAGATAGAAGAAATTTTTCAGAAGTACCTCAAGGAAGAGCTACCCACATGCAAAGAGGAGGGCAAGACCTTCCTAGGAAGAGATGCACAGGGTTGGTGTGAGTACCATGGGACCTGGGGGCATCAAACCAATGATTGCATGGTGTTGAAGATAGAAGTGGAGGAGATGATTTACAAAGGAGGCCTAAGGGAGTACGTGGCAACAGACGCACTCACCACCCCATATCCTTAGTTTAATATCAAGCATTTTGCATGTTCAAGCATTTCAAGTTTTCCAAAAACAACTTTTGAGAAGGAGAACTCAAGAAGTTACTCCGACTCTACAACTATCTTTGATTTCCTCCAAAGGGTATCTTGATCCACCCAAGACACCCCAAGTGTACATAAAGCATGAATGCTCCTAATGAAGTAAAAGTTACTCAAAAGTACCTTTCAAAGAAGGTGGCGATACAATCATTATGTTATCCTTACACAGATATGACTTCCAAGTCAGCAACACCCTCAACGCCCCCAAGAGCGTATCTTGAGAGTAGTTTTCATACTACGACCTTCGACGCCCCCAAGAGCGTATCTTGAGAGTAGTTTTCATACTACGACCTTCGACGCCCCCAAGAGCGTATCTTGAGAGTAGTTTTCATACTACGAACTTCGACGCCCCCAAGAGCGTATCTTGAGAGTAGTTTTCATACTACGAACTTCGACGCCCCCAAGAGCGTATCTTGAGAGTGGTTTCCAAAAACTACGAACTTCGACGCCCCCAAGAGCGTATCTTGAGAGTGGTTTCCAAAAACTACGAACTTCGACGCCCCCAAGAGCGTATCTTGAGAGTGGTTTCAAAAAAATACGAATTTCGACGCCCCCAAGAGCATATCTTGAGAGTGGTTTCTAAAAACTACGACCTTCGACGCCCCCAAGAGCGTATCTTGAGGTAGATTTCAAACTACCAGATTCGACGCCCCCAAGAGCGTATCTTGAGGTAGATTTCAAACTACCAGATTCGACGCCCACCAGGAGCGTATATTTGGTCTAACTTGTGCCCTCCGGGAGCCTATCCTGTGAAACGTTAAGTGCCCTTCGAGAGCATGTCTCGTGAACAGATTCGACGCCCACCAAGAGCGTATCTTTGGTCTAACAGTATCATATATACCATTTAAAGGGTATCAGAAGAGATCATTGCACCATACTAAGAAGGATCCCATGAGAAAATAATTGCAAAGTAAAGTTGTATAAAGAACACACAATGTTTTTTCCTTGATGAGATGGCAGGTATGATGTGAAGGAAAAAAGAAGGATAAGTAAAGGAAAACACAACAAAAGGAAGAGTCCATGATCAAAGGAATACATACAGAAGCATACGAAGTACCAATCAAAAGGCAAGTGTTCCACACACTGCCAACAATACCATACGAAGAAGGAAAGCAACACAAAATCCAAAGTACAGCAATCCCAAAAGACACTCAACCCATCAAAGGGGAGGAAAAGTAAAGTTATATATACAAAGATAGAAAGATGTCGGCACATCAACCAGAGCCAGCTGGAGAGTCCTCACGGTCCTGACCCCCTGAGGACGAACCACCAGCAGAGATAGAGGAAAAGGAGGAAGAGTCCGAAGTATCAATATCCACAGGTGTAGCATCCACCTGTGCAGGGGCAGGCTCGTCAGCAACAGCAGCCTGACCCCTAAGGACAACCATATAACCAGTAGCGTACGGTCCAAAGTCACCCAGAACACCGACCGAAAACTGGGGATCAATACGAAAGATATGGTCAACAAGATACTCGCCAAACTGGTTCATCTCCTGGGTCAGCCGCACACTGTAATCAGCAGTAAAGGCAGAGGAAGCCTTGTACTCAGATACTGCAACAGCTCTCTCCTCTGCCCGACACCTTGCCTCAAGTTTCCTCAACTTCTCAGAATGGAGTGACGATGCGACCTCAGCCTCACTGCGCAAGCTACCTACGGTAGTCTCAAGTAAAGACACCTGGTCCCCAAGCTCCTGCATCTGTAGGTCAGACAGGCGAGCCTTCTCAGTAGCAGTGCCAAGCTCCGCCTTCAGGGATACCTGGCTATCCTCAATAGCCTTCTTCTCATCGGACAGCTCAAGCACAAGGGACGACATGTTCACCATGTCAGACATACCCTGAAAATTTAACAAGGGGTGAGTAACTGGAAAAGCAACCGCATGAAAGTAAAAAGGGGAAGAGAGACACCACTCACAGGCACATAACGGGATAATACACCCTGAACGAAACGCCGGGTCTCCCTAGGAGACTTAGGCTGAGCAGCACGATCACCAGGAGGGATGGCACCGCGAAGCACACGGATGCCAACCTCCGGGGTGCGCAAGGAAGATCCGCTATCAAAGTGGAACTCCTTCAACCCAGCAAAATGAGTCCACTCAGACCCAACGATATCCTCGTCAGTAAGGCGCGTAAAATACTTTCGACTCAAAGCCGGAGGCCCACCTATACAAACAAAGCAAGATAAAGAAAAATACGAACATAGAAGCATCAATGACATGAAGAAGATCGAACCTGACGACCGTGCCCTCGGCTGGGGGGCAGGGGATGGAGAACCAGTAACCACTCCACCATCACCAACAGGCCGCTTCCCTTTATCAGCTCGGGAAGGTGCCTCTTCGACCACTATCTCTTTGTCGCGAGACAGGGTCGGGGGACGAACACCGGGGGGAGGAGGATCTGCAGCCTTCTTCTTCTTGACAGCCGAGGCCCCGGCCTCAAAGTCGGACCTCCGTGACTTGGACTTAGAAGGTCCAGAGCCCTTACCCATAGAGACAACTCTCTCGGTCACCAAAGGAGAGTGCCCTTACAATACAAGAAAAACAGTGTAAGAAAAAACACAAGTATACCATAAGAGGAAAAGAGAAGGAAGTATACCAGAGGCCCCAACAGTCTTCCCAAGCATAGGGGACTTCTTCGGAGTAGAGCTGGAGGGAGCCCTCCTCTTGCTCAGATCGACCGGAGCTGCCTGCACGTTATACGTTTTCCCGTGAAACCAACTTACAAGGGAAGAGCAGAAAGTAAATGTAGATGAGAAGACCAAGTAACATACCGAACCCCCGGAGTCAGGAGTCAAACTAATCCCTGCCTCATAAAGATCTGTCTCGGTCACCAAGGACACGGGGCAGTATGACTGGGTCCTGTGGCTCTCATAGATGGTCTTCATAGTCTCTAAGTCCACAGAAGAGAACTCCCCAAAGGCAGGCCAGCCATCTGACCGATCCTCATTCAAAACCGACCAGGTAACATATCGATCCGTGATAAAGAAATAATGCTTGGCCCAGTGGCTCGCCGAGTTATCGCTCCGGGCCACGAAACGAAGAGAAGTATCCCACTCAACCCTGCTCAACCCGAAATCAGCAAATCGGGAATCTTTGAGGGACGGATGGCGAGTTACAAAACTCGCGAAGCCTACCTTCCTCTGATACTGGAATCGATAGAAGCACCGGAACAAGACCAATGAATACTTCCAGGAATACCAGTGGCATAACACCCGGAAGCCCACCCAGACGCGGATAGCACTAGGGGCAAGGTTCACAGGGGAGATCCTAAAGAATCTACTCAATTCTACAAGATCATCGCAGTAAGGCAGCCGAAATCCAAACCGAATCTCGGAAGGATAAACAACAACCTTCCCCCTGGGGGTCTCTGTCACTGTCTGGCGGGTATTTCCCAAAGGAGGAAGGAAGGGATATAAAGGCTCATCTAAGGGACAAATGTCACCTAAGGTAACATGCTCGTTATAGTCAGACCTAGTCAGGTAGTTCTCCGACAAAGTAGCAAGACCTAAATCAAAGGCAGTGAGAAATTCCAAGCTTGAATCAGGCTCCGACTAACACCCCGGCTCAGTACACGGCTCAGAATCCGACACTGAACTAATGGCAGGAAAGAAAACAATGCGATTAATAGAAAGAAAGAGAAACTTACTCATCCTTCAAAGGATATAACGCCTTTGCAAAGTTTGCGTACGGGGACACCACCACGAGTACAGTACCTGCCACGGCATGACAGGTGTCAAGACAAGAAGATTTCCGGAAAGACCAGGCATACCCCGGCACCCAACAAACAACAACCAAAAATTCAAAGGCATCCAACAAAGGTAACAAACACGCGTCAAGGACACCCCAACAATGAAATCAGACAATTTCGTTCGAACCGAAAATCAATTCCCGGTCAAAATTACAATTACGCCCCTCAACGGAAATCAACACACAAATGGCGCCCCAACATCAAATTCAAAATGGGAATAGTTTAAACGGACAAAAAACTATCTCCGGACGACCGGCCAAAATTTTTTTCCCCAAATCGGCGGTTATCTACGGCAATCACATATTCAATCAAGAATCGGAAATCGAATATCGGCAATTAAAGTATCGACATTTTATAAGGTAACGAAAAGGAAAAGATTGGACCTTCGGAAAACCCGACCCGATGTGATAAACGGGTCAGGAATTCGAGTTTTGAGGTCGCCGGAAATCAGCCCCTCGCCGGAGACCACCCTTTGCCACCGCCGGAGACCACCCTTCGCCACCGCCGGGACAGAGCCGCGCCGGAGCTCACCTATCCCGCCTCCGCCTGGACTCGCCGGAACCACGATCGCCGTCCTCCGCACCGTCGACGTCCCCACCACGCCGCTGCTGCTTCGTGACCTCGCCGAGCACCGCCGTGAGCCGAGGTCTGCGCCGCCTTCGCCGTGAGTCGCGCCGCCACGCCTTGCCGGCCTTCCTCGCCCGAGCTGCTGGTCGGAATTCCTGGTCCTCCATCGGAATTTCGGCCGGCCCCTCTCCCTTGGTGTGCAGGAATTCCTCCCTTGGTCTCCAAGTGTGAGGAAAAAAGAAAAAGATGACAATGGTGGCTAAGTGAGGTAATTTCTTTACTCCTCTATATATTTGAAAAGGTGTAGGGTTTTTTAAAGTGACCTAATCACAACCCTCTATTTAAAATTAGAAGAGATCTAAGGGTTAAAGGAAAACTATCATCTTTACCTCCCTTAGACTATGGATAGGCATATTTACACCCAAGTTAACACCATATGGGTATATTTTTAAGTATCCCATACTTAGAAAAATTTTAGACCAAAATTAAAAAATTTTCTCCACTTAGACTTATCCCGGCATGAAATTGAAGCATGGACTCGTTTAGCTGTATTTATGTCGAATCCCCACGCGAGCGTATATTTTCCGAGTATACGCCCGTGGCGGTATTAGATTTATTATTTCCATCTCAGACGGATACGTGCTTGGACACGTGTTCGTGCTATTCTGACGTTTGCATTTCCTCTATCTTATAAGACAGGGGGCAGAGTCAGAGACACACACTCATGGGTAAGTAAGGATTCCGACAAAAGGTAAAATCCCGGTTTCAAATTGCGCGTGTCATACCATCCTAAAATAGAGTCAATCAAGGGTCAGGCCATTGGTTGACTCGGGGGCATGTGATGGATATACGCCCAATTTGAACCCGTTGACTTCCGAATCGTTTTATTTTGATCACCCCGTTAATGATTGTAAATCGAAATTTCGACCCAAACCCCCCGCGAAAACGGCAACGGTCCGGACGAGGCCAAAATACTCGTCCGGACCGAGGCAAACTCACCTAGGTGAGGTCGGGTGGCCACACCCGAACTCCCCTAGGGGAGATCGGGTCAGCCAACCCGATCTCCCCTAGGGAAGGGTTGGGTGGCCACACCCAACCCCTACCCTTGGGGGTCGGATTTTCTCCCCCCCCCCCCCCCCCAAGGGCCCCGGCACCGCTTCCCGACTCCGATACTCAGTTTATTTCCGCCGACCTCTCCGTGCTTTAAGGTTTTAATTACGAGATTAAGGGCTGATTAATTGTGTTTAAAGGTTAACGATGTCATTAAGCCACCTTAATGACACCGTTGTCTATAAATACAACCTTTCCACCATTCATTTGGACATCTTGGCTAGATATACAATTTAGCTCTGACATCTCTCTAAGTTTTATCTCTCTAAGAAACGTATTGACTTAAGCATCGGAGAGGGTACATCAAGCACCACCCCCCCCCTCCGTGCTTGGTATTGCCCCTCTTGCAGGGCACGTGGAGAAGAGAAGGCGAAGAACATGAAGATACAGATCAGAACGACAGGACTTAGGAGCACCTTGTGGCAATCCGGAAGTCCCCCGGTCCGGGTACTGCGCGTATTCCGGACCGTTTTTGGACTTGGGTGTGTGCGGAAGAATTCTTTTACGTGTTTTGGAGTATTTGCGAGGCCCGAAATGTAAACACGAACCCGAATTGGATAGATATCTAAAACTTGCCCCCGAATCAAGTAGTGGTTTAAAACCCGTGCTTGACTCTTTTTAAGATAAGATATTCGTCCAATTTAGGTTCGGTACTGACCTCAGGGGTGGCCTGTTTGTCAATTCGAGTGTAGGGATCATAAATTTGACCAACTTCAATTTTCCTACGTACGTAATCTGTTTATAGGGTTAGCATAGCGGACAATATACGTATAACAACATGCAATTATATTCGCAATATCGTGTAATGAGTGAAATAAAGATTTATACAACGTGATAATATCATGGTACACGATGTAAGCATATAACACGTTGTCAACATGTAGATGACGACATAGTAAACGGATGACGTAATCATGCAATAAGCAAAGCACTTAGAATGATATTAAATTGGAAAGCATGCTTGTCAACGTTGAGCATGATGTAAACATGAAGTATGGTGTAAACGCGAGACATGATATAAACATGAGATTCATACTTAGAAAATAATCATGTAAAGATCATAAATAAGAAACGTGCATGATAAATTCTATGTACGTAATGTGTAATAATAATTACGTGTAGTGTGTCATGAAGCATTGTGTAGTATGTATGCAATATGAACAAAGGAGAGATGCAAAGATGCTTGTAAAGGTTGCTAAGGACTTATATGAAAATACATGAAAGTTTAGTCCTTAGCACATGGTGTAGGCACTATTAGTAAAAATTAGGAGAGAGAATAATTATTAGCTTACATCCTTTATAGATAAATCTCCAAGAAGCTCTACATTCTTGATGAAGATGAAGCTTTTGAGATCATAGATTTGGAGTAGACACATCATTGTTGATATCAATTGGATTCCGGTGTGGCACGTGTCAATTCGGACTCGCTTCGTGTTGGTGAGTTCAATTCCGTACATGGTTGGACATTTCTCGATTTCTTTTGTCCTTGATTCAATCTTGAAATCACTATGTACCTAGTTATCTTAACATGCACATAAGGTGTTTGATAAAATGCATTAGAGTAATTATCTTTTCAATTTGGACAAAATTTTTCTAAGTGCTGGAAATTTTAGAAAAGTGTAAATGGATCGTTATACTTCCCTTATACATAGTGTTCGTTGCCAACATGTTGTTCCATTCCTTAGCCGTTGTTTTAGTATGCTCGATATTGATGATCGGTAGTTGTACGTACATGGCCGTCAATGGTTGTATGTTGGTAATGATAGCTTTAGGCAATGTACGTTGAGCATCATGTATAGACTGTCGGTTATTGTCTGCAAACATGCTAAAACACTTAGAAAATATTTTAACAATATCTAATGCTTGTTACCATAGATGTCGTCGTATGAGCTTTGTCGATAAGCGTCGTAGGAATGCTTAGGAAGCATTGTGTAGAAGTTGATAATAGCTACTTGATGTATGCAATCCATCCTTGTCGACATGTATGTACATACATGGAAACACTTAGAAAATATTCTCCTCTTGTTGACATCCATCCTTGTTGACATGTATGTACGTACATGGAAATACTTAGAAAATATTCTTCACTTGTCGACATGCATCCTTGTCGACATGTATGCACTTACATGGAAATACTTAGAAAATATTTTTGACTTGTCGACATGCATCCTTGTCGACATGTATGTACGTACATGGAAATACTTAGAAAATATTCTTGACTTGTCGACATGCATCCTTGTGGACATGTATGTACGTACATGGAAATACTTAGAAGATATTCTTGACTTGTCGACATGCATCCTTGTCGACATGCATCCTTGTCGACATGTATGTACGTACATGGAAATACTTAAAAATATTCTTGACTTGTCGACATGCATCCTTGTCGACATGTAGGTACGTACATGGAAACACTTAGGAAATATTCCTCACTTGTCGACATCCATCCTTGTCGACATGTATGCACGCACATGGAAACACTTAGGTTGATGTGTTGAAGAAGTTGCCCCCCTTGCATGATGCTTGTTACTTGTTGCGCGAAGACTAACGAGTCTTATACGTACATAGTTATCTCAAATGGAGCGTCCATTGCATAAATGTTTGCATAGGTGTTGATGCGTGTTTGCGCACTGATTGGATTGTTGATTGCATTTTTCAGGATATCAGATCTTGCTATCTTCTTGTCGGAATTAATCTTCCCACGGCTGTTATCATGAGTAAGTCCATTATTTCCATTCTGCGAGTAACTCTGTGTTCGGATGTCGACATGGTTGAGCAGCTAAATAATACACCAAGTGTAGATGTTGATGTCCTTTATGACTCGTATCATGTTGTAATGTAGGTTGGACTGATGGAAAAAGCTCGTCTTTGTAGATAGCCGATGTATACAGTAATCCGCCTGTTGAAAGGAATGTCCGTACAATTGCCTCCGCTACTCTGGAGTTTCAGGACATGGTCGCGGTAAAAGACTTGTGAGTAAGGCATCTCCTTGTATCTTCTTTGAACTTGTTAATCTTCCAAATTCTTTCTTTCATTTTCCTGAACGCGTGGTTGCAGTTCCTGGCTTTAGAACGATTCTCAAAAGATCCGACGCAGGGGCGCGTTCCTCGAGCGATTCTAAGTTCTTTATGCCGAGTACGACCGTGCTAACTCTTTCTTGCGATAAAGGGAATAGAGTTGAGGGTCGTGCGGTGGTGCCTTCTGCCCCCCGGTCGAGGGACCGGCCCAAGGAGGAGCGTTCCTCCTATTGAGGTAAGCGTTGTTTACTTCTTCACACTTGAAAGTTGATTTTGAAGACGACTGATTTTGATGCACGTATTGCTGATTGCCGCGCTTATGTTGAAGAGCTATGTCGTATTGAAGTTAAAGAGACCATCCTTGCCGTGTCTTTTGTGCGGATGACGACATTGCATTTGATGTTGACATTATGAAATCTTTGCAATAGATCCTTGGAGATGATGTTATCTCTTGGTTGGCGTCAAGTTGTCCGCTTCCAGTATGTTGAACCCTTTGTGAATGGGTTGATGTTGTTTTGATAATTCTTTGTTTATGCCTTTGCTTGCATGGTATTTCATCACTTGGACCTGTTTTCAATAATAATAAACATGTGATAACTTGTTAGTAATATTTCATACCTTGAGCTATCTTTATTGTCCGTATGTGTTGGACTTGCATGATAGGATTGAACTCCTTGTTGTGATGGATAGAGCATATGATGTTGCGACTTGCGCATTGCAGGGTGTTATGTACACTTGGTACTTGTAGCATTGCAGGTAGTAATGTGCGTGGCACTTGGCCTTTGACATGTAGTAGTGTCGTCTTGACGTAGCAGGACTTAAGTTTATACCGTCTCTTAGTTCCACTCTAAGGCGACGTTGTTGCAAGATATTTCTTGCTTATTTTGCTGTTTTTGCGTTAAATGCTAAAGAGCAAGATAACGTTATACAAGACTCAACTTGTAAGTTTGATGAGTTTTGTACAAGATTTGCTTTAAAAAGCGTATAACATGAAGCTATCCTTTTTCAGGCCTAAGTCTTCATTGTGTATGAACCCTTAAGAGAGTATGCATACTTTTAGTGTGTGGGGTTGTCGTCTAACAAGTGGACTTCCGCCACGATGGGGTGATCAGTCCCACCTAAGTGCCGCATCCTGGTTTGTATGCAGGGAATGGCTATGAACATGAGGATTTGCTTCTAAGAGCATTTCGCAGCATGCCATTTTTTAGAAGTAAACATGGGGTTTGCCCTTACAAAGAGAATACCACAGCATGCTACTTTTGATAGTAAATCTTGGTGTTTATCCAAGATACTGCTTGCTGTTGATGCCTTTGGAATAGTCGTCACTTTGAGTAGAGAATTTTATAAGTCCCTTTTTGTAGATAACCCGCAAGTTGTCATCGCCACATATAAGTTGACTGTGCACATAGCGTGATGTCTTTGTGTTGCCGACATCTTCTTGATAGAGCAGCTGTTATGGATGGAGAAATAAACTCCCAGTTGGTGTAGATAATAGATATGTTGGCGTTGTATGCCATAAATCCCTCCTTGAACATAATGCTTAGCTTGTATTGTTGAAGTAGATATTATGTGCATAGGTTACTACTTGGCATAATTCCAATGTAGTAATCATAGTGTAGCATGTACCTACGAACAGAGTTGCGCTTTGTCAGATAGTTGCAATGTTTACAAGTTTGCAAAAATATGGAGTTATGAAATTTTCTTTTTAGTAATACATATAATAGATAAAGTAAAGGAGTCTGATACGAGGACTCCTTGTTTGTGTAGGAAACTTCCCTAAGTGCGGACACGATAGGTGCGGATCGTGACAGGTGCGTATATGTCGGGAGGGAAGCTTTTCCAAGTATCACCCGCTATATGTGATTGTGGATATGTATGTATGAACAACAACTATGCATTATTGTATGCGTCCTCTAGTTGATTCGCGTTGATGCCTCCTTAGCATGATGTACATGCCTATATATGATCATTGCTTGGTGTCTCCTTCTTAGAAGAATGGTACCGCGTGTTATTGCAATTATTCGTTTCTTCACATCGGTAGAATGCCAAGCACTTGTCAGCTTGGTGCCCCCCAAGTTGCTTGGTAGTCGTACCGCTGTTTTTTGATGGTTTCTATTACTTCATCTTCTGATAGTGATGTGCCTACTCGGACCATCCTTTCTGGCTCATCTATCTTGATTTCTCGTAATGCTTCAACAAGACCAGGATGTGCATGATCTACCATTGGGTTTTCATCAATGACGGGAATTCCGCTATTGTTTGTCTTGACATTATGTTGGAGTGCAAGCTTGTAGTAGTCTTTTGATAGCTGCTGATCTCCCTTTATTTCACCAATTCCTGCCTTTGTTGGAAACTTGACCTTTTGGTGTGATGTTGACGCTTATCATACCCCACTTGTTCATGGTTGTATACCCTAGGATTCCATTATATGCGTCAAGCTTTTCTACGATCACGAATGGAACGCCAATTTGGAGTTGTTGCTCTCCTTCTCCTATTGCGCATTGCGCGGTGTTGAATTTAATGTGCTGGTTTTGCGATGTATGCTTCATGTGTTCACTTTCAAGGTGCCTGGGTTTGTTTGATGTGTTTCTCCATACACTTGTGACTCTTTCCGAGGTTGTGTCTGTGTGACGATTGTGCACATGGCTGAGAGATGTTATACTGGTGGAACCCTCATATTCTCCTTTGTTTTGGCCGAAGATTAGTGTTTCGCTGTCGGCGTACGTTTTGAGTGATTCGATCCTTCTTGTGTTCTTGACAAGGGTAAACTTACTGGATGTTGGAAATAATTCCCTAACTCTTTTCTCGTGATGGGTTTGGCACAGGCGTGCGTATATCATAGGAGCGTATCCTGAATTCCTATCTTCCACAATGTTGATGACGTTGTCACTTGGGTAATGCCCCCGTCTTGTTTATTATTACAGCGCGATTTTTAGTCTTGTGCGTATAGAATGCTTTAGGCTCTGTTGCATGGGGAATGTTGTATTGCCTAAACCGTTTGTTGTTCCTAGTGTGATAGCTTGTGTTGTTGACGCAATTAATATGTGCGTAGTTGTTACTTGGCGTTATTCCAAGGTAGTATGCATGATATAATAATGTACCTACGAAAGTAGATTTAACCTTTATTAGATATTTGCAGTTCGTACAACGGATTACAGGAAGGCGTCTACTGATCGCTCCTTTTGAAAAGTACTAAGGCTAATAAACATAAGTTGTACTTAATATAAGAAGACTTAAAGTAGATATGCGAAAAAGGAGATAAAGGGATTGCTGATATGTTTGACGTCTTCATAGGTCATTTGTCGGCAAGTTGATTCTGCCACGTGCCACATAGTTCCTCAGTGCATCTAGCGTGTTGAGCTCTTCAATCTCCACCTTTGTAGATGAACAAATATTGGTGTTATGCCCCCCAGTTTTATGGTGCTTGCATCGTTCTTCAACGTTCTTGCCGAAGAAGGCAGTCATTGGCTCAAGTGGTCGGTGAAGTTTGTTTTCCGGGAGTTTGAAATTTGTTTCCTCCTCCTTCATGCTCCAAGGATTGTATAAGTCGTCATAATTGGTTCCATGAGTGACGTTGTTTTTCCGGCGCTTGGCGATAGATGGATTATCATAAGCCTTTTCTTTTCCTTTGCCTTTTCCTGAAGACTTCACATGAAACTTGTTTTGATGCTTATTGCCTTGGTCGATATACTTCTTCATTTCTCCTTTTAAGATTAAGCTGTTTACATGAAACCTTAGTCCAACACAGCCTTCCGTCTCGTGGCCATACACATCGTGATTTTCACACCATTTGCTTTCATCTTTTCCCAATGGGCCTATTGCGGAAATTAGAGGGCTTTTTCCACAACTTGGTTTCCTTTATCACTTTCAAGATGACGGACAGCGGTGTGTTCAATGGAACACATTTGGCGAGATTGGTCTTTTTGAGCCTTTGGACGTCTGACTGGAATGACCTCTTTTGTTGCGGTTGTCTCTTTTCCCAGGAAGCGTCTATCTTTTCCTCAATTATTGCCTTCAAGGTTCTTGTTGTAAGTCCCGCGATCGGGACATCCTCGTCATCAATAGGTTTTCACCATCCCTCGGATGTCAGCATCGTCTTGGCTTGTCCTCGTGGAAGGACCTTCCTTGTGTATTTTTGAGCGGGAGGTTGGTGGTTGTTTCCATGCCCCTTCTTGGTGTTGTGCTATCACATACGGGTTGTATGAGCGTGCAGCTCCTTGCCTTGGTTGTTGGTACTGGAAGGTATCTTCCGTGTATTGGCCCCCTATTCATTGGTACGGTGTGTCTTGCTGACTTGTGACTCTGGACTTTGTTCTTGTCTCCTCGACTTGTCCGTTGATTGGCGGCATGAGTAGTGATGGCGGGGCATATCCTTGGTTCCTTAACTTCTTTCGGAATGCAAGCAGCTCTTCGAGCACGGTCATCATGGTAGGAGTGACATGTGGTGGCGGGTTGACAACTTTGTATTGGAGGTCTCCTTGGTCGCACTGTGCGAATGATGCACTTCTTGTTGGCATGAAGAAAGCGTTGGATGTGGCAACAGGCATGTGGGAGGATCCAAGTCGACTTCTTGTCGGCTTCTGCGTGGTTACGGCCAGGGCGTCGTGGTACGCAATGTGCTCTTTTTCCTTTGATGAAAAACCAATGACATCTTCAAAGGAGGCATCCTTTGTGACGGCCTCCTTTATGTCTACATACTCCATGTTGTATCCTGGGACTTGTGCATTGTCTTTGCAACGTATATTTCTTGCTCGTATGACTTCTCGCTTTCAACATCAAAGTCTCCATGGATCATATGTACGTTTGCCATCTTTTCCGTATGGGATGCAATGTATGCTGTATTTTGGACTTTAAGGCCATGCTGTGCGGAAGGCACATTGCTTGTTGGCATGGAGGATGCAGCGAACATATCTTTATGCACGTGCAAATGATCCTGCTGACTTGTTGTCTGCTTCTGTTTGCTAGCTGGCATCCTGTATGGGAACTCTTCATTGATCCCCGTCCTTTACTCGAACTCGTGTGCATATGCATTATCCTAAACTTCAGGAACGTGCTGTGCGCAAGGCACGTTTGCGGTTGGCACGGATAAGGCGGTAGACACTGCGTCTGGAATGTGAGAAGATCTTGGTTGGCTTCTTGTCGGCTTCGGCTTGCTTGCCCCTGCCTTCTTCGTTCGTCTTCCTGTCATAGCTTGCGGTATGGAATGGATTTTTGTTCGAATCCCACAGACGGCGCCAAATGTTGAGTCTGCTTCCACTTGGGTAGCTTTGGGCTTCTTTTTCACGAACGGGCTCGGCATGTGTGTACAAGGACGGGAACACCGCGATCCTTGAAACACAATCCTCGAACTAATCTTCAAGTTCTCGACCTCTAACTCTCGAACTTCGGATCCTACACGAGGGGCAGTAACCAGCGTGGGAGAGGGTGGAATGCTGGTTGGGCCCTCTCCGACGCTCAAGTCAGAATTTGTAGAGAGAGAAAACCTTTTATAGAGAAGTTTGAGCATCCAAAGTCCAAAATGAGGGAGTTGTGTAAAATGAGAGACCTAGGGCCCTATTTATAGGGAACCTAAGGATCATGCCCAGTTTTGAACGGCTTGATGTCGGTATGAAGGAAAACATATACCGTCATCAAGGTGGACTATGCGTGCACCGACTTCTCGCAATCGGCAAAAATAATCGGGATAAGCGCGGAAAACGTAGATAATTCCGACCTCCGGATTATTTAGCAATCCGGAAGTCCCCCGGTCCGGGTACCGCGCGTATTCTGGACCGTTGGACTTAGGTGTCCGTGGAAGAATTCTTTTACGGGTTTTGGAGTATTTTGGGAGGCCCGAAATGTAAACACGAACCCGAATTGGATAGATATCAAACAGGAACATTATAATAGATTCACATTAATTTATAGAAATATATATCACTATCGAGATATCTAAATATTAAACAGGGTTAAAGATATTATTGATAGATTTAGTTACCTAAAAGATTGAGAAAGTATATTGTCAGTATATTTGTTACCCTATTTAAGATATTGACAATAAAATATATATATATATAGTTGCCTAATTTTTACATATAAATATATATTGTTGATTCATTTAATCTTATAGATAGAATCATGGCTATAAATATATATATGTTTTGATTTGGCCGATATATATATATTTAATATTGGAAATTATTTTATATAATTAATGTTACTTAGTGGTTAATTAATTATTTTTTGGACTTTAAAACCCTACTTGGGCCACAAGTAAACATTTCGGGCCAACCATTGAAAATTGTAAATTATTGGGCCTGTTCAATATATTAAACAGGGAGGGGTTTTAATCGAACCAGGTTTTCTTAATCGGTTCGACCTAATCGCGTCGGGTCGAACCGGGGTAATTAAGTGGATCTAACCGAACTGGTTTTGTGTGTTGAACCGAACTAAACCCTATTTTATTGGACCGGTTCAGACCGAACCAAATTTTAAAATTTAAAACCGGATCGAAACGAACCAGATTTACCGGACCGACCCGAACCAGATTTGCCGGACCGGGCCGGACCGGATTTTCTGAACCGGACCGAATCGGACCAAACCAAACCGAAATTGACTTAACCGAAATGATTTTCAAAACCGAATTCAAGTCAATTAAATAAAATAGGGTGGTCAAGTTTTAAAATACAAATGTTTTTGAACCTCTAAATGGACTACACAGTGCCCATAGGGTTGCTAAACTTTATGCCTTGTTTCGATTATGGGGATGGATCTCGGAGATACGTGTTTTTGGGACTTGATTAATTAGAGGGCTGAATTGCAATTTTTTATTATTCAATATATATTAATGCATGATTAGAAATGTTGTCTTGACATAGTTAAGCTAGCTGGACATTGCATGTTGTGGGCGGAGCCCTGGTTAAATATATGAAGTGCGCACTAGGATAGATATGCTGTGATGGTCCGGTCTCACCCCTAGTTGTAAATGCCTAGGATTCATGTCTAGAATGCTGCGTAATTGAATAAAAGCATGAATTAAAATCAGCCCCTAATGTTTAAAATTATTTTAAAACCGAAAACCACTCGCCAAATATGTATGATTGTTGTGGAATTTTCATGTTTGACACTTATGCTAGAATGTTGAGGATGTAGATGCATTTGATAATTTACATGGAAGTAGAATTATATATGCAAGCATGATTTCCTCGGAACATTAGACGCATGACGCGTAAGCATGAGTGTGATTCGTTTGATGAATGTCACTTGCGTATGATAATTTACATGGCTAGTAGAATTATATATGCATGAGTGAATTCATCGGAATATTTTTCCAAAATAAAAAAAGGGCTTGGGAAAGCCAAGATCGGGTATGTTTGTTTTAAAATTCTCGTTCCGGTAATTTGCGATTAAAACCATTTTAAAAGACTGATCTATTGGATTGAAAACGGCAGTAATGTGAACTCTTTCACAGCCATCTTCCATTCGTTTACTGGTGGTCGGTTGGTTAAGATGACTGAGGAATCGTTATTTTTCGGATTCAATCTTAATAGATATCTGATGTATGTAATTCTTTCTTAAAATGTTATTGTCTACCTAACATGCATAACCATCAATGTGTTAGTTTTCATGGCTGACCCGTTACAGTTCTACGAACCATGCAATCTGGACGGCATGGATTACGATGCATGGAGAGATAATGTTATGGATCTTATGATCGCTGCGGATCTTGACGATCAGGTCAATCCGACGACGGATAGGCTGAGCTTGGACGAATATAAAAACCCCACATGAAAGCAACACCAACAAAAGGTTGAGGAAGGATCGAAATGCACGAGAGTTGATCCTTTCGCGGCTTTTAACTTAAGTAGAAGAAGAGTTTACACAACTCAGCGCATTGCATCTTTGGTTTGCCATATACCTTCGCTTCGGTAAGGGTATGGCCGCTGAAGCTAGAGCATTAACTGTGGAATACTTTAGTATTCTATGTAGTGATGACGGCATAATTGCCTATCATGATCCTGCTGATGAGTTAGACGTATAAACTTGGGCTCAGAAGGTAACGAGAATGTTTCCTCTTTCATGGTTTGTTAACGAGAATGGGCTAACGCGTTTGATCAAATCGATCAAAACAACGATAGACCTATTCGAAACAGATAAGAAAGAAGGAAATTTTCCAAAGGATCCCGAGGCATTCGATGAAAGATTCATCGGTATGCTAAAATGCTTGGCAACACCAAGCAAAACGAAGTCTAAATGATGATCCGGTGCTTTACTCACCATGATATCACTACCTTTTTTTTGGTACATTTCGGTTAAGACATCTAGTCCATCAAGCTTCTTCATGACTGCTTCGAGTTTGAGATCTGAGACTCCAGTATTGCTCAATGTTGGTTTTTCTATTTGTCTAATTTATGAATTTGGAATACATTGTTTCGGTTTTCATTGAATAAAGTTGTTACCTTTCGATTCAAAAAGTGTTCTGCTTATCAAGATTAATCGACTCGGTTAAAAACGGGATCGATCCGAAATAAGTAAATAACCAAAGTGAATTTGACATCATAAATTACAGAATCAAGCAAATCCATACATTTCTCCTACATCTAATTCTATGGACTAGATCATGCCATTAAATCCATTGATTGCGTTGTTCTAAGAATTAACCGATTAAAACCCTTTCTTTATTATTATTACTCCATTAATGAAATAAAATATAATGATAATCATGTGCGAAACCGATTGGATTAAATTTTATTAAATTCAGACATGAAACGAGTTGACCGAAGGTTAAACTAGGGTAAGTTGCGCCTCGCGCAAGTGGACCTTGAAAGAGGAACACATCGTTTCAAAGTATGAGTTTAATACAGAAGTGTTTAAAATAATGATGTGCTGAATTTTCGTTTGCATTCCTTCGGAAATAACTTATTGATAACGTTTACATCGGTAGAAAGTAGGCTTTGAAAGCTACTACGACCTTGTAAAAGTATCGACTGACGCATAAGGTGAAAACCTAAAATGCTCAGATCGGAGATGGGATAAAATCTCTGAAATAGTTAGCAAACGAAGAAGGATTAAGTCGGTTAAACGATTTTCCTTACATAAGCCTTGAACGATTAGACAGGCTAAGCATTCAAATCAAATGACACATTTCTATAGGAATAGTTTGAAAACATAAATGTTGTAGTCATTTCGTCACTCGTTCCCTATGGGATGATGAGAAAATGATACACATTAATGTAAAACTATGTTCCATTGTAATCGGTAAGACACGTAGCCATAAAAGCTGAAGAATGATAATGAGCTACTCACATCATCACGCGACATTAATTTGCGTTAAACACGTATTTAGGACAAGAGTATGTTACTACTCTTTGAAAATACATGTTTACAGCTTAAAGCAGGGTATCGTGTTCGAACATATAACATTACATACTTGAGGACAAATTTTCCGATGCATTGACAGTTCAGAATAATGAGTCTTGATCAGACAGAAGATGATATTACTGACATCAGGTCCTGTTGGTTTCGCTTCACCACTTGGGCTGCTTCGGGCTTTTACTTTTCACGAGCAAGCTTCTTCCTTCACGATCGGGCTCGAGATATATATATAAGGACGGGAACGTCGCAATCCTTAATACACAATCACCGAGCTGGACTTCGATCCTCAACCTTGGACTCTCGATCTTTGGGTCTTGCACGAAGGGCAGTAACCAGCGTGGGGGGGGGGGATGCTGGTTGGGCCCACTCCGACGCTCAAGTTAGCACTTTTAGAGAGAAAAATCCTTAGAGAGAAGTAGAGCATTTCAAGTCCAAAAGTGAGGGAATTATTCCAAATGGGAGACCTAGGCCCCCTATTTATAGGAAACCTAAGGATCATGCCCAGTTTGGAATTACCTGATGTTGGTATGTAAGGAAGACGTATACCGTCATCAAGGCGGACCATGTATGCACCGACTTCCCGCACTTGGCAATTTAATCGGGGTGAGCGTACGAGGTAAAAATGGTAATCCGGAGGTCCGGATTGCCTTAGGGCAATCCGAAAGTCCTTCGGCCCGGGAATTACGCGTATCCCAAACCGTTTTTAGACTTAGGCGTCCTGTGAAAGGGTTTTGGGATATTTTACAAGGCCCGAAATGTAAATACGAACCCGATTTGAACAGATATCTAACACTTGCCCCCGAGTCAAGTAGTGGTTCAAAACCCGTACTTGACTCTTTTCAAATATAAGATATTCGTCCAATTTAGGTTCGGTACTGACCTCGGGGGTGGCCTGTTTGTCAATTCGAATGTTGAGATCTTAAATTTGACCGACTTTTAATTTTCCCTCGTATGTACGTAATCTGTTTACATGGTTAGCGTAGCGGACAATATGCGTACAATGATATGCATTATGATAATATCAAGGTGTTTGATGAAATGCATTAGAATACATAGCCCCAAATCGGCCAAAATTTTCCTAAGTGCTGAAAATTTTAGAAAAGTGTACATGAATCGTTATACTTCCCTTACACATAGCGTCCATTGTTGACATGTTTTCCCATGCCTTAGTTGTTGTTCTAGCATGCTCGATATTGATGATTGGTAGTCGTACGTACATGGCCGTCCATGGTTGTATGTTGGTAATGATAGCATAGTTGTTGTCGCATGAGCTTTACCGATAAGCGTCGTAGGAATATTCAAGAAGCATTGTGTAGAAGTCGATAGTAGCTAATTGATGTATGCAATCCACCCTTGTCGGCATGTACGTACGTACATGGAAACACTTAGAAAATATTTTCCTCTTGTTGACATGTATGTAAGTACATGGGAACACTTAAAAAATATTTTTCACTTGTCGATATGCATCCTTATCGACATGTATGTACGTACATGGAAACAGTTAGAAAATATTTTTCACTCGTCGACATGCATCCTTGTCAACATGTATGTACGTACATGGAAACACTTAGACAATATTTTTCACTCGTCGACATGCATCCTTGTCGACATGTATGTACGTACATGGAAACACTTAGAAAATATTTTTCACTCGTCGACATGCATACTTGTCGACATGTATGTACGTACATGGAAACACTTAGAAAATATTTTTCACTCGTCGACATGCATCCTTGTCGACATGTATGTACATACATGGAAACACTTAGAAAATATTTTTCACTCGTCGACATGCATCCTTGTCGACTTGAATGTACGTACATGGAAACAGTTAGAAAATATTTTTCACTCGTCGACATGCATCCTTGTCGACATGTATGTACGTACATGGAAACACTTAGAAAATATTTTTCACTCGTCGATATGCATCCTTGTCGACATGTATGTACGTACATGGAAACACTTAGAAAATATTTTTCACTCGTCGACATGTATGTACGTACATGGAAACACTTAGAAAATATTTTCCTCTTTCCCTGGCTATATATGCTATATCCATGTACTTGATGTAAATGCAGGTTATATGTCAACACCTTGTTGTATGCTAACTCTTAGCAATATGCTTGACACATAGTAGCGTGATGTCCACTTGCCATATGTCGACTGTCATCTTGAGTAAAACACTTAAAAAATATTTCACCCTTGAAATCATGTACTCATGTCGATATGCATGTGCATACATAGCGCTTGCACACTGATTAACTTGTTACTTGTAATTTTCAGGATTCCGAGTTACGCAGTCTTCTTTTCAGAGTTAGTCTTCTTGAGTAAGTCTTCTATCCCCGTTCCGCGAGTGACATTATGTCCCGATGTTGGTGACTAGTCGGGTATCAACACAGTTGAGTCTCTTAAGGATACGACGAGGGATGTGAGTTAGTTCTTCAATTATATCGACGAAGACATGTTTGAGCTATACGCGACATGTTGTGGACTTGATTCTGCTTTAGAGGCTATTCTTCCTTATGACGTGCTTCTGGACTCCAAGAAAGGGCAAGTTACTATTCCTCCAAGTGATCTATCCGCGATTTATACCTCGCAGATTAAGGAAGGTCTGCGTTTTCCCTATTGTCCTGACTTGGTGGATCTTTGTCGCTATTACCGGATATCACCCTTGAGCCTATCTCCTGCTGGCCTTCGTGTATGGAGCTGTTTTCGAGTTTTGTTCCATAAGCAATCTTGGCATTATTCTACCACTCTTTTCCGATGATTCTATCAAATGATGTGTCCAGACGCAATGGGGTTATGTGGGATGAAGATGCGTTGCTCGAGTTTGCAAGATAAGGGCTTCGAGAAGCTTGGTCTTGGGGATGCTGAGTGGGATCACAAACAACGTTTAGCTGCCCCTGCTGATCGTTCTGGTTCCCATTGGCGACACAACTACTTCTTCGTATGCGATGTCGGGACTATTTGGGATGTTAAGAGCGTGGAGAAGGCTGATCCGGCTCCTATTTTTTCTGACCTTTCCTTGGATGATAGGGAGGCGGTGAAGATCATCTTTCGATGTCAACAAGAGCGCCGTTATCGTTGTCTATTGCGTGCTTCAGATCAGGATTTGATTAATGCCGGGATTCATATACTTCCTTCTGAAGATTTGGTATGTTGATATCTTTTATAACCTGTACTATGTTGCAATGTAGGTCGTTTTGATGGAAAAAGCTCGTCTTTGCAGACAACTAATGCTCATGACAACATGCCTGTTGGGCGTCGTGCTCGTAATGTTGCCCCCACTATTCCTGAATGCTCTGGACATGATCGTGGCAAGGGACCGAAAGGTGAGGCGTCTTCTTGTATCTTTCGCTTGACTTACTGATTTTTTTTCAAGGTTTGTTATATCCACGTTGTCTTTGTTCCTTTAGGTAACTCCGTGCATGTGACTGAGCAGGTTGTTGCGGTACCTGCCACTAGTGTTCCTCCCAAGAGATTTGCCGCAGGGGCGTGTCCCTCGAGTGACCCGAAGCGTTCTAAACCGAGTGCGGCTGTTCCAGCTCCTTCTTGCGATAAAGGGAAGACAGTTGAGAGTCGCACAATAGCGCCTTCTGCCCCCCGGTCGAGGGACCGTCCCGAGGAGGAGCGCCATTCCCGCCGAGGTATGCATTGGTCTACTTGACATACTCCTTATACTTAGTATAATTTGCTAATGTCTTCTTTGTTTTACTTTGTTCTTATTGTAGCGTTGCCAAGTATTAAGCGTGATGATTTGATCCTTTCTGACGGGATTGACGTTTCCGGAGAAAACTGGTCACCTTTTTCCGCATGTAGTCTTCATTTCCCAAAGGATTCCAAACTTAGCACTCCAGGATTTGGTGTGCGTGTGCTTCAAAGATGTGTTCCTCCCGGCGTTCATGATGTCAAACCGTCTACTGATGAGGAGGCACAGGCATACATTGAGAGCGGCCTGGCTGAATTTGCGCCGGTAGATTTTATTTTAACTCTTTGCCTTCCTGATATTCACGTATGTTTTGTTGTTGTTGTTGATCATGATTGCCTTGTTTGTTACACCTAGGCTATTTCAAGGATGATGAACATGTCTTCCTTCGTGTTGGAGCTTGTAAGTGAGAGGAAGGCTGTTATTAAGAAGTGTAGTACAGTTTCCCGCGAGCTTGCACAGTCTGAAGAGGAAGTGCAGAATTTGAACTGCAAGGTTACTGATATTGATGCGCGTATTGCTGCTCGCTGTGTCCATGCTGAACAACTTGAAGCTGAGATTGCTGCTATCAAGCAGCAAATTGCGGATAACAACATTGTTCATGATGCCGCGCTTGCTTCTGTTCGTGACGAAGCACACAGAGCGGGTGTTGAGAAGGGATTGGCTGAGTATCCTAGTACCCCTGCCTATTCTGCCGCTGTCCTTGCTGCTGCTAAAGCGGATCTTGCACCCTTGGTTGATGAGTTTGCCAAAGATTACATTGGCAGAGAACATGCACTTGCCCCCGGGTTTCCATTCGACAAGATGGGTCCTTATTCTTCTTTTGCTGTTGGCCATGTTGCGGATTTCCAACGTAAGGCAGCTGAAGCGGCTTCTATTGCCTTGTCCTTTGGATATGACAATGTTGATGTTGAACTTGGTGTTGATTTTCTGGACATGTTGTCTTAGTCCTTTGGAGGTGATGATATGTTTGAGGCTTTTGCCCAAACCTTTATTTGTGTTTTTGCTTTATATGGAACTTCGTCCTTTGGACCTGTTTTTCAATAATAAAAATCATGTGATACCTTGTCAGTAATATTTCATACCTTGAGTATCCATGTTGTATGCTTCGGACTTGGAAGATAGGATAGGTATCCTTAGATGATGAACATGATGTCCGAATGAGTGCCCTTCTTGGTTAAAACCCAAGGCATGGCAAGATGTGTATGCTAGGTACTTGTAGTGTTGTAAGTAGTAATTGTTAGGTTCCGAGTCTAGGGTCAACGGGCGGTCGACTCAAGTCTCGTTCCTCACTGGAGATGTCGCGGATCTGATGCTCTCGGGTTGTACTGTCCTAGCTCGTGTCCTTCCGTCCTTAGCTTCTCTTCTCCTTTCGCCCTGCAAGAGGGGCAATACCAGGCACAGAGGGGGGGGTGGTGCCTGATGAACCCTCTCCGATGCCTAAGTCAGTACGGTTTTAGAGAGATAAAGCTAGAGAGATGTCAAAGCAAAATTGTGCAACTTGCCAAGATCCCCAAATGAATAGTGGAGGTGGGGTATTTATAGGCAACGGTGTCATTAAGGTGGCTTAATGACATCGTTAACCTTTAAACACAGTTAATTAACCTTTAAACACGTAATTAAGACCTTAGGATACGGAGAAGGTAGGCGGAATAAACCGAGTATGGGAGTCCAAGAATGGTGTCGGGGCCCTTGGGGGGAAGGGAAATCCGACCCCCAAGGGTAGGGGTTGGGTGAGGCCACCCAACCCCTCCTAGGGGGGATGGGGTTGGCCAACCCTATCCCCCCTAGGGGAGATCGGGTTGGCCGACCCGATCTCTCCTAGGGGAGATCGGGTTGGCCGACCCGATCTCTCCTAGGAGAGATCGGGTTGGCCGACCCGATCTCTCCTAGGAGAGATCGGGTTGGTCCACCCGATCTCCCCTAGGGGAGGTCGGGTGTGGCCACCCAACCTCACCTAGGTGAGTTTGATTCGGCCGGACGAGCGCTTCGGCGTCGTCCGGGCCGTTGGTGTTCTCGCGAAGTGTTCGGGTTGAAATTTCGATTTACAATCATTAATGGGATGATAAAAATACAACGATTCGGAAGTCAACGGGTTCAAATTGGGCGTATATCCATCACATGCCCCCGATTCAACCAATGGCCTAACCCTTGATTGACTCTATTTTAGGATGGTATGACACGCGCAATTTGAAACCGGGGTTTTACCTTTTATCTGAATGCTTACTTACCCATGGATGCGTGCCTTTGACTCTGCCCCCTGCCTTATAAGATAGAGGAAGTGTAAACGTCAGAGCAGTACGGACACGTGCCTAAGCACGCGTCCGTCAGAAGTGGGAATAATAAATCTTTCCTTGCTACGGACGTATATTTCGAAAAATACACGCTCGCATAGGGATGCAATACGAATGCAACTAAGTGACTTATGCTTCAATTTCATGCCGGGCTTTTGCCTAAGTGGAGAAAAATTTAGTTTTGGCCTAAATTTTTTTTCTAAGTATGGGATGCTCAAGAATAAGCCTAACTTGATGGTTTTTCTAAGTATGGAGATATACTTAGCCATAGTAAAAGGGGGTAAAAGTGATGGTTTTTCTTTAACCCTTAGATCTCACTTAAAAATAAATGGAGGGTGGTGATTAAAACTCTTTAAAAAACCCTACCATCTTTCAAATATATAGGAGAGTTAAGAAAATACCTTAGTTAGTCACCATAGCCATCCTTTTCCCTCTTTTCTCACCCTTGGAGAGCAAGAAAGAATTTGGAGCACACCCAAGGAGGAGGGCCGGCCAAAATTCTGGTGGTGGGACAGAAATTCCGGCCGGCACAGGAGAAGGGGAATCACCGGCACGCCAAGGGGCTGAGTCGACGGCAGCAGTTCCCGGCGGCACGGCGGAGGCGGGGCGGACCAAGGCAGGGACGGTGGTCGACGGCGAGTCTGTCCTAGACGACGACAGCACCAGGTCCGGCGAGGGCTGTCGACAGCGAGGCGAAGCACCTCCGGCGTGATCTAGGGCAGCTTCCGGCGACGGTGGGGCGGCTGAAATTTACTCCGGCGACGACAAAATTGGGGCTCCGGCGAGGGGCTGATTCCGGCCAACGTCAAAATTTGAATCCCGGACCCGTTTATCACATCGGGTCGGGTTTTCCGAAGGTCCATTCTTTTCCTTTCCGTTATCGCGTAAAATGTTGATTTTTGAATTGCCGATACTTGATTGCCGATACTTGATTGCCGATACTTGATTGAATGTGGGATTGCCGTGGATAGCCGTAGCTAGTTGTGGATTTGGAAAAAATTTGGCCGGTCGTCCGGAGATAGTTTCTTGTCCGATTAAACTATCCCCATTTTGAATTTGATGTCGAGTCGCCATTTGTGCGTTGATTTCCGTTGGAGGGCGTAATGGTAATTTTGCCCGGAAACCGACTTTAGGTTCGGACAAAATTGTTCGATTTGGTCGTCGTGGTGTCCTTGCTCATGCTTGTTATCTTTTTTGGGTGTTTTCGAATCCTTGATTGTTGTCGTTGGTCGAGCGCCGGGGTATTCCCGGTTTTTCGGGAATTTTCTTGTTTTGACATTTGTCATGTCGTGGCAGGTACTGTATTCCTGGTGGTGTCCCCGCACACAGACTCTACAGAGGCGTTACATCCTCCGAAGGATGAGTGAGTTCCTTTTCTCTTCTTTTCGTCGCATTACTTCTTTTCCTATCATTAGCTTAGTGTCGCGATCTGAGTTGGAGTGTTAGTCGAAACTTGATTCGGACTTTGGGATTCCCTGCTACCTTTGACTTAGGTCTCGCTGCTCTGTCGGAGAACCACCTTACTAGGTCTGATTACAATGAGCACGTTACCTTAGGAGATATCTGTCCCCTAGATGAGCCTCTATATCCTTTCCTCCCTTCCTTGGGGAATACCCGCGAGACGGTGACAGAGCCCCCTAGGGGGAAGGTCGTCGTTTACCCCTCCCAGATTTGATTTGGGTTGAGGCTGCCTTACTGCGACGATCTCGTAGAGTTGAGTAGGTTCTTTAGGATTTCTCCTGTGAACCTTGCTCCTAGTGCCCTCCGCGTCTGGGTGGGCTTCCGGGTGTTGTGCCACTGGTACTCCTGGAAGTATTCGCTGGTTCTATTCCGATGCTTCTACCGGTTCCAATATCAGAGGAAAGTGGGCTTTGCGAGTTTCGTAACTCGCCATCCGTCCTTCAAGGATTCCCGATTTGCTGATTTCGGGTTGAGTGGGGTCGAGTGGGATACCTCTCTTCGCTTCGTGGCCCGGAGTGACAACTCGGCAAGTCACTGGGCCAAGCACTATTTCTTCATCACAGATCGATATGTCACTTGGTCGGTCTTGAATGAGGATCGGTCGGATGGTTGGCCTGCCTTCGGGGAGTTTTCACCTGTTGATTTAGAGACTATGAAGATCATTCATGAGAGCAACAGGACCCGATCATACTGCCCCGTGTCCTTAGTTACTGAGACGGATCTTTATGAGGCAGGGATCAGTTTGACTCCTGATTTCGGGGGTTCGGTATGTTACTTAGTCTTCTCATCTTTATTTACTTTCTGCTTTTCCTTTGTAGGTTGGTTTCACAGAAAAACCTATAACGTGCAGGGAGCACCGGTCGACCTGAGCAAGAGGAAGGCTCCTTCTAGCTCCACTCTGAAGAAATCCCCCATGCTTGGGAAGAAGGCTGGGGCCTCTGGTATACTTCCTCCTGTTTGTTTCTTTATGGTATACTTGTGTTTTCCTTATCTTGTTTTTCTTACATTGCTAGGGCGCTCTCCCTTGGTGACCGAGAGGGTTGTCTCCATAGGCAAAGACTCTGGACCCTCTAAGTCCAAGTCGCGGAGATCTGACTCTGAGGCCGGGGCCTCGGCTGTCAAGAGGAAGAAAGCTGCGGATCCTCCTTCGCCTGTTGCTCGTCCCCCGACCCTGTCTCGCGATAAAGAGATGGTGGTCGAAGAGGCGCCTTCCCACACTGATAAAGGGAAGCGACCTGTTGGTGGTGGTTCCCCTGCCCCCCAGCCGAGGGCACGGTCATCAGGTTCGATCTCTACCTTATCACTGATTCTTCTATGTTTATATTTTCCTTTGACTTGCTTCGCTTGTATAGGTGGGCCTCCGACTTTGAGTCGGAAGGATTTCGCACGTCTTACTGATGAAGATGTCGTTGGGTCTGAGTGGACTCCTTTCGCTGGTTTGAAGGAGTTCCACCTTGATAGCGGCTCCTCTTTGCGGACTCCTGAGGTTGGCATCCGCGTACTTCGCGGTGCCATCCCCCCTGGCGATCGTGTTGCCCAGCCTAGGTCTCCTGGGGAGACTCGGCGCTTCGTTCAGGGTGTACTCTCCCGTTATGCGCCTGTGAGTTGTTCCTTGCTTTCTCCTTTTTGCTTTTATGTGGTTGGTTTTTCAGGTACTCATCTCTTGTTTAAATTTTCAGGGTATGTCTGACATGGTGAACATGTCGTCCCTCGTTCTCGAGCTATCTGACGAGAAGAAGACTCTAGAGGACAGCCAGGTCTCCCTAAAGGCGGAGCTCGCCACTGCTGCTGAGAAGGCGCGCCTATCAGATCTGAAGATGCAGGAGCTCAGGGACCAAGTGTCCTTACTTGAGACTACCGTAGGTAGCTTGCGCCGGGAGGCTGAGGTCGCAGCTTCACTCCATTCTGAGGAGTTGCGGAAGTTGGAGGCTAGGTGTCGGGCAGAGGAGAGGACTGTCGCAGTGTCTGAGTATAAGGCTTCTTCTGCCTTCACTGCTGACTATAGCGTGCGGCTCACTCAGGAGATGAACCAGTTTGGTGAGTATCTGGTTGATCATATTTTCCGCGTTGATCCTCAGTTTCCAGTTGGCGATCTTGGTGACTTCGGGCGATACGCTACTGGCTACATGGCTGTCCTTAGGGGTCAGGCTGCTGTTGCAGACGAGCCTGCCCCTACACAGGTGGATGCAACGCCTGTGGATATCGATACGTCAGACTCCTCCTCTTCCTCCATCTCTGCCGGTGGTTCAGCCTCAGGGGGTCAGGGTGACTCTCCCGAAGGCTCTGATTGATGTGTCTACATCTTGCTATCTTTGTATATATAACCATACTCTTTCTCCCCTTTGATGGGTTGAGTATCTTTTGGGATTGTTGTGGGGTTTTGTGTTGCTTTCCTTTGTCGTATTGTGTTGTTGACTATGTGGTTCGCTTGGCTTTACATTGGTACTTCGTATGCTTTTGTATGTACTCCTTTGATTATGAACTCTTTCCTTGGTGTGTTTCCTTTACTTATCCTTCTATTGTGTTTTCCTTCATGCCATACCTGCTATTTCACCAAGAAAAAACATTATGTGTTCTTCATATCACTTTACTTTGAAATTACTTTCTCATGGGATCCTTCTTAGTGATGGTGTAATACTTCTCTTCTGATACCCTTTGAATGGTATGTATGGTACTGTTAGACCAAAGATACGCTCTTGGTGGGCGTCGAGAACTGTTCACGAGACAGGCTCTCGGAGGGCACTTAACGTTTCACAGGATAGGCTCCCGGAGGGCACAGGTTAGACCAAAGATACGCTCCTGGTTGGCGTCGAAATCTGTTCACGAGACTGGCTCTCGGAGGGCACTTAACGTTTCACGGGATAGGCTCCCGGAGGGCACAGGTTAGACCAAAGATACGCTCCTGGTTGGCGTCGAAATCTGTTCACGAGACTGGCTCTCGGAGGGCACTTAACGTTCACAGGATAGGCTCCCGGAGGGCACAGGTTAGACCAAAGATACGCTCCTGGTTGGCGTCGAAGCTGGTAGTTTGAAATCTACCTCAAGATACGCTCTTGGGGGCGTCGAATCTGGTAGTGTTTTTTCTACCTCAAGATACTCTCTTGGTGGCGTCGAATCTGGTAGGTTGCAAATCTACCTCAAGATACGCTCCTGGGGGCGTCGAAAGTCGTAGTATAGAAACTACTCTCAAGATACGCTCTTGGGGGCGTCGAAAGTCGTAGTATGAACACTACTCTCAAGATACGCTCTTGGGGGCGTCGAAGGTCGTAGTTTTTCGAAACCACTCTCAAGATGCGCTCCTTGTGCGTTGAAGATCGTAGTATAGAAACTACTCTCAAGATACGCTCTTGGGGGTGTCGAAGGTCGTAGTATGAACACTACTCTCAAGATACGCTCTTGGGGGCGTCGAAGGTCATAGTATTGAAACTACTCTCACGATACGCTCTTGGGGGCGTCGAAGGTCGTAGTATTGAAACTACTCTCAAGATACGCTCTTGGGGGCGTCGAAAATTCGTTGTTGACTTGATGTCATATTTGTGTAAGGATAACTTCATCATTATATCACCACATTCATTGGAAAATACCTTTGAAGGAAATCCTACTCCCTTAAGAGCATTCATGTTTTTTGTACACATGGGGTGCCTTGGGTGGGTCAAGACACCCTTTGGAGGAAATCAAAAATAGTTGTAGAGTTGGAGTAACTTCGTGAGTTCTCCTTCTCAAAAGTTGATTTTGAAAAACTTAGAAAGCTTGAACATGCAAAGTGCTAAATATGAAACTAAGGATATGGGGTGGTCAATTTGTCTGTTGCCACGTACTCCTTTAGGCCTCCATTGTGAATCATTTCCTCCACTTCTATCTTCAGCACCATGCAGTTGTTGGTTTGATGCCCCCAGGTCCCATGGTATTCACACCATCCCTGTGCATCTCTTCCTAGGAAGGCCTTGCCCTCCTCCCTGCATGTGGGTAGCTCCTCTTTGAGGTGCTTCTGAAAAATTTCTTCTATGCTCACTGTAAGGGGTGTGAATGTGAAGTTTACACCTCCTCCCAGTGTGTCAGTCTCTTTTTCTTTCTCCAGGACTTCATCCAGTTGCTCCAGCTCCTTTGCAAATGCCTTGTCTAGCTTTTCCTTGAGGTCTCTCATCGTGCTCGTCATGATCATCTCATAAAGCCCTCCATAGGCTTCAAATGAATTTGGGTGCATGTTCCTAATGAATGCTTTGACGGCTTCTCCTCTTGTGATGTCCATATTGGCACCATAACTGGAGAATCTCTGGAAGTAGCTTGATATTGGCTCCCACGGCATTTGCTTGATATCATCGATGTAACGGAAGCCTCTTATGATGGAGTCCCTTGTTCTTTTCCCTTCTATGGTTTCTGGCTGCCAAGGTATGGCTGTCACCTTCACAACCTTGCTCATGTGTCTCTTCTTAGACATTATTTGAAAAAACTGCCTGCTCAAACGGAGTACAACTCCCTTCTTCATCTTTCCTTGCCTTTGTCTCCTTCCCTTCTTCTTGCTGTCTTGGTTGGTTCCTACCATGACCATTGCCACTGTGTCTGTCCTGAGTGATCCCCGTCTCATGGAGTTGACGTAGCACTGCCTTGTTGTGCGTTGGTCACCCAGGACTTCTCCAACTCCATTCTCACTGATGTACTTCAGTTTCTGGTGTACGGTGGATGGCACGATTTCATATGGGTTTATGGTTGTTCTTCCTAGGATCCCATTGTAGGCTCCCAAGCTTTCAACCACCAAGAAATTAACATTCACCTTCAGCTGTGTCCATCCTTGGCCCATGGTCACCGGCAGAGTTATCATTCCCAGGGGATAGCTTGTTGCCCCTGAGAAGCCAACTATAGGGAAGTTGACTGGTTTGATGTCTGCCTTTGTCTTCCCTATTTCTTCTAGGACCCTTAGGCTCAGGAGGTCTGCTGAGCTGCCCCCATCTACTAGTATTCTCTTTACATCAAAATTGTCAATGTCTATCGTGATGACTAGAGCATCGTCATGTGGGAAGACGATGTGGCTCTTGTCCTTCTCTGAGAATTCGATCTTCATTTCTTCATCTTCTCTTGGTCTTTTCCTCCACCTTGGCACTGAACTCAATTTGGATGCGTAAACCTCCCTTGCATTGGCGGTTGGGCCACCTGACGCTACTCCCCCGTGTATCATATTTATGGTCCCTCTCTTGTTGGGTGGAGGATTGTAGTCTACTTTGCTTTTGCCCTTGTCTCTGTGTGATGGCCCTAACTGTATGCTGTTGCCCCCATGATCCATGAACTGCTTTAGTTCTCCCCTTTGGATGACATTGTTGATGCTTAGCTTTAGGCTGAAGCATTCGTTCGTGTCATGCCCATATGTTTCATGGTTATCACACCATCTATCCTTGTGTGTCCCCACCATTGGGGCTCTCCACCTTGCAGGGGGTGACCAGAGTTTCTGATTCTGCATCTCTCTGAGGACAGTAGCTGGAGTGGCGTTCAATGGGATGAACTTGATGACGTTGATTTCCCTAGCTTTCAGTGGTTCGTCCATTTGATTTCTTTGCTGGGGCGGACGCCATTCCTGCTGCCTTGTGTGTTGAGGTGCCTGAGGTGGCTTTCCTTTGTTCGACTTTGCATTGTCTTCCTTAGCTGCTTGGATCTTGGCTTTCTTGCTTGCCTTGTGCCTTTCCAGGTCTATATGAGTTTTTACTCTTCCTGCAAGCTCCTCTAAGGTGCTCGCTGGTTTCTTGGCCATCTTTTCTGCCAGCGTTGACCCGAAGCGACCTAGGTTTCTGATGAAGGCTCGTATTATCTCACCCTCAGTGATGTCGCCCTGGATATCTGCTATGTTTTGGTTGAACCTAGTGTAGTAACTGGCCAAGGATTCATCATTTTCTTGCTTCACATCATCGATGGAGCCTGTTCCTTTGAGGAGCTTCCTTTCTCCTAGATATCTCTGAAGGAACTTTGCCTTTAGCTGCTCCCATGAGTGGATGCTCTCAGAGGGTAGGCTGAAGAACCAGTGTGAGGCCACCCCTGATAGGGTGTTTGGGAATAGGAGTGCCTTGTATCTTTCATCAGTGGTTCTCCCAAATAGGGAGGCTTCATGCTGCTGAATATGCTCCAAAGGGTCTCCCTTGCCATTGTATTTTGCAATCTGGACTGTATGCAGGGAGTCCGGAACCTTGCTCATCTCCAATTCCCTTGTGAAAGGGTGGTTCGTTTTGTCACTTAGACAATGCAAGCTATGTTTCTTTGACTCGTTCATTTTCCTTGTTATCATTGCCTCTATTTCTTCCGGAGTGATCAATATCGGTGTCGGAGTGTAATTTCTATGATAGCCTCCGTAGTTATAGATAGGGCTTGCCGGGATCCCTTGTCCGTATTGATACGGACTGTAGGTGTATCCTTGGTGTCCCTGCTGGGGTGCTTCATAGAATTCTTGCCTCCTTGGAGGTCTTGCTTGTCTTTCCTCCCCCAGTGGGGTGTAAGCCCTGGCGTTCTGCTGTTGCCTAGGAGGCACGAATTGTTGCCTTCCCTCTGGGGGTGGCTCCTGGTAATTTCTTCTTTGCTCCTCTCGCTGCCCTGCTCGGGGGTGCGAGTGGTGCTCTTCCGTTGGGATCTGTTCCTCTTCATGAGCTTCTGTATTTGTCCCCTGGGTGTATACCGGCCTTGTGTATGTTGTGTAGGCGCGGTTGTTATTCCTTTGGGCCGGCATCCCATACGGGTACCCTTGGGGTTGCGCCTCGTAGTAATATCCCTCAGGGGGTGCCGTGTGTTGGGATGACACTCCCTGTTGCTCCCTCTCTCTCTGTGGCCTCCTTGCCAAGGGGGTTGAGGCTGTGGAGGACTCAGCCCCAGCTGGGCGTGAGGGTTCTCCCTCCTGGTTGTTGTGTTGGGGAGGCTGTGGGGTTCCTTGTGGTTCTGGTTGCACTGACTGCTTTCCCGGGTTAGGCTGCCTTCCTGGGGGTATAGGCTCTCTCCTTCGCCCATTGCCCCCTGGTGGGCGGTGGTGCCTAGACACCCTTCTGTTCGTCATTGCTCTTGTTATAGCCAGGCTTTCTGTCCGAAGCCCACTGACGGCGCCAAGTGTTAGGTTCCGAGTCTAGGGTCAACGGGCGGTCGACTCAAGTCTCGTTCCTCACTGGAGATGTCGCGGATCTGATGCTCTCGGGTTGTACTGTTCTAGCTCGTGTCCTTCCGTCCTTAGCTTCTCTTCTCCTTTCGCCCTGCAAGAGGGGCAATACCAGGCACAGAGGGGGGGGGGGGTGGGGTGGTGCCTGATGAACCCTCTCCGATGCCTAAGTCAGTACAGTTTTAGAGAGATAAAGCTAGAGAGATGTCAGAGCAAAATTGTGCAACTTGCCAAGATCCCCAAATGAATAGTGGAGGTGGGGTATTTATAGGCAACGGTGTCATTAAGGTGGCTTAATGACATCGTTAACCTTTAAACACAGTTAATTAACCTTTAAACACGTAATTAAGACCTTAGGATACGGAGAAGGTAGGCGGAATAAACCGAGTATGGGAGTCCAAGAATGGTGTCGGGGCCCTTAGGGGGAAGGGAAATCCGACCCCCAAGGGTAGGGGTTGGGTGAGGCCACCCAACCCCTCCTAGGGGGGATGGGGTTGGCCAACCCTATCCCCCCTAGGGGAGATCGGGTTGGCCGACCCGATCTCTCCTAGGAGAGATCGGGTTGGAGGACCCGATCTCTCCTAGGAGAGATAGGGTTGGTCCACCCGATCTCCCCTAGGGGAGATCGGGTCGGCTGACCCGATCTCCCCTAGGGGAGGTCGGGTGTGGCCACCCAACCTCACCTAGGTGAGTTTGATTCGGCCGGACGAGCGCTTCGGCCTCGTCCGGGCTGTTGGTGTTCTCGCGAAGTGTTCGGGTTGAAGTTTCGATTTACAATCATTAATGGGATGATAAAAATACAACGATTCGGAAGTCAACGGGTTCAAATTGGGCGTATATCCATCAGTAATGTACGTACCCTGCGAACATAGTCCGCAGCAAATTCATGAATCAACTGCTCAGACTTCGCCTTAGCGGCAGAAGTAACGGCAGCAGTAAAGGCATATGTAGTAGGATACTTGACAAATCCTTCCGCGATCCCAGCCTTACACCCCTCCTCGCGCGCAGCACAAAGCGTGGCCTCATGCGCGCTGTCAATCTCCGCTATCTGTTTCTTGATAGGCACGATCTCAGCCTCAAGATGATGAGCATGGGCACAGCAAGAGTCATATTGCGTATCGAAGTCAGCAGTCTTCGAAAGCAGGCTCTGAGTTTTCTCCTTGAGAATCACAAGTTTGCGGGAGGGAACACCACGTTTCTCGATGGTAACTTTCCTTTCGCGCATGAGATCCAGCGCAAAGGACGACATGTTCACCATGTTCGCAATAGCCTAAAGAGAATACCCAACAAGTTAAATAGTCACAACAGTGCATACACGCACAACCAGATAATCAGAAAAATAGTGTCGTCACTTACCGGAGCAAACCCAGATAGGGAGCCCTCAACATACTGTCGCATCTCCTCATATGTGGAAGGCGCAACGCGTCGGTCACCTGGAGGAACACACCTCTGCAGCACGCGTACCCCAACCTCCGGAGTACTAAGCTTTGAACCATTGGGAAATCGAAGACCCACAATAGAAAAGGGCGTCCAATCATCACCGATATGTCGCCCTCCAGTGGACGAACCAATTCATCACGCTTAAGTGATGACAGCGCTGCAACTAAAACATCAAGGAAATATGAGAGACATAAGAAGAAATAATACATGGAAATATAACAATGTGCACAATACAATCCTCGGCGCGAAGGACGCTCCTCCGCGGGACGCTCCTTCGAGCGGGGGTGCAGAAGGCGCCACAGCGCGATCTTCAACTCCTTAACCTTTATCGCGAGAAGGAGTCAGGACAATCGCACTCGTCTTGGAGCGCTTAGGATCACTCGAAGGACGCGCCCCAGCTGCGGACCTCTTGACAGGAGCGGTAGAATCGGGTGCCGCGACAACGCGCTCGGTCACGTGCGCAGAGCGACCTGCAAACAAAAATTAATATAAGGACAACGATTCGAAAAATAAATAAAGTTGACGGAAAACATAAGTAAACATCTTACCCGTAAGTCCCTTTCCGCGATTATTGTTGGAAGTAGCGGGGGCAGAAGAAGGGACAGTCCTTCCAACAGAAGGAACATCGCGCGCAGCCACTTTCTGCAAAGTTGAGCTTTTTCCTCAAACCAACCTACATCACAACATATGAAAGTTATAAGGGTTAACAGGTCTTTTGGTCCATGATGTTTGACAATTTTTGGGTTTTGGTCAATGATATTTTTTTTACCTAGTTTTGGTACCATATGTTTGCAGATTTTTTCTAGTTTTGGTCTAACCGTTACATTCCGTCCATTTTTTGACATGTACAAGTTACGTGATCCACCCTAAACTTTCAGTTTTGTTCAATTTAGTCCCTCTAATACTTTCCTAACCTTTTTTTGGTTTAATTTAGTCCCGAAGTTTCAAAAATTCAATTGGACCTATTGTCCAATTGGGGTCAATTTTGAAACTTCGGGACTAAATTGAACAAAAAAAAAGGTTAAGAAAGTATCCGAGAGACTAAATTTAAAGTTTAGAGTGGATCACGTGACTTGAACATGTCAAAAAATGGACGGAATGTAACGGTTATACCAAAACTAGAAAAAATCTACAAACATATGGTACCAAAACTAGGTAAAAAAAACATCATTGACCAAAATCCAAAAGTTGTCAAACATCATGGACCAAAAGACATGTTAACCCAAGTTATAAAGATTCTCAGCATACCAAAGTCTCAGAAGGAAGTGTTTGAATCCGGGCATCAAGCAATTCTTGATCCGACGCGTGTAACATACACTGGAAGCTGCGCGCTTGCTGACATCGATAGATGCACAAATAGTCGCATTGTCCGTTGACGAAAGCTCGGAAAAGGCAGGGGCAGGATCAGCAACCTTAACCTCCTCAGTATCCCAAGTAATGCTGTCATCACACACGAAGAAGTAGTGATGTCACCAATGTGTACCAGATCGGTCAGTCTCAGCCGCTAGTCGATGAGTACGATTCCACTCCGCGTCCCCAAGTCCAAGTTGCTCAAATCCTTTTTCACGTAGGCAAGGCCAACGTATCTTCACGCTACACAACCCTGTCATGACTGGACATAAAAGCTGGTAGAAGCAGCGGAAGAGAGTAGTCGAGTAAGGCCACGACTGTTGGTGAAATAACACCCGAAAACAAGTCCATACACGAATGCCTGTGTGTGTAAGATCCAGAGGTGTAATCCGATAGAAGCGACACAAATCAACTAAGTCGGGGCAGTAGGGAAAGCGTAAACCCTCCCAAACCAGTGAAGAATACACAGCGGTCAAGTCGCCTGTAGGGATAGTAGCTTCACCCTTAGTGACATCAGGCAACACGTCGCGAGGAAACACACCCTAAAAAATCGGATCATGTCCAGAAGTAGATGCGTCCAGTATAAACTTCTCTCTCTCCATCCTGTTCGAGAGATATCTTATTTTTACCACAGCTCCTTTCGCCGCTTCCGGCGCGACAGGAGTCTCGATAACAGCCTCGGCTTCCACACTCAGTGTTTTTTCCTGTAGAGCAATAATGTCTGTATCCGACTCACTACTATCATCAGAACATAAAGCAGCCTTCGGAGTAGGAATGAAAGACTTACTAATGATAACAACCTTGTCGAAGGAATCACTGCAACCGAAACCACCTGCAACCTGAAAATGCAACCTACAATCAAGACAACGTTCATTAGTTTACAAGGGACGAACACTCTACTCGTAAAAATCACCATGACAACATAATCCATATGTCTAAATCAAGCCTATGGATACAACGTACATAGCAATGGATAGAGAAAAGATTCAAAGTATGGGGTGAAAGCGCGCACATACTAGCGCACACAAACAAGCACGCGCGTACAACTGTCGACATACAACGAGATGTCGGCTATCAGGAATATTTTCTAAGTGTTCAAACCATAGCAGCTGGAGCATACAATGGGATGCCGGCTGTCAAGAATATTTTCTAAGTGTTCCAACCATATCAGCTGTGGGCATACAACGGGATGCCGGCTGTCGGGAATATTTTCAAAGTGTTCCAACCATATCATTTGTGGGCATACAACGGGATGCCGGCTGTCGGGAATATTTTCAAAGTGTTCCAACCATATCATTTGTGGGCATACAACGGGATGCCGGCTGTCAGGAATATTTTCTAAGTATTCCACCATGTCAGCAATCAACAACCGTCAACGCGTGGCAAGTTGACGGCAATCAACAACCGTCAATGAACGACAAGTTGATGGCAATCAACAACCGTCAACATACAACAAGTTGACGTCAGTCAACAGCTGTCGACATACAACAAAATGTCAACTATCCTATATTCTCCTATGACGGCAGTCAACGACAATCAACAAGAATCAAATAGCGACAATCATGGTAACAAGCGTTAAATATCTCAAAAATATTTGCTAAGTATTTTATCATGATTGCAGACAGCATATGAGCTCAATGTACAAGAATCAATATAACGACAGAAAACTTATCTCTACTTTTCAAAAAATTCTAGCAATTAGTAAAATTTTGGCCGATTTGAGAAGGTAATTATCATTGGGAATTTTATCGAACACCTTATGTGCGTGATAGTGTAATCTAATCCATGGATGTTTCAAAGGTAAATCAAGACTAAGCAAAGTCACGAAAGGTCCAGCCATACCCAGAAATGGATTCACCTCACCAAGCCGATTAAAACCCCGCGCAAACCACCGCGGACCACCTCCGGATCGTCCACGCGCCGCCGTCGCTGTCGCACGCGCCGCTGCGGCTGTTTCACGCGTCGCCGCCCGTGAAGACCACGCTCCTCCCTTCCTTCGCCAGAGTTACACCGGTGATGACCCCAATGTGATCACTCCAAAATTGCTTGGTCTTCAAATGTGCTAGACCCCAAATTTGTCACTCCCATGTTGCCTTCTTCTTCAAGAAAGGAGAGAACACTAAAAGCTACTAATGATGGAGGATTAACTAATGAATATTCTCTCTCCTATATCTATCCATCATTATCTATAGGTACTGTTGAGGTCGATTCCACTTGGGATATCTCGGGTTATTCTTCACGGACCTCGATCCTCGATCCCCGAACTGACTTTGGCTTCTACCTCGGTCTTCTATACACCAGGTTCTGCAGAATGGGCGATAACCAGCATGGAGAGGGGGGTGGTGCGGGTTGAACCCTCTTTGATGTTAAAGTCAGGATCTTAGATGGAGAAAATGTGTAGAGAGAGGTCAGAGTACAGATAACCAATTCTGGAGAGTTTCGAGTTAACCCGTCAAATGGGAGGTCTAGGTCCCTATTTATAGGAAACCTGAGAACCGTACCCGGTTTTATGCGGTTCAATGTCAGTTTACAGGAAAACACTTACCGACATCGAGGTTGGCTATGTGCACACTGACTTCTCATACTTAGTAAAATTAAGGGTAAACGCGCAGTGCTAGGGGTAAGCCCGCAGTATCAGTCGGCAGTCCGGACCATGTCGGGCAATCCGAAAGTCCCCGGTGCGGGTGCGGCGCGCATCCAGACCGTTTTGACCCGGGGTGACTATGGTAAGATCCGTTTGTGGTTCCTGCGTGTTTGCGAGGTCCGAAATGTAAATACGAACCCGAATTGGACAGATATCCAACACTTGCCCCCAAGTCAAGCAACGGTTCAAAACCCATGCTTGACTCTATTTAAGATAGGATATTCGTCCAATTTAGGTTCGGCACTGACCTCAGGGATGGCCTGTTTGTCAATCAAATGCGCGGAGCACAAATTCGTCCATCTTTATTTTTTCCGATGAACGTGCATAATCTATTCAGGGGGTTAGGGTAACAGACAGTATACATATAACAACGTGCAATTAATGACCTATTCGTAATAACATGCAATAAGCGAGATACTTGGAATAATAAACAATTATGCAACGCGGTGTCATCATGGTACGTGATGTAAACGTGTAACATGATGTTAACATGGAGATGACAACATAGCACATGGATAATGTAATTGTGCAATAAGCAAAATACTTAAAGCAATATGAAAATGGAGATCATGCTCGTCAACATGAAGCATGATGTAAACATAGAAAATGATGTTAGCATGTAATATGATGTAAACATACAATATGATGTAAACATGCAATTCATACTTAGATTATAAAAATAATCATGTAGCAATCATAAGTTAGAATTATGCACATATAAAAATAATATCATGCATAATAGCCTATGTGTACGCAACATGCGATGATAATTGTACGTAGCGCGTCATGCAACATTAAGAAGCATGTATGTAATGTAAGCATAGGAGAGATGTAAACATGCTCATACATGATGCTAGGGACATTTGCGAAAATAGATATTAGTTTAGTCCTTAGCACATGGTGTAGACACTATTAGTGAAAATTAGGAGAGAGAGTAGTCATTAGCTTACATCCTCCCTTGATAGTTTTCCAAGAAGCTCTCATTGTTTGTTGAAGAAGGAGCTTATGGAGGTGTAAATTTGGAGTAGTCACAACATATTTGACATCAATTAAATTTCGACCAAGCTCAAGGTGGAATTCGACGACACGTGGTGTGAAGAACAGCGGCGCGTGGGACACCAGCGGAGGCGTGTGACGGCGGTGCATGCGGCATTCCTGGGCGGCGGGTGGAGCTTCGGTGACGGCGTGTGACAATTCGGACTTGCTTCGTGTTGGTGAGTCCGATTCCGTACATGGCTTGACATTTTGTGATTTCGTTTGGCCTTGATTCAATCTTGAAATCACTATGTGCTTAGTCACCTTAACATGCATATAAGGTGTTTGATGAAATGCATTAGAATACCTAGCCCTAAATCGGCAAAAAAATTTCTAAGTGCTGAAAATTTTAGAAAAGTGCAAATGAATTGTTATACTTCCCTTATGCATAGTATTCATTGCCGACATGTTGCTCCATGCCTTAGCCGTTATTTTAGTATTCTTAATGTTGATGATCGGTAGTTGTTCGTACATGGTCGTCAATGGTTGTATGTTGGTAGTGATAACTTAGGCAATGTGTGTTGAGCATCATGTATTGGTCGTCGGTCGTTGTCTGCAAACATGCTAAAACACTTAGAAAATATTTCAATAATATCTAGTGCTTTGTTACCATTGATGTCATCATATAATTCTTGTCGACCGCCGGCATAGAAACACTTAGAAGATATTTCATAGTAGTTGATGTTTGCCACTTGATGTACGTTATCCGTCGTCATGCTAGTATACTTGGAGAATGCTCCTAGAAAGTTGATTCCATGCCGCTTGTTGATTGTTGACATCAACAATATTTTCTGACGGTTTATTTCTTGTCGCATATAGTCCCATGTCGTAAGCGAAATAGTTAGAAAATATTTCAGCCATATCTTGCTGCATGTCGACACCTTGTCGTACGTAGACATTTGATAGTATGCTGACAGCTTGTTGTATGTCGACACGTAGTAGCATGTTGACACTTAGTAGGATGTCAATACTTAGTAATACGCTGACACTTAATAGCATGCTGACAGCTTGCAATATGCTGACTGTCATCCTGAGCAAAACACTTCGAAAATATTTCGCCCTTGTAATCATGTATGCTGCAAAGATGAGCTTGATGTCGACATGTAAGTCAATGAGTTGAGGTTACTTGTTGCACGAAGACTATTAAGTCATTGCGTACATAGTTATCTCACATGGAGCGTTCATTGCGTAGATGTTTGCATAATTGTTTGATGCATGCTTGTGCATTGATTGGATTGTCGGCTGTATTTTCCAGGATACCACATATCCCTGTCATCTTCGTGTACTTAGCCTTTTCACAGCTGTTAATATGAGTAAGTCTTCTACCCCCATTCCGCGAGTTACACCATAGTCGGATGCTAACGACAAGTTAGACATTAATTGGCTTTTTAATCTTGTTTGTATCATTCTTGTAGATTGGTTTATTGGGAAGAGCTCTTCCTTGCACGTGGCGTCTACACGTAGCACCCCTCCTTCTGACAAGTCCGCTTCATCAGTTGTTCTTGCTGCCCCCATGATTTCCGGATATGGTCGCGGGAAGGGTCTTATGAGTAAGTTGTTTCTTACTTTTTTACTTCCTTGACTTATCACTCTCCGTGCCTTGTCTCTTTGATAATTCAACTCGTTCTTCTGCATTTGACATTCCCGTGGCTGATTCCCAACTTCCCACCAAGCGATATGAGGCGGCGGCATATGTCTCGAGCGACCCTAAGCGCGCTAAGACAAGTGCTACCATTCCAACTCCGGCTTGCGATAAGGAAAAGTGAGTTGTTGGATGCACGACGGTATCTTCTGCCCCCCGGTCGAGAGATCGACCTGCTGAGGATCGCCCTTCTTCTCAAGGTATGAGATAAACTTCTATATTTTGACCTTTTCTGGATGTTTAACACTTAGTTTTTTTTTGCAGTGATTCAAGCTTTGAAGCGTGATCACGTACTTTGTCCCTTGGAGGGTGATGTATCTGGTAATGCATGGAAACCTCTTGGCAAGGGCGGTCTTGCTTTCATAAGGATGTGAAGCTCAGTATGCCAAAAGTTGGAGTCCGTGTGTTGCACAGGAGTGTGCCCCCGGGCGATCGACGCGCCTGTCCAAGAACTAATGAGCGCACTTGCCCCCAACTTTCCGTTTGGTGAGCTTGGGACTTGATGTAGCCAACTATGATGTGATTGATGACGGAGAAGGAGGCGTTGATGTTGGTGTTACCTCCCCTGAGTTTATGGAAGTTGCTTCTCAGCTTTCTGGAGATAGTGATACTTCTCAAGTGGCATCTGGTTGATGTTATGTTGAGGCTTTTGTCCCAACCTTCGTTTATGCGTTTGCTTGCATGGTATTTTGTCACTTGGACCTGTTTTCAATAATAATAAACATGTGATAACTTGTTAGTAGTATTTCATACCTTGAGATATCTTTGTTGTCCGTATGTATTGGACTTGCATGATAAGATTGATCTCCTTGTTATAATGGATAAACATCCAATGTTGCGACTTGCGCATTGCAGGGTGTTATTAGTGCCCCCCTTGAAAAAAATTTCAAGGCATGGCATGATATGTACACTTGGTATTTGTAGCATTATAGATAGTAATGTACTCGGTGCGGGCACTTGGCACTGGAACTTGACATGTAGCAGTGTCGTCTTGACGAAGCAAGACTTAAGTTTATACCGTGTCTTAGTTCCACTCTAAGGCGACGTTGTACAAGACTCGACTTGTAAGTTTAGTGAGTTTTTCAAACAGGGTGTGCTCCTGCTAGCGTTTTGAATGAAGCCTGCCCACTTAAGGTATAGGTCTTCATTATGTCTGCATCCTTAAGAGGATATGAATAGTTTGAGTATACATGAAGTTATCCAATCAAGGAATGTATCTTCATGGCGTATGGACCCTTAAGAGGGATGTACATACTTTGTAGATGTGTGGGGTTTTCGTCTAACAAGAGGACTTCCGCCACGATGGGGTGATCAGTCCCAGCTAAGTGCCGCATCCTGGTTTGTATGCAGGGAATGGCTATGAACATGAGGATTTCACAGCATGCCATTTTTTAGAAGTAAGCATGGGGTTTTCCCTTGCAAAGAGGATGTCGTTGCATGCTACTTTTGATAGTAAATCTTGGTGTTTATCCAAGATATTGCTTGTTGTTGACATCCATCGCAATGACAAGAGCATCATCGTGGGGGTAGACTATGTGCTTCTTGTCAGCATTTAAGAATGGGATGATCACGTCTTCCTTCTCTGGCTGGCGTCTTTTTCCATACTTGGGCAAAACTTGTAGTTGTGCAGCATAGACATCACAAGCATTAGAAATGCTCCCCCTGCAGCTGGCCCTCCATGAATCACATTGATGACGCCACGCTTCAGAGGTGGCGGATTGACGTCCATTTTCTCATTTCCCTTGTTCATCTTTCCGGCTGGCTCAGCATGGTTCTTCTTTTGGCGCTTGTCGCCTTGATCTACGTATTGGTTGAGTTCTCCTTTGAGGATGAAGTTGTTTACACGGAATCTTAGGCTGACACAGTTGTCCGTTTCGTGGCCATAGACTTCATGGTTTTCGCACCATTTGTCTTTTTCCTTTCCAAGTGGACCTTTTCGGAAGTTTGCCGGCTCCCTCAATATGTTGTCTTCCTTCATCTTTTTCAGGATCACGGAGAGTGGTGTACTCAAGGGAACGCAGTCTGCCAAGTGCACTTCCTTCGGTCTTTGGAATTCTGGCTGGAATGGCCTTTTTTGCGGCAGGAAATGCATTGGTTGTTGCGGACCTTGTTGAGGTCTCGCCTGCTTCTCTTTAGCACGAGCTGCGCTGAGTTTGCGTTATGCTGATCCCTGAATCTTTCTAGATCCATGAACTCTTTGACTATTGCTGCCAATTCTTCAAGTTTCTCCGCGGGGCGCCTCGACATCTTCTCCGCTAGGGAAAACCCTTTATGAACTAAGTTCACAATGAAAGCACGCACGATCTCTCCTTCGGTCAGGTTGCCCTGAATGTCTGCGACATTTTGGTTGAAATAGATGTAGTAATCCGCTAACGACTCATCATTTTGTTGTACCACCTTGTTCAATGCATTTGGTCCCTTTAGGAGTGTGCGGTCTCCCATGTATCTTTGAATAAACTTCGCCTTCAAGTATGCCCACGATGTAACACTTCCGCATGGTAGTGAAAAGAACCAGTGTGCGGCAGTGCCTACAAGAGTGTTAGGGAATGTCATGGCGACATGATGCGGATTGTCAGTTCGTCCCAGCAAGGAGGCTTCATGTTGTTGAACATGTTCGATCGGATCTCCTTTTCCTCTGTATTTCTCTCCTCCAACTCGGTAGAGAGCATCTGGAACGCGGCTGTAAACTAGCTCGTCGGAGAACAGATGTGACGCGTTCTCTTCAAAAGCATGAATTCCCCTCATCTTTCCTGCTTTATCTTCTTTTCAATCATCTCTTCCAAGACCTTAGCCATAAGTCCCGTGACTGGGATGTCACTGTTGCATGCGGGCTTCCTCCACCCGTCATTGTATGTATGAGCATGGCTTGCTTCCTTGAAATTGCCTTCCTTGTGCTTGTCAGCATGGCTTGCTGACTTGAAGTTGCCTTCCTTTTGTGGCCGCTGTGAGTTGTTCACAGGGGGTTGCTTCCATCTTACTCCTTGCTGTTGCTGGTTCACACCACCACTTGGAGTGTATAAATGTGTTGCTTCCTGCCTTGCCTGCCGGTACTGGTAGGTACCTTCTGAATATCGTTCACCTTCTGGATGCTGCGGCTCTTGATGGTTGACATCATGCGACATCACCCTTTTAGGTGCAGCATCCTCGCTAGCTGGTGGAGGTGGTGGCGGGGGTGCCATGTATCCCTGGTTCTTTAGAGTCTCCCTGAATGTGAGGAGCTCTTCCAGTGCGGCCATCATGGCATGTGTAACTGGTGGCAGGTTGCTTGCGCCTCTTGCTTGCTGCAGCACCCCGTCAGCTGGCATCCCATGTGGGAACTCTTCGTTCCTCTCCGTCCTTTGCTCAAACTCGTGCACTGGTACCTCGTTCTGGACGTCGGGACCATGCTGCGCAGAAGGTGCATTAGCGGTTGGCATGGAGGATGCGGTAGACTCTGCATCTGGAATGTGAGAAGGTCCTTGTTGGCTTCTCGTCGGCTTCGGCTTGCTCGCACCTGCCTTCTTCGTACGTCTGTCTATCATAGCTTGCGGTATGGAACGGCTTCTTGCTCGATTCCCACAGACGGCTCCAAGTGTTGAGGTCGATTCCACTTGGGATATCTCGGGCTATTCTTCAAAGACCTCGATCCTCGATCCCCGAACTGACTTTGGCTTCTACCTCGATCTTCTATACACCAGGTCCTACAGAATGGGCGATAACCAGCATGGAGAGTGGGGGTGGCGCTGGTTGAACTCTCTCCGATGCTAAAGTCAGGACCTTAGAGAGAGAAAATGTGTAGAGAGAGGTCAGAGTACAGATAGCCAACTCTAGAGAGTTTCGAGTTAACCCGTAAAATGGGAGGTCTAGGTCCCTATTTATAGGAAACCTGAGAACCGTACCCAGTTTTATGCGGTTCAATGTCGGTTTACAGGAAAACGCTTACCGACATCGAGGTTGGTTATGTGCGCACTGAATTCTCATACTTAGTAAAAATAAGCGTAAACGCGCAGTGCTAGGGGTAAGCGCGCAGTATCAGTCGGCAGTTCGGACCATGTCGACATCCGACATGGTCCGTGTTAGATATCTGTCCAATTCGGGTTCGCATTTCCATTTCGGGCCTCGTAAAATATCCCAAAACCCGTAAAAAACCCTTTCGCGGATTTCCAAGTCTAAAACGGTCCGGGATACGCGCAATTCCCGGGCCGAAGGACTTTCGGATGGCCCTAAGGCGACCCGGAGGGGCAATCCGAACCCGTCCCGGATTGTTTTTATCAATCCGGGTAAGTCCGGATTACCGTCTTTCTTCGTACGCTCACCCCGATTAATTTGCCAAGTGCGGGAAGTCGGTGCATCCATAGTCCACCTTGATGACGGTATACGTCTTCCTTACATACCGACATCAAGTAGTTCAAAACTGGGCATGATCCTTAGGTTCCCTATAAATAGGGGCCTAGATCTCCCATTCTAGACAACTCTCTCACTTTTGGACTTGAAATGCTCTGAATTTTCTCTAGAGGATTTTCTCTCTCTAGAAGTTCTAACTTGAGCGTCAAAGTAGGCCCAACCAGCATTTCCCCCTCCCACGCTGGTTACTGCCCCTCGTGCAGGACCCGAAGATCAAGAGCTCAAGGTCAAGGATTGGGAGCTTAGCTCGGTGATTGTGTATTAAGGATTGCGGCGTTCCCGTCCTTATACATACATCTCGTGCCCGATGGTGAAAAAAGAAGCCTGTTCGTGAAGGAAAAAGCCCAAAGTTGCCCAAGTGGTGAAACGAACACAAAATTTGGCACCGTCTGGAGTGATTCGAACAAAAAGCCACGCTGCAAGCCACGATAGGAAGACGACCAAAAAAGGCGGGTGCAAGCAAGCCAAAGCCAACCAAAAGCCAACCAGGACGCTCTCGCATGTCGAATACAAGATCCACCGCTTCAACCATACTATCAACAAATGTGCACGTGATTCACGGAGGCTTTGGAGCCGGAGGAGAGACGTCGTAAGAGCGACAAATATATGCTACCCGCACAATGCGCATATGCCAGGATGGTGACATAAGGGATACTGTCGTGATAGATGCTGACGAAGAGGATGATCGCGCGGAAGATGTCATTGGCTTTTCATCAAATGACAAAATCCACATTGTGCTCCCGCACACCGACGCGTTGGTTATAACTATGACAATTGATGGCATGGACGTCAAGCGCAGTATGGTAGATGGTGGAAGTTCGCCCAACATCATTACAAAGGCTATCATTTTAGCCCTGGGGAGAAAGAAGCTCGTCAAAAGAATGGACTCACCCTTGGTGGGATTCATGGGAGATGTAAGCTACCCGTTAGGATTCATAACTCTACCAGTCATCATGGGAGAAGGAAAGCAACAGCTCCAAATAGACGTACCATTCGTGATCGTAGAAAAGCTTAACGCGTATAATGGAATCTTGGGATACACCACCATGAACAAATGAGATATGATAGCGTCAACATCACACCAAAAAGTCAAGTTTTCAACAAAGGCAGGAGTCGGTGAAGTAAAGGGAGATCAGCATTTATCAAAAGATTGCTACAAGGTTGCACTCCAACATGGTGACAAGACAAATAATGGCGGAATTCCCATCATTGATGAAGACCCGAGGATGGATCATGCACGTCCTGCTCCTGTAGAAGCATTGCAAGAAGTCAAGATTGATGAGCCAGAGAGGATGGTTCGAGTGGGGGCATCACTGTCAGAAGATGAAGTGATAGAAATAAGGGCACTTCTAGAAGAATATAAGGAGCTGTTTGCATGGTCACCAAGCGACATGCCAGGAATAAGCCCAAACATAATCTCTCACAAGCTCAACATCAAACCAGGATCCAGACCTATACCACAAAAGCTACATCCATTGGGGGGTGACAAAAAGCTCTCAATACGAAAAGAAGTGGGCAAGTTGTTGAACGCAAGTTTAATTGAAGAGTCGCAATATCAAACATGGGTGGCGAATCCAGTTTTGGTACCCAAACCTAACGGCAAGATGAGAATGTGCATCGATTACAGAGACCTCAACAATGCATGCCCAAAGGATTCATATCCGCTGCCAAGGATCGACCAGCTAGTAGATGCCACCGCAGGACACGAGCTAATGTCAGTAATGGACGCGTATTCAGGATACAACCAAATTCCAATGGCGAAACAAGACGCACCTCACACTGCATTCTATGCAGACAGAGAGATCTACAATTACAAGGTCATGCCATTCGGACTAATTAATGGTAAACACAATCTTCGGAGATATGACTGGGAAAGTCATGGAAGCATACGTAGATGACATGGTCGTGAAGTCGACAAAAAGGCATAACCATATTGATGACCTCCGCCTGGTGTTTAAAAGAATGCGAGAATTCCAAGTCAGATTAAATCCAACAAAGTGTGCCTTTGGCGTGCAATCAGGAAAAGTTCTTGGCTTCATGGTCAGCGAGAGAGGGATCGAAGCAAACTCGGAAAAATTAAAGGCGATAGAAGAAATGGAGTCCCCCAACAAGCACAAAGAACCAATACCTAAATGGACGTCTAACAGCTCTTAACAGGTTCCTCGCAAGAATAGGCGACAAAGCCCTTTAATTCTTCCAAGTACTTCGTGCAAACAAGAAGTTCGAATGGACACCAGTATGTGAAGAAGCATTCCAACAATTGAAGCAGCATTTGGAGACGCTCCCAGCGTTAGCAAAACCAATCCAAGGTGAACCGCTCTACCTGTACATATCCGTAAGCAACACTACGGTCAACTCAGTACTCGTCAAGCAAAAAGGGACTACACAGCTTCCAGTATATTACGTGAGCAAGATATTGGCAAAGTACGAAGTGAATTATATGCCAATTGAGAAGTACCTGTATGCTCTCATAGTTGCGGCAAGGAAATTGAGGCCATACTTCCATGCACATGAGATAACAGTCCTAACGGACCAACCCTTGAAGCACATCCTGTCAAAGCCAAACATGTCAGGAAAATTAACAAAGTGGTCAATCGAGCTAAGTGAATTCCACATTCACTTTGCACCACGAACAGCAATCAAGGGACACGCATTGGCAGACTTTATCGCGGAATTCACAAGAATAACCTTGGAAACTGACATTCAAGATGGGACACTACAAAATGAAGAACACACTGAGGTGTGGCAAATGTACAATGATGGTTCCTCAAACGTGGAAGGATCAGGAGCTGGATTCCTCATAATTCTGCCTGATGGGTCAGAACCGTTGAAGTATTCTCTAAGCCTAACATTCAGAGCAACGAATAACGAGGCAGAATATGAAGCCTTGATAACAGGCTTAAGGATTGCAAAAGGCCTCGGAATCAAACACTTAAGAGTCAAGTGCGACTCACAGCTAGTTGTCAATCAAGTCAAAGGCGAGTACGCAGCTAAGTCATAGAACATGCAGAAATACATGGGACAAGCAAAGGAGCTCATCGCAAGCTTTCAAACTTTCAACATAACGTCCGTCCCAAGGGAAGAAAATCAAGAGGCAGATGCGTTAAGAAAGTTTGCACAAGGGAGAGAACAAGGCCAAGAAACACACTTCGTCGAAAACAGGATCATGTCCGTAATCGATAAACTAGAGGTGTTAAATATCAACACAGAGCCGACCTGGATGACTCCGATTCTGGCATACCTCACGGATAACGTCCTACCAGAAGAAAGACTTAAAGCGCAAAAAATCAGAAGAATCGTTGTCAACTATACGTTGATTGAAGGCCAGCTGTACAAGAAAGGATTCTCGACGCCATACATAAAATGCTTAACTTTCCCAAAGGGCATGAGAGTGTTGAAGGACTTACACGAAGGCCAAGAAGCTTGTCATGAGGGGGCAAGATCCTTAATCCGAAAAGCGCTTGGTCTAGGATATTATTGGCCAACAATGAGAAGCCAAGCAACAAACATGGTCACGGAGTGCGAATCCTTTCAACTATATTCAAGGAACATAACGGCTCCCGTAACGGAGTTGTGTCCAATTGCAAGTTCCTGGCCTTTCACACAATGGGGAATTGACTTGGTAGGACCACTTCCACAATCCAAGGGGCAAACAAAGTACATTGTAGTAGCTATAGACTACATCTCCAAATGGATTGAAGCTAAGGCATTAGCACGTACGACAGACGCACAAATAATGGATTTCATACGAAACCACATCATTGCACGATATGGCGTACCAAAGGTACTCATCAGCGACAATGGGCCACAATTCAGAAGTTCAAGACTGCAAGCGTTCTGTGAAAGACTCAACATAGATCACCGTTTCACATCAGTGCGTCATGCTCAAACCAATGGACAAGTCGAATCCGCCAACAAGATCGTCCTGGATGGTCTTAAGAAGAGAGTTCATGCTTTGAAATGAGGATGTGCAGAAGAACTTAGCAGTGTCCTATGGGCTGTACATACAACCCCGAAGGAGTCAACAGGCGAAACACCGTTTAGCCTGGTACACGGAACAGAATCCGTAGCTCCAATCGAAATCGCCGTCTCATCATACCGCACAACTCACTTTGACCCCCAAGCCAACGAAGCGGAGATGCGTTTTGACCTGGACTTGACAGATGAAAGAAAGCGAAACTCGGAGCTAACCCAAGCACGTATGCGCTTAATAACTGCAAGATGCTACAACAGGAAATTGAAAGAAAGACAATTCCATGTAGGCGAAATGGTGTGGAGAAGGAATGAATTCTCACACTTGGATCAAATCAACAAGTTATCTCCAAAGTGGGAAGGCCCGTACAAGACACCGAGGGCAACATCCTTCCAAACACATTCAACGGGGGGCACTTGAAGAAATTCCACAGTTAAAGGAAGAACATTATATCACAAAGTAGCTATTGTATCAAGTTCTTTTGTCTTAAACTCTTATATAAAAAGAAGAGAGATTTATTAACTCCAAGTTTGTTTACAATCATGTAATCACATCAATCATTTAATAAAGTCAATCTACTTTCGTAGGTACCTTCCCACATTATGCACTATACTCTGGATTAACATCAAGTAGAAAACAACGTGCATACTACTCATAATCATCACGCCATGCAACTTATAATACGCGACATCAACAAAGTGCATCTTCAACAAATTCAAAAGCAATATCATGCAATATTCCAAAAGTGACATAGTGCAATATCCTTTTCAAAAGGACAATACCCATGTTCACATCTATCAAAAGTAACATGTTGCGACATCCTTTCCAAGAGGATAAACCTCATGTTTACTTCTAAGAAATGACATGTTATGAAATCCGTCGGGCAAATCCTCATGTTCATAGCCATTCCCTTAATAGAAACAGGATGCGGCAAATGCAATGATGGGACTGATCACCCCACCGTGGCGGAAGTCCTCTTGTTAGACGACACCCACACACCAAAAGTATGCATACTCTCTTAAGGGTTCATACACCATGAAGACTTAAGCCCGAAGAGGGATAGCTTCGTGTTATACGCTTTTTTAAGCAAAACTTGTACAAAACTCATCAAACCTACAAGTCGAGTCTTGTATAACGTTATCTTGCTCTTTAGCATTTAACACAAAAGCAGAAAAATAAGCAAGAAATATCTTGCAACAACGTCGCCTTAGAATGGAACTAAGAGACGGTATAAACATAAGTCTTGCTACTTCAAGACGACACTGCTACATGTCAAAGGCCAAGTGCCAAGTACAATACTACTTGCAATGCTACAAGTACCAAGTGTACATAACATCATGCAATGCGCAAGTCGCAACATCATATGTTCTGTCCATCACAACAAGGAATTCAATCCTATCATGCAAGTCCAATACATACGGACAACGAAGATAACACAAGGTATGAAATATTACTAAAAAGTTATCATATAATTATTATTACTGAAAAACAGGTCCTAAGGGCGAAGTTCCAGACAAAGAAAATACACAAATAAAGGTTTGGACAAAAGCCTCAAACATATCATCATCTCTAAAGGACTAAGACAGGATGTCCAGAAAATCAACACCAAGGACAAACATCAACTCAAAGACACATGAGAATTACCACTATCCCCAGTAAGTTGTGGAACAACATCCATAAGTTCGGGAGGAGTAGCAAGGACATCAGCACCTCCTCCATCTTCAATCATATCATAGGCAGTCTCATCAAGCCCCAAAATGTGCAATGTCTTAAGATAATTAACGGCATAGTCAGAGCAAGGCCCAAGCTTGTCAAAAGGAAAATTGGGGGCAAGCGCGTTGACACGACGAAAGTAATTCTCGGCACGCTTTCCCATCATGGTATCAGTTATCTTTTTAGCTACATGTCCAAAAGCAGGAGTACTCAAGTACTGGGAAAAAACCGCTTCAATTTCAAGTGCATAATGTTCCTCACGTGCGGCAATCAAGGCAGCTTCTCGAGACGTGATATCATCAGAAATCTGTTTCTCAAGCACAATCATCTCAGCTTCAAGATCAGAAATTTGAGTCTCCAGCACCTGATACTTGGTCTCGGAATCAACTATCTTCAAACCAAGTGCACACACCTTCTCCTTAGAACGAGCAAGTTCAAGACTAATGGTGTTACATTTATTAATAGCAGTTCTTCTAGCACTAACAAGCTCCACAACATACGACGACATATTAACCATCTGAGACACAGCCTGAAAATCATACAAAAGCACAAGGCCATAAATATTACACAACGAAGGAATACAACACGAAAGTCGTCAAGGAATAGAACTTGTTAACTTACAGGAGCAAAGTTGGCCAAAGCATGTTCAACACACTCTTCGGCTTCTTCATCAGTCCTCGGACAAGCACGTCGATCACCGGGGGGCACACTCCTATGCAGCACGCGAACACCAACCTCCGGCACATTAAGTTTCACCTCCTTCGGAAAACAAAGACCGCCACTACCAAGAGGTTTCCAAGCATCACCAGATATATCACCTTCCAAGGGGCGAAGAAGATGATCACGCGTCAAAGCTGGGATAATTGCAAGGAAAAGATAAGGAATAAAAACTAAGTGTGTAAAATCAGAGTGTAATGAGAAATGCGACGAACATCTCATACCAACAGACGAGGAGCAATCCTCTACAAGTCGATCTCTCGACTGGGGGCAGAAGAGACCACCGTGCATTCAGTGACTTCCTTTCCCTTATCAAGAGTGGAAGGAGGAAAGGCAACATTCGTCCTTACACGCTTTCGATCACTCGAGACATCCGACACAACCTCGGATCGCTTGACAGGAAGTTGATAATCATCCACAGAAACATCAAGAGCAGGGGAACGTACTGGATAATCAAAAAAGAAAAATTAAATGATGAGTGAAAGAACTAAAAAAGAAAAGTTACTGGGAAAAACATCTTACCCATGAGCCCTTTTCCACGACCATATCCAGAAGTCACGGGGACAGCAAGAACAAGTGGTGTAGCGGACGTCTCGGATGGAGGAGTGTGGCGAATAGACTCCGCGTGCAAGGAAGAGTTCTTGCCAATAAACCAGTTTACAAGGATTATATAAACAAGGGGTATGAGGATCATCAATATGTAACTCATCACCAACATATGAACATAATGTCACTCGCGGAACGGGGATAGAAGACTTACTCATAATAACCACGGCAAGAAGACTTACTCTGAAAAGAAGACTGCGTAACTCGGAATCCTGAAAATTACAAGTAACAAGTCAATCGGTGTGCAAGCTCTATGTATGTACATGCATATCAACATGGATACATGATTACAGGGGCGAAATATTTTCTAAGTGTTTTGCACAAAGATGACAGTCAGCATATTACCAAGTGTTAGCATACAACAAGGTGTTGGCATACAACCTGCATTTACATCAAGTACATGGATACAACATACATAGCCAGGGAAAGAGAAAAAATTCTAAATATGGGGGCAAGAGCGCACATACATGTACGTACATACATGTCGACAAGGGTGCATGTCGACAAGTGAAGAATATTTTCTAAGTATTTCCATGTACGTACATACATGTCGACAAGGGTGCATGTCAACAAGTGAAGAATATTTTCTAAGTATTTCCATGTACGTACATACATGTCGACAAGGGTGCATGTCGACAAGTGAAGAATATTTTCTAAGTATTTCCATGTACATACATACATGTCGACAAGGGTGCATGTCGACAAGTGAAAAATATTTTCTAAGTGTTTCCATGTACGTACATACATGTCGACAAGGATGCATGTCGACAAGTGAAAAATATTTTCTAAGTGTTTCCATGTACGTACATGCATGTCGATAAGAAGAAAATATTTTCTAAGTATTTCCATGTACGTATGTACATGTCGACAAGGATGGATTGCATTCATCAAATAGCTACTATCGACCTCTACACAATACCTCCTGAACATTCCTACGACGCTTACCGACAAAGCTCATACGACAACATCTATGGTAACGAGTATTAAATTTTGTTGAAATATTTTCTAAGTGTTTTAGCATGTTTGCAGACAATGACCGATAGTCTATACATGACGCTCAACGTACATTACCTAAGCTATCATTACCAACATACAACCATTGACGGCTGTGTACGTACAACTACCGATCATCAATATTGAGCATACTAGAACAACGATTAAGGCATGGGAAAACATGTCGGCAATGAACACTATGCATAAGGGAAGTATAACGATTCATTTAAACTTTTCTAAAAAATTTCAGCGCTTAGAAAATTTTGGCCGATTTGGGGCTAAGTATACTAATGCATTTTATTAAACACCTTGTATGCATGATAAGATAGCTAGGTACATGGTGATTTCAAGACTAAATCAAGGCCAAAAGAAGTCACGAAAGGTCTAGCCATGTACGAAATTGGACTCACCGACACGAAGCAAGTTCGAAATACTACTCGCCCTCACCCGAAGACCCACGGGCCGCCGCCGCCGTCCTCACGCGCCGCCGCCGCCGTACTCACGCGCTGCTACTATTGTCTCACGCGCCGCCTCAGTCCCCTCCTTGACCGGATTCGATCTTGATCGACGTCAAATGTGATGTGATTACTCCAAATTCACACCTCTATGAATTCCCTCTTCATCATGAATGGAGAGCTTCTTGAGGATTTATCTATTAAGGATGTAATATAATGGGTATTCTCTCTCCTAATTCTTATTAATAGTGCCTACACCATGTTCTAAGGACTAAACTAATATCTATTTTCACACAAGTCCTTAGTGTCATGTATAAGCATATTTACACATCTCCTATGCTTGTCTTACACATATGCTCTCTAGTATTGCATAGCGCGCTTCATAGATCGTCGTGCATGTTATCACTCTTATACGTACATGACGCAAATTCATGATGATCGCATGATTATTTTTATAGTCTAAGTATGAATTGTGTCTTTGCATCATTTTCCATGATTGCATCATACTACGTGTTTGCATCATTTTCCATGCTTACATCATGCTTCATGATTACATACATGTTCTCCAATTCCATATTATTCTAAGTGTTTTGCTTATTACATGATTACGTCATCCGTCTATTATATCATCATTTGCATATTGACGACATGTTATACGCGTATCTCATATACTATGGTATTATCACATTGCATGACATTGTACGCATATTATCTATTACGCTAACCTTATAAACAGATTACGTACGTACGGCGGAAAATTAAAAGTTGGTCAAATTTATGACCTCAACATTCGAATTGACAAACAGGCCACCCCTGAGGTCAGTACCGAACCTAAATTTGACGAATATCTTATATTTGAAAAGAGTCAAATACGGGTTTTGAACCACTACTTGACTCGGGGGGCAAGTGTTAGATATCTGTCCAATTCGGGTTCGTATTTACATTCCGGGCCTCGTAAAATATCCCAAAACCCGTAAAGAACCCTTTCGCGGACAACCAAGTCTAAAACAATATGGGATACGCGCAATTCCCGGGCCGAAGGACTTCTGGATTGCCCTAAGGCGATCCGGAGGTCCGGATTGCTTCGGCAATCCGGACCCGTCCTGGATTGTTTTTAGCAATCCGGGTAAGTCCGGATTACCGTCTTTCTTCGTACGCTCACCCCGATTAATTTGCCAAGTACGGGAAGTCGGTGCATCCATAGTCCGCCTTGATGACGGTATACGACTTCCTTACATACCGACATCAAGTAGTCAAAACTGGGCATGATCCTTAGGTTCCCTATAAATAGGGGCCTAGATCTCCCATTCTAGATAACTCACTCACTTTTGGACTTGAAATGCTCTGACTTCTCTCTAAAGGCTTTTCTCTCTCTAGAAGTTCTAACTTGAGCGTCGGAGTGGGCCCAACCAGCATTCCCCCCACCCACGCTGGTTACTGCCCCTCGTGCAGGACCCGAAGATCAAGAGCTCAAGGTCAAGGATTGGGAGTTTAGCTCGGTGATTGTGTATTAAGGATTGCGGCGTTCCCGTCCTTATACATACATCTCAAGCCCGATGGTGAAAAAAGAAGCCTGTTCGTGAAGGAAAAATCCCAAAGCTTCCCAAGTGGTGAAACGAACACAAAAGTCCGGATTGCCGGGCAATCCGAAAGTCCCCGGTCCGGGTGCGGCGCGCAACCGGACTGTTTTGACCCGGGGTAACTGCGGTAAGATCCGTTTGTGGTTCCGGCGTGTTTGCGAGGTCCAAAATGTAAATACGAACCCGAATCGGACAGATATCTAACAGGTACATCCTAAAAATTTAATTATTTCTTACTAAGTCCTCAAATAGCATGTTTACGTGTTGTCGTCTTCTTATTTCAACACTTCAAATTTTCTAAGTATGCTATGCACACATGATTTAGTGCACACATGGCATAACATACGCATGACTTCACACGCGTTATATCATTTTAAAGGGTTAAAGGTCTTTTTGGTACTACATGTTTGCAAAAATTACACTGTTCATACCACTAGTATTTTTTCGTACCGAATTGGTACCATATGTTTCCAAACCTTACTGTTTTGGTACCTCTGTTAGGGTTCTGTCAAAAACAACCGTTAAATGGCATGTGTCATGCACGTGACCAGCCCAAAACTTTCAATTTTGTTACAATTTAGTCCATCTAATACATCCCTAACTTTTATTTTGTTTCAATTTAGTCCTAAAACTTCAAAACCAAACCATTTTCCCAAATTGACCTAGCCGGACTTAGCCTAGGGCTAGATCCGACCCTGGGTCATGGTCGCCGGACCCAGGCGACCCCGACCCAGGGTCGGACCTAGCCCTAGGCTAGGTCCGGCTAGGTCAATTGGGACCTAGCCCCAATTGAGTTAAATTGGGGCTAGGTCCAATTGACCTAGCCGGACCTAGCTTAGGGCTAAGTCCGACCCAGGGTCAGGGTCCCCTGGGTCCGGTGACCCCGACCCAGGGTTGGACCTATCCCATGGCTAGGTCCGGCTAGGTCAATTTGGGGAAATGGTTTGATTTTGAAGATTTAGGACTAAATTGAACAAAATAAAAGTTAGGGATGTATTAGATGGACTAAATTGTAACAAAATTGAAAGTTTTGGGCTGGTCACGTGCATGGCACATGCCATTTAACGGCCTTTTTTGACGGAACCCTAACGGAGGTACCAAAACAGTAAGGTTTGGAAATATATGGTACCAATTCGGTACGAACAAATACTAGTGGTATGAACAGTGTAATTTTTGCAAACATGTGGTACCAAAAGGAGCTTTAACCCCATTTTAAATGCATGATACATGTCTATTATTATTATCACATGATTTAATTATCAATCGTATATTCGCATCTTTTACATTCATGCTGACATCACGTTCATGTTGACATCATATGTCATGTTTGCATGTTTCCATGAGGATTATCGCATAAATTCATAAACATGTGCGCATTGTTTATTGTTCACTGTTATATGTATATTGCTGGTTGCGCTAATCATGTCGACAGTTAACATACCTCCCGGCAAAAATTAAATTGGAGTGAAATCGAAGCCATCGCGCTCAATTGTCAAACAAGCACCCTTGAGGTCAGCTCCGAACCTAAATTGTGCTTATATCCTAGCTTAAAATAGAGTCAAGTATGGTCTGAACCGTTACTTGACTCTGGGGAAAGTGATGGATATCTGCCCAATTCGGGTTCGTTTTACATTCCGAACTTCGCAAACACGTCGAAAACCACAAACGGATCCGAAAAACAAACACCCGAGGAACAACACGGTCCGGACGCACGTATGCGTCTGAACCGGAACCTCCGGATTGCCCTAAGGAAAACTGGAGGTCAGTATTGCCCTAAGGCAAACCGGAGGTCCGGATTGCCCTAGGCGGTCATCCGGATCGCAACCATGGTCGGCGTCACTGTAACTGGTCAATTCTAACTTCCCGCCCTCATAGCACAGAGCATAGTCTGTAGTACCTTTCGGATAACGAATTAGGTATAACTAATAATTCGTTTTACAGTCTTTTAAATGTTGATAGCTAGGATCTGATTGGAAACATGCTACTAGGCCCACGGCGTGACATATATTATGATGGGTGTATTGCACGGTGTATATCGAAATACCAACCATGCTTAAAATCTCTACACCCTTCATATGTTCACGCTCTGCCGGGTTCTTGGGGCTGTCACGATTCAACAGTGCGCACCCAAACACCACCGGCGCATCCACGGGTTTGGCATCCTGTAATCTGAACCAACTTTCAACTGCTCGTTGATATAGGCTTCTTGAGATAGACACAAATCCCGGGAAGCCCGATCTCTAGCAATTTTAATGCCTAATATGTGTGTGGCCTCACCCATGTCTTTCGTCTCAAATACAGTTTCCAACCAGGACTTTGACTTATTCATGAAATTCATGTCGTTTGCGGCATTGAGTATGTCGTCCACATACTAGGTTAAGATGACATACTTAGACTCGGAGGTCTTATAATACATGCACGGATTCTTGTGGAATCTGCGGTATCATTGCCGTGACGACTGTATAAGACTGTAGAGGAACCTTTTTGGAGTTTACAAATTTTACGTTTGTTACCAGGAGTAATTAAACCCTCCGGTTGCTCCATGTAGATCTCTTCCTCCAGGTTTCCGTGGAGGAATGCGGTCTTAACATTCCTTCGGTGTAGCTCGTGATCGAGACTTGCGACCAGGACCATGAATGGCCCTAACAGTGGTTTTACGCACATTAATTGAGTTTCTCTTATCTAAGTCCTCTCCGCGAAGCATAGGGTAAGACCTTTCGCAATGAGTCGGGTTCTCCGACATGTTCCAACAACGGTGAGCCTTCTTTCAGGGGTCACCTTATCCTTATGCCCCATATGTTAACAGGTAAATCAACTATAGACTATAGTGGCTTTCATTTAGGCGATCTCTCTCATTTATTATTAGAGATACTTGCCTTTGACTCTCGTCTAGTCATTATGAGTCCCACTTATTAGTCTGATCTTTTCTCCCACTCTGAATAACGCTTCTTATCGTAGCATCATTTCTATTTAGAATAATCCTCCCACTCGGAACAATGCTTCTTATCGGAGCATCGTCTCTGTTGGGAACAACAGCAGTGCAAGAACCTTGACCTATAACTTTCCTATTACAACCTCTTGGTCTCGGGGTTTTACTTCTGAGATGCATCCCTTGATCACTAGGATCTGGAACCAAGTATGATTGGATCACTCCCACTGGGAACAATGGGTAATATAGGATGTCATTCCTCGTTCAGCAACTTTTACCATCATGTTCAACTTGATTTGTCCCAACAGCAACAGTGATTACTTGTGGTAGGGTTTATTCCTCCCACTGGATTTAACATGAAAATGTCCCCATTCTCATTTACCATGTCATTCACTTGAGTTGCTGGTTCAAATCTCTCCAACTCAAATTAAGTGGGACCTGATTGTCATCGTTATTCTGCTACGTTTTGATCATGACTATGTTGATTGAAACTGCATGCATTTGGAAAATCCGCCCTCTTTGTGATGTAATGTCTCATGTTCGACCATTGTACCATTTAATCCAAGCTAGAAACAGGTATTTTCTAGGAGTAACTGGCGTACCATTGTCTTAAATACATTTTTATTGCGCAAATTGATGTCGCATGGTGATATTATTTAACTCATTGTCACCGTTCAGCTATGATAGTTACCTACCTTACCGATCTTAATGGAACACAGTTTAACATTTATGTGAATCATCTGTCATCATTCCATATGGAATGTCTTATAGAACGACTCCAACATTATGTAAATATATAAACTGTGCTTCTTGAAGTGTGTTATTTAACTTGAATGCCTAGCTTGATTTATCGTTCAAGGCGTTTGGAAGGAAAATCGTTTAACTGACTTTATCCTTCTTCGTTTGCTGACTTATCTCAGAGATTTTATCCCATCTCCGAACTGAGCGTTTTGGGTTTTCACCTTTTGCGTCAGCTGATACTTTTACAAGGTCGTGGCAGTCTCTGAAGCCTCTACCGATGTAAATGTTATCAATAAGTCATATTTCCGACGGAGTGCAAACGAAAATTCAGCACGTCGTCATATAAACACTTCAATATTAAACTCATGTAAGGAAACGATGTATTATGTCTATCGAGGTCCACTTGCGCGTTTTCATTTCTGAATTTAATTCAATTTAATCCAATCGGTGGCAAACATGATTCTCATTACAGTTTATTTCAATCAATGGAGTAATTAATAAAGAAAGAGTTATTTCATTTGATTTAGCTACGCAATCGATGGGTTTATTCAGTTCAGTTATCCTGACTGAGATGACGGAGCATGTATTTCATTTCGTTTCATTTAGCCTCTTTTACCTGGCCAAAAATTTGGTTCCAAACCTGTGGGTTTGTATTTTCGTTTCGGATCGTTTCTTTTTTATCGGGCCATTAAATTGATAAGAAAATTGTGCTTCGAACCTATCAACAATTACTTTATTCAATAACTCCGAATCTCGAAATAACCAAAATTTAGTAATTGAAACGAGCAATGATTATATATGACAATGTTATAGTTCTTGATCTGAAAGCCGCATATTTAATCCATGGTCGTTGTGCTTATAGTCGAGAACTTTGAGTTGGACACTACATCTAGGTAGATTCACAAGTGAATCACGTCAAATGATTTGCGTCCTTATAAAACATATCCCAGCTTTATACTCATGATATACGAGGCGTCCTAAGGACGCACTTTATCAACGGGGTTTATCCCTCTGTATCATCGTATAGGACCTACTCGGTCCTGTTCTCTTCATGATATGCCGATCATGGTTGACATCTTTCGAGTTTAGTATGGTGAGCAGATAAGGTTTCCCTTTCACTGCTGTGGTCACTGTACTTGATTAGGCTCAAGGTTATTGAGTCCCGTCAACATCAGATAACCATATACATCATTTTCATGTTGACCTTTCATCCTGAAGATCCGATGCGGGTTTTACGCCAACATCCCTGAACATTCAACTGAAACATTTCTTGCTTTTGCATCCTTGCTTCCACCTTAGAGGATGCAAAGGAATATCAAAATGTAACATTGTCTGGTTGCTATTGAAGTATTCTTCAACCTCATTTTACCAAGGTTGAATGTATCACCACTTACGCGTTCAGATCATTAAAGAACCTACTCCCATGCTTGGTGAAACAAATTATTACATTCTTCTCTCATTGTCAAAATCATACAGACTACAATATTTATCTGTAGTTGTCCTCTCCACTTTTCGGAATCGTAGTAGAGAGTTTAACACGTACTCCTTTAATTCATCATGATTCACACCATCAAGATTGCGAAGAAAATCGAATCGCACTAATTCAACCATTTCATATTAACACATCGATGATTATGCAAAAAAAAAAAATCAGGGAGACAACAACATTTTGAGAAAGAATTGCATACAACAAATATCTATTAAGACAGAGTCCGACAAATAGTGATTCCTCAGTCATCTAAACCAACCAACCACCAGTAAACTAATAGAAGATGACTGTGAAAGAGTCCACACTATCGTTGTCTTCTATCCAATAGATTAGTATGTTAAAAATGGTTTAAATCGCAAATTATCGGAACGGGAATTATAAAATAAGCATACCCGATCTTGGCTTTCCCAAGGCCCTTTTTGTTTTAGAAAAATCATTCTGATGAATTCACTCATGCATACACAATTCTACAATACATGCAAATTATCATATGCTAGCAACATTCATCATACATACCACGTACATGCTTACACGTCATGCGTCTAATGTTCCGAGGAACTCATGCTTGCATTTATAATTCTACTTTTAAGTAAATTATCAAACGCAACTACATCCTTAAAATTCTAGCATACGTGTCAAACATGTAACATCCACATAAATCATACATATTTGGTGACTTGTTTTCGGTTTTCAAATAATTTTAAACATTAGGGGTTGATTTGCAATTCATGCTTATATTCAATCACGCAAGCTTCTAGACATGAAAACTATGCATTTTCAACCATCACAGCATCTCTATTCTAGTGCGCATACCGTATATTTAACCAGGGCTCCGCCCACAATATGTAATATCCAGCTAGCTTGACTCGGTTAAGACAACAGTTCTAATCATGCATAAATATATATACTGAATACTAAACAATTGCAATTCAGCCCACTAATTTAACCAGTCCCAAAAACATGTATCTCCGAGATCCATCCCCATAATCGAAACAAGGCATAAATGTTAGCAACCCTATGAGCACCGTGTAGTCAATTTCGAGGTTAAATAACATTTGGATTTTAAAACTTGACCTCCCTATTTTAATTGACTTGAATTCGGTTTAGAAAATATTTTCGGTTCAGTCAATTTCAGTCCGTTTTGGTCCTGTTCGGTCTGGTTCAGAAAATCCGGTTTGGTTCGGTCTGGAATAAAATCTGGTTCGGTTCGGTCCGAACCGGTCCAAGAAAATAGGGTTCGGTTCAACACTCAAAACCGGTTCGGTTAGATCCACTTAATTACACTGGTCCGACCCGACCCGAATAGGTCGAACCGATTGAGAAAATCCGATTCGGTTTTATTTCGTCCCGGTTTAACATATTGGACCGGCCCAATAATTAAAATTTTAAAGGTTGGGCCGAAATGTTAATTGTGGCCCAAGTAGGGTTTTAAATCCATTAAAAATAGAGTTAAGGGTCCTTTTGGTACCACATGTTTGCAACAAAAATTACACTGTTCATACTATTAGTATTTTTTTGTACCGAATTGGTACCATATGTTTCCAAACCTTACTGTTTTGGTACTTCTGTTACCATTCCGTAAAAAACGGCCGTTAAATGGCATGTGCCATGCACGCGAGCAGCCCAAAACTTTCAATTTTGTTAAAATTTAGTCCATCTAATACATCCCTGACTTTTATTTTGTTCAATTTAGTCCTAAAATTTTAAAACCAAACCATTTTCCCAAATTGACATAGCCGGACCTAGCCATGGGCTAGGTCTGACCCTGGGTCGGGGTCACCGGACCCAGGCGACCCTGACCCAGGGTCGGACTTAGCCCTAGGCTAGGTCTGCCTAGGTCAATTGGGACCTAGCCCCAATTGAGTTAAATTGGGGCTAGGTCCCAATTGACCTAGCCGGACCTAGCCTAGGGCTAGGTCCGACCCTGGGTCAGGGTCGCCTGGGTCCGGTGACCCCGACCCAGGGTCGGACCTAGCACATGGCTAGGTCCGGCTAGGTCAATTTGGGAAAATGGTTTGGTTTTGAAATTTTAGGACTAAATTGAACAAAATAAAAGTTAGGGATGTATTAGATGGACTAAATTGTAACAAAATTGAAAGTTTTGGGCTGCTCACGTGCATGGCACATGCCATTTAACGGCCGTTTTTTATGGAATGGTAACGGAAGTACCAAAACGGTAAGGTTTGGAAACATATGGTACCAATTCGGTACAAAAAAATACTAATGTATGAACAGTGTAATTTGTGCAAACATGTGGTATCAAAAAGACCCTTAACCCTTGAAAATATTAAACTTAGCCACCAAGTAAAATTAATTTCCAATATTTGTGTGTGTGTCCTATTTCTGACCTATCACCATGAACCCGAAAATTTCGGTCCAAAGTTTTAAATTTTCAAGAACACCAATTTATCAAAATCATGAACTCCTAACACAGGCTCTAATACCACTGTTAGATTACGGGGAGTAATCACTACGGAAACACCAAAACATGGTACGCGTGCATGTAGTCGAAATTACGCAACGGAAGAGTTACACATACCTCAACAGTTTAACGTAGTCCTAGATCCTTTGCACGAGGGAGTTCTCGATCCACCGGACGGAACATGTAGAGGTTCTTGTGAAAGAAGCCCTACGTGGTGTTAGCTCCACAGCAAAGCCTCAGATCAATTCTTCACACGGGGACAGATCTTCAGAGAGTTTGCTCGAAAGTAATTTGGCACACCTTCGGTGAGGCAAGGGTTCGGCCGAAACTTGTGATGTGGGAGGAGGCTTTTCTCTCTAAAACACTCTTGTGAGGGAATTCTGATTAACCCTAAAATATTCCCTAACACCTCTTTTTATAGGAGGAGTAAAGTGGACAAAAGTCCACTTTACCGCTCACTAATGTTTCGGCCGACATATGTATAGGGGAGGCCCAATTTTGGGCCTCCCATGTCAATTGGGATTTGGTTCTAGCCCAATTACCCTAATGTGACATTTACCCAAGTTCATTAGGTAACTATACATATTATGGGCTACAATTACGGAGCCCATCACCATATGTTTACACTTTCAACTGCAGTGTACACCCGACCAAAGGGTGATATCAATCAACCTCGGGGCTCACAACAGGTTGAACAAACGCTTTCCAAACTAAGCCACCACAAGGGGTACTTTCTTTCTGATCGGAAGAAATGAAACTCCTCTCTCCAACCCAGAAGTGAACATGCACCATATCAATCCCCTTACGTAAGTCAATCGAGGGACATACGCAAGGCATGCCAACTACAAGAGCAGCGCAGTGTACACACGCATTGACACATCAACATGGGGTTTAATACCTCACTTTCAGAAGATGAGTATAATAGCTACGGGGGCAGTGCAGTGCACGCGCGTTGACATTTGAGCACAACACACGTGCGCATCAGCGTACCGGCATGAGGCACAACACCTCACGTCTAGAGTTCAAGTATGCCCGTCACAAAGATAACCCTGCGTGAATAAGCTATAAGTGTAGCCAACACTAGGAACAACGCCCCGCACTCAAGAAAACGAGCAGACTCGCCACGATGGGCGATATGATACATGCAAGTACAAAACGACATTCGGAAAATGGACTAACACCCCGCATCTGAAATGTAAACACGCCCGCTACGAGGGCAACCCCATGCACAAGAAACTCTACATATGTAGGTCACGAAATACGACCGACACCAAGGTAGACTCCTTCTCATGGAAGTACAAGACATGCCTACTCTGGGGGCAACCTCGACGCCGAATCATGAAAGAGAAACTGTCGCCTGAAAGATCCCACGATCAAAGTACGAGGAGCAATGCTCTGACACATCCGAAGGGAGGGGCACTTAACATGTGTCATTAGACACCTTTCACGTAATGGGCTAGAAGAAAGTTTGTAAGTATCTTCACTCCCATGTCTATATAAAATCAAGGGTTAAAGGTATTTTTCATGCCACATGTTTGGCCGAATGTGGCTTTTAGTACCGGATGTTTGGTTTTGTATACTTTTGGTACCAAACGTTTGAAAAAATGTGGTTTTTGGTACATCCGTTAGTTGGCCGTTAGTTTTTTCCGTTAAGTGACATGTGCAAGTCACGTGACCGACCCTAAACTTTCGATTTTATTCAATTTAGTCCCTCAAATATATTCCTAACTTTTAATTTGTTTAATTTAGTCCCAAAACTTCAAAATCAATTTCTATTTAACCATTGAACCCAATTGACCTAGCCGGACCTAGCCTAGGGCTAGGTCCGACCCTGGTTCGGGGTCGCTGGACCCAGCCAAACCTGACCCAAGGTCGGACCTAGCCCAATTTGGGTCGAATTTGGGCTAGGTCCCAATTGACCTAGCCGGACCTAGCCTAGGGCTAGGTCCGACCCTGGGTCAGGGTCGGCTGGGCCCGGTGACCCCAACCCAGGTTTGGACCTAGCCCTAGGCTAGGTCCGGCTAGGTCAATTGGGTTCGATGATTCAATTGGAATTAATTTTGAAGTTTTGGCACTAAATTAAACAAATTAAAAGTTATGAATATATTTGAGGGACTAAATTGAACAAAACGAAAGTTTAGGGACGGTCACGTGACTTGCACATGTCACTTAACGGAAAAAACTAACGGCCAACTAACGGATGTACCAAAAGCCACACTTTTTCAAACGTTCGGTACCAAAAGTATACAAAACCAAACATCCGGTACTAAAAGCCACATTCGGCCAAACATGTGGTATGAAAAGTACCTTTAACCCTAAAATCAATCGCAGGGCAAGGTTCAAGAACCATGCACACGCTCCAACAAATGAAAGAAAACGTCACACTTGTCAAAAGCCAAGGTTGAAAATGCTCATACTACCACAGGGCAGGCAGAATGCCGCGCCCCGTCGAGCCATGGAATCCGCACTCTTGGATAAAAAGGGAGTCCATACTTTCACCCTTTCACTTACATTCATATCTATGATTTACATCTACGAAGGCGTCAATGCATCTATCCACACTTATGGTTACAACATGTTTATGCTTGTATTCCTGCACCCATGATCATAACATGTTTGCACTCGCGTCCATATCCATGCTTGAGTCCATGTGCATATTAGCGCATACCTTCTCACGTTAACGTATGTTCAACACTTAGACATTTATAATTTCCATATATTCATGCTTACGTCCATGTACACAACAATACACTCGTACATGTGTATATTGCATTACGATGGTAACCCCGACACTCGCACATTCATGCCTACAATTGCAACACATTTACATATGATCCCATACTAGTGGCTTTACTTGCATGTATGCTACTACAACATATCCATGTCCATGATATGTCAATCTTACACACATGTTCATTTCTCCCTTAGGAGAAATCGGACCTGGCTGGTCCGACTCCAAATCTCCAGGGTTGGACCTTCCGTCCAACCCCGGAGGCCCCGGCGTTCCCCAGACACGCAATACCCCTGCCCAAGGGGTGTGCGCAATTTCCGGAACACTGTTATCCAAACCGTCCCTCGTGATGACCCGACCATCACTTTGAACGTCCAACACTTAGAAAATACCAAAAACCTTCTCCATGCTTGCTAAGGGCTTAATCCCTTTATTACTTGTTAATTGTGCTCGTTTAGAAATTAACGGTGTCATTAACCGCCTTAATCTACTATGAGACTATATATAGAACTCCACACCTATTCATTTATTAAGTTGATGTGACTTGAAATATTTATGCTCTGCCTTCTCTCTACTTTAACTCTCTAGAATGATGTAATGATTTAGGCATCAGAGAGGGTTCATCGAGTACCACCCCCCCCCCCCTCTCTGTGGTCTCGATATTGCCCCTCTTTCAGGTGTAAGGGGGAGGACGCGCGGACTGCATAGGAGTGATGTCCTGACGCTTGGAAGTCTCAATGATCCGATCTGACATACGAAAGACGGGATGTATGAAAAACTACATATACAGACATCTAGAAACTTAGCCATTTTAAGGGCTTGCAACCTCGACAGTCCGACCATCTAACAATCGGAAGGTCCGACAGTCCAACACTCAGACGATCAGACACTTTGACGGTCCGACACTCCGATAGTTAATATAATATTAAATAAAAGGAAACAAATACATCTTTAGATAATTAAATTATATAATTCTATTTAATTGAATTTTTTACGTGTTTTAAAGCTCGGAGTTACCGGTTTTTTCATGCCGTGAAATATGGATGTATATTACCTTTTTAGTACCTCAACTATAGACCATTGGCTTTTTAGTGCCTCAAATTTTTTGTTTACTTATGTGTCTCAACTATCCAAGTGTGATTATTCAATGACGCATGACACGGTTCATCTAGTTAGGGAGCTCGCCTTGGCCAAGCCCGTGCTAGACTTGGTCACCTAATATGGGAGACTATGTATTGCACTAGCTTTAGATAAGGCGAGCCCTTAACTCGAACATTTGAGTCTTGATAGATCAAGAGTTTTGATCGATTAAGGTTACCTAGGAGGCTGGACTTGGCATGGACTTGTGCTAGATATGGCCTCCCATACAAAGTAAATAGGTCAAGCATAGGCTCGGGCCAATGCGAGCTCCCTAACTAGGTGAATCGAGTCATACGTCATTGAATATTCACAATTAATATAGTTGAAATATCTAAAAGTAAAAAAAATTAAGGTACTAAAAAGTCAATTGTCGATAGTAGATGTATTAAAATGTAATTTTTCGGACCAAATATCAGAAAATTGAGCTGAAAACCTCTTATAATGATTTTACCCCTCAAAATCACTGGTTCACCTCATTTCATTATATTTTTTAATAGAAAAGAATTAACTCTTTCGATTATTTAAAAATAAGATACATTTAGTTAAAAACAAATTTCCTTAAAAACTGTACTAAATTTCATTACAATAATTTAATATTTAACCAAGAATTGAATAACACTAGTAAATATTATTTAAAGTAATATATAGGGGTGTTAATGGGACGCGGATTTCCCGAACCCCGTGGTGCACCGCCTGCAAAATGCCCCGCAGAGGTAGTTACTGCGGTTTACGGGGTAAATTTGGTATAAAGAACTGTGAGGCAATACAATATGTGGTGAATGTGTTTTTTACCCCGAAGATCCGCCAACATGGTTATACAAGTAATTTTAGAAATTATAGGGGTCATTATGTAATATTAGAAACTTAGTGAACGAATATGTTATTGAAATAAGAAGTTAAATGAAATAAAAAAGTTGTTTCGTTTAAGTATAATTTAGTTATTGTATTTGAATTATAAATATTTTTTTCATACATACCACTTTTATGAAATTTAATTATAAGTTCGGTAATACAAATATGAAAATAATTTTATTTAAAAATAATTGTGGGGTGGGGCAACCAAAAACTTCCCCCAAGACGGTTTTGGGGGAAATATCATATATGAAACAAATTCTGTGGGGTGAGTGTGGTATTGCCAACTTCCGCCTCGATCTGCCCTATTGACATCCCTAAAAATATATCTCTGCTTAATTCAATAAGATAATGATACATGAGTAAACCAAAATTCTGAGTTTTAGAACTCTTTTAAAAAATCTAATGATATTATACTATTTTTATTTTATCTAGTCAATAGATGTTTTATAGTTTTGAATATCGCGACTAAATAGTCAAATATTTAACTACAATATTTTGATTTACGAATGATTTTGTTCATGTAAAAGTATATGTGAATATATTTTAATGACATGTAATATTATATATTTTAACATATGTATACATTACTGTAGTAAAGATAATATAAATAATAAATTTCGTATTCTTTTTAGTATACATTAATTTGTAATCGAAAAATACTGAATTATATGTTTTTAAAAAAAATATTGTTGCACGAGATTTTACAAAATAAAAGTTTGTATATTAATGTTATTGACTAACACTTTCTTCTGAATTTCGTTTAAAAAAGACAGATGCATCTTATTATTGTTTAATGCATTACAACAATATATGTAATTAAAATTAAATGAAATCATACATACATCAATTAAATGGTTTTCATCTATATTTCATATTGAGAAAGCGGTTCTTAATTTCAAGTATTGTAGAAAAAGTTACGGTTCTATAATTAAAATATATTTAAGAATAGATAATAATATTATAAAAAATATATATGTTTATGGATTTGAAAGATATATATAGCATATTTAATGAAATGGAATAAACTGTTTAGATAACGCGGGTCATGCGTATATAGTAGAAAGTCAAGCAATTCAATGTTTATGTTGGGAAATTATTAGATGGACCAAGTCCGCCACCTCAGCAAATGGACCAACCAATAAGAAAGAGACACGTCATAAATTAATACAAAATGAATAATATTGGTTAGCACAGGATTACAATCCAATATTTCTCATAATTAATCTATACATCTTTTTTAACTTAATAAACTAATTTGTCCTACAAAATAAATATATTACATTTTATATATAATTAAAATACTAGCTTTTTGATATTTTTCTAAAAACCTTTAGACATGGTGAACTCTAGAAGGCATGGTAAACCCTAAAAAAATAGAAACTTTCCCTCACTACAAGAAAAAACATTTGTACACACACAAAAGTGTGTATGCAAATACTGTGTACACAAGAATACACACTAATTCCTCACTAGAACATCCTGTGTGATTTCTAGAGGTGGGAATATGTATGTATATTACACACCTCTTTTTTAGTGTGTAAAGTCAGTGCACACCGTATTTATGGTGTGTACATTGAATGAACATTTTCCGTATGTAATCTCCACACGGCTGTCCTTGTGTGTACCATGTAAGCAAGTACAGTCCAATTACACACCGATCCGTATGGAATGTGTATGTAGTCATATTCATGGTATTTGTTGTGTGCCAACTCTTTAGGGCTGCTGTCCCCGTTGCTAAAGAAATGTTCCAGACATAATATTCATTCATTCAGAAAACTCATTTGAGAAATATATTCGACATTTGAATTGATGTTGTTTAGTTTTCCATATACCCAAATCTGAAAAAACTTTTTTGTAACCAAGGGCTATAGTCTTATAAGTTTATTGTTGAAAAAACTTTTTTGTAACCAAGGGCTATAGTCTTATAAGTTTATTGTAGTTACTAGTAATTCAATTGTGTAGTATAAAGTTAGTGTTTTCTTTTATATATTCTAATACAATTATTTATATACATACAATTTGAAGATGATGTGTACCTGCAGTTTTATACAACTGTGATACTACTGCTTTATTATTGTGTCTTATATATACATGGATTAACAAACCAACAGTTAAGGGTTATTGGATTCTGAATGTGTGATTCAGACTTTAGTTGTTTGGTTTTGTCATGTTTGCTTTACATTCATAATTTGTGCTATCTGTAAACTATATTATGTATTATGAAAATTTGAAGCTATTGTTTTACTTTACGTGTACATTAGCCGTTGTTAAAGGTATGTTTCTGACAGTATATGAAATCATTCAGAAGACTTATTTGACCAATTTAATCCTCGTTTCAATTGGCGTTGTTTAGTGTTACATATATCCAAATATGAACAAACTTTCTTGTTACTAGTCTTTCAATTGTAAAGTATAAAATCAGTGTTTTCTTTGATATATTCTAATACCATATTTTAGGTACATATAATTTGAAGTTGATATCAAGTTGTAGTTATATACAAGTTCTGATAGTAATGCCTTTTTATTGTCTCGTATATATTGATGGAGTAACAAATCAACAGTTATGGGTTACCTGATTCTGAAAGTTTGTTTCAGAATTTATAAATTGTGTTGTCACATGTTTGCTTTAGTCCCACGTTTTGTGGTATCTGTTAAGTATAGTTAGTAATATGTAAATTTGAATCTACTTTTTTGCTTTACGTGTACATTAGCCGTATCTAATGCCTATTTTCTCAATCCGTCCTTCCAAATCCATTGATTCCATTCAGCATTTATAGGCTGTGAATCATGTAACAACATATACAGTTAATTAAGTATGAACCTGCTATACTAATGTTTTAGGAGTAAACTTTTATATTGCTGATGTGTTTCAATTTGATGTATACGAACAAAAGTAAATATACTGTTGTGTTATCTATACATTTAAGTCTGCACATAGGCATTAGCAACGCCTCATGTCAACTGTATAAACACCAATTAGGCTGGTGATTGTGTATTTCTTCAGATAATGATTAAATTTGTGGTTTTTACCATTTCATGAATTGAATATAGATAATTGCCGGTAAAATCCATTCCAATTGACACTAATATATCATAATACCATCCATTCATATATAAATCAAAAAAGCCATCCATACATAGGGGTTGTGTTTGTCCTGCAAGCCCCATACCATATAAATTTAAAGGACCATATAAGTTGGCCAAAGTTCCAATACCAAAAAAATGAAAATATGGTTAACAGATAGAGTGCGGTCGATTTTAGGCTGTGAAGCTGCAAGTCTTCAATCCATGTCGCCTTCGGATCCAACTGCATTGATTCCAAAATAGCATTATTTAAAACTGACAGTCGACTTTTAATAAGTATTGCATGTGTGGACAATGTGAGTTTTAATTATGATGTTATTCTAAACTGTTAAGCAACTCTGATAAATTTTTTAACTAAGAAGAATTTCATGGTTAGATGTAGACACAAATAGAAGGTATTACATACTTGTAGTGCTGGCATCGGTCTCGCTGTTATATTCAAGTGCTGTGGCAAATGCTGTTTTTGGCTGGCCCTTTCCTAATGTTGCGGTTTGCAGTTGTGACATTGTTCTATAGCACTGGCTGGTTTCCTTTAGACTCTGTGACAACTGAATACGAACCTCTTCTTCGGCGTTTCTTGCTCCAGCTGCCTCTTGTGCCAATAATAACTTTTCTTTCCTTAACTTTGATAATTCTTTCTCTGTCTCCTTCCTCAAGTTGTCATGCAATGACGCCATACGTACAGCTTTTTGTGATTCGGCTAGTGCTTGAGCTGATTTTTCCTCAGCAATTCGTGCCCTCTCCGTAGCACGTTTGATAATCACCTGCAAACATGTTGGTACTTGTATATCTCCTTCATCCATTTGTATTGGGAATACTTGCTTCATCTTCTTTTCCTTCGGAGGGCAGACTTTGATGAAGCTTTCTTCTTGACTCGTTCCCTCTATGGCCGTGAGCATATGAACTTTGTCCTATAATTGTCATTATAAAGAAGCATTGATTATATTGATTTGCAAGTGTGACTCAAAATGACAGTCTCCATATACTTATGTGTTTTACCATGATTGAATTTGCCTGACATCAACAGGATCTCCATTTTTTCCAATATGCACACGTTCATAAAGACGATATGATCCTGGTTCAACTCCGTCTTCCTTCATAATCTGCAGTTATAAGAAGTGCACTAGCATATTGAGGACTGTGTCATAACATATGGTTACATACTGATGTGTGTTCCAAATTGAGATTAGAGATTTTACCATGGACCTGACTCTTGCAAAACTGCGTGTGCCAGCGTTGTGATTACTTGTCCTCTTTAAAACACTTAACTTGCTCCTGTTACTCACTTCCTACTCAGTGATTATCAATTTGATTAGACACAAGTTGAAATCAATCCTATCATATTGCACCAATTCTGAAATGAACAAACCTGGAAGTCTTCAGATCTGAACAACTTGATTAGATAAGCCCAGTCTTCCCTCTCCAGATGAGGGTGTATATGTTCCATCATTTCAGCATCAGTCTTATACTTGTCATAAAAGTGTTTCTTGAGATGTGCCCTAAATCTTCTGTACATTGTCCCCATGTCATTCCAAATTATTTTTTGAATTTTAGCATCTTCGGGTATTGCATACGTTTTCTACTTGGCGTTGAATGAATTATTAGCAGGTAGACAAATTTGTAGTAGAGATGGATAAATATGTATTGACATTAAATTTGTTTACTGGTATAACTTATTCACTGCAAACTTGACCATTTTCATCAAACTCCAAAACCTCCTTTGGATCTGACTTTCCCCTCCTTCCTGTTTTGATATTTCTTGTATGCCCTCTAGGTGCCCAGTTTTTTTTGCGAACCCGCTGGTTTGCTTCTCCACCATGACCTGATTTGTGAGTGGCGACATAACAAATAATTGGTCACATCAACAACAGAAACCCAATATACATTACTTAAAAAAACGTAGATGACTTAATTGGCAAACAATGTCACCATCTGAAAGTTGCTCGTGGTCACTGAGACATTGATACATTGGCAGACCCCCGGAGACATCACCAACCGGTCCATTATCACTCTCTCTGTTTCCCCCTGCTTCGACACCTTCAGTTTCTGCAGGGTTAGGCATTACTTGTGCTGAGGAATGCGTGCATGTATCAACTAGTTCGTGCTGGGAGTTTTCCTGAGAACCGTTGTTTAATTCAGTTGCATTATTTGTACCTTTCTTCTTCTTTCTAGAGGTTCTTTTCGCCTTCGTATTCATCTGTATACCTGTCAGGAAGGTATGATTGAGAATATCCAGTTAGTGTTATGCTAGAAGTTTGGACAAATTTGTGGCTGCGTGTGACCACAAACTAAGCTTCCTGTTACAAATATGACTGTATTCATACACATATGATGAAATATTAGTCACCATTAGCTGACATGTTCTCTGAATATCTTGGCAATATTAGAGAACTACCAACAATATGTTCTGCCTTGCTCTAATACCATAAAGAGAATGTTGTAGAATGTATTTTCATTAGTAGTATTGAAGATGAATTACACGAATATATACATGAATATACAATAGAAGTAAGGTTTAGATATGTAACAAAATATTGTCTACTAATTACTAGCCTAAATAGATTATATAGATGTAACTAAATTCTAAGAGTCATAGTCAGATTTTGTTTAAACATACTCATTGTTCTACTGCATTGGTAAATTGTCGAAAATAATCTTACAGCAACAAAGTCGGCCATAACAAGCATCGCCCTCTATTTAGCTCGCTGATTATTCTACTGTTGCCCACATAATTTTTTGCTATGTCAAAACTACAGTTCATATACTAAGTTGCTGTACATACAGCTTAAAAGGCAGTTAAAAGTTACCTCGTTCAACGCTTAATGAATGACTGAAACTAATGAGTGTGATTTGTTCACGTTGTGTTCTTATTAACCTAACTTTCCATGAATCGAAATCAAAACCTACTTGACCTACTACCATGAAGCGAAATCGAAATCAAAACCTACTTGACCTACAACCATGAAGCGAAATCAAAACCTTTGGTGGAGTTTGCCCGCTTTCCTAATCTATAGTTTCTTAAGGAAGTTCATCGGTTTTTTGAAGCATGAAATTAGTACCTGAGGTGGAGGAATGCGGAGACAATCGTTTTCTTCCGGGTGACGCACTACTTACCCTCTTCTCTGCTCTCCTATGGTAGTGAGAAATGAATGGATCGATTATTTCGTGTAGCAAGAAGACAGTAAAAATATAACTTTCCCTCCTTTTGTTTGAACGCGGGAATCCGAAATTTCGACAACTTACATTCAACATCTTCAATTTGGTGTGTTAAATTGACTCTATAGTGCGGGCTACATAGGTGTGATCCGAGGGCAATTTGGAAGCTGGGATTTTGCACTCTCTGAAATTTGTATAAATTATTAAATACCAGCTGATATTATTTTGCACTTTATGAAAATTTGCACTATTCTAGTTATTCCTACTTATATTATATATTGATTAACTTCATGTTAAATTAGTTAAAATAGTTTCAGTTTTTGTGAAAGGAAAAATGAAGTGAAAAAAATTGTTAATGTTTGTTAAATTTCATTGATATTATACATTGTAGTAATATTTCCTTTGTATCAATCTATGGTAGATGAATTTTAATTACCAAAATTACTTATTATTTTCTTGTAAATACCTGTTAATTATATTTCATAGTTTATAACCTTTTTTAAAATGACAACATAGTTGTGCTCTTACTAAATATAAAAGTCATTTATCGACATTGAGAAAACTAGGAGAATATGCAAATGGACAAACACGAACTCATGATTTGGAATAAGTATATTCAATATTAGAACCCTAAGGTGTACAAGGCAATTACTTAAACCCCAAGTAAACTCACAATTCGAAAATAAAAGCTTCCCAAATTCATGGCTAATTAGCCAACTGTAAGTTAATTACATGTGCGACTTCCAAATCTTTTTCACGGAAATGGTACACTTACTAATTAAGGTAATCAAATTTGAGTACACACACTTACTTAATTTGAGTTACTAAAATTTGATTACATGTGATTGAAATTTTAGTAAGTGATTAATTAATCACACACTTACTAAAATTTGATTACGTGTAATTAGTAATTAAGGTAATTACTAATTACTAATTCAGGTAATCATTGTAGAGTTTAGGTGATTACACACGGAAATGGTACACTTACTAATTAAGGTAATCAAATTTGAGTACACACACTTACTTAATTTGATTACATAAAATTTGAATACATGGAATTGAAAAATTATTAAGTGTGTGATTAATTAATCACACACTTATAATTATAAGTGTGTGATTAATTAATCACACACTTACTAAACTTTCAATTACATGTAATTAGTAATTAAGGTAATTACTGATTACTAGTTGAGGTAATCATTGTAGAGTAATGAAACACCAAATTTAGGTGATTACACATGGAAATGGTAGACTTACTAATTAAGGTAATTAAATTTGTGTACACACACCTACTTAATTTGAGTTACTAAAATTTGATTACATGTCATCAAATTTGAGTAAGTTTGTGATTAATTAATCACACACTTACTAATTAAGGTAATAATTTTAGAGTTTACAATCTGATTTGCTTATCCATTATTTACACACTAAGTAATCAAGGAAATCAATAGAAGAATAACTCGAAAGGCTCCTGCATAAAAACGTCAGAAAAACTATTCTAAATTAACGGTTACTTCGCTTACAAGTCACTTACTTGTCGTAGGAGTATACACATGAGACTTCATGTACATGTTGTGAGGCACCATTCCGAGCACTATGGCTACAATTGTATCTCCTAGTGTGCCGAGCAGTATGCATGCACCCTGCCAGGCACCATGCCAGGCACGGCCAGGCACCATGGCAGCATGCCAGGGACGGCCAGGCACCTTGCCAGACACGGCCAGGCACCATGCCAGGCACCAGTTGGGCACCATACGAGGCACATGCCTGGCACCATGCTTTGTCGTGCCTTGCACCGTGCTATACACAAGACCCTAAACACTAGCATTGTGGCAACAACCCCTAACTTTGTGGACATTCTAAAACAAGATAAGTCAACCTAAATTGTCCAAAACATACATACACATTTAGTGCTTACATATTATTATAATAAGAATGTCCACAAAGTTAGGGGCTGTTGCCACAATACTTATAAGTGTGTAGTCGTGCATAAGGTTTACATGTGATGTACAGGAGAAGGACTGATGCAGAGCATGAATGAATCCCGATGCAAGCATTCTGTAAACCACGGGGAAGACTGATGCAGAACACGATGCTGTCATGATGCACAGCAGCATTTCATGGTGCATAGCATTAATAAATAGCTTCTTTGGTTACATGAATTGTATTTTTAGTTAAGTTTTGGGTCATGTAACGTGTGTCAAATATTCCTGAAATGGAAGGGCACTTACTTTTGTCCCTATCTGGTAGAGTAGTTTGAATTTTCAGCTGTTACTTGTGTTCCAAGAGATATAGTCTGCAGTTACCTTGGTTGTAAGTTAAATTTTTTACTGAATATAGATACAGCTGCGCTTAAAAGCTCTACATCTAGTGTTCCAACATATAATTTTGCTGATACATTCAAGTGTTCCAACATATAATTACATTGATCATTGATTGGCAAATAACATCGTTTAATTAATTTCTTCATTCTACTACTAGCATGGTTGAAGATGTGAATGACCTTTTGTAAAAATGTTATTTGCTGTTTCCTTGACTCTCATCCGTACATAAATGTTGGGTAATAATATTTAAATAGAACAATTGAAACAAATTGACTTCAATTAGTCGGATGTTCTGCGCTTTCATTCAATTCTATGATATTTACATTTCAAATGTATATATGTATATATATGACGAGAATTTTGGAAATGTGATTGAAATATATATATATATGACGATAATTTAATTGTCTTAATTATGTATGAAATGTGAATAAAACATTTGTTGCAAATTTATAGGGTTCAATTCTTCGGGAAAAAATATGAAAATTACAGTCTAATTTTTTTTTTCATATTAACAAAATCCATTCCCCGAAACGGCAGCTGTCTTTTGGGATATTCAAAAATAATTATAAACTGAAGTCACATCTCTTTAATGGGAATTATGACGGTTAACCTGCTTTTGTTTGAGGTAGTGTGTCGCAGAGAGCCTTGTCCAACTCCGATGCTAAAGACAATTAATAGGAACAGAACTAAGCAGCCTTATTTAGTTGGGATTTCCTTTCTCTTCTCCCTGCGTTGACGACCAGACTTCGGATTTGCTTTGTCCTCTCCTTCTCCAAAAGAAGTCCATACTCGCTCTTGAAAACCCCTGCATCTCTACACGAAGTAAAGGTAAGTTCTTTCTGAGCCTAAACTCTGTTGCTGTATAGGCTAGTTACATGTATCCGATTTTGCATTCTATTATTGCAGAATATGCTTGTACTATTACACTTTGATTCTGCATTTTGGGCTTTCATTTTAGTTTGATGTGTGCTTTTGAATGTTTGCACCAACCTTCAGCCTTGTTTCTGTTAACATGTATGGAATGCACTTTCCCAATGTGTAACCTACTAGCATGAAACAATCGTTTTTTTCTAGTCCATTTACTTTGACACAGTCATCAAGAGTTCTAAGTGTTCCATAGGCATTTTACGCTCCTTTTAAGTATTTTGCAAAAAAAAGTTATCTTTATGATTTTACCTGCATATTTCATATGTATTATTCACTCGATATTTCTTATAACATTATGCGGGGATGCAATGTACTTTGTCTGTTCATATGCATAATCAATTATGTAGCCCTAGAGTGCTTATATTGATCAGAAATTAAAGGGTTGTCGACCTAAGCTTATATATTGTTGATATTGCCCTGACCTTATTTTGAATTTCGACAATTGACTTTTCATTGGGAAATGCAGTCATGGTGAAGACAAGGAGTCAAGTTGTGAATGCCCGCAGAAATTTGAATGCCCCCACGAGCAGGGGTAAAAAAAGGGGACATCCTGGTGTTAATGATCCTTCTGATGGCTCCAAATGGCCCAGACCTACAATCATTATCATCAGTGACTCAGAGGACGATGTGGATGAAGTTTCTACTCAAGTAGTGGAGGATGCTGGAGTCCTCCATAAAGACGTGGCTGAAAGTCCTTATTTGGGAGGGGGCGTAGAGGACAACGAAGGGGGTGGCGAAGAAGAGGAGGGTGATGCTGAAGAAGAGGAAGAACCGATAGAACAATCAGGCGTTGACGAGGGCGGTGATGATGATGATGACGATGATGATGACGATGATGATGACGATGATGATGATGATGATGATGATGATGCTGATGACGAAGGTGATGAAGACGATGCAGAATTTCTGGATGATGATGATGAAGAACCTTCTGATGAGGAGGATTGGGGAGGCAGGAAACCCAAATCTGCTTTGAAATATTTACAGGATCTGGATATTGAGGATGGGGAGGATGATGAAGAACCTGAAGAAGAGTGTGCGGATGAAAGTGATGAAGAAGATGATTCTGGTTCTCCTGAAGAAGACATTGATCCATACATGTGTAAGGGTCTAGGTTCAGCGACAGATGAAGATAGTGATGATGATGGATGGTGATGTGGTAGTGCTTTTCTTGGTAGTTCTACAGTATTTTGTGTTGATAATACTTTGCTTTTTTTGCTAAACCAAGGTCTCAGTGAAGACCCTCAAAACTTCGTGAATACCTACTTTTTTACCTTTTGTTTGAATGGAATATGTGCAGTTTGCTCAAACCCTCCCTCAAGTAACTTCTGCTGAATGCTCTACAGTTGTGCTTAATAAGTTTGACATATAACTGTCAATATATGTATTATAAATTGATCTGACTGTAATAATGCATTAGTAATGTGTAAAGTAAACTAAGAGACTTATGGTATGTTTAATACTTCAATATGATATGATATGTTTCAAAATACAATTGTTCAACATGTTTCAACACACTTGTAATCGGTTGATCATTCAATGATCTGTTTAAAATACCCCAAAAAAATTGGTCAATATTGTGTATAATCTCCTCAAAATTATCCGATGTCTTGCTAAGAAACATAATAGAATAATATCTAAAAGAATGTGACTGTGCACTGTCATTTCTCTCATAAATGATGAGAATCTTTCCTATATAAAAATAATAAGCAAAGCTAAAAGGATGACAAGCACTTTTGCTTTTGACAACTCTGCAGACGTAGCCATTGCTGTCTATCAGGTCACAGGTAACATCTCTAATTTACCTCCCGCCATGGAGACTTAGAACCTATCCCGCCATAAAATTCAAGATAGTTTCAATCCCAAATCACAAACGCTAAATAATACCTGTGTACTCACCCTGTATTTGTAGCCACAAGAATACATATGCGCTGTCGAAGTTAGTAATTTCAGGAAAGTTCGCAGCTTCAATTTTCCCTTCAGGTAAGCATCGTGATGTATGTTAACACCCTCATATTACACTTTCAGGTAACATGACTTTTGCTGCGGGATGGTTTTCAGGTTCTGTGGATATGACATCTCCCTTTTCGCCTCCAAGATTTTCATGTCTCGCCGGACGAGAAGGCGTTACAAACTTGGATTTTCAGCTGGATATTGGTACTGAGGACACTCTTGCAGCTGAAATTGCAGACAATGGAGTTGTTTATGTGGCCGACCACCCAATGGTTCAAACAGGGACTGCTACAGCTGTTAACACTGCTCCAACAGCTTCAAACTTTGTAATTGAGAAACCACCACTATGTTTGGTAGAATTAGCTGGTCCGAGGTACGCTAGAATTTCACACTAGTAATTACACTGTCAACTACTCTTTGTATTAATGAGGTTCCTAATACCTGCATGCCTTCGTAGATTCCCTAGCAAGATAAATCGTGACATTTCCTGCATGATTAAGCTTCATTTCATCGAGGCAAAGGAGACATGGAAGGGCTTGTCTCCTATATTGGACAGCATTTACGGTAAGTAATTCTGAGAAATGAAATTATTGAACTAATGTATTACATAGTGCATTGATGGTGCACAACATAGTACATTGATGGTGCTAGGCATGATGTATTACATAGTGCCTCATGGATACTTCACTGATGTTGTCTAAGTGCAATAGTGTTGTGTTATTAAGTTAGTTTTAGGGCTTACTATAAATAGCCTTGTCGTAACTACTCTAACTAACTTTGAATCACTGAAGCTATATTCTCTATCGGTTTCAAAAAATATAAGAAATATCAATTCCCGCTGCTTCTTATATTGTTGTTTTTTCGTGTAAATTGAGCAGCAAGAAAACGTAAACCACTCTATAATTTGATCAAATTCAGTTGATACTTTACTAATGGAATTAATCCTGTAAATAAACATTAATTGGAAACATAAACAAAAGCTGGAAGATAGTTGAATCGAACCTCATCTAACAACTATCATATTTCCTAAAATTTATAATAGGAACGAACTTACTTATTGCCTAAGAAAGTTCAAATGCTAGCTATGTTGAAAACAGTTAACTAATCCTACCTTGAAGTAATTTCAACACATATGAAAGTATCAACTTTTTACAACTAGTGCAGAGCAAATATGAAGTTCCAGCTGAGAGGGAACAGCTGTTGAGGTGTACATTTGAATTTTTCGCAGCTGAACGATACAACAGTGTGATGTTTGAAGCTCGTAAGGATGCAATGAAGAAAGCTAAAACAAACTTGATTGGTGATTGTAGTGAGCTCCACCCAGAGTGGATGAAAGACTTCATGTGGGAGGAACTTGTTCGAGAATGGAGTAAAGACATCTGGCAGTGCAAATCCCTCAATGGGCGTAGGAACAGGTCTACGATGAAGGATGGCTCTGTGACGAAGCACTGTGGTGGTTCTATGTCCAGAATTGAACACAAAGCGAGAATGGTATGTAAACATAAGTTAACCTCTATATATATGACACAGATTTAACGTCGGGACTTATGTAAACGTTATTTGTATACGTAGGCAAAGGAATTGAGAAGGGAACCAACGCACCGAGAGGTATTCAATCGTACACACAAAACACAGAGGGGGACAGGTGATTATGTTGACAACAAGTCCAAGAGAGTTGCGGTATGCACGCTGAAACCTGCAGCATTTATACTGTGCGATATTTACTTAGTAATCACGGTCAAAATTACTGAATGGAAAAAAAAAGTCCCTTTATATTAATCCCAGTCATTCGTTAATGTTATTGCAGGCTGAATACGAGGCAAAGCTTATTAACAAGTATGGGTTGGAGCTAACGGCTGGCCAAATCATTCTAGACGAAGAGGCCTGGACAGAGGCCGCAGGTGGACATTCTAAGGGAAGGATGTATGGGCTGGGACATGTTGGAGGTTCTTAAACTGAACTCACCCAATACAGTGATAATCAAATCGAACAGATGGTGGCCCATAACCACACATTGACTTGAATTTGTGCACAACCCTTTCCCCATAACCACACATCTTAGGATCTTCCTAGTCAACATAATTACATCCTCTGTTTGTCCCAACCTATGAGAATTTAAAGCAATAACAAGCATGGACCTTAATTTGTCAGTTTGAATGCCTAATTTAAGATAACTGAATGACTATTTCATTGTCTTAGTCTGTAATTGTGAAAACTCTATTCGGCAAAAAAAAAAAAAAAATTAATTAAGCAAAACGTAATCAATAGCATGGAAGCTAAAATTCAGCTGTTTTAAAGCCTCACAGAACATAAATGACACACTAATTTGGTGTATTATACCTTAATTGTATAACCCCTAATTCAACCCTAATTGTAATTCAAAAACCCTAATTACAAATTTGGACTGCTTCCTCTCTGATTCGGCACACCAATAGATGAAATAATAAGATATGACCAACAAAACCTTGACATAGGGGCATGCATGGTACATCCTGGAGAAGACCTTCCATGTATATGAAGGTTTGATTTTGCATATCGCACCGCACTTGCATCGGCGAGATTCATAAGGAGGAATGTTGGTGTGCCAGAGTTCAGGCGGTGCGTTTGGGTCCGAAGAGCTACCTTGGGAAGTGATCTATTCGTTGGAAGAGCCTTGGTTCATCTTAGCTTCGTCAAAGGAGTAGAGGACAAGAAGAAATCGCAGAGCAGAACACAATTGGGAGGAAAGAATCGGCCTTTTAGAAGGATATTTCGGAGAAAGTCTTCATTGTGACGAATGTAGAAGGTGGCAGCCACTTCGTGGCACACCGATCAATAAGAGGCTCACAGTTGTCATCGTTTAATTACCGTTCTCGGACTTAAGTTTCCACCTGTCAGCCTCTGATTGATCAGACTGCCACCAGCTGCCTACCAGCTCCTACATACAAGGTAGAAAATAATTTATCGCTATTTCAGGGTAATGGCTTTTTGTGTCTGATTATATATGAATTTAATAAAAATTAGTGGTACCAAAAGTACACTTAACGCTAATAATACTGTACAATAGAACAATACAAGTCGTTAATATAACATAACATATGCTAACTTTCGTGCTACTATGAAGTTATTTCAATTCTGCCTTTGACTTGATGGCATACATGAACTCAGCTACCATTTCATGAATCCTCTCTTGCAACCTTGCCTCAACTTTTTCAAGAGCATTATCAACAGCTTCCTTAAGCATTTCCTTAGTGTAAACTGTGTCGACAGGACTCTCCGCTGGTCTAGCGTACGAATTGACCGATGGCGACGACACCCGCGATTGAAACACCAAAATGTCTTGCAGATAACAATCAATAACATAAAACTATCAATGATACATACTCTGATGGACAGCTACCTCCAACAAACATTGGAACAGACGTACCGTATCATTACTAGTTGGTTTCTTGATGTTTGCATTTGCAAAGCTTGGACTGCATTCACATAACAATTGTCCCCAAAAATGGGGAACATAATTCTTTAAACGAGACGGCTCTGTGGCACACCTACGTTTAGACAAAGACTGACAATCACTGGAACAACGTCTGCGTTTTATTATGGTTCTGACTGGTGCCATCTATACCTGCATACATTTAATCATCAGTTAGAGCTTCCATACGATGATATCGGTATCCAAATTCACATTGTTGTCCAGCTTATATGTTATTGTCATCAGGTTATTTTCTAGGATGACAAAAAATACATCAATTAATAAACACACAACTTACTCTAATATATGTCAATCAAGTTCAAGTACCATACTACTAACATATATGTAGATGCAGTCATATGTGCAAACTTTTTAGTAATGTGTGAAACACAATGCTTTAAAGGATGGTTGCCCACTCAATCCATGTTAACAGGAAAGTCCTCATATGGGACTTCAACTCCTCTGTTGCCTTCAACAAGAACACCTACATCATCAAGAGGTAATCCCATATCGGTGGGAACAGGAAAGTCAGATTCATGCTCTTGATAAGACATCTCATTGTCATTTGAACAGTCACCCACATCAGTTAACTGCATTTTATATCGACTCCTTGAGGTTGTTTTGCAAACAGCCCACCAACTCCTTCTTTCTTGCTTCTTGGATGGATATGAGAGGTAATAAACTTGTTGTGCTTGTGAAGCCAAAACAAATTGCTCATTACTTTGAAGCCATGACTTATGATCAATCTCAACTAATCCATTATGCCGATGCACACGCATTCTGTTGAAAGTATCATACCACACACATTTGAAAAGGACAACTTTGTGCTTCACACCAAAGTACTCCAACTCCCACACATCTTGAAGCAGTCCGTAGTAATCAACATTTTATGTGGCATCTTTCCCTCCTGTAACCCAAACACCACTATTCATTGTGCGTTTTGTGACTCCTAGTCGTTGAGTTTGGAAGTTGAACCCATTCGTGAAATATCCTGCGTATTTTTTCACAAACCTCTTTGGACCTAACCCAATTTCAAAAATGCGGTCATCGATGTTGTTCATGTTATCAATTACCTACAATGACATGAACCACAGTTGTAAATATTTTTATCCGGTTCCTACTATATGTGGTAAATGTTGTAATTATTATGGGCACACACATACTTATTAAACTACCTCCCAAATTCCAATATTCGAAACTTCTCTAAATCACCATCAATCATTTGTGGATAGTCCTTCTTCATACATTCGTCGAACAACCTGTGAATGGCAAAGATAGCATGACATCAGCAATGTAGTAATTTATATAAGTCTGTTGTCACCAGTAAAACAAATACTTTTTAAATATAAAATATACCTTAGATATGGAACAATCTCAGGAGTATTCATCAACACGTATGAATGTGTCCTGTTTTGTTCCTCCTCATCCATTCTTAAATTCGTTCAGGTCGATGCATAGCCTCGACTGGGATGTCGAAAAATAGAGAGACCTGGCCAACCATGGACTTCTCCTCCATCGTCACTGATGGGTTCCGCTATGACTGTTAGGCCCTTTAACGGTGAGGAAACGGCAAATAGGCCCACTGGGCCCTAAAATGAAGGTCAAGAAGACCAAGGCGAAGGGTCCCGACAAAGGGAGTACCGATGATGAAAGGTCCTGACAGAGTCGGACCAGATAGGCGAGCTGGAAGCTCCCGATGAGAAACCTTTAAGTAGGCTCCGATGATGAATCCCTAAGAATGATTGGCCCTGTCACGATGACGAGGGGCCCCGAGCGGTGACATAACGAGATAACTCTGGAGTCCCCGATATTAGTCGGGACTTGTTATCAGAGGTTAAGGCCAAGATACGCGGGGCGTGGCCGAGATACACGGAACGTGGTTGAGATACCCGGAGCGTGGCCGAGATACGCGGGGCGTGGCCGAGATAAGCGAGATCATGGCCTAGATAGGCGGGATCGCACCCGAGATACACGGAATACGGGCTAACCACCCCCAACGGTTCACCAGGTAACTGAGGTACCTCTCCGGCTATAAAAGGGAAGAGGCTACCTCAGATCAAGTACGTTGTGTTATACACTCTGAGATTACTGCTTTCCAGTCCATACGAGGTACTCATTTAAGCATCGGAGAGGGATTCTGGGTCACCGCCCGGTCTATCCCCTCTTTGCAGGACCACGTGGAGCGAAGGAGCTAGGATCGCCGTCAAAGACCGTACCGGAGTTCCACCGTGATCCAACATTAGCGCCGTCAGTGGGAAACGTAACAAAAAGCTAATATGCCTTCTACTCGTTCAATGGTGGCTGGCAAGCAAAGAAGACAAGGACAATCTGGTGGTTCCCGTCATCCTGCTGCGACCACTTTGAATTCACCACTAGAGCATGCTGAGGACCAGAATCTCCCCGCGGAGGTCTCTTGAACAGGGGGGCATAATGAAGCTCCTGAAGATACTGGTGCTCAACACCAGGGGAATAGGGAGCAGGTGGCTCCTCCAGCTGCGGACCTAACGAGGGCTGTGGCGGAAGCCATGCCAATGTTTTTGGCAGATGAGGAGGCCCTCTTAGATCGGAGGGAGGCTGCAAGGAGGCAAGAGGAGATCCCTCCGCTAGAAGAGGAAGCGCCCCCGCCACCGGAGGTTCAGAATGCTCGGGAGGTCCAGCCCCGAAGCCTGGGCAGGAATAGGGAGTCCATTCAGCCAGAGCGATTCGTGGTCGATGGGCCAGGACTAGTGCAGCACAGGACCATTCCCCTTAATGGTCCCATCACCCCCGATCAGGTGGTGAAGATCGTGAACATCTGCATGGGAGAGCAGAAGCCGCTGGTGTCGGAGCTGAGGGATCGGTCCACCCATCCCTTCGTTCCTCGACTCATATACACCCTCGCCCCGCCAGGACTGGGTATCCCCACGATTAAGGAGTATGATGGCGAGGGAGATCCGGTTCGTCATGTCCAGAAGCACCTCATGGCGTGTCTGGGAAGAGCCACGAATGAAGATATCGTGTGTACGCTGTTTCCGAACACACTTGGTGAAAGAGCCCTGACCTGGTTCTTTAGTCTGCCCCCAGGCTGCATCACTTGTTGGGCAGATATACACGACCGATTCATTCAGCAATACCAGGGTCGTAGACGTTTGCTGAAGAGTGTGAGGTCCTTGACCCAGGTGGTACAGAGGCCCGACGAATCGCTGGCGCACTATTACCAGCGATACACTACCAGTGTGGCGGAAATTGACGAGGAGATTTCGGAAGGTGAAACCATCCGTACCTTCATTCGGAATCTAACAGCCCCCTACGGTTCTGACCTGATGCACAGCGTGGCTTAGAAGGTTGTGTGGAATATGGAGGCACTGCAGAAGCGGGTAAAGCGGCAAATCGATGTCTAGGAATCGAAGATAGCCGCTGGAGAGCTCGAGCCCCCGAAGTCGAATAAGGGAAAGCAGTCAGTCAAACCCTTAGACGAGCGTAAGTCGAAGGATAAAGCCGAAGGAAGTCGGGGTCGAGGTCGCCCTGATCGGAGGGATGATAGGCGTTCCTCGAAAAAGGACAGGCGAGAGGATCATGATATTCCTCTCAATAGCTCTATGGCGGTAGTGTTGACAGTCATGGAGCGACAGGGTATCTCTAGGTACCCCCTGAAGAAGGAATGAGAGTTTTTGGGATCCCGCACCGACCGCTACTGTCGATTCCATCGTGCGAATGGCCATGACACCAATCATTGTCGGGAACTGAAGAAGGAGATCGAAAAGCTGATCCAGAAGGGGAAGCTTAAGGAGTTTGTCGGGGATAAGCGGTGTCGATCCCGCTCTCGATCCCGATCACGGTTCCGTTCCCGATCCCGTGATCGGTCCCCAAAGAAGAAGAGGTCTGACCCGGAGTCTTCCGGTGCTCGTAAGGAGAAGCGAGGCACAATCAACGTGATTCACGGAGGGTTTGCCGCAGGGGGTGATACCTCGTCCTCCCGAGAGGTTTATGCCTCTAGAATTCCTACTGCTGTGGTGCTGGGTAAGAGGTCCCGATCCTGGACCCTGAAGGAAGAGACGGTGATCTCCTTTTCGTCGGAGGATCTCATAGGCGTGGAGACTCCGCACGATGACGCTCTGGTCGTGACCTTGGATGTGAACGGGTATGAGATGAAGCGAATTCTGATCGATGGAGGGAGCTCCTCCGATATTCTATTAATGGATGCACTGGAGGCCATGGGGAAAATGAAGAAGGACCTAAAGGAGGCGAACTTCCCGATGGTCGGATTCTCTGGTTTCACCTCCTATCCGCTAGGAGTGATCACCTTACCAGTGGAGTTTGGTAGTGGGTGGAAATCAGAGAGGAGGAACGTGGAGTTTGTGGTAGTCGAGTCCGCGGGGACCTACAACGCGATTATCGGGAGAACTACCATCAACCCTCTGATGGCGGTTGCCTCGACCGTTCACCAGAAGATGAAGTTCCCGACTGACCATGGAGTCGGAGAGGTCAAGGGCGACCAGGTGGCTTCCAGAAAATGTTATGTCAACGCCACTCGCAGGAGGAGGCGAGAGGCCATGACTGTCCTCCAGACAGATGCTGATCCTAGAGAGGAGTTTGGGCGTCCCGCCCCCTTGGAGGATCTGAAGGAGGTCGAGATTGATGGGCCTCAGAGAAAGGTGAAAATCGGGTCTGCTCTGACTGAGGAGACAGCCCGAAAATTGATTGAGCTGCTGAAGGAGTTCAAGGAGCTATTTGCCTGGTCCCCGAGTGACATGCCAGGAATCAGCCCCGACGTGATTGTGCATGAGCTGAAGATTGATCCCGTGATCAAGCCTATCGCACAGAAGAGGCGCCCGATGGGCACAGACAAGAGGATTGCAATCCAGCAAGAGGTGGGCAGATTGCTCGATGCTGGGTTTATCAAGGAGCTCCGATTCCAGACCTGGGTTGCTAATCTGGTACTGGTGAAGAAGAGCAACGGGAAGTGGCGAATGTGCGTTGATTTTCGCGATCTGAATAAGGCTTGCCCGAAGGACTGTTACCCGCTCCCGAGAATCGACCAGCTGGTGGATGCCACATCGGCACATGAGCTGTTGAGCTTTATGGATGCGTATTCGGGCTATAACCAGATTAAGATGGCTAAGGAAGATGCTCCTCACACAGCATTCTATTCAGACAGTGACATCTATCACTACGATGTCATGCCTTTTGGGTTGATCAACGCCGGGGCAACCTACCAGCGGATGGTGAACAAGCTGTTCGAAGATATGCTATGGGAGACCATGGAGGCTTACGTGGATGATATGTTGGTGAAGTCCCGACAAGCTGAGGATCATGTGCACAACCTAGCCATGGCGTTTGAGCGGATGAGGCTTCATCAGCTTCGCTTAAACCCGACAAAATGCGCCTTCGGGGTCCACTCAGGGAATTTTCTGGGCTTTATGGTGAGCCAGAGAGGAATTGAGGTGAATCCCGAGAAGCTGAGAGCGATCGAGGAGATGCAGTCTCTGATAAACCACCGGGAAGTGCAAGTGCTGAATGGCCGACTAGCTGCAATGAATCGCTTCCTGTCCAAGGCGAGTGACCGATCAATGCCATTTTTTGAAGTCTTGAGGGCCAACAAGAAGTTTGAGTGGACCGCCAAGTGTGAAGAAGCGTTCCAAGCACTCAAGCAGCACCTTCGCACTCTCCCGCCGTTGGCGAAACCGGTTCCAGGCGAGCCGCTCTATCTTTACTTGGCTGTTTCTGAATTTGCCATTAGCTCTGTGTTAGTGAAGGTTGTCGAGGCTAATCAAGTCCCTGTCTATTATGTAAGCAAGGCGTTTGCCAAGTCTGAATTGAATTATCCTGCCGTTGAGAAGTATCTCTTTGCGCTGATTATCACTGCTCGGAAGCTAAGGCCTTATTTCCAAGCACACGAGATTACTGTGTTGACGAACCAACCTCTAAAGCATTTTTTTAACCGACCGGATGCGTCGGGGAGATTAGTGAAATGGGCAGTAGAGCTTAGTGAGTTTCGCATACACTTTGCTCCGAGAACGGCAATTAAGGGCCAGGCATTGGCGGATTTCATAGCAGAATCTACAGCCCCCGATCTGGAAGAAGCGGGCCCTGTAGAGGGGGTAACCATGGAGGTCCCGGCAGAAGAACAACCAGAGAGGGCAGAGCAATCAGAACAGCCAAACGAGGAAAATACCTGGGAGATGTACACGGATGGCTCCTCGAGTTCGGACGGATCAGGAGCAGGCTTTGTGTTGATACCACCAGGTGGAGGTGAGCCGCTTCGATATGCCTTGGCTTTAACGTTTAAGGCCACGAACAACGAAGCGGAGTATGAGGCTCTTATCACGGGCCTGAAAATTGCCAAAGGTACGGGAGTTGCTCACTTGAAAGTAAAGTGTGACGCGGCCCTGATCGTAAACCAGGTTCAAGGGCGATACGAAGCGAAGAGCCCGAGTATGAGGAAGTACCTTCGCGAGGTGCAAGTCTTGAAGGAGAGCTTTAAGAGCTTCAACATCGAGGCGATCCCGAGGGAGGAAAACGTGGAGGCAGACGCCTTGAGAAAATTTGCCCTGGGGGCACCCTTGGAGGAAAATCGGAAGGTGCACTTCTTGGAGAAGGTAATCTTGTCGACTACCGACCCAACGCAGGTGTGTGCTATCGAAGCAGGATCGGAGGAAGAGCCCACATGGATGACCCCAATAGTCGCGTACCTGACTACGGGGGCAGTCCCCGATGATAAAGTAGTAGCTGACAGGATACGTCGGATCGCGGCCAATTACGTGATGCTGGACAAACAGCTATATAAGAAAGGCTGGTTCTCGACTCCGTACTTGAAGTGTGTGGCTGAGCCCGACACAAGTCGAATCCTGAAGGAGGTGCATGAAGGGGTCGCGGCTTGTCATGAAGGGGCCCGATCCATTATGAGGAAAGTGCTGAACTTAGGCTATTATTGGCCTACGATGAACAAGGAGGCGACGGCGTTGGTCCGATCCTGTGACGCGTGCCAGAGGTACGCCCCGAGTATTGTGGCTCCGGCTGCTAATCTGACGTCCATCAAGAGCGCTTGGCCCTTCGCGCAGTGGGGCATCGACTTGGTGGGACCTCTTCCACAAGCGCAAGGTCAATGTAAGTATTTGCTTGTAGCTATCGATTACTTTTCAAAATGGATAGAGGCAAAGGCGTTGGCCAGAACGACGGGGAACCAGATCATCAAGTTCCTCCAGACGCATATTGTGTCCAGATACGGGATTCCTAAGGTGGTGATCAGCGACAATGGTCCGCCGTCTAACGGGTCTCAGGTGAAGGAGTATCCGGAGGAGTTGAACATCGAGCATCGGACAGCCTCTGTCCGCCATGCTCAGACTAATGGCCAGGTGGAATCGGCCAACAAAATCGTGATGGATGGCCTGAAGAAAAGGGTCTATGCCTTGAAGGGTAAATGGCTGAGCGAGCTGGAAAACGTGCTTTGGGCTGTTAGAATAACACCCAAACGATCAACTGGGGAGACTCCGTTTGGCCTTGTTTATGGCACGGAGGTTGTTGCTCCCGTGGAGTTGAACATCGAGCATCGGACAGCCTCTGTCCGCCATGCTCAGACTAATGGCCAGGTGGAATCGGCCAACAAAATCGTGATGGATGGCCTGAAGAAAAGGGTCTATGCCTTGAAGGGTAAATGGCTGAGCGAGCTGGAAAACGTGCTTTGGGCTGTTAGAACAACACCCAAACGATCAACTGGGGAGACTCCATTTGGCGTTGTTTATGGCACGGAGCCTCTGACGAACGATGAAATGAGACGTCTGGACTTGGACTTACTCGAAGAGAAGAGGCGGGAAGCCGACGAAGTCCAGACTCGAATGCGTTTGGCGACGGCCAGGTATTACAATCGGCGAGTTAAGTCCCGACAATTCTTCTTCGGGGAGCTGGTTTGGCGTCGCAACGAGTTCACCCTTTTGGATCGGATCAGCAAGATGTCACCAAAATGGGAAGGACCTTACAAGGTCGTGGGGATGCCATCCCCGAATGCATACAAGTTGGAAGACCTCGATGGCAGAATATTAAAGCATTCTTTAAGTGGCGAACACTTGAAGAAACACCATGCTTGATGAAAAGTCGCCTTAAGTGGTGCCTGAAGAAAGTCACCTTAAGTGGTGCCCGATGAAAAGTCGCCTTAAGTGGTGCCCGATGTAAAATCGCCTTAAGTGGTGTAAATTATTTGTCGTTTGATTCGATGTAAGCAAATTTTGTGCCATCAATTAATAAAGAGGTTGCTTCCAGCCAGAATTATTCTTAGATTTATTCTAAGCATTGTAAAGTCGCCTTGAATGGCGCACGAGAAAAGCCGCCTTGGGTGGTGCACGAAAAAAGTCGCCTTGAGTGGTGCACGAAAAAGTCGCCTTGAGTGGTGCACGAAAAAGTCGCCTTGAGTGGTGCACGAAAAAAGTCGCCTTGAGTGGTGCACGAGAAAAGTCGCCTTGAGTGGTGCACGAGATTAAGTCGTCTTAAGTGATGCATGATTCTTAGATTTACTCTAAGTATTGTTACAGTCTTCTTAAGTGATGCACGAGATCAAGTCGTCTTAAGTGATGCACAAGATTAAGCCGCCTTAAGTGGTGCACGATGGTAAGTCACCATAAGTGGTGCAAGTTAGTAAATCGTCTTAAGTGATGTACGAGAATATCTTAAGTATCGAGGTTTCGACTTAAGTAAATACAAGTAAAGTCACTTTGAGAAGTGCAATGAAAATCGGAACTAAGAATGTTTGATATTAATGGGTCTCAAAGGCCCGACGATTACAAAAGGAAGAGAATACAAGAACTCTAAAGATAAGCAGTTAGACTTGGTCCTTGTTGGCGGCATCAACGGGAGCAGGGTCCACAAGGTCAGAAGGCTCCACGGGGTCAGCCACTGGAGGGTCGACTATCGGGGCCATGGGATGGAGGAGTTTTTGATGAAGAAGTAGCTCCTCTTCACTCTGAACTTGTGGTATGCATTTCCTGCCTTGAGCATCGGCTTCTCTGGTAGAGAGCCGGAGAGCTGCATTATAAGCAGTGCTGGAAATCTCGTTCAGAGCATAGTCGAAGTTGAAAGGCTTCCTCCCCTCGGAACTAGATCCGCTGTCTGAAATCAGGCATGGAAAGGCACATTGGGTTTTCCCGGGAAATTACAAACAAACCAAACAGAAATGAGGGAAGGAGATGGGCGAACAATAAAGAAGGAACCCTTACCAGACATGATGATTGGAGGTTTGAAGAACGTACTTGACGTTGCCGGAAAGGTGATCGGAGGAACACTAAGGTCTTCGGAATTGCAGAGCTTGAATTTGCAGAGAACTTTCGAAAATTCGAAGATGGTAAAAGGAAACTGTACCCTGGGTGAGGTTTTATAGGCGAAGAGGACAGTCGAAGGGGCGCTTCAATCTGAATCGTCGAAGTTGAAGCGTTCTGATCTGGACCGTTGAGATGAGACGTGCAGAATGGTAATAGGTGCAATGATGAAATAGCCTGAAAAGCACTTTTTAGAAAAAGCAGGCGCGAAAAATCAGGCACAGGTACTGAGGACGTCATCTGCTCCATTTGATGGCTGGGGAACCGAAGAGTCCTCTCGGATTTGGCAGTTATCCACAAGGTATTGAGGAAACGTGAACGAGAAGACTTGTACTAAGTGTGCCAAGGGAAAGATCCCCGACTCTGACATCGGGAGGGCAAGAGTTGAAAAGACACGATGAACTGTAAGTCCCTCGTGTCTTGGGGGCAAATGATGGGTTCCGCTATGACCGTTAGGCCCTTTAGCGGTGAGGAAACGGCAAATAGGCCCACTGGGCCCTAAAATTGAGGTCAAGAAGACCAAGGCAAAGGGTCCCGACAGAGGGAGTCCCGATGATGAAAGGTCCCGACAGAGTCGGACCAGATAGGCGAGCTGGAAGCTCCCGATGAGAAGCCTTTAAGTAGGCCCCGATGATGAATTCCTGAGAATGATTGGCCCTGTCACGATGACGAGGGGCCCCGAGCGGTGACATAACGAGATAACTCTGGAGTCCCCGATATTAGTCGGGACTTGTTATCAGAGGTTAAGGCCAAGATACGCGGGGCGTGGCCGAGATACGCGGAACGTGGTTGAGATACCCGGAGCGTGGCCGAGATACGCGGGGCGTGGCCGAGATAAGCGAGATCATGGCCTAGATAGGCGGTATCGCACCGATACGCGGAATACGGGCTAACCACCCCCAACGGTTCACCAGGTAACTGAGGTACCTCTCCGCCTATAAAAGGGCAGAGGCTACCTCAGATCAAGTACGTTGTGTTATACACTCTGAGATTACTGCTTGCCAGTCCATACGAGGTACTCATTTAAGCATCGGAGAGGGATTCTGGGTCACCGCCCGGTCTATCCCCTCTTTGCAGGACCACGTGGAGCGAAGGAGCTAGGATCGCCGTCAAAGACCGTACCGGAGTTCCACCGTGATCCAACAGTCACTTCGTGGGACCTTATTTAGTATAGTACGGACAGACGGATCGAAGTAATGGCAGCAAAATGTATTCGTCTCCTCACTCAAATATGCTTTGCAAATGGAACTCTCTATGTGCCGTTTGTTCCCAACCTTCGTCTTAAGCTTTCCTATAAATCTGTACAGGAACATGCATGTTTTTTAATTTAGAGAACATGAAATGTACTCTGACTAAGTAGAGTGTAAAAGTAAAATTACCTCTCAAAACAGTACATCCACGTGTACTGAACTGGGCCTCTGACAAGTGTTTCATCTGCCAAATGCACAAGGAGGTGTACACTCGGATGAAGAAGCTCGGGGGGAAAATCTTCTCTAACTTACACAGAGTGACAACAATGTTGCTCTGTAGTTGTTTGAGATGGTCAATGTGCAGGGTCTGCGAGCATAAGTCTCTAAGATAATGACCGACTTCAGTAATAGTTTCCCAAACAACAGTAGGCAACATATCTCTAAAAGCTACATGGAGTATCCTCTGCAGTAGCACATGACAGTCGTGTGTCTTTAGGCCGGTAACTTGTAATCTATCAACATCAACACATCGACTAATGTTAGAATGTACCCATCGGGAAACCGCAGAGTCTTTAACCACTCGTAAATATCGCGTTGCTTCTCCTTGGTTACAATGTAACTGGCATTCAGTTTTACCAATTTCCCATTTTCTTCGTACAACTCTAGATCGAGTCTCTTACAAATCAACTTTAAATCTGCTCTTGCTTTTGGATTGTCCTTAGTTTTCCCCTTTACATCCATAACAGTGTTCCAAATATTTTCAAACACGTTCTTCTCAGTGTGCATCACATCAAGACAATGTCGTAACAAATTGGTCTCCCAGTATGGTAGTTCCCAAAAAACACTCTTCATAATCCAATTATGATCGCGGCCGTAGCCTGGCAACTTCTTTTTACTATCATTCTTTTTATAGGAAACCTCGGGCAGGGCAGAAACGACCCTGCTCAGTTCCTCCCCAGATAAGCGCTGCGGCGGCCCAGATGTCACAACCGTCGCCTTACGGAATCTATCACATTGTTTCATAAATGGATGGTCATCAGGAAGACGGCAACGAGTACAGTCAAAGAATGACGTCTTTTTTCCGTGGCTCAACCCAAAGGCTCCTGACTGTTCCATGCAAATAGGGCAACTTAGGTTTCCTTGGGTTCTCCATCCGTAAAGTAACGCATAAGCAGGAAAATCACTTATTGTCCACATTATTGCTGCCCTCATAAGGAAAGTATCCTTACGTGAGACATCGAAGGTTTCAACCCCAACATTCCAAAGTAGCAATAACTCATCAATGAGTAAGGAAAATATTTATAGATTTCCCAGGATATCCCGGGATAACTGTATTCAGAAACAGATATGGCTCTTTCATGCACATCCATGGTGGAAGGTTATAAACGGTGATTATCACAGGCCAACAGGATTTCGTTTGACCGTAATGATTGAATGGTGCAAACCCGTCAGTGCTAATACCGAGTTAAACATTACGAGATTCCGCAGCAAACGAAGGATGCGTCCTGTTGAAATGTTTCCATGCTTCGCAATCTGTAGGGTGTTGCATGACTCCTCGATCGCTCTGATTAGACGCATGCCACCGCATATGTTCGGCACTTCTGTCTGAACTGAATAAACGTTGTAGCCTTGGTATAATGGGAAAATAGTGAAGAGTCTTATACGGGATGTCTTTCTTCTGCCCAGAAGGTAATGTCTTATATCGTGAATGGCCACATACAGTACAGTTCTGGTGATGTGCATCTTCCTTGTAAAACAACATACAATTGTTGGGGCAGGCATGGATCTTCAAATATTCCAAACCGAGATGCTTCAACTTCTTCTTAATATGGTATGTTGACTCTGGCAATTTCTCATCCTTTGGAAGTATTGACTTGATTGTTTGCAGAATACTGTCAAAAACCAGTTCGCTTATCTTTCCCTCTACTTTGTGATTCATTAGCTCGGACACTGCTTCAAGCACAGTTTTACTACATCCATCCCACAGTGGCTCCCTTTCATCCCGCATCATATCTTCAAAGTGTTCTTTACCTGGAACTGCAGCCGCACTAGAGCTTGGCTGATGTGATTGGTCTGTTACCGGGTCCGTATAATCGTTTGCAAAATATCCATCCAAAACCATTTGTTCTATGGCCAGTTCGTTACGATCAACACAAGATGAATCCGGAACATTTGGCAAATTATTTCCGGAATCAACAACACTACGCTCTCCATGAACAACCCATAACAAATAACCCTCCATAAACCCCTTATATAGTAGGTGACACTCAACAGTGTCTCTATCCTTGAACGTCTTATTCTTGCAACGAATGCAAGGAAATTTTATCTGTCCTTGATTATCTATATATATAGGTTTCAAATAGGCAAAAGTATGTAATTCAGCTATACCATCAGCAAATGCTTCAGTTATATGACAACTATTATCAAGACGATGACACATCCAATTACGATTCTGGTCCATATTCTTCTAATCAACCTACACTTATGTATTCCTTGGATAAATAATGTATTCATTTTGGTGTATCAGGAAGGAATACATATACATTTATAAATTCAGATGAACATGGCTAAAGCAAAGCAGATATGTAAATAACAATAACGTGATTAAATGACAATACGCACTAAAATTAAGTATGCTTACATCCTTAAACGTCAAAATTGTACCATCCTAGCTTTCCAATGTCAACACATTAATTAACAGTACATTCACAAATGCTAAGCTATTATAAGGTTACAGATATAGGGTATTCCTTTATCCAATAACGTGAACACCTTATGATTCAATTGTATATACAATGTCAGTTCAAATCACAACAGCTTGCAATTCATGGTCAAAACAATAATGCATTCCTAACTAAAATTACCGAAAGCAGTAAAAATATCAACTGAAAATTCCAAGAAGAACATATCTATAGATTTGTAAAAAAAAACATCACCTCTGTTTTGTTGAAGGAGGGAAGGCTATATCCAAGTTATGGAGCTCACATGTATATCGGAAGCCCCTACAGATTAGTAGTTTGTGAAGATGAGCGTGGGTTGTCTGAAATTGGCGCTACTAAAGATGGAGCTGAAGATATGATTTCGGGGTAACAGGGGAGAAGAAAATGGGAGAAGTAATTGAAGTGCTAGCTGTCGGTGGGGCTAATAAGTAGATATGAAATATAATATTATATAAAATGATTACATACAAGATACACACCTCACATCGGTTTGAACACACATAATATATAAGTACATCAGTCTTTTGTAGGTTTATTTACCTCACATTACAAAAAAAAACACATAGCAGAGGTCCTTCAAGCAAAACGGAGAATCTAGGTGAGTAACTGAGCTTGAAGGTGGAGAAGATCGGGATCATTTGAGCAGGATAATTTGGTGAGTCACATCTCAGAATCTTGCAAAACGAATGATATCATATTTTTTTCATGCCTGAAAAATGTATGCCATAATTCTTCAACCCAGTTCCTGCCCAAGTAATTGCCCTCAATATATCCTTTCAATAAATATGCAAAATTGACCATTTCGACCCAAGGTTAAGTTGAAATCATTACTGAGACATGTTACACCTACAGAGTTTTCATGATATAGCAGTCAGATTCGCATTTTTTTAACAACACTGGTGGGATAATAATCTAAACACTAGCAGTAGTTCAATTCTATTCAAACGTTGTTTGCATACTGAATATACATGTACTAAAGCTTCTTAGTAATCAATTACCAACATAACAGATTCATTTCCACACCCGTATCTCTGTTGGATACATGCCTATTTATTCAGTACAACTTGCTGATACTGATAATACTTCAATGTATGTGAACTGACTTGTGATCCAACGGTACGTGTTTGCGGGTGCGGGCGTATATGCGCAGCCAAAAGGAACACACGCTTAGCAACTTCGAAGCAGAGAGGATCCAAATAAAAAACATGAAACGTTCGTTGGTACAAAGGTGCCTACAAATTGAAGAGGAAAAGTCAACTAAAACCAGGCTACTACGCCTCGTTGAGTCAAACGTGTATGCTTTGCAGACTAAGAATAAAGAACTAACAGAGTATGCCAACACCAGTTAGTTTTATTTTGAAGAAAACACATGGACTAGAAAACTCAGTCTCCATGCTTAAGGATCAACTACACAGGAAGGAGTCACAGTGGAGATGGTTGGAGTCTAAAATGCAGCATCAGATTGAAGTTTTACAGTCGATGTTAGCCAACCAGCTGAAGAACGAAGGTGTTCTACCAACACTGCCCATTGTATGTGCAAACATACCCATAACCAAACCCCGTTTAAAAGTAAACACCAATATCGATGGTGGGGCGAGTGACAGGGAAGGTTCATCAGAAGATACATTTCATACAACTATGACTACAGGTAACAAATACAATTACCTGATATGCTTTTGTATGAACAATGGTATACTGAGGTTGTGCAATAACTTACTTTATTCAATGTGCTTAATAAGCATTATCTGCCACTTACTTTTTCCTATCTTTTTATGCTATATATATATTTATAGGTTTGCTCAGTAGCAATGGAGCAGACGCCTCCAATCCCAACAGAGTTATCCATGTAAAGGCACATGATAGGGTTGACGATGATACAGTCAAGTACAGAAATTCCACCGTACCTGCGTCCACTTATCCAAGGAGATCAGTTATTTCACCGCCGGATGCTCCTATCAGTATGAATCCTTCCAGAAAAAAGACAAAGCAGATATCATCCACATGGGTAGACACTAGAGCTAAAAAATTGCACAAGGGACCAGATCCTCATGATGATTTCCTTGACACCCCTTTCGACAATATTAAACAAGATTTAATCAAAGATAAAGGAGTGGAAGCTGGAGCCACCGGGATTAATATCACCAATTCTGTTAACAGAGTTTCAGAACCACAAAATTAACAACTGCCTGTGGTACTTCCAGTGGTAAGGTCTACAACTTCTACTGCAAATTTAAACTTCAAGTATGTGGACACCGTAAGGAAAAGAAGTGAAAGAGAAAATCTCACGGGCATCGAGTGCATGCTGTGCAAAAAATTCTATGATGCTGTTCTTCCTGATAATGAAGGTAGAAAGCTCAGTACCAATGGAGGTGTAATGTGTGAGCACCATCAAGGGGTTTCGAGGCACAGACACAAACATGTTCCTCCAATGACTCCAGAAGGATTTTGGGATATTGGATTCGATACTGAAATGTGAACGATTATACGTATATTACAAAGTATGTATTTTGGAAACTTGTAATTTACAATTTGGTGCTAAATAGGGGTGGCAACGGGTCACGGGTAATCCGTGACCCGCGGGGCCCCGCCCCGATTTTGACCCGTTGACCCGCGATCCGTGACCCGTGGGGCGGGTACGGTTTTGGGGTCGCCCCGCCCCGTTGACCCGCCCCGCCCCGTATGTGGATAATTTATATATATATTACACGTATTTATATAAAACTGTATAGGTAATATAATACATAGTTAAAATAATTAGGATTCGTGACTTGTATTTGGATTTGAAGTTAAATTTTTTATTTGTGATTTAAATTTTAAATTGAATTTATATGGTAAATATAGAATTTAGGGTTTAAATTGCTAATAATATATTATGTACAACTAATAGGTGACCCGCGGGTCGACCCGCCCCGCCCCGCCCCGCGAACTGTGTGGGGCAGGTACGGATCGGCCATCTCGACCCGCGGGGCGGGTACGGGGCAAGCGATACCCGCCCCGACCCGCCCCGTTGACAACCCTAGTGCTAAACAATTGTTATGTAACAACAACACTGCTATATTATCTTAAATACGAATGCCAATACTACTATCAAAGATGAACACAAGAACATGTAGAATAGGTTATATATATATGTAACACATGTACCTGCTATATATATGTACAAGTTCTTCCGATAGTATAACATTATTTGTTATATGCAAATACATATATATAATACATGTGTTAGCAGAAAATCTAAATTTTGCAAAGTACACTCCAAATCCACACTGTTTATTGAATTCAACAAACTCCACACGGACACAAAACACACCAAAAATATATGGGGTATTCAATCCGTGTGGAACTCACAAAATATGAATACAAATTCCACACCGTTTTAGTGTGTGTATGTACTTAGAATGGAATCCGAATGCATAAAAATGTACCAAATTTTCAACAGCTTGGTAAGTATCTAGTGTGCAAGCCGACTGGATTTACATACATCCAAAGCCGTGTGGACCATTTCCGTGTGTACTAATGTATTTTCTTGTAATGCCTCTAGGGTTCACCATGTTTAATCGGTTTTTCGAAAAATATCAAAAAGCTCGTATTATAATTATATATAAAAGAAAATATATTTATTTTGTATGAAAAATTAGTTTATTAAAAAAAACAGATATTAATTATGAAAAATATTACAACCGTAAATATAATAATTTCTTATGTTTCCACACACCGGATAAGTCACCAGGCGCCAGATAAGCCACGGATGCCTTGCAGTTCCACCATGTGGATAGTAAATACTAAATATCTACTATATTATATTAATTCGGCATCGGAAGCCCTCTGGTCGACACGTGGACAGTCCACGCAGTCACCGTTTCCTAATTTAATCGGAATTTAATAGGGGTTCTCTAAATTTAGATACATAATATTGATTGATTAAAAATTAAGAAGTATTTTTATCTCCTATTTTGGTCTCTATGCAATTTAAAGAAACAAAATAATTAAAAGTTTCCTTTTAAATTCATTAGCTATACAGTTTGGCTCCGGAACACCACAAGCCGCCACGTGGACAAACTTATTTTTAGTAGGTTTACTTTTAAAAGACGCAATTAATTCGGATAGAATATTAATTATACAATAACGGATCAAAGCTTTTTCTATTTATATACATGTAATAAATGTTATAATTTACCTTAATAAATATGTATTAATTCATCAATAAAAAATAATATATATAGTAATTAGTAACAGATGGAACAAAGCCTTCTCTATGTATAGATATAATATTACGATATTACCGTATATTATAAATATTATGATTTACTTTAGTAAATGTGTATTAATTTATCAATAAAAATAATATATAATAGTATATTAATTGAACCTAAGAAATTTATTTTAAGATATAAATTCGGTATTAATAACTTTTCAAAAACAGAGAAAGATTATAATAACATAAGAGAAATATTTATATATATTATTTTATATATAATCATTTATGCATATATATATATTCCAAAATATTTTCAAGAAACCCTTATAAATATTGATCTTATTATATATAGTCGTGTATGCATTGACATACATAGTTTAATATATATTTTTAAGAAATTCAAACCAAAATTGTTCTTTATAAATTCTTGACTAGGAACTAGATTTTTTCAGCGACACTGTTTCTGCAAGGGCGAGAGATGTACGCGGTAGTGCGACACTAAGCTGCCTGGTCCCTTTCTTTGGGCTAGCTCTGTCACCTAAATTGTAATCATGAAGGGAGGGAGAAAGCTCTCAAGCAAAAAAAAAAAAAGAAGAAATTGCGAAGAAGTTGAGCTTTTAGGGCTAATTACGTACAAGGTTTGGTTTGAATATGTATATGTTTTTTTTGTAAATTTGTATTTTGTTTAAAACAATACAGTAGAAATTTTTATTTTGTTTAAAACAATACAGTACAAGGAAACTCTTTATTATACAGATAAATTTGTTTACTGTAGAAATTTATAATAATACCATTCTAAAATGGGTCGAAATAACTTTTTTTTAAACGACATACAACATCTTTTGATAACAATATGCATGCAACTAAAATAAACGAACCTTGGCATTCATAATTTATCTAAGTAATAATAATTCTATATATATTAATAATAAATTTTTGCAACTAAAATTTAAATATATTAAAAATGAGTCAAGTATATAGTTAGGTGTGTGTATTAATATAAATCATGAAATAAATAAAATGTAAAGTACATACTAATGACGCGATGAAAATATTTAAATTATATATATATATATATATATATATATATATATATATATAGAGGATATTATTTTTATTTCATAAGTTAGTCTCTACTTAAATAGAGAAACAAACATTAAAAAATTATATTTAAATAATATATTTATATATTTGATTTTGAAGCCATCTAAGGTTGTCACGTTCTATTTTTGTTCATTGAATTTTTAAATATAATGTAATGACAAGTCTTAATATACAAAATATGGAATATAAATAACATCTAAAGTTATATAAATTTACTATATACAAAACGTATATTTTTTTGCCGATATATACTAATATTTAGTAAATTAATATTGACAGTAGCCTTATATTAAATTAAAAAACGTTATCATCGTTAATTAAGGGTAAAAAATTAATATTTAAAAATAGTTTTAGAAACATCCCCTGGCTTATTAATTAATTAATAAATTAATTAATATGTTTCAAAAGAAGTGATCCATAGTGGTCGTTATTATTGAGTTATATAATACGAGGTTCATGAAAATAAAATATGTTATATAAATAAAATATTATATGTATATTAGAGAACAAACTTTCCTAAGGCGTTAGAAATTTAGTGGAGACAGTAATTACGTTTCCGTTTTTGTCTTTTAAAGCGTCACTTAAATTCAACAAACGTCTTCTAAATTCAGGTTTTTTTGCAGTCTAATATTGTTTTAGTACACCCTAAATAATATTTTATAGAAGAAATAAAATTTAATTTAATTTAATTATATTATATTTTTTATTTCGATATTTTTTACCCGTGCGGGGTTAGTAGCTAGTATAATATAATAGTAAAGGCAGGTACGCAATTATATTATATCCACTATTCCACTTAATAACTAAATTAAAAAGCTTTAGATATGTATGTGTTAACGTAACGTCAATGCTATTAATTTCTTATGAAAAAAGAAACCGTTAACTTGTTCCGCCCGAAATTATTATTAGCCATAATTTATGGAGGTTTTCGAAACGTGGGTCTTTATTTAATTAGTGATTTGATTTCAATTTTTAGTGACCTTCCTTAATAAGTGGATGTTTCATGTATGTATCCGCGCATTCTAGCTAGGTTTAAAATTTATAGAAGAGCACTCTGATAATACAGTCTCATAGTAAGATAGATTGTCAACACATTGCAATTTGCAAGCTGCTGGATGCTGCGACCGTCGAAGTTGAACAAACACTCATTTATTCAGAAATATCAATGATTAAACTCTGAAAGATGGGTTGGAAGTATTTTGGTACCATATTTTTCATCAAAATCTGTTTTTTGGTATCGTATATTTTTTTTCATATACTTTTGGTACCAAACGTTTCAAAAAAGTTTAATTTTAGTACATCCGTTAGTTTAGTTTTGGCCGTTAAATGGCGTGTGCAGATCACGTGACCCACCCTAAACTTTTAATTTTGTTAAATTTAGCCCCTCTAATATAACCCTAACTTTTATTTTGTTCAATTAAATCCTAAAAATTTAAAATCGAACACAATCGAACCCAATTGACATTGCCGGACTTAGCCTACGATAGGTCCGACCCTAGGTCGGGGTCGCCAGACCCTACCGTCCCTAACCTATGGTCAGACCTAGCCCTAGGCTAGGTCCGGCTAAGTCAATTAAAACCCTAAACATCAATTGGAGCTATGTCCCAATTAACCTAACTCATAGCCCTAGGCTAGGTCCGGCTAGTTCGAATGGGTCCAATTAGGTTTGATTTTGAAATTTTAGAACTAAATTGAATAAAATAACAGTAATGGATGTATTATAGGGACTAAATTTTAGCATGGGTCACGTGACATGCACAAAGATAGACGAAAAAAAAATGATATAATACCAAAATTGCAGATTTCGGTTAAACATACAGGATAAGAGTACCTTAACCTAAATGGATAGATAAGATACTACTTATCTCTGCAAACAATTTCAGGACATATGTAGGTGGGAGATAAAGGTAACAAGTAACTTAGTTGCATATATAGCAACAAAACCACCACCTACATGATATGCTTTACGTGTTTTTTTTTTTTTTTGTTAAGAACCTAAAAATTGTCACAAATTTGCCTCATGTTTTAATTTGGTGTCTCATGATTAAACTGTTGATATTTAGTGTCCCAGGTTTCACTATTATAGTAATATGTTTTTCCGTTAGATTTGGGATTAACTTTGACAAAGTTACTTGAAAAAGACTATTTTGCCACTAGTGTGATTTTTCTTGTAATCACGTGCCAACACGTTCAGTTTCATTTAAACCTCATAATATGAAAATAATCCTTTTTCAAAATTATAAAACTTATGTCATGGATTTTTCCTTCACCACCGAAAGAAAGACGAAGGAACTGACGAACACATGAAGGAAGAAAATAAGTTAGGGTTTCGAGCAAAAGTATAGGTGGGCAAACATGGTGGCTACGTCTTGTTCAAGCACGAGCAACTGAAGCCGAGGTTCAACTAGAAAGTTTCCATTATGCGAATGGCCAATTTACTGTGAGCACGGTGCCCACGGGGTGGTCAGAACTTAACAACTTCGAATATTGGCCGGATGTTCTACGGGTGTCTTTTTTACAATGTGAGATTTCTAATTCGATCTGGGTAGTGCGGTTACTGTTGATTACTGCTAATTACCATGTATTAAACAACAAATTGTATGCAAGTTTCTGCAAATTTAGTAATGTTGGGTTAATTTGGGTTCAATTGAAACCTAATTTCTTCAATTATTTGTGAATTTTGATTCAGTTGAACCCTAAATTGTTAAATTTCATTACATTTGTAGTTAATTTTGATTCCATTGTACCCTAATTTACCTAACCCTAAACCTAATTTGTAGGAAGTTAGGTACATTTTTTTTAATTTTTTTTGTTCAATTAACAAGAAATGTTGAACAATGACAATTTATAGTTGATCAAATTTTGACAAAAAAATTACATTTCACTGTAGAGGAAGGTGCATTCTGTTAGCATTTGGATAATGTGCCGCCGTAATCGGGAGCCCATTAATTAGAGATTGGTACCTAAGAAATTGGGTAATGTCACTTTAGGGAATTGACATGAGAGGCCCAAAATTGGTCCTCCCTTCTCTAGCTTGGCCGACCGAAATTCACTAGAGGGCAAAGTGGACTTTTGTCCACTTTGCTCCTCTTATAAATAGGGAGTGTTAAGATTAATTTAGCACTCCCTATTTATAAGAGGAGCAAAGTTGACAAAATTCCAATTTGCCCTCTAGTGAATTTCAGCCGGCTAAGCTTGAGAAGGAAGACCCAATAGAATGGCACTATTTGGATGCCATCAAGTGGAAGCACCATAGACGGAAGTTACTGCCTCGACACACTTAGTCAGGGTCAATTACGGAGCTCCATCCCTGGCCAAAGCCAAGCCTACGCCTAAACTTAAACCCGAAGCCTTCCCACCAAAGATGGCCATGCTTTACACCACCTTCACCCCGTCTTCCATCGTCGTCGCCTCAAACCGAGGAATCTGCTACTCCCCCGAGACCGCACAACCCCCCCCCCCTTCAGATACCCCCTCAACCACCACCACAAGCAACGCAACCACCCTCACCAACCCCCAGTCAGGCCTTCCCACCCACTCCAAGAACATCCACGCCCTTAAGCCTTAGCCTTAGCCAAAGCCGAAAACCCCACCACAGCAGATGACCTTGTTTAACCTCGCCTTCATCCAACTCTTCGCATCCGCCTCACCAAATCGCAGAGTACGCATCCCGATCTCCCCTCTCACGCCCCCTCTTCACCACAACCGCGACGGAGAGATGAGTATCATCTCTCGGAAACGCGTACACCACTTTCACCATCACCACAACTCCCGAGCCCCCACAGAGATCGCCCACCACCACCACAACCACCTCCGCACGCTCCAACGCGCCTCCCCAAAAGGCACGCGCCACAACGTGCCGCCACACGCGCCTGTACGCGCTCAAACACACCTTAAGAGCTCATCTACGCGCTCACACGCGCCCACAGACACCGCCTCCAAGACACTCACGCGCCTATTGCAGTGGCGCGTGCATGCCACGTGCTGCCGTACGCGTTGACACGCGCCTCCACGCGCTGGAATGCGCCACCACGCTCCTCCGCAGCCCACCTCCACTTACAACACGCCGGTCCCTCCACGTGCTGTCGTGGATGTTGTTCACCGCTTTAAGCTCAAACTCGACTATATTTTGGCGGTACAGACCACTACCCTTGCCCGTCTACCCCTTCCAGTCGAATTCATAGTTCGTCTGAAACAACGATCTGTTAATCGCACAAAAGAATGCATGATTTATACCCTTCGGGGTATCCATGATATGACTGTTGTCGCGGTTGTATCTCATATAAAATCACTTCTCCTAACGAAGATGTAGGGAATTTCTATGGCACCCCACTTTTGCGCTAGTCCTTCACGGATGTTCCACAGTCAGGGGCACTTCGATAACCTGGTTTCGTCTAGCTTCTACCAATTAGAAATCTCTACTCAAGTTATGGAGTCATCTTTGTGGGTTAATGAAGTTGTTTGTGTTTCAGATTTACTATGGTTCCTGTCTTGTATCGCTTGTTGTGCAGGTCTTCTGTTAGCCTTGTCGCCCCTGAGGGAGGTTCTTTTCTTTTCTGAATGCCTGAATTCATTGCTGTATCAGTGGGACTTCTCATCACCAAGCTGATATCCTTTTCCTGGGGTCATTCCTACCGTTAAGCCGATATGGTGTTTTAGTTTAATTATTTCAGATTGTAATTCTATTTTTCATACGGTACTTGCTCTACTTGTTCGGGATTTGGTTGTTTACCAATCCTTCGAGAGTGGTCGTTTTCCAATTTGTAGCTTGTAAAAGTTTTTCCTTCAATAAAATCGGCGTGATTGATAAAAAAAAGGATTAATTTAGGGTTTACCACTTAATCCATTTTCTTCCTTTGTGGTGAGATAAAAGAAAACCCTCCTCCCTATTACTTAATAGTTTCGGCCGAACCCACCTATTGCCAAGGAGGTGCCAAATTGTGTCAAACAATTTACTCCGTTGATCCATCCCTATGAAGAATCGACTGAGGCTTTGCCGATGAGCGAAATCCGCGTAGGGCTTCTCTAACAAGAGGTTCTACGGGAACCGTCCGGCGGATCGAGAACTCCCATCAAGCGATCCCAAGTACAAGGAAAACAAAGTATGCATGTGCACTATCTTCCGCTGTGTAATAGTTACCAAGCACGTATCTTGTTATTGTTTCTACTTTATTAAGCCATGTAATCCAACTGTGGTATCCGAGCCTGTGTTAGGGAGTTCATGATTTTGATAAAATTTGTGTTCTTGAACTTAATAGTCTCGGCCGAAATTTTAAAGTGACAAGTTTTAAAATTTTCAATTTTTACAATCACCATGGCCGAAATTTTGATGATGTTCATAATAAAATTTGATGTTCATGATCTTCAAGAAAAACGTGAATTTTATCAAAAATAAACATTGGATTCTTGATCTTAGCAAGATTTGATCTTGAAATTTGACCACTAGCCGTAATTAGAGGTTTTGGTCGAACCACTGCTAGGTGTACATGATTAAATTTTGTATTTCTTAGTCAACAAGTAACCCTAAAAGTGCCGAATTGTTTCAAGAAAATTTAAGGTTTAGTTCGGCAGAACCCTAGCCTAGGTGAATTAGGTCACAATTAGGGTTAGATTCACAAGATAATTGTGGATAGAGACTATCAATATATCTAGCACAAATTTAGGGATGTAGACATTATTGATAAATATAGTTGCATAAATGACTGAGAAAATATATTCATGATAGATTTTATATCCCTAATATACAATATTGACAATAAAATAAAATGTATATATATATATCTAATGTTGTCAAATATATATGTGTAAATATATTCTTGATTGACTACATATCTCTAGATATAAAATCTTGACAATAAATATATATATATATATATATATATATACTAGTTATTAACGCGTGCGTTGCACGCGTATTGGTCGTCTAAGTTTCAAGATACATAATTTATCTTAAATTTTCTAAAGTGGTAATATTTAGGTAATACATGGACAAGTTGAGTGTTTGCGAGAAATGAATCTGTGTGATTGAGAAGAATGACACAGTGTAATTAAAAAAAATAAAGAAAATAGAAGATGATAATTAGGTACAAAATTAACTATCGTTTTCAATTACGGTACTAAATTAGCCTTACATGTATATATTTTTACGGTTAGAACTAATAATTAGTTGGATCGTGCATGTCGTGGGTTATAACAACAAAGTTGTATCTAATTCCTCAACTTGAGGAGTGAAGAATGTAAACTTGTACTTAGCCACTTAGAGTCATCGGTGGAGCAGTTTGACCTATACAAATGTAACTATACACTTTTCATGCAATTTTATACCATAATACCATCAAAAGTTGATTTAACGCTAGGAAAATTCAATTCATTAAAAGTTCAAGACTAATTAGGTTGCACACTAATTAGTAGGTTACTTATTTAACTACTAATTAGGTTTCACACGATTTGATTAATTTGACTGACGAAAGAACTGAATTAATAGTTCGAGACCTTAAATGTTGGACGATGAGTAACATGTTATCCGTAAAATGTCAAAATTCAAGAACCGTGGTTGACCCATATTTTGACACTTTATATGATTTGAAAAGTGACTGATCTATGTGATAAAAAAAACCTCAACATGTACTCGAAGTTTGTACGAGTTGCGTACTTATCATACTTTGTGGGCGACTCAAATTTATAGGTATATATTTCATTAAGAAGTTAGTGATAATTAATGTAACATGTAAGTTAAGCGACCTTAGTAAAAAAATTAATGTAATTTAACTAATGATTTTTTTAGCAATACCCAAATATAGTAGGGACTAAATCATCAATTTTTTAAATCACTAATGTCTGAAGATTATACTTGAAATCACCTTAACTAATTATTCTACTACTAATTAGGATATACCTAATACGATTAAATTTACAAACACAAGAACTAAATCAATAGTTCGTGTAAAAAATATTGAACATTGAGTAACATGTTATATATAAAGTCAAACTTAAAGAATCACATTTGATCCATATTTTGATATGTTATATGAGTTGGCAAGTGACTGATTTATATAATACAAAAATGTCAACAGGCGGAACACCCCTAAATCTGTGATATGGTGAATGGAAAAATGCATGCCCCAACATGTGCACATATTGAATGCATATCATATGTTAAGGTTGACTCTAATTGATAAGTATATTGAATTGAGAAGTTAATAATAAATACAGTGACCTGCCAATTAAGCGAAATTAAAAATAAAAATAACAAAATTTAACTAAATGATTGTTTTATTAAAGATTAATAGATGGGTCTCAAAGATAATAAGAAATAAATCATCAATTTTATAAAAATATAGGAAATAAATATTATATATAATAGTAATAATAATAAAAAAATGTTCAAAAGGTACCTCTTTGGGTGAGGACAACTCTCACATTTTATGTGCAAACTAGATATCCTCGAAAACGTTTTCAAAAGGGCCTTGGGAAAGCCAAGATCGGGTGCTTTAAAACCTCTCGTTCCCGTAAAAGAGATTAAACAGTTTAAAAGACTGATCTATTCTAAAGAAGACAACGGTAATGTGAACTCTTTCACGACCCCCCTTCCCTCGGTTTACTGTCGGTCGGGTTAGGGTTAGATGTTTGACGAATCATTATTTGTTGCCTTCTATCTCATAGATATCCGATGTACGCAATTCTTTTTCCAAAATGTTATTCTCTCCCTGATTATGCATGATTATCAGTGTGTTAGTTTCAATGGCTGCGATTAGCAATGTCATCTCCCAATTGAACAAGGGAGTGAGACTGAATGGTAAGAACTGTTAGATCTGGAATAAGCGAGAAAATACGGTGATTACTGAGTTGAAAAGTTTGGACCATTTGACTACAAATAAAGTTAGGCCATAGGGAGACCGCACGGATGAAGAAAAGGCATCCCATGACGAATGGAGTGCTAAAGACCTGTAAATTTGTCCTGCCTTGATGTCGATGCTGGAGGATGACATACTCTAGGAGTTTGATCACCTTGAGTCTGCTAAGGAGCTATCAGATGGTCTTAAAGAGGGTTTGGTGTTTACACCACATCTCAAAAGCGATCTTTAAACATCGCTTTAGACTCATATAAGATGAATCCTAAGCATACGATGCAGGAGCATATAAGACAAATGTCTAACATACTTGCCGAACTCAAGGAGGCATGGGAGACCCTGTATGAGGAACAGAAAGTCTAGTGCGTCATCTGTTCTTTACCGGAATCTTGGAATAGCATTAAAATGCACCTTACCCATGCCACCTATATCAATACCCTCGAGAAGGTACGAGCTCATCTCGAGCTAGAAGAGGATCGACTCAAGGCTGAAAAGCCTAGAGCTGAGATGCATGTTGCATCATCCTCCCCGGCTGTGCAAAAGGGTAAGCGCAAGAGGAAGGGTAAAGACCTTCAAAAGAAGGCTAACAAGTCGCCTGGTCCAAACACACAAATAAAGTTCAAACCTAAGCAAGCTGGTGGCAAGAACCGGTAGAAAAAACACGCGCGTAGCGAGGAATCTCGAACGTGCTTCAGGTGCAGCGTAAAAGTCCACCTGACTGCTGCATGTACTAATCCTCCTAAGGTAAGTTACAAGAATGAATGATGAAAATCAAATGTTCTCATTAAATTCCTACTTCCTCGATAGTAATTCAATTTCCTTTTATTGAATTACAGACTCGAGAAGAGGAAGGAGCGTAAAGATTGGAGGAAATGCCCCGAACATCGTCCTTACTTGCATGCATTTTTTTTTTCAATATTCAGTTATGAATACTGTTTAATTATAAGTTTCCTCGCAACAAATGGGAACCTTTTATTTTGGGCATATAAAGAATGCTTGAATTGAGTATCAATTATTCCTATTATTATTCGTCTCGAGCCGCTTGATCTTATAAGTTACTATTCAAAACATTGCTAATCTGAGTGCGGTCGATTTAAATTATTCCTTATTATTAAGTACTCCTTAAAATATTTAAAATCGTAATGATGAACTTGTTCGAAACCGATTAAATTGAATTTTGGAAACAAAGATTTTCACCACGGGTAAAAGATGGTGAGTTGCGCGTGCATAGCGCAAGCGTTCCTCGGAAGATGGAACACATTGATTCAAAGTACAAATTTAATGTGAAGTGTTTGAAGGATTTTATGCTTAACACAAATTTTTATTTTCTTTTAACACCCATTTAAGGTTATACTCATTGATTTCTCATAAATCGAGAAGAAGTATGCTTTAAAAGCTACCACAATCTCGTAAAGAATAAAATAACGCATAAGATGGAAAACCTAATGCATAACTCAAAGATGGTCGAAAACTCTGAAAATGAGTATGCAATTGAAAAGGTTATCGTATGACAAATGACTATCCTATCAAACGCCTCTAAAGAAAAGATTGGCGGAGCATATTTAATCATAAACTTCAAGGACTTAGTTTGAAATATGGTGTCGACTATTTAACTTCTGATCTCCTTCAAGGACGATATGATGTTGATTTCCACTTATGTAGAACTTTGTTCCTAAAATATCGGTTAACTCGACACCAAATGAGTTATAAAATGGTACTTAGACGGATCTTACCAACATATTGTGACATTATGGTTACAAATACAAACACGTATTTCACCGACATCTGTTAAAGCAAAAGTTGGAATTTAGAGTACTGAAAAGTGTCTTTTTAAGGTACTCTGAATACTTTATGGCATACTTATTTGTAGTAGCTTATGATATTGGGGGCGTGGTCGAACATGAGACGTTATGTTACATGAGGACGAATTCCTAAGCTTTATAACGTCAACGTAAACGAAGTATTGATTGAACTAGAGCAAGATAATAATAATAATCAGGTCCCACTTTATTCGAGTGGGAGATTTGAGGCAGCAACACCAGTGAACGATATGGTAAATGAAGAGGGAGACATTTTCATAATAAATCTAGTGGGATGAGTCAATCCAACAACTCTGATAACTGTTGCTGCAGGTGCGAATAAAGTCGAACCTGATAATCATGTTCCTGAACCGATGGATAAAAATCCTATTGTGCCGCAACTACCTACTGGAAGCAGTGGGATTAGTAAAATAACCTTGGTTCCTGGTCCTAGTAACCACGGAATTAATATTCCGAGACCAAAAGGTCGTCCTAGAATAGTTGTTGTTGAATGTTCAAGTAACGCTCTTGTTCCCAATGGGAGTAATGCCCCTATAACGATCATTATTCCGAGTGGGACCGTTTTTCAAGTTCAAGATGGGATTAATGAGCCTAGACGCAGTCAAAGGCATCGAACTTCTCCAAAGAAGTATCCCATCGAGAGAGGCGAGTTATTCACTCTTACTTCGGTTGATGAACCGGTAATGGTTAAACAAGTTATGGATGGACCTCAAGCGAAAGAATGGAGGAAATCAGTGGAGGATGAGATCACCTCTATGAAAGCTAATTCGGTTTGGTCTTTGGTTGATTTACCCGCTAACCGCAGAGCCATAGGTGCCAAGTGGGTTCTGAAACTGAAACTCACTGTTGATGGAGATTTCGGGCGATACAAGGCTCGACTCGTTGCAAAAGGATAAACCCAACTTCACGGAATGGACTTTGATGAGACATACTAACCGAATGTGCGTTACACCACAGTCCGAGCCATTTTGGCTTTGGTTGCAAGCCTCGATCCAGAGCTGCACCAAATGGATGTTAAGACTGCATTCCTCCACGGAAACCTGGAAGAATAGATATATATGGAGAAACCAGAGGGTTTCATTACTCCTGGAAACGAACGTAAAGTTGGTAAATTTCAAAGATCTATCTATGGTCTTAAACAATCGTGCTGGCAATGGTACCACATTTTCCACGAGGAAATCGTCGGAAACGGATTCGTGAATCTTCACGAGGATCCATGCGTGTACATTAAGACCTCTGAGTTGAATTACGTCATCTTAACATTATACGTAGATGACATAATAATTGTCGTGAACGATGTGAGTTATATGAATGAATCAAAGTCCTGGTTGGCATCTGTATTCGAGATGAAGGACATGGGAGAAGCCAAGTACATCCTAGGCACTAGATTGCTAGGAATCGGGCTGCTCGCAAGCTATGTCTCTCTCAAGAATCCTATATCAATTTTTTTTTTGAAAAGGTTCATGTAACAAGATACCAAACCTGTGGGTACGCCTGTTGTGTTTGGGTGCGCGTTTTCGAAACGTGACGTCCCGAAAAACCTGCCTGAGCGTGAACAGATAAAAAGTGCATAATACCTTAGTATGGTTGGCAGCTTAATCTATGCCATGCAATGCACTCTTCCAGACATCTGTTACGTCGTGGGCCTCGTAGCACGATTCCAATCAGACACTGGCTATCCACATTTAAAGGCCGTGAAACGAATTATTCGATACCTGAAAGGTACTGCCGACTGTGCTGTAAGGGTGGAAAACTAGAATTGACTGGGTTCAGTGACGCCGTGGCGATACGGATGATCGTAAGTCCACCTCATAAGGAGTATTCCTCCTTGCTAATGCAGCCATTTCATGGATGAGCAAGAAGCAATCATGTGTCGCGCTGTCTACGATGGAATCCGATTTCGTGGCCCTCTCTAAGAATGCACAAGAAGCGGTCTGGCTTAATAGACTTTTAATTGCATTGCTTGGCGTCCAGGACGGGAGTAAGCTTGTTAAGGTGTACTCTAACAGTAAAGCAGCAATTGAAGCATTTAAGAACCCTAAGTACCATAGCAGGACGAAAAGTATTGATGTAAAATATAATTATGCTCAAATATGGTTGAGGATAAATTAATCACAGTAGAATACTTTTCCACATAAAGTATGATTGCGGACCCATTAACTAAACCTTTACGCAGGGATGTTTTCGAAAAGCATGTTAAAATGTTGGGACTGCGTAGGGTTTAAGTTGCTTGTATTGTGACAATAACATTTTAAGATTTGAAGTAATAATTGAATAGAATGAAATTCAGTTTTGAGTTTATTATTCTTACGACGTCATAATGTTTAAATTACATCGTATTTTTACGGTCTATAAACTAGTCGTAGCAGGGTCAACCTCCAAAATGAAATAATGTTGAATGTGGGCCAAGCCTCGTCACACAGGCTCAACCGTCTTGACAGAGAGGGGGACCTCTACCATATCAAGACCGGCTTAGAACCACGGTGGAAAACCTGGTTAAGCAGAACGATCATTTGGTTTTGGGGTAACACGACATGATCTAAGTTCTGCACATCGCCATAACGAACTTTATTCATTAAACAACCACATTCAGGGCCAGATGACGAATCTGCGATAACATATGACATTTCCACTCCTGTCTAAATTATTGTTATGCTATCAATGAGCACTTCATACTGTGCGTGCCATGTTCAACCACGGGGTTAGGCTCACTTGTGCTAGGTAGAGTCCATGAGATTCCAATGGGCACAAAGTTCTTTGCCTTGGGCGTGTGACTGATCACGGATGTTATATGAAGGAGCATCCAAAGTATCCCCACGGACTCGGAACTCATACCTAAGACCAGGCTCAATGTTCGCTTCCTTGCATACGAGTGTAGTGTTGAAAAAAAAGGCTAACTGATCACAATTTTGGAAACCGGTTGGGTTTGACTAAGTGTATGGGCGATGGGGATGGTCAAGTACACCTGTAATTCTCCGACTCTTGTATTCACCAGGTGGCCACTAGCCTGATATAAGTTGAAGGATTTGAATACTTGTACTGATGACTTAAAGGAGTATTCCTATGTGGGAACTAGGAAATTGGAGAATGACAGTTGACCTAGGATACAGCGCGACATTTTTTTTTTCCACAAGTTGATTATAAATGGGGAATCAACGTTCCGCTGACACTACAACACTACTAACAGATGAGTAGCACGATGCCCGTCGTGTCTTCCGGTCGCACAGAAAACCTCTTATGAACTATTCGGAGCAGGGACTGGATCGAAGATCAAATGCTGATGTGTTAGTTGGAAACATATTAATAGGCACCCTCCCATTCCGGCGACTGGGAGCTGTTAGTATTTGGATAATGGGTCGCCGTAATTGGGAGCCCATTATTTAGAGAATGGTACATAAGAATTTGGGTAATGTCATATTAGGGATTTTGGGCTAGGCCTAAAATCCCAATTGACATGAGAGGCCCAAGGGCCTCCCTTCTCTCGCTTGGCCGGCCGAAATTCAATAGAGGGCAAAGTGGACTTTTATCCACTTTGGTCCTCTTATAAATAGGGAGTGTTAACATTAATTTAGGGTTAACCAATTAATCCCTTTTCTTCCATTTTGGTGAGACAAAAAGAAAACCCTCCTCCTTATTACTTAATAGTTTCGGCCGAACCCACCTATTGCCAAGGAGGTGCCAAATTGTGTCAACCAAATTACTTCATTGATCCATCCCCGTGAAGAATCTACTGAGGCTTTGATGTGTAGCATAATCCGCGTAGGGCTTGTCTAACAAGTGGTTTTACGAGAACCGTCCGGCGGATCGAGAACTCCCCTCAAGCAATTCTAGGTGTAAGGAAAACAAAGTATGTAGGTGCACTATCTTCCGCTACTCATTAGTTATCAAGTACGTATCTTGTTATTATTTCCGGTTTATTTAGACCCGTAATTCAACAGATTCAAGGTGTGCGTTTTTCACTTGGGTTCAAGATGGAAAGTGTTCCCATTCAACTCAAATTGCAGCTAAGGCGAAGAGAAAGCTGTCAAATATAGAAGCAAAATTGGACCGTGTTGAGAAAATGTATCGAATTTATATATTCTTCTTTTGTTTGGCCTTGATAGGTGCTTTTTTTGTAGGAAAAATGTTTGTTTAATGTCTGTCCTTTGTAGGTAGTTGCTATTTTGTAGGGAAAAGTCCGTAAAACATGCAACATGTTTGAAAAAAATGGTTTTATGAACCGATATGTTTTAAATTGTACAATATGTTTGCAAAATATGGTAAAATCACATTTCGTCCATTTGAAGTTATTTGTCTCGTTAAGTGTGCTGTCATTTAGTGTAAATGGACCGCCTTAATAGAAGCCCATTAAAATAAGTCCAACATACTAAAAAGAATTATGGTATTACATATAAAGGATTTTGGGTCAGGCCAAAATCCCGATTAGCCATACATGGCCCAAAAAGGGCCATCCCAATTACTCTATAGGTTCGGCCGAAATAGGGTGAGCAACCCTTGGTGGGTTTTTCTCACCTCCTCTTATAAATAGGAGGTGTTAGGGATTTCTTGTGGTTGGTCATTCTCTCCCTTTTAGGTGTCGAGATCCATATACATCACCAAGTTGGTGTCTAATTGTGACAAGCAATTCACCCCGGAGATCCATCTAGCGACCGGATTGAATAGGCTTTGCTGTAGAGACCATTGCCTATGGATTGCTGCTTAGTCAGAGTTCCCGTAGGACACCGTCCGACAGATCATGAACTCTCTTGTGACGTTCATCGGGCTACGGACTGCATAATCGATATATAGGTGTTAGATATAAGCCCAAGCTATCACAAACCAGTCTCTATAATTGTCCCACATTCGATTATAATTCGAAACTTTAGAAAAAAGACACCTGAGGCCCAAATAATTAGGCCCAAAAATACCCCGAGTGGCGAAATCAATTCAAGAAAACCCCGAGTGGGAAAAACCACTCGGGGGTACCCGACCAGACCTTCTACTCTTGTTACCCGAGCGGAGCACTCGGGTGGCCTGAGTGCTCCAATAAGGGTACCCATCCGGGTACCCCCTGTTGGATTACGGGGACGTAATACTACGGAATGCTAAACGTGTACTAGCAAGAAATCTAATCTACGTAGCGGAATTAGTACACATACCTTTTAGCTTTCCTGCCCAAGAACGATGTGGAGGGAGTTCTAATCCTCCGGTCGAAACCACGTGCAAGTTCTTCGTTAAAAGAAGTCCCACGCGATGTAGCTCCACAACAAGACCTCTGATCGATTCTTCAACGGATATGGAACCTTAGACCAGATATGATGGTGCCGAAATTTAACTAAGGGAAACAAGTGTTCTCAATGGAGATCCTTGTTATTATGAATGAGTGAATAAACCCTTAGCAGACACCCCTATATATAGTATTGGTGGAGTTGCCAAAAGGCAACTCCAACCAATGTGGTATATAGGGTTCGGCCGAACTATGCATGTTAAGGGGGAGCCCATTTTAGGCCTCCCTTATCAATTACTAATTGGATTTGGCCCAATTAGCCCAGATTGACAATTACCTAATTAAATTAGGTAACCCTTAATTAACGGGCTCCTATTACGGCGCCACGTCACCATATACTAACACCCCCCTCTATCTGGACAAGGTTTACTCGTCTTGACCCTTTACCCCGGACGATATTTCACCCCTGGCTCACCCTTAGAGACCATTTTCGGGAAAATTAAAGCTATAAAGCTCACCTACGATTAAACCGAGGTCAAATACATTATATTTATGGTCAACACTGATTTATATTACTAAACTGCCATAACCGAACCGGAAAATCACTGGAACCGGGGCGGTTCAATAGGAACTCTACAAATAGAGCTCTCCATCCCTCATTTGAAGGTATTCTATCTCTCTCTAAGCTTACTTTTTCTCTATAAGCCCATACTCATTTAAGAATCAGAGTGGGCTTATCGGGAACCCCCCGGCGCCCTTTTGCAGGTATTCGAGGCGGAAGAAGAGCGAGGATTGGAGGAGAAGAAGTCACTTAAAGATCACGTGCAAACATTTTGACGCCGTCAGCTGGATCCGAACAAGAAGCCAGTTAGATACTACCTACGCTCGATGGCAATGAGAAAAGCTCAAGGAGGAGAGCGAAGTAAGCAGGTTCCTGCGAAAAGGAAACAAGCTGATGCCTGCGGAGGGAAGCAACCAAGTCCCTGTGGCAAGCCATCACACGACCGCTAATAGGGGTCAAGAGGAAGTGGGTGGTGAAGAACACTCATTTCGTGAAGAGTAACACTCTTCAATGAAGCCCCAAAAATGTAACAAGGTACTACAGCAAACAGTAAGCCAGCAGTGTAGGATTATAGGGGTAGATACACCACAAACAATAACAAGATATGTGCTAGGTAACTAATATACAGCGGAAGCTAGTGCACATACCTACTTTGATTTTGTGTACCTTAGATCGCTGAAGGGGAGTTCTCGATCCGCCGGACGGTTCTTGTAGAATTTCTTGTTAAAGCCCTACGCGGATTATGCCTCACAACAAAGTCTCAATCGATTCTTCGCGGGATGGATCTCCGTTGCTTCACACAATTTGGCACCTCCTAGGGCAGAGGGTGGTTCGGCCGAAGCTAGGTGATTTAGGGAGGAGGAATTTCTTTTAATCTCGCCACAAAGGAAGAAAAGAATTAGCTTATGATAAGTCCCCAATACCTCCCTATTTATAAGAGGTGCAAAGTGGACAAAAGTCCAATTTGCCTCCCTTTAGATCGACCGACCTAGCCTAGGGTAGAGGTGTTGGATTAAGGGGACGTAATACTACGGAATGATAAACGTGTACATGCAAGTAAACTAATTACGCAGTGGAATAATGTACACATACCTCAATAGCTTTCCTGCCCAAGAACGATGTGGAGGGAGTTCTGATCCTCCGGTCGGACAACGTACAAGTTCTTCGTGAGAAGAAGTCCTACGCAGTATAAGCTCCACAGCAAATCCTCTGATCGATTCTTCAACGGGGACAGAACCTCGGACTTATTATGGTGTTCTGAAATCTCTACTAAGGGGGTGATAGGGTTTCTCTCAAGTTCCTCAATGGAGGGACTTATGAATTACTTGATGTGTAAAAACCCTTAGGAGACTCCCCTATATATAGGATTGGTGAAGTGGACAAAAGTCCACTCCAACCAATGTGGGACTAGGGTTCAGCCGAACCACCTATTAAGGGAGGGAGGCCCAATTTTGGGCCTCTCATGTCAACTAAGAATTGGGTTAAGCCCAATTAACCTAATGTGACATTTACCCAATTATCTTAGGTAATATCCTTAATATTAACGGGCTACCATTTACGGCGCCACGTCACCATATGTTAACAAATCCCACTCGCTGGAATGGGAGGGTACCAGTTAATGTATTGTCATCTAATGGCATCAATATTTTAGTCTTCAGTTATCGTCTCCGTCTCCGAATAGTTCATACGAGGTTTGTCATGTGACCGGCAGATACGACGGGCATTGTGCTACTCATCTATTAGGAGTATTGTAGCGACCGCAAAACATTGATTCCCTGTCGTATATCAATCCTGTTAAAAAAAAATGTATCGCACTGTATCTTTGGTCAACTGATAATTCTCCAATTGCCCAATTTTCCACATATGAATACTTCTCCAGGGCATCCGTACAAGTGTTCACAACCTTCAACTAATATCCGGTTGGTGGCCACCTAGTGAACACAATATTTGGTGAATTATAGGTGTACATGACCATCCCCATCCTTCATACCCTTAGTCAGACTCAATCGGTTTCCAAAGACGTGGTCACTTGACCTTTTTCTTCAGCACTACGCTCGTACACCGGGAAGCGAACATTGAGCCTGGCTTTAGGTATGAGTTCCGAGTCCAAGAGGATACTTCGGGCGCCTCTTCATAAGGAACCCGGGATCAATCACACGCTCAAGGTGAAGAAGTATGCGCCCTTTGAATCACTAGGATTCTAGCTAGCACAACCGAGCATGACCTCGTGGTCGAACTTGGCACGCACAGTATGAAACACGCGTCGATAGCACACCTGGATAAGCCAGGGATGGGATATGTCATTCATGTTATCGCAAAATCTTTCATCCGGCCCTGAATGTGACATAGTCCAACACGGCGAATTTACAAAACGAAGATCAAGTCATGCTTTAAGGCATGAAAAAGTTATCGTTTCATTTAACCAGGTTTATCCCCCTGGTTCTTAGCCAATCTTGTTGTGGTAGAGGTCCCCCTTTCCTACAAGATGACCGTGCTTGTGTGACGAGGCATGGTTCACATTCGACATAATTTTGGTGGAAGAATTTTTCCTCTTCCAACGACTTAGTTTATAGACAGTAAAATCCGATGTTATTTATCATTATGACGTCGATGGATCATATACTCAATTTGCAATTCTTTTATTCAATCGAAATATTATTTCAAAAGTCAAAATGTTATCACTTATACAAGCCACTTATTAAGCCCTACGCAATGCAAGCAGTTTTACGTGCTTTTCAAAAATCTCCGAACTTAATGGCTTAGTCAATGGGTCAGCGACCATTTTGTCTGTGTACAAGTATTCTAAAGTGATTATATTTTCTTCCAGAATAGATTTAGCATAATTGTATTTCACATCGATGTGTTTGGTCCTACTGTGGTACTTTGGATTCTTAACTGCTGCAACGGCTGCATGACTGTCGGAGTATACCTTTCCGGGTTTACTCTCCTTGCCAGTGCCAATTAATGCAGTAAGATGCCTTTTCAGCCAAACCGCTTCTTGTGCATTTTTGGAAAGGGCAACGAATTCTGATTCCATAGTGGAAAGCGTGATACATGATTGCTTCTTGCTTACCCATGATATGGCAGGATTAGCAAGGAGGAAAACTCCTCCCGTGGTGGACTTACGATCATCCGGATCGCCACCGTGGTCGGCGTCACTATAACCGGTCAATTCTATTTGCTTGCCCTTATAGCACAAAACATAGTCGGTAGTACCTTTAAGATATCTTATAATTCGTTTTACGGCCTTTAAATGTTGATAACAAGGATCTGACTGGAATCTTGCTACTAGGCCCACATCGTAACATATATCCAGCCGAGTACATAGCATGACATACATGAGACTTCCTACCATGCTTAGATACTATACAGCCTATTAGATAGTGTGGAGAGGGGGTTGAATCATATGTATAATAATCAAGTATGTATAATGAATCAACCAAGTATTTACATGTTAGGATGCCACTATATATAGGAGATCAATCCTAACTAACTAGTCAACTATACAAGTCAACCTAAGGTACCATGTATCTATACAAGTATGAGTACCTATCTATGTATGTACAAATATGTACATCTAATATTCCCCCATCTTTTCCTTTTTCTTCCTTTCTAAAGAATTAAAAGGAAAATTTGAGAGAAAATGTCGATGATGAATGAAATGGCAATGTCCAATCAAAACCCGGTCAAATAGAGCCAAGGGTAAACCCGTTCAAAATGAGCCAAGGGAATCAAAACCCGCTCAAATGATCCATGGGAAAAATTAAAACCCGCTCTAAAATGCCAAGGTCCAACAAACCCGGTCTTCACAAAACGGCCCCTCGAAAATCTAATTTTCGGGATACGGCCCCAAACTTGAGAACTGTCCTCAAAACAGCCCCACTATTCATAACTATCCTCAAAATAGCCCCAAATTTCACAAATCCAGCAAAAATGCTCCAAACTTCGAAACTGCTCCAAAACAGCCCCAAAGTCTTCAAAAGAGCATCCCAAATTTGAAAACTGCCTAAAACAGCCCCAAATATCCAAAAGCTTGCAAAGAAGCCCCAAACTTCACAAATTACTTCAAAATAGCCCCAAATTCGTCCAAAAATCGGCCAATAGCCTAGGCACGTGCAGAGCACATGCGGGTGCACAGGGGTGCACGAGACGAACCAACTCCATCCTGAAAATCCGGTGCACGGAGGGTGCACGGCGCTACACAGCTCAGAGGTCGCGGGTTCGAATCCAGCGAAACGCAGAATTTCCACGAATTAACTGAAACAACAGGTCGTGTGTTCGAATCCAGCGAAGCACGCAATTAATCAGCCAATTCGAAATTCTGCTCAAGTGTTCTTCAACAAAATCAATTCGATTCAACTTCAAATCGTCGAAATCGAACAACAAACCAACTGGAATCCAATAGCAACATAAAGGCGCAACTAATCCAGTCCAAATTGCACCAAATAATCAAGAATCCAAGCTGAATTTGAAGAAAATTCAGCAACTATGCTGCAGCATGAAGAACACAGATATGCAGGTCCAAAAACGAATCGAATTGATCAAATCCGCAGCAGTAATCAACAAATTTCAGCTCAGAATCAAACGCAGCATCAAATGCGAATCCAATGCAATTCGAATCGCAGCAAATGATCAAGAAACAAGCTCGAAATCGAAGATCGAGCATCCAACAGTAAAATAGGCGCGAAATCTGAATTTGAATCAGAATTACCTCCAAGAAGACTAGAATGATGCTCAAATCTTCACTGAAACTTCGCAATGATGAACAACTATCATATGGAATGCATAAAACTCGAAACAAAGCAATGATTCAAAGAATCAAGCTCATCCAAAATCAACAGAGCTGCAGCAAAATGAAGAACACAGAAACAGAGCTGCAGCAATTCCAAATTCCAGAACGATGAGCTGATCAATCCAGCTGTAATTGTTGATCTCAGACTCAAGAATCAACACTAGATCGAATCCAAATCATAGGATCGATCAAGAATCGATGAGCAAACTTCAAATCGATGAAACAGTAACATGCAGCAAACTGAAATGCTGAAACCGAAATGCTGAAACTGATTTGCTGAACTGAAATGCTATAAATCTTCAATCAAAACAGCAATTATTGAGCAGAAAATCCACGAAATACAGCAGCTACAACTTGATCTTCAAGTTATCCAATGAATCGATGCAAAAATCCTCAAGATCCAAGCTCAAATCGATGAAAAATCCTCTCGAAAAATCATGAATCGAACCTGGAAATACCATGGCTCTGATACCATATTAGATAGTGTGGAGAGGGTGTTGAATCATATGTATAATAATCAAGTATGTATAATGAATCAACCAAGAATTTACATGTTAGGATGCCACTATATATAGGAGATCAATCCTAACTAACTAGTCAACTATACAAGTCAACCTTAGGTACCATGTATCTATACAAGTATGAGTACCTATCTATGTATGTAAAAATATGTACATCTAATACACCCTTCATCTGTTCACGCTCCTGCTGGTTCTTCGGACCATCACGCTTTGACAGCGCGCACCCGAATACAACTGGCAGATCCACGGGTTTGGCATCGAGCATTCTGAATCTTTTCAACAGTTTGCTGATATAAGATTCTTGAGGTAGACACAATGTCCGGGCTGCACGATCTCAGACAATTTTAATGCCTAAGATGCACCTGGCCTCTCCCATATCTTTCATCTCAAATGCTGATGCTAACCAGGACTTTGATTTATTCATGAAACTCACATCGTTTGCAGCAATGAGTATGTCATCTACGTATAAGGTTATGATGACATACTTAGACCCAGAGGTCTTGGTGTAAACGCAGGGATACTCGTGAAGGTTCACAAATCCGTTTCCAACGATTTCCTCGTGGAATCCGGGTTACCATTGCTGAGTCGATTGTTTAAGACGGTAAATAGATCTTTGGAGTTTGCAAACATTACGTTCTTTGCCAGGATTAATAAAACCCTCTGGTTGCTCCATATAGATCTCTTCCTCCAGGTTTCCGTGGAGGAATGCGGTCTTAACATCCATTTGATGCAGCTCTAGATCGAGGCATGCAACAAGGGCAAGGATGGCCCTGACTGTGGTATCACGCACAGTTGGTGAGTATGTTTCATCAAAGTCTACTCCGTGAATTTGGGTACATCCTTTCGCAATCTTTTGAGTTTCGCACCACTCAACTTTTCAATCAGTAGTGAATTCTAAAATTTCACTTTCTAGCTCTGCGGTTAGCAGGTAAATCAACTGAAGACCAAAAACCGAATTTATTTTCATTTAGGAAATATCATCCTCCATTGTTTTCCCCCATTCCCCTTTTTGAGATTATTTCATTGCTTGCTGAACCGTTAGTGGTTCGTGAACGAATGTCTCACTTCATGGGATACTTCTTTGACAGAAGTTCGTTCCCTTTGACTATGTCTAGGCTCGTTAATCCATCTCTAGTATGATCGCTACTCCCACTCGGAATAATGCTTCTTTTCGGAGCATTACTCCCACTGGGAACAATGGCGGTGCTTGAACTTTGATTTACAACTTTCTCAAGATGACCTCTCGGTCTCGAGATTTTTATCTCCGAGATGTATTCCTTGATCACTAGGATGTGGAAAAAATTTGGTCGTTTCCCTCCCACTAGGAATGGTGGATAGTTGTGTTAGTTCAGTATTACGATTATCAGGTCCGACTTGATTCGCATTAACATTTAGTGATGATTATGTGAGGGGGAGTGAGCCCTCCCACTTGATTTATTATGATGAAGTTTCCATCATCATTTACCATGTCATTCACTAATGCTATATTATTCTCCCACTCGAAGTAAGTGGGACCTGAGAATCTCTGTTGTCCATTATAATCTGATCAGTACTTTAGTTCATTCCATTCAGCAAAGCTTTGTAAATCCATCCTCAAATTTCTATAATGTGTCATGTTCGACCACGTTGGCATTAATCCAAGCTAATTTTTAACTTGCATCCTTTTAAGAGCATACCGTATTCTTAATAAATACTTGTTTAATGCGCAAATTAATGCTGCTTAACGATAAGGTTTCACCCGTATCATTCCTTAGCTTTTATGGTGACGCGTCAAGTTATTTTATTGGAACATGGTGTTACATTAATATGAGTCAACTTAATTTCATCCCGTAGGAACAACTAATGTTGAACTCTAACACAATGTAATTTTAAACTATGTTTCTTGAAATATTTTAATGATATGATTGCTTAGCCAAACTTTTCGTTCAAGGCTTATAGTGGGAGAGTCATTTTACTGACTTCTTCCTTTCGTTTGTTAATTCATCCAGAGACTTATCCACCTCATGGGCTATGCATTTAAGCTCTCTGTTTAATGCCATAGTTGATGTACTAATATATCGTAGTAGCATTAAAGCATACTTACAACTATAGTAGTTATCAACGAGTTATTTCCAAAGGATTACAAATGAAAACTCAGCATTCATTTATTAAAACTCTTCATTATTAAATTTGTACTTTAAAACGATGTGTCCCGTCTCTCGAGGTTACATGCGCGTCATTCGCCTTATACCAGGTTCAATCCATGGTTTTAAGATCATTTTTGTTTCTAAATTTAAAATCAAATCGATTTTACGCACATTATTTCTAGATAATTATCATTTAATGGAGTACTTAAATAAAGATGTAATTTTCGGTTGGTTCACTTTAAAACTACGCAATCGATGGATGTTTTGATTAGGTGAGTGAATCTCGAATTAGTTGTTCGTTTCGGATCGGTCCCGTTTAACCGGATCGATTAATTTTGATAAGTAGACCATGTCATAGATATAATGGTTACTACTTTACTAAATAATTCTGAATCACAATTAACTAATTTTTGACATTTATTGATACGAGAATATGAATACATTGGTGCTGAACTGAGATATACAACAAAGCTTTAGAGGTAAAGGAAAAAAGTTGAAAAGCAAAACTCTAGCCATCTTCACCAATGTCCCTGAAAGAAATTCACAAGTGAATTATATCAGTTGACTTCAGTGATAGAAAAAGTTTAACGGTTTCATATATATATGGAAAACGAGGTGTACCTTTTATAGTACAAAATCAGTAGTATTTGTCATACTACGAATCTCGTTTGAGGACCAATTCGATATTGTTTCCTCTGCTATTTCTTTTGTCCTCTTGCGGAAGTGCATAGGGGAACTTTTCAGTCTTCTTTGTCTGCTTTCCTTGAATAGGAACAAGGTGTACTTAACTGCATTAATTAAGTAACCCAGTCCATAATCATCAGCAAACCTTGATATCAGATATCCCTGTGCGATATTGATTATCTTTCTCCAATTGGATTTTTCGATCTGTTGGTTACACACAGGTTTTATGCTGGTGTCATTTGAAAGTAGGTCAACATACTCCATTATTACTTTTCTTACTTCGGCTGCCTTTCCACTACCAAAACGTAGTTTAAGGGCGGCCCAAAGCTGAACAGCAGAATAATTGAGCGTGAAGTCCTCTGCAACCTCTTTATCCAAGGCTGCCAATATCACCTTGCAAGCTTTCTTATCTCCCAAGCCTATATTCCCTATTTTGGGAACTAGGTTGCTGTCCGGGGGTACCAACATCTTCTCTCTTATAGCCATTATACAGCCGTGTGCATCGTATGCTATAATTCATTCTCTCACCATCTCACTCCATGCCTCGTAATCCATACCATCCAGATTGCACGGTTTATAAAAGCGTACTGACCCAGCCATGAAAACTAACACATTGATAATTATGTCAATCGAGAAGACAATAGCATTTTGACAGGATTGCAAACATCAGATTATCTATTAAGATGGAACACAACAAATAGTGATCCCTCAGTCATCTAGACCAAACCGACCGCCAGTAAACCGAGGGGAGGGGGTCCGTGAAAGAGTTCCGACTACCGTCGTGTTCTATCTAATAGATCAGACTTTTGAAATAAGTTATTATATTGCAAATTAACGGAACGAGAATTTTCAAATAAGCATACCCGATCTTTACTTTCCCAAGGCCCTTTTGATTTTTGAAAAATTATCCGATAATTTACGCATGCATAATACTATATCACGCCATAAACATCGAACAAACCAAACAACATGCTTACGCGTCATGCGTCTAATGTTCCTAGCATACATAATTCTACGTAAAGTAAATTATCACATGCTTTCAGTCCTGAACATTCTAGCATACGTGTCAAAACATGTAACGTCCGCACACTTCATGCATAATTGGCGACTGGAATTTTCGGTTTTGCAATTCATGCTTACAATCAATCATGCAAAATTTCTAGACATGTATTCTAGATACTTTCAATCAACATAGCATGTCTATCCTATTGCGCAAACCATATATTTAAATCCCAGAGCTCAATGCTCGCAATATATTTTACATCTAGCTTGACGAAGTCAAGACGACATTTCTAATATATGTTGCAGAAAGTAAACAATTGAAATTCAGCCCACAAATCTAATCAAGTCCAAAAAACATGCATTTCCGAGATCCATCCCCATAATCGTAACTAGGTATTAAGGTTTTAACCGAAAACGTGTATAAAACACAAACCCTAAGAACACTGTTTAGGATAATTTTAAAGTTCGAAAACATTTTGGATTTAAAATTGGACATCCTATTTTATTGAACATTTAAAATTTACGAATTTGTTTTTAAAATTTGGTTCGGTCCAATTTAAAATCCGGTTCAAGTCGGTCCGATTTAAAAATCCGGTTTGGTCCGAAACGGTTCAATAAAATAAGATTATGGTTCGGTTCATCACTCGAAACCGGTTTGGTTAATATTCACTTAGGTACCTAGGTCTAACCCTACACATCTAGGTCGGTCCGATTAAGAACACCCAGATTGGTTTAACCCGCCCCGTTAATGAAAATTAGATTGGAACATAAACCCTAGTGGGTTCTGCCAAAATACTTCTCTTGGGCTAAATAGAGTTTTAAAATCCACCAAAAACTTAACTTAGCCCACAAGAAATATTAATTATGTAAAATAATTTCCAACATTGCCAATATATACATAAAATTCGGCACATACATTATTAATATATATAAATATTGTCAAGATTCTATCTTTAAGATGTAAATCAATCAACAATATATATATATAATTTTCGGCCAAATATCTATATATATATAATTATTGTCAATTATATATTTAGAGGTATAATATATAGACAATATATTTTCTCAATTTTTTTAAGTAACTAAATCCTATCAATATATCTTTATCCCTATATATTTTACTATATAATGTGAATCTTTCCTTATCTTTCCAATTTATAGATATATTGTTTCCTTTAATAAAATTAAAATATGGTAACAAGTATATCCATATACTAGGCCGGTCGAATTTTACTACTTGCTTCCAAGAAATTAAAAATTTTACATAATAATTCACCTAGGGTTTTTCGGCCATAACACCAAAAATTGGAAAAATTGTCTAATTTTATGATCAAATACTATTCTGATTATGAATCCAAAATGTGTTATTGATAAAACTAATCGTGTTCTTGAAGATCATGAACATCAAACTTGGATTCAAACTAAAATTTCAGCACCAATCTTTAAAAACATGTATAATCCGAAAATTTTAAGTTTTTAAAGATCAAAAACATGAAATTATGTTTAAAATTTCGGTGTTCATGATAAAGAATTTCGGATTTTTATAAAACTTCAAGAACATCAGTTTATCAAAAATTTAACAACTCCTAACCTTGCTCTGAGACCACTATTTGATTATGGGGACGTAATACTACGGAATGCTAAACGTGTACATGCAAGTAAAATAATTACGCAGCGGAATAATGTACACGTACCTCAATAGCTTTCCTGCCCAAGAGCGATGTGGAGGGAGTTCTGATCCTCCGGTCGGAACCCGTACAAGTTCTTCGAGAGAAGAAGTCCTACGCGGTTAAGCTCCACAGCAAATCCTCTGATCGATTCTTCAACGGGGACAGAACCTCACACTGATTATGGTGTGCCGAAATATCTACTAAGGGGGTGAGAGGGTTTCTCTCAAGTTCCTCAATGGAGGGACTTATGAATTACTTGATGTGTAAAACCCCTTAGGAGACTCCCCTATATATAAGATTGGTGGAGTGGACAAAAGTACACTCCAACCAATGTGGGACTAGGGTTCGGCCGAACAACCTATTAAGAGAGAAAGGCCCAATTTCGGGCCTCCCATGACAATTAGGAATTTGGTCAAGCCCAATTAACCTAATGCGACATTTACCCAATTATCTTAAGTAATATCCTTAATATTAATGGGCTACCATTTACGGCGCCACATCACCATAACAAGAGGCCCCATTTTGGGCCTCCCATGTCAATTGGAATTTTAGGCCTAGCCAAAAATCCCTAATGTGACGTTACCTAATTACTTAGGTAATTGGATAATATTAATGGACTTCTAATTATGGCGGCCCATTGTCCAAATGCTAACAACTCCCACTCGCCGGAATGGGAGGGTTCCTATTGATATGTTGTTGTCCAACACATCTGCATTTGTTCTTCGATCCAATCACTGCTTTTAATAGTTCATACGAGGTTTGCCGTGCGACCGGTGGACACGACGGGCATCGTGCTACTCATCTGTTAGGAGTGTTGTAGCGCCCGCGGAACGTTGATTCCCCATGTTTTAATCAACCTTCAGAAAATATAAAGTGCCGCGTTGTTTCCTAGGTCAACTGTCAGTCTCCTATATCCCAGTTCCCCAATAGGGATACTCCTTCAAGGCATCCACACAAGTATTTACAACATTCAACTAATATCAGGCTAGTGGCCACCTAGTGAATACAAGAGTAGGAGAATTACAGGTGTACTTGACCTTCCCCTTCGCTCATACCCTTAGTCAAACTCAACCGGTTTCCAAAGACGTGGTCAGTGGGCTTTTTGTTTAGCACTGCGTTCGTACGCCGGGAAGCGAACAATTAGCCTGACCTTAGGTATGAGTTCTGATTCCGTGAGGATACTTTGGATGCTCCTTCATATAGGATCCGGGATTAGTCACACGCTTAAGGTGAAGAAGTTTGTGCCCATTCGAATCACTTGGATTCTATCTATCACATTCGAGCCTAACCCCGTGGTCGAACATGGCACGCGCAGTGTAAAGTGCGCGTCGATAGCATAACCTAAATTTAGATAGGAGAGGGAAATGTCATCTGCCATTGCACACTTGTCATCTAGGCCAGAATGTGGATATTTAACGAACAAAGTTAGTTACAGGGACTTGCAGAACGTAGATCATGTCGTGTTACCCCAAAACCAAATGATCGTTCTACTTAACTAGGTTGAACTCCATGGTTCTTAGCTGGTCTTGATATGTTAGAGGTCCCCCTCTCCGTCAAGACGGTCGAGCCTGTGTGACGAGGCTTCGCCCACATTCGACATTATTTTATTTTGGAGGTTGAACCTCTAACGCCTAGTTTATAGACCGTAAAAAACCGATGTAATTCAAACATTATGACGTTGTTAGTATCATAAACTCAAAATGTAATTCACTCTTATTAAATATTTCTTCAAATCTCAAAATGTTATCATCACAATACAAGCTACTTAAACCCTATGCAGTCCTAGCATTTTAACATGCTTTTCAAAAACATCATTGTGTAAAGGTTTAATTGATGGGTCTGCCATCATACTTTCAGTGAACAAGTATTCTACTGTGATTAAGTTTCCCTCAACCATATTCTTAGCATAATTATATTTGACATCAAAGTGTTTCGTCTTGCTATGGTACTTAGGATTCTTAACTGCTGAAATTGCTGCTTGACTGTCGGAGTATACCTTATCAGGCTTACTCCCGTCCTGGACGCCAAGAAATGCAGTTAAGAGTCTATTAAGCCAAACCGCTTCCTGTACATTCTTAGAGAGGGCCACAAATTCAGATTCCCTCGTAGACAGCGCGACGCATGTTTGCTTCTTACTCATCCATGAAATGGCGACATTAGCAAGGAGGAATACTCCTCCATAGGTAGACTTATGATTATCCGGATCGCCACCGTGGTCGGCGTCACTGAACCCAGTTAATTCTAGATTTCCTCCTTTATAGCATAGTCCATAGTCGGAAGTACCTTTCAGGTATCGAATAATTACAGCCTTTATATGTTGATAGCCTGGGTCTGATTGGAATCGTGCTACTAGCCCCACGGCCTAACAGATGTCTGGTCGAGTGCATTGCATGACATACATTAAGCTGCCAACAATACTAAGGTATTCTGCACTTTTCATCTGTTCAGGCTCATCTTGGTCTTTTGGGTTGTCGCGTTTAGACAACGCGCACCCAAACAAAACCGGCGTATCCACGGGTTTTGCATCTTGTAATCTGAACCTTTTCAACAATTTATTGATATAGGATTCCTGAGAGAGACATAGTTTGCGAGCAGCCCAATCCCTAGCAATCTTAATGCCAGGATGTAGGTGGCTTCTCCCATGTCTTTCATCTCGAACACATATGCTAACCAGGACTATGATTCATTCATGTAACTCACATCGTTCACGGCAATTAGTATGTCATCTACATATAATGTCAAGATGACGTAGTTCGACCCAGAGGTCTTCGGGTAAACGCATGGATCCTCGTGAAGATTCACGAATCTTTCCAACCAATTCCTCGTGGAATCATTGGTACCATTGCCGGGACGATTGTTTAAGACCGTGGATAAATATTTGGAGTTTACAAATTTTACATTCGTTACAAGGAGTAATGAAACCCTCTGGTTGATCCATATAGTTCTCTTCCTCCAGGTTTCAGTGGAGGAATGTAGTCTTATCATCCATTTGGTGCAGCTCTAGGTCAAGGCTTGCAACCAAGGCCAAAATGCCCCTGACTGTGTTGTAATGCACAATCGGTGTGTATATCTCATCAAAGTCCACTCCGTGGAGTTGGGTATATCATTTCGCAACGATTCGAGCTTTGTATCGCTCGACGACTCCATCAGCAGTGAGTTTCAATTTCAGAACCCACTTAGCACCTATAGCTCTGCGGTTAGCAGGTAAATCAACCAAAGACCAAACATAACTATCTTTCATTGAGGCGATTTCATCCTCCATTGCTTTCCTCCATTCTTTCGCTTGAGGTCCATCCATTGCTTGTTTAACCGTTACCGGTTCATCAATCGAAGTTAGAGTCAATAACTCACCTCTTTCGATGGGATACTTCTTGGGAGAATATAAATGCTTATAAATACGTCTAGGCTCGTTAATCCCATCTTGAACTTGAGAAACGCTCCCACTCGGAATAATGCTCGTAATCGGGGCAATACTCCCACTGGGAACAAGAGCACTATTAGAACATTCACCAACAACTTTTCTAGGACGGCCTCTTGGTCTCGGAATTCCACTTCCGTGATTAATTCTGCGGTTACTAGGACCATGAACCAAGTTGGTTGTACTATTCCCACTGTAGCCAGTAGGTAGTTGCGGCATCATAGGATTTTCATCCAACGGTTCAGGAACATGATTATCAGGTTCGACTCTATTCGCACCTGCAGCAACAGTGGTCTGTGTGGTCGGATTGACTCCTCCCACTGGATTTATTATGAAAATGTCTCCATCTTCATTTACCATATCATTCACTTGTGTTGCTGCCTCAAATCTCCCACTCGAATTAAGCGGGACATGATTATCATCATCCTGCTCTAGTTCAGTCAAGACTTCGTTCGTTTTGATGTTGCCAAGTGTAGGAAATTCGTCCTCAAGGAATGTAACGCATCTAGACTCATGTTCGACCAGCCACCATTTTCCTGAGCTGCTATAAACACGTATCCCTTAGAGTTTTCATAGTATCTTATAAAGATAATTTTGAATCATCTAGGGGTCATAACTTGCCATAACAGATGTCAGTTTGATGCGTGTATGCTGCATAACCCCAAGGTCGTTACCTGGTAAGATCCATCTCTTTACCAGTCCATAGCGCATACGGTGTCGTGTCCACCGACTTTGTAGGAACAAGTTTTACTACATGTGTTGCAGTTAATAATGCGTCACCACAATAGGATATTGGCAAATTTGCCTGCGAGATCATGATTCTAACCATGTCAGGGAGTGTATGATTACGTCGCTCTGCCACACCGTTCTGTTGTGGCGTGTTAGGAATAGTAGTTTGTCGTACAATTCCTCTTTCATCGCTCAACTTGTTAAACTCATTAGAGAGATATTCTCCACCTCTATCAGTTCAGAGGGTTTTCACCTTCCACTCTAGTTGATTCTCTACGAAGCGATTCACCTAATGGCTTGCGGGTTGACTTTCCGGCTAGACAATCTTCACAAATGGTTTTCACCACTCGTGATGCTCCCGGGAGTAGTCCTCTCCGAGCTAGGGTTTGAACCCTGTCATAGCCTATGTGTCTCAACCTTGCATGCAATCCGGCCGCATCAGTTTCTGCTTCCCTAGATGATATTGAATACATTTGGTTTGACTTTTCATATCCATTCAAATCCATGACGATGAGACCGTTAGAGGAAAATGAAAGTCCGTAAAAGATATTTCATTTATATATACGAACAAAGGAGTTCTAAAATGATAAAGTAAAACCATTATCCATAAGAGAAGTAACAGAAACAACATTTCAACGAATTCTAGGAGCAAAAAGGACATTTTCCAGAATTAAGGTTCTGCCATTCCCTATTGCATAGACAATTTGCAGTTCCCTATTCCTTCGACGTCAACTTGAGAGTTGTCGCCACTGTATATCCTCTTTAATTCCTTCGGCATTCGTTTGAACATGGAAAATGATCCTTTGTCGTTGGTTATGTGATCTATCACACCTGAATCAAGAATCCAAGAGGGATTTGAATCAGTTAACATGACAGTAGAGGAAACAAAATCTTCCATAACATATCCAACATTGCATACCTTATCAGTATGCGATTTGCAGGACCCAGCTCCATCACCTATGCGGCGAGGTCTAGAATACCTGCAAACAATGTCTGATTTTAACTGGATTTTTCCTTGTTCAGGTTTTGTCGACATTTTACCGTCAATACCTTGTTGTTTCTTTCCCTTGCTTATTTTCCTCTTCTTTTGTCTAGCAAGTTTTTCAGGCATTTTGGTTTCTCTCGTTACCGATGCCAATCGAGCTTCTTCCATCTCGATTAATTTCATGACAATTGGGAGATCCAACACTGAGCTGCAGATAGTCAGTAATGTCTTGGTTGCTCTCCAGGACTTCGGGAGAATCCCGATTATGGCTTGAATTTTATCCCATTGAACCATTTGACTATCTTCATCAACTTGTTTGATCATGCTGATGAGCTGGTATGCCTTTTCAAGTACACCAGCGCTGTAACACTTTAGACATTCATCCAAAGAGGGTATAAGTGGGTGAAGAGTAACTGCAAAGTCGTTTCCGTATTTCAGGAACGGGGCATCCCAGATATCCTTTGTTACCAAAATATCCTTATACTCCATTTCGATGTTCGAAGACATCTGTGACATTAATATCTCCCTCGCACTCTTTTCATCCTGCTCCCACTGGAAGTGGGCATATGCTTGTCCTTTGGCCAGGCCCGCATCTTGACAATTCATCGTCTTCCAAATGTGGTCTAAAATACCTTTATCTCCCAGCAGATCATTGATGCGTTTGCACCACGAGTTGTAGTTCGTCTCATTTAAAAGCTCATTAGCACATGATGATTCCATCTGTGCTGGTATTCGATACTAACATATTGACATTCATGCATAAGAGGGGAGACAATAACATTTTGAAAAATGAATTGCATATATCTGACCCAACTGACCGCCAGTAAACCGAGGGAAGGGGGGTCGTGAAAGAGTTCACATTACCGTCATCTTCTTTCTAATAGATCAGTCTTTTAAAAATGTTTAATCGCTTTTACCGGAACGGGAGGTTTATAAAGCACCCGATTTTGGCTTTCCTAAGGCCCTTTTGAAAATGTTTTCAAGGATTACAAATTTGCACATACAGTTCTACTACACAAGTAAATTATCATGCGCAGGTCATATCCACGAAATAAACCACTCATCATGCATACGAGTCATACATCTAATGTTCTGAGGAACACATGTCAACATATATAATTCTACTTCCTAAGTAAATTATCACATGCTAATACATCCTCAACATTCTTGCACACGCATCATACGTGATCATACCATAACAAACATGCATATTTGGTGACTGATTTTGGATTTTAAAACATTTGGGGCTGACTTGCAATTGATGCTATCAATCAAACATGCGTATTTCTAGACATGAATCCTAGGCAATTGCAACCATTACAGCATGTCTATCTTCGTGCGCAACTCATTAATTGAAAACCAGGGCTCAGCCCACAACATGTAATATCTAGCTAGCTTGACATAGTCAAGACAACAATTCTAAACATACATTATCAATTAAATAGCAATTGCAATTCAGCCCACTAAATGACTCAGTCCCAAAATCATGCATTTCCGAGATCCATCCCCATAATCGAAACTAGGCATTAGGTTTATAATCTATAAGCACTGTGTAGGTAATTTTAAAGTTCGCAAACATTTGGATTTTAAAAATTTCCTATTTTAATTTGACACGGTTTGGTTCGATTTTAAGGGTCTGGTTCAGTCAACGCCGGTTCGATTCAATCTGGTTCGGTCCGGACCGGTTCGGTTCAAAATGGCTCGGCCGGACTGGTTCGGTTTAAAAAAATTAGGAATTCGGTTTGGTTCGAACTCAAACCGGGTCGGTTAGACCCATATTAGTTGCCCTAGTCCGACCCGACGCGAATCGGTTGGACCGAGTAAGAAAACCCGATTTGGTTAACCCGCACCGATTTAAGACCCGTGAATTTGACCCAGTTCGGTTGACCCGACACGGTTCGGTCGGGTTCCTTTGGTCTAATGGGTTCGGTTAACCCGACCCAAATGTGTAAAAATTGGACCGGCCCATAACCCATAGGGTTAGGCCGAAATTGATTACTTGTGGACCAAGTAGGGTTTTAAATTCCACTAAAAACTTAACTTGGCCTCCATGTAACAATTAATTATTAAATAATTTCCAATTTTCTGCAAATATATATATAATTAAATATAATATTGTCAATATTCAATATTAGGGATATATTTTCATCAATAATATATATTTTCTCTATATTTTAGGCAAGTATATTTTATCAATAATATATACATCCCTAAAATTGTGCTAGGTATATTGATAGTTTCTATTCACAATTATCTTGTGAACCTAACCCTAATTTTGGCCTAATCCCTAAGCAACAATAATTTCGGCCGAAACTTTAATAAAATTTGTCAAAAATTTCAGTCACTTTAGGGTAACTTGTGGACTAAGAAAAAAAAATATCACCTTGAAAACATATAGGGAGGTTCGGCCGAAACATAAGATTAGGGTTTGTGGTCAACTTTCAAGATCAAATCATGCAAAGATCAAGAATCTAATGTTTAATTTTGATAAAAGTCTTGTTTTTATTTAAGATCATGAACATCAAACTTTACTATGAACATCATGAAAAATTCGGCCTTTATGATTGAGAAAATCGAAAATTTTAAAACGTGAAAACCATACTTTAAATTTTTCGCCAGCATCAAGAAATCCAAGAACACCAATTTTATAAAAAATCATGAACTCCCAAACACATGTTCTGATACAACTGTAGGATTATAGGGTTAGATGCACCATAAACAATAACAAGATACATGCTAGGTAACTAATACGCATGGGAAGATAGTGCACATATCTACTTTGATTATGTGTACCTTAGATCGCCGAAGGGGAGTTCTCAATACGTCAGACGGTTCACGTAGAGGTTACTGTTAGAGAAGCCTCACGCGAATTATTCCTCACATCAAAGCCTCAATCGATTCTTCGTAAGATGGGTCACCGAAGTAAATTTCTTGACAAAATTTGGCACCTCCTAAGGCAGAGGGTGGTTCGGCCGAAACTAAGTGTTTTAGGGAGGAGAGATTTTTTTTAATCTCACCACATAGGAGGACAGAATTAGCTTATGATAAATCCCTAATACCTCCCTATTTATAAGAGAAGCATAGTGGACAGAAGTTCACTATTCCCTCTGTTGGATACACGCCCAAGCTATTATAAATTGGACCCCAATAACTGTCGCGACCAACTATAATTCGAAACTTGGAAAACGGACACCCGAGGCCCATCATTTAGGCCACGAACGCCACGGGTGACGAAGACCACCTAGAAGGCCTCGAGGGAAAAATTCCCTCGGGGGAGACCTGATCGAGATCAGCGCACTGGGGTAACTCGAGCGGGCCCATCACGCTCGGGTTCATCCCGCTCGGGTAACCAGGGCAGGGTCCTCCTGCTCGGGGATACCCGTCTGGGTATCCCCCCTCTGTCCGGACGAGTTCCCTCGTCCGGACCCCAACCCCCGGATGATATTTATTCCGGGCCTCGCCCTTGGAGGCCACTCTCTCAACACTTAGCGTGTTAAACTCATCTACGGTCGGATCTGATGGATATACGCCCAATTTGAACCCGTTGACTTCCGAATCGTTGTATTTTTATCATCCCATTAATGATTGTAAATCGAAACTTCAACCCGAACACTTCGCGAGAACACCAATGGCTCGGACGAGGCCGAAGCGCTTGTCCGGCCGAGTCAAACTCACCTAGGTGAGGTTGGGTGGCCACACCCGACCTCCCCTAGGGGAGATCGGGTCTCCTAGGAGAGATCGGGTCGGCCAACCCGATCTCCCCTAGGGGGGATGGGGTTGGCCAACCCCATCCTCCCTAGGAGGGGTTGGGTGCCCTCACCCAACCCCTACCCTTGGGGGTCGGATTTCCCTTCCCCCCAAGGGCCCCGGCACCATTTTTGGACTCCCATACTCGGTTTATTCCGTCTACCTTCTCCGTATCCTAAGGTCTTAATTATGCGTTTAAAGGTTAATTAACTGTGTTTAAAGGTTAACGATGTCATTAAGCCACCTTAATGACACCGTTGCCTATAAATACCCCACCTCCACTATTCATTTAGACATCTTGGCAATTTGGATAATTTTGCTCTGACATTTTATCTCTCTAAAAACCGTACTGACTTAGGCATCGGAGAGGGTTCATCAGGCACCACCCCCCCCCCCCTCTGTGCCTGGTACTGCCCCTTCTGCAGGGCGAAAGGAGAAGAGAAGCTAAGGAAGGAAGGACGCAAGCTAAGACAGTGCAACCCGAGAGTACCGGATCCTCCACATCTCCAGTGAGGAACGAGATTTGAGCCGACCACCCGTTGACCCCGATCTCGGAACCTAACACTTGGCGCCGTCAATGGGCTTCGGACAGAAAGCCTGGCTATAACAAGGGCAATGACGAACAGCAGGGTGTCTAGGCACCACCGCACACCAGGGGGCAATGGGCGAAGGAGAGAGCCTATACCCCCAGGAAGGCAGCCTAACCCGGGAAAGCAGCCAATGCAACCAGAACCACAAGGAACCCCACAGCCGCCTCAACAGAATAACCAGGAGGGAGGACCCTCACGCCCAGCTGGGGCTGAGTCCTCCACAGGCTCAACCCCCCTGGCAAGAAGGCCATAGAGGGAAAGAGAACAACAGGGAGTGCCATCCCAGCACACGGCACCCCCTGAGGGATATTATTATGAGGCACAACCCCAAGGGTACCCGTATGGGATGCCGGCCCAAAGGAATGGCAACCGCGCCCACACAACATACGCAAGGCCGGCATACACCCAGGAGACACACACTGAAGCTCATGAAGAGGAACAGATCCCAACGGAAGGGCACCACTCGCACCCTCGGGCAGGGCAACGAGAGGAGCAAAGAAGAAATTACCAGGAGCCACCCCCAGAGGGAAGGCAACAATTCGTGCCTCCTAGGCAACAGCAGAGCGCCAGGGCTTACACCCCACTGGGGGAGGAAAGACAAACAAGACCTCCAAGGAGGCAAGAATTCTATGAAGCACCCCAGCAGGGACACCAAGGATACACCTACAGTCCGTATCAATACGGACAAGGGATCCCGGCAAGCCCCATCTATAACTACGGAGGCTATCAGAGAAATTACACTCCGACACCGATATTGATCACTCCAGAAGAAATAGAGGCAATGATAACCCGGAAAATGAATGAGTCAAAGAAAACCAGCTTGCATTGTCTAAGTGACAAAACGAACCACCCTTTCACAAGGGAATTGGAGATGAACAGGGTGCCAGACTCCCTACACACAGTGCAAATTGCAAAGTACAATGGGAAGGGAGACCCCCTAGAGCATATTCAACAGCATGAGGCCTCTCTATTTGGGAGGACCACTGATGAAAGATACAAGGCACTCCTGTTCCCAAACACCCTATCAGGGGTGGCCTCACACTGGTTCTTCAGCCTACCCTCTGAAAGCATCCACTCATGGGAGCAGCTAAAGGCGAAGTTTCTGCAGAGATATCTAGGGGAGAGGAAACTCCTCAAAGGAACAGGCTCCATCGATGATGTGAAACAAGAATATGACGAATCTCTGGCCAGTTACTACACTAGGTTCAATCAAAATATCGCAGACATCCAGGGCGACATCACTGAGGGTGAGATAATACGAGCCTTCATCAGAAACCTAGGCCGCTTCGGGTCCACACTGGCAGAAAAGATGGCCAAGAAGCCAGCAAGCACCTTAGAGGAGCTTGCAGGAAGAGTAAAAACTCATATAGACCTGGAGAGGCACAGGGCAAGTAAGAAAGCCAAGATTCAAGCAGCCAAGGAAGACAATGCAAAGCCGAACAAAGGTAAGCCACCCCAGGCACCTCAGCACGCAAGGCAGCAGGAATGGCGTCCGCCCCAGCAAAGAAACCAAATGGGCGAACCATTAAAGGCTAGAGAAATAAATGTCATCAAGTTCGTTCCATTGAACGCCACCTCAGCTACTGTCCTCAAAGAGATGCGGAATCAGAAACTCTGGTCACCTCCTGCAAGATGGAGAGCCCCAATGGTGGGGAATCACAAGGATAGATGGTGTGACAACCATGAAGCTTACGGGCACGACACGAACGAATGCTTCAGCCTAAAGCTAAGCATCAACAATGCCATCCAAAGGGGAGACCTAAAGCAGTTCGTGGATCATGGGGGCAACAGCATGCAGCTAGGGCCATCACACAGAGACAAGGGCAAAGGCAAAGTAGACTACAATCCTCCACCCAACAAGAGAGGGACCATAAATATGATACACGGGGGAGCAGCGTCAGGTGGCCCAACTGCTAATGCAAGGGAGGTTTACGCTTCCAAATTGAATTCAGTGCCAAGGTGGAGAAAAAGGCCAAGAGAAGGAGAAGAAGTGAAGATTGAATTCTCGGAGAAGGACAAGAGCCACATTGTCTTCCCACATGACGATGCGTTAGTCATCACAATAGACATTGACAATTTTGATGTAAAGCGAATATTGGTGGATGGGGGCAGCTCGGCTGACCTCCTAAGCTTGAGAGTCCTAGAAGAAATAGGGAAAACCAAGGCAGACATCAAACCAGTCAACTTCCCTCTAGTTGGCTTCTCAGGGGCAACAAGCTACCCCCTGGGAAGGATAACCCTGCCGGTGACCATGGGCCAAGGATGGACACAGCTGAAGGTGAATGTTAACTTCTTGGTGGTTGAAAGCCTGGGAGCCTACAATGGGATCCTAGGAAGGACAACCATAAACCCATACGTAATCGTGCCATCCACCGTACACCAGAAGTTGAAGTACATCACTGAGAATGGAGTCGGAGAAGTCTTGGGTGATCAACGCACTGCAAGGCAGTGCTACGTCAACTCCATGAGACGTGGATCACACAGGACGGACACGGTGGCAATGGTCATGGTAGGAGCCAACCAAGACAGAAAGAAGAGGGGAAGGAGACAAAGGCAAGGAAAGATGAAGAATGGAGTGTCACTCCGTTTGAGCAAGCAGTTTTTTCAAACAGTACCTAAAAGGAGACATATGAGCAAGGCTGTGAAAGTGACAGCCATACCTTGGCAGCCAGAAACCATAGAGGGGAAAAGAACAAGGGACTCCATCATAAGAGGCTTTCGGTACATTGATGATATCAAGCAAATGCCACGGGAGCCAATATCAAGCTATTTCCAGAGATTCTCCAGTTATGGTGCCAATATGGACATCACAAGAGGAGAAGCCGTCAAAGCATTCATTAGAAACATGCATCCAAACTCATTTGAGGCCTATGGAGGGCTTTATGAGTTGATCATGACGAGCACGATGAGAGAGCTCAAAGAAAAGCTGGACAAGGCATTTGCAAAGGAGATGGAACAACGGGATGAAGGCCCGGAGAAAGAAAGAGAGACTGACACACTGGGAGGAGGTGTAAACTTCACATTCACACCCCTCACAGTGAGCATAGAAGAAATTTTTCAGAAGTACCTCAAGGAGGAGCTACCCACATGCAGGGAGAAGGGCAAGGCCTTCCTAGGAAGAGATGCACAGGGATGGTGTGAATACCATGGGACCTGGGGGCATCAGACCAACCACTGCATGGTGCTGAAGATAGAAGTGGAAGAAATGATTCACAGTGGAGGCCTGAAGGAGTACGTGGCAAGAGACAAATTGACCACCCCATATCCTTAGTTTCATATTTAGCACTTTGCATGTTCAAGCTTTCCAAGTTTTTCAAAAACAACTTCTGAGAAGGAGAACTCAAGAAGTTACTCCAACTCTACAACTATCTTTGATTTCCTCCAAAGGGTGTCTTGACCCACCCAAGGCACCCCATGTGTACAAAAAAACATGAATGCTCTCAAGAGAGTAGGATTTCCTTCAAGGGCATTTTCCAATGAATGTGGTGATATAATCATGAAGTTATCCTTACACAGATATGACTTCAAGTCAACGACAGGTTCGACGCCCCCAAGAGCGTATCTTGAGAGTAGTTCTTATACTACGACATTCGACGCCCCCAAGAGCGTATCTTGAGACTAGTGTTCATACTACGACCTTCGACGCCCCCGGGAGCGTATCTTGAGAGTAGTGTTCATACTACGACCTTCGACGCCCCCAAGAGCGTATCTTGAGAGTAGTTATTACACTACGACCTTCGACGCACCAAGAGCGTATCTTGAGAGTGGTTTCCAAAAACTACGAATTTCGACGCCCCCAGGAGCGTATCTTGAGGTAGATTTGCAACCTACCAGATTCGACGCCACCAAGAGCGTATCTTGAGGTAGAAAAAACACTACCAGATTCGACGCTCCCAAGAGCGCATCTTGAGGTAGATTTCAAACTACCAGCTTCGACGCCCACCAGGAGCGTATCTTTGGTCTAACCTGTGCCCTCCAGGAGCCTATCCTGTGAAACGTTAAGTGCCCTCTGAGAGCCTGTCTCGTGAACAGTTTTCGACGCCAACCAGGAGCGTATCTTTGGTATAACCTGTGCCCTCCAGGAGCCTATCCTGTGAAACGTTAAGTGCCCTCCGAGAGCCTGTCTCGTGAACAGTTTTCGACGCCAACCAAGAGCGTGTCTTTGGTCTAACCTGTGCCCTCCGGGAGCCTATCCTGTGAAACGTTAAGTGCCCTCTGAGAGCCTGTCTCGTGATCAGATTCGACGCCCACCAAGAGCGTATCTTTGGTCTAACAGTACCACATATACCATTTAAAGGGTATCAGAAGAGATAATTGCACCATACTGAGAAGGATCCCATGAGAAAGTAATTTCAAAGTAAAGTGATATGAAGAACACATAATGTTTTTTCTTGATGAAACAGCAGGTATGGCATGAAGGAAAACACGAAAGAAGGATAAGTAAAGGAAACACACCAAGAGAAGAGTCCATAATCAAAGGGATATATACAAAAGCATGAGAAGTACCAATGTAAAGCCAAGTGAACCACGTAGTCAACAGCACAATACGACAAAGGAAAGCAACATAAAACCCCACAACAATCCCAAAAGATACTCAACCCATTAAAGGGGAGAAGGAGTATGGTTATATACACAAAGATAGCAAGATGTAAACACATCAATCAGAGCCTTCGGGAGAGTCACCCTCACCCCCTGAGGCTGAACCACCAGCAGAGATGGATGAAGAGGAAGAGTCTGAGGTATCGATCTCCACAGGTGTAGCATCCACCTGTGTAGGGGCAGGCTCGTCTGCAACAGCAGCTTGACCCCTAAGGACAGCCATGTAGCCAGTAGCGTATGGCCCGAAATCACCAAGATCACCAACTGGAAACTGAGGATCAATGCGGAAAATATGATCAACTAGGTACTCACCAAACTGGTTCATCTCCTGAGTGAGCCGCGCACTATAATCAGCAGTGAAGGCAGAGGACGCCTTGTACTCAGACACTGCGACAGTCCTCTCCTCCGCCCGACACCTAGCCTCCAACTTCCGCAACTCCTCAGAGTGAAGTGAAGATGCAACCTCAGCCTCCCGGCGTAAGCTACCTACGGTAGTCTCAAGTAAGGACACTTGGTCCTTGAGCTCCTGCATCTTCAGATCAGATAAGCGCGCCTTCTCAGCCCCAGTGGCGAGCTCCGCCTTCAGAGAGACCTGGCTGCCCTCAAGGGTCTTCTTCTCGTCAGATAACTCGAGCACGAGTGATGACATGTTCACCATGTCAGACATACCCTAATAATTTAAACAAGGGATGAGTAACCGAAAAACCAACCACATAAAAGTATAAAGAAGAAAGCAAGGAACAACTCACAGGCGCATAACGAGAGAGTACACCCTGAACAAAACGCCGAGTCTCCCCAGGAGACCTAGGCTGGGCAACACGATCACCAGGGGGGATGGCACCGCGAAGTACGCGGATGCCAACCTCAGGAGTCCGCAAAGAGGAGCCACTATCAAGGTGGAACTCCTTCAAACCAGCGAAAGGAGTCCACTCAGACCCAACGACATCTTCATCAGTAAGACGTGCGAAATCCTTCCGACTCAAAGTCGGAGGCCCACCTATACAAGTGAAGCAAGTCAACGAAAAATATAAACGTAGAAGCATCAGTGATAAGGTAGAGATCAAACCTGAGGACCGTGCCCTCGGCTGGGGGGCAGGGGAACCACCACCAACAGGTCGCTTCCCTTTGTCAATGTGGGAAGGCACCTCTTCGACCACCATCTCCTTATCGCGAGATAGGGTCGGGGGACGAGCAACAGGCGAAGGAGGATCCGCAGCTTTCTTCCTCTTAGCAGCCGAGGCCCCGGCCTCAGAATCAGATCTCCGCGGCTTGGACTTGGAAGGTCCAGAGTCTCTGCCTACGGAGACAACCCTCTCGGTCACCAAGGGGGAGCGCCCTAGCAATGTAAGAAAAACAAGATAAGGAAAACACAAAGTATACCATAAAGAAGCAAACAGGAGGAAGCATACCAGAGGCCCCAGCCTTCTTCCCAGGCATGGGGGATTTCTTCAGAGTGGAGCTAGAAGGAGCCTTCCTCTTGCTCAGGTCAACAGGTGCTCCCTGCACGTTATAGGTTTTTCCGTGAAACCAACTTACAAAGGAAGAGCAGAAAGTAAATAAAGATGAGAAGACTAAGTAACATACCGAACCCCCGGAGTCAGGAGTCAAACTGATCCCTACCTCGTAAAGATCCGTCTCAGTCACTAAGGACACGGGACAGTATGACTGGGTCCTGTTGCTCTCATGAATGATCTTCATAGTCTCTAAATCAACAGAAGAGAACTCCCCGAAAGCAGGCCAACCATCCGACCGATCCTCATTCAAGACCGACCAAGTGACGTATCGATCCGTAATGAAGAAGTAATGCTTGGCCCAGTGACTGGCCGAGTTGTCACTCCGGGCCACGAAGCGAAGAGAGGTATCCCACTCGACCCCACTCAACCCGAAGTCAGAAAATCGGGAATCCTTGAAGGTCGGGTGGCGAGTCACAAAACTCGCAAAGCCCACCTTCTTCTGGTATTGGAACCGGTAGAAGCATCGGAACAGAACTAGGGAGTACTTCCAGGAGTACCAATGGCACAACACCCGGAAACCCACCCAGACACGGAGGGCACTGGGGGCAAGGTTCACAGGAGAAATCCTGAAGAACCTGCTCAACTCTATGAGGTCATCGCAGTAAGGCAACCTCAACCCAAATCGAATCTGGGAGGGATAAACGACGACCTTCCCCTTAGGAGGCTCCGTCACCGTCTCGCGGGTATTCCCCAAGGAAGGGAGGAAAGGATATAGAGGCTCATCTAAGGGACAGATATCTCCTAAGGTAACGTGCTCATTGTAATCAGACCTAGTTAGGTGGTTCTCCGACAGGGCAGCGAGACCTAAGGCAAAGGTAGCAGGAAATCCCAAAGTTCGAATCAAGTTTCGACTAATACCTCAGCTTAGATCGCAACACTAAGCTAATGATAGGAAAGGAAGTAATGCGACAAAAAGAAGAGAAAAGGAACTCACTCATCCTTCGGAGGATGTAACGCCTCTGTAGAGTCTGTGTGCGCGGACACCACCAGGAATACAGTACCTGCCACGACATGACAAGTATCAAGACGAGAAAACTGCCGAAAAACCGGGAGTACTCCGACACTCGACCAACGACAACAACCAAAGATTCGAAGACACCCAACAAAGATAACAAACATGAGCCAAGAACACCACGACAACCAAATCGAATAATTTTATCCGAACCTAAAGTCGGTTTTCGGGCAAAATTACCGCTACGCCCTCCAACGGAAATCAACACACAAACGGCGACACAATATCAAATTCAAAACGGGGATAGTTTAATCGGACAAGAAACCATCTCCGGACGACCGGAAAAATTATTTCTCAAATCCACAACTATCTACGGCTACCCATGGCAATCCCACATTCAACCAAATTTCGGCAATCAAGTACCGGCAATCAAGTATTGGCAATCAAGTATCAACGATTCAAAAATCAACTTTTTACGCGGTAACGGAAAGGAAAAGAGTGGACCTTCGGAAAACCCGACCCGATGTGATAAACGGGTCCGGATTTCGAATTTGGGGACCACCGGAAATCAGTCCCTCGCCGGAGGTCAGACCTTGTCGTCGCCGGAGTTGATTTCGTCCGCCCCACCGTCGCCGGAAAGCACCACACGCTGCACCGGAGTCGTCCTACCTCGCCGTCGATCGCCCCCGCCGAACCAGACGTGGCCTTCGTCAACGGCAGCCTTGCCATCGTCCTGGTCTGCTGGCCCGTCCCGCCTCCACGTCGCCGTGGCCGCCCGTCGAAGCCGTGGAGTCCCTCGCCGTCGTGGATAACGGTCCCCTGTCGCCTCCCGCCGGAGCTGCTGGCCGGAATTTCGGGTTTCCACCGGAATTTTGGCCGGCCCTTACCTTGGGTGTGCTCCTAATTTTTTCTTGCTCTCCAAGGGTGAGAAAAGAGGGAAAAGGGTGGCTATGGTGACTAACTAAGGTATTTTCTTAACTCTCCTCTATATTTGAAAGATGGTAGGGTTTTTTAAGGAGTTTTAATCACCACCCTCCATTTATTTTTAAGTGAGATCTAAGGGCTAGAGAAAGACCATCACTTTTATCCCTTTTAACTATGGCTAAGTATATCTCCATACTTAGAAAAACTATTAAGTTAGGCTTATTCTTGAGCATCCCATACTTAGGAAATTTTTTTGGCCAAAATTAAATTTTTCCTCACTTAGGCAAAATCCCGGCACGAAATTGAAGCGTAAGTCACTTAGTTGCATTCGTATTGCACCCCTATGCGAGCATGTATTTTTTGAGTATGCGCCCGTAGCAAAGATAGATGTATTACTCCCGCCTCAGACGGACGCGTGCTTAGGCACACGTCCGTGCCACTCTGACGTTTACAATTCCTCTATCTCATAAGGCAGGGGGCAGAGTCAGAGACACGCATCCTTGGGTAAGCAAGCATTCAGACGAAAGGTAAAACCCCGGTTTCAAATTGCGCGTGTCATACCATCCTAAAATAGAGTCAATCAAGGGTTAAGCCATTGGTTGACTCGGGGGCATGTGATGGATATACGCCCAATTTGAACCCGTTGACTTCCGAATCGTTGTATTTTTATCATCCCATTAATGATTGTAAATCGAAACTTCAACCCGAACACTTCGCGAGAACACCAACGGCTCGGACGAGGCCGAAGCGTTCGTCCGGCCGAGTCAAACTCACCTAGGTGAGGTTGGGTGGCCACACCCGACCTCCCCTAGGGGAGATCAGGTGGACCAACCCGATCTCTCCTAGGAGAGATCGGGTCGGCCAACCCGATCTCTCCTAGGAGAGATCGGGTCGGCCAACCCGATCTCCCCTAGGGGGGATGGGGTCGGCCAACCCCATCCTCCCTAGGAGGGGTTGGGTGCCCTCACCCAACCCCTACCCTTGGGGGTCGGATTTCCATTTTTTGGACCCAAGGGGCCCGGCACCATTTTTGGACTCCCATACTCGGTTTATTCCGTCTACCTTCTCCGTATCCTAAGGTCTTAATTATGCGTTTAAAGGTTAATTAACTGTGTTTAAAGGTTAACGATGTCATTAAGCCACCTTAATGACACCGTTGCCTATAAATACCCCACCTCCACTATTCATTTAGACATCTTGGCAATTTGGATAATTTTGCTCTGACATCTCTCTAGCTTTATCTCTCTAAAAACCGTACTGACTTAGGCATCGGAGAGGGTTCATCAGGCACCACCCCCCCCCCTCTGTGCCTGGTACTGCCCCTTCTGCAGGGCGAAAGGAGAAGAGAAGCTAAGGAAGGAAGGACGCAAGCTAAGACAGTGCAACCCGAGAGTACCGGATCCTCCACATCTCCAGTGAGGAACGAGATTTGAGCCGACCACCCGTTGACCCCGATCTCGGAACCTAACAGGATCGAGGTCAAGTTCACCATATTTACGGTCAAGGCCAACTTATATTACGAAACTGCCATAACCGGATTAGGAAATCACTGGAACCGTGGCAGTCCAATAAGAACTCTATAAATAGAGACCTCCTCTCCTCATTTGAGAAGATGGATTCATTCAAGCTCTGCCTTCTCTCTACTTTATCTCTCTAAAAGCCTATACTCATTTAAGCATCGTAGAGAGCACACCGAGAACCACCCCCCCCTTTGGTCTCGGTATTTCCCCTTTTGCAGGTATCTCGAGGAGAAGGAAGAGCGGAGGTCTGAAGCAAGAAGGCACTCAAGACACCGTGTGCAAATAGTGGGCTTACCGGGTGTTGGGATCAAAATGACGTGGCCATGAACTTCTAGTAGTGGACTTTGAGGTCTCGCCGGGAGCTAACTCTTTTAGGTATATTTCTCGACCTCTTGGGTACTTAGTTTCATTTAGGAGCTTTGTGTTAGGCGAGGACTTGAAAAGGGGTGGGGATGTCCTCTGATTCCACTCCGAAGCTTAAGTCAGTAATGAATTTTGAAAGAGTATTGTAAATTATGAGAATCAAGATTGTAAAATACATATAATGTTCCCCTATTTATAGGTAGAGATTACCGACTTCAAATGGCGGTTACCCTCTTGGGAGGATTTCTGTCCAGAGTCAGTTTAAGCAGGTGACAAGTAGGTTGCCACCTCATCTTTCCTTAACTGGGAAGGCTTCCCTTTGGCGGTCGAAAACAGGTCGCAACATGTCCCTTTCCTTAAGATGAGGATTTCTTCATGGCGGCTAGAAAAAGTCGCCACCTGTCCCTTTCCTTAAGAGGAGGGTTCCTTCATGGCAGCTAGAGTAGGTCGCCACCTGCCCCTTTCTTTAAGAGGAGGGTTTCTTCAGTGGTGTTATGGCTATCGACTCGACCCGTACCTTAATAGGAGAGCCTAGAGTGATTCAGTCGCCTTCTTTTGCTAGTCGTTTCTTCAGAAGTCGACTTCTTCATATATAGTAGTCGACCATCTGTCTTTGCCTTGTTGTCCTGAACATAAATGGTTGACAGCTTTTCTTTAGTCTTTCCTTTAAACGTACTTGCCTTCATACTATTATATCCTTTTAATCGGAACCTAACATCAGGAACCCCCTCCACGGTGCCCATCTACTGGTATACGAGAAGAAGAAGAAGAAGCCCAAGGACCGGGCATACGAGAGGAAGAAGCCCATGGAGCGGGAATAATAGAAGAGAAGCCCAAGAAGAAGGAGAGAAAGGAAGGAGAAGCCCACGAAGGAAACTCGTGTGCAAACACTGGCGCCGTCTGTGGATTCGAGAAAAAAGCACGTAGCCTACTACTTGTGCTCGATGGAAATAAATAAGGGGGTCCAAGAGAACAAGGGGGCAACATAGTAAGGTACCTACCGTGGGTCTCCAGGAGCCTAGCATCCGGGGGCAACAACAAAAGGATTCTAAGCAACCGTCGTCCAATGGATAACAACACTCCTTGGATAGCACTTCATCAAGCTCCAAGACACCACGGTCGGTAGTCAATCAACAACTACCTCCTTAAAGGGAAGAAACAGTAACGAATATCAAAATTGAATCCTCCCCCCACCCCACCCGCCCTTTGGCCTCAAATGTTGGATATACGCCCAAGCTATTATAAATTTGACCCGATAAATGGGTCATAACCGAATAAACTTCAAAACTTGGAAAATGAACACCCGAGGCCCAACACTTAGGCCCAAGAACGACACGGGTGACGAAGCACACCCAGAAGTCCCTGAGGGAAAAATTCCTTCGGGAGGACGACCTGAGCAGGGTCCTCCTGCTCAGGTTACCCGAGCAAGGACCCCTCACTCGTGTAACCCGAGCTGGGTCCCTCCGCCCGGGTTACCCTAGCGAGGTCCCCTCTCTAAGGTAACCCAAGCGAGGTCCCCTTCGTCTGGACGAGTTCCCTCGTCCAGACCCCTATTCCCAGATGGTATTCCACCCAGGGCTCTCCCTTGGAGGCCTTTACCACACACTTAAACACATTATGCTCATCTACGGTCGGACCGAGGTCAAGTGCACCATATTTACGATCAAGGCCAACTTATATTATGAAATTTCCACAAACTGACCAGGAAATCACTGGAACAGGGGCGATCCAATAGGAACTCTATAAATAGAGACCTCCACTCCACATTTGAGATGATGGATTCATTCAAGCTCTGCCTTCTCTATACTTTATCTCTCTAAAAGCCTATACTCATTTAAGCATCGGAGAGGGCACACCGAGCACCACCCCCCCCCCCCCTTTGGTATCGGTATTGCCCCTTTTCCAAGTATCTCGAGGAGAAGGAAGAGCGGGAACCCCGTGTGCAAATAGTGGGCTTACCGTGTGCAAATAGTGGGCTTACCGGGAACCCCCTCTCCGGTGCCCATGTACTGGTATACGAGAAGAAGAAGCCCACGGACGGGCATACAACAGGAAGAAGACCACGGAGCGGGAATAATAGAAGAGAAGCCCAGGAAGAAGGAGAGAAAGGAAGGAGAAGCCCACGAAGGAAACTCGTGTGCAAACACTGGCGCCGTCTACTGATTCGAGCAGAAAGAACGTAGCCTACTACTTGTGCTCGATGTCAATATATAAGGGGGTCCAAGAAAACAAGGGGGAGACATAGTAAGGCACCTACCGCGGGTCTCCAGGAGCCTAGCATCTGAGGGAAACAACCAAAAATGCTAAGAAACCGCCGTCCATTGGAGAACAACACTCCTTGGATAACACTCCATCAAGCTCCAAGACACCACGGTCGGTAGTCAAGCAACAACTACCCCCCTCACCCCTAATGATAGACAAGCCCCTTGTTAGGGCAACAATCAAACACCCAAGAACAGACCAGAAGGCCAAAAAAGCGGCTACAACAAAATTGCACCCATGACAGCTCTTCCATTGTATACCTATACGGGGGAGTTTTTGACCAAAATAGACCTAAATAAACAACCAAATACCAATATAGGCCACATAAAAAATTAATTACAAATCTAGGCCTGGCCGGGTTCCCCCAACCCGACCAACTGATTTTTTTATTATTTTTTTTTTTACATTTGGCTGGAAAAAAAAATTGGTTGGCCGGGTTTTCCCAACCCGGCCAAGTATGTATTTTTTTTATTAATTTTTTTTGTTTTTTCTATTTTTTTTTTAAATAGAAGTTGTAAAAAATAATGGTTTTGTAATTTTTTTTCTAAAAACCTATTGGACCTGGTGAACCTTAGAGGGCAAATTGACAAATTTTCCCTCTAGGGTTCACCATATCCAATAGGTTTTTAGAATGAAAAAAAAGATTATTCTGCGAAATGTCAGTTTTCTCTTTAGGTTCACTATGTTTAATAGATTTTTAGAAAAAAATATATAAAAGTAGTAGTTTTGTAATTTTTTTTTACTAAAACTGGTAAACCCCAGAGGGCAAATGTCCGTCAATTTACCCCAGGGTTCACCATATCCAATAGGTTTTTAGAAAAAAAAAAATTACAAAACCATTAGTTTATACAACTTCTATTAAAAGAAACAGAAAAAAAAGAGAAACAAACTTACTTGGCCGGGTTGGGGCAACCCGGCCAACCATTTTTTTTCGGCCAAATGTTAAATAAATAAATAAATAAATAAATTCAGTTGGCCTGATCGGGGGAACCCGGCCAGACCTAGATTTGTAATTAATTTTTTATGTATCCTATATTGGTATTTGGTTGTTTATTTGGGTCTATTTTGGTCAAAAACTCTATAGGGGCAATGTGAGGAGGGAGCAGAACAACAACCTCTCCACAAGGATAAGCACCATCCTTACATCCCTTCATGAATGCACCTAGAGTAGCTCTGCCAGATCACATCTATAGGAGGCAACGGGAGGTGACCATTGAACAACAGTCACTATGTGAATGATATAGCAACACTAAGGAGGGAGAAATGAGCAATAACTCTATCCCCGGAAGAATATGGAATTAGTAAGAGCAACCACATACAATGGGGGGAAAACATCACCAATGATAGCAGAGAGAGTGCATGCATACACCTCTCCCCACTATGAGCAAAAGGTTAACCTTACAAGGAGGGCCACTACAACCAGCAGGGCCTATCTCACCTACTTTGAGAAAATGCCATCTAAGGAGTCCTAATACAATATGCCTTTCCATGGAAACCATATGGAATGTCATCATATAAAATCCCATCCTACAATATACCTATGTACAACAGTTACAACCACAAGACGCCCGCCCGCCCAAGGGACGGAAAACACGCTGTGAAAGCAGGGAATACCACTTCAACCCAGCCCGCAAGGCAAACACCTTCCTCTCCTCCTACCCAGTAGAATACATGTTTTTTAGCCAAAAGTCACTTCCACACCCAAGGAGGGGTAGCACTAAATGAGAGGGCAGCACCAAACCTATGCTCATCGCAAGGATCATCAATAACTCAAACGTGAAAGGATATTGGAATTTGGAAAACCAACTTTCTACACCTAAGGGTGTGAACATCACAGGGTTGAGGGCACCACGCCAAACAAACACCAACGAAGAGTCAAGGAAAAGAAGAAAGCCACCATCACTCACAAAAGAGGAGGCGTCACTTCCAACCGAAAAAGGGAAGATTCAAAAAGACAACTCTGAAATATGACAAGGCGATCGACAACCCTTACATATAGAAAGAGGAAGATCTATAAGGACAACCCTTAAAACCGAAAAGGGACATAAGACCCATAGGGCCACCCTTCCAACCGAAAAGGGGAAGATCCGAAAAGACAACTCGGAAATATGATAAGGCGATCAACAACCCTTACATATGGAAAGAGGATGATCTATAAGAACAACCCTTACAACCGAAAAGGGACATAAAACTCATAGGGCCACCCTTCCAACCGAAAAGGGGAAGATCCAAAAGGACAACTCTGAAATATGATAAGGCGTTCAACAACCCTTACATATGGAAAGAGGAAGATCTATAAGGACAACCCTTTCAACCGAAAATGGACATAAGACCCATAGAGTCACCCTTCCAACCGAAAAGGGGAAGATCCAAAAAGACAACTTTGAAATATGATAAGGCGATCAACAACCCTTACATATAGAAAGGGGAAGATCTATAAGGACAACCGTTACAACCGAAAAGGGACATAAGACCCATAGGGCTACCCTTCCAACAGAAAAGGGACATAATACCCACATGGTAACCCTTCCAACATGTTATGAGAAGTAAGTCCCCCAATCAAAGGGTAACTCATCCAACAAGATACAGGAAGTAAGTCCCCCAACAAAAGGGCAGCCTTTACTACAAGATATAGAATGTAAGTACTTCATCTGGTAGCTATAATGTCGATATATATTAAAGGAGGGTACAACCCCCGTATACATTATCAATGGCTATCATGTCCATATATCAAAGGAGGGCACCATCCCCCTATACATCATCAAATGGCTAAAATGTCCATATATATAAAAGAGGGTACAACCCCCTATACATCAACAAATGGTTATCATGTCCATATATCAAAGGAGGGCACCATCCCCCCCATACACCATCAAATGAATATCATGTCCATATATATCAAAGGAGGGTACAAACCCCCTATACTTCAACATATGGCTATCATGTCCATATATATCAAAGGAGGGTACCATCCCCCCTATACATTATCAAATGGCTATCATGTCCATATATCAAAAGAAGGGCACCATCCCCCTATACTTCATCAAATGGCTAACATGTCCATATATCAAAGAAGGGTACCATCCCTTATAAAACAACAATGGCTATCATGTCCATATATCAAAGGAGAGCACCATCCCCCCTATACTTCATTACATGGCTATTATGTCCATATATCAAAGGAGGGTACCACCCCCCCTATACATCAACAATGGCTATCATGTCCATATATCAAAGGAGGATACCATCCCCTTATACCTCAACAACGGCTATCGTGCCCAAAAGTCTAAAAGGAGGAAACCATACCCCTATATCACAAATGTAGCTATCATGTCAAAGGAAGAAGGTTCAACATATATAGAAAACCAGTACACTGTAAATGGTCATCAAAAGGCTCTTACCTTAGATTCAACAATATTCGGGTTAGCCAAGCATGAGGCTCCATCACCATGAAGATATCCTCTTTATTCCACAAAGTCCAACAACCGCAAGTTCGGTGGTCGAAGGGACAAACTAAGGAGATAGCCTCCACCAAGCATTCAAACATCTACCAATAGCAATCGGACGCCTATTTGACTGACCATCATAGAGTCAAGCAAAGGTTAAGGCCATTGCTTAACTCAGGGGGGGGGGGGCAAAGCGGGATACACGCCTAATTAAGCAACGGACATCCTCCAGCCCACCTCACAAGCAAGTAAGGAAACTTCAAGGAAGTAGCAATCAAACACAAGGAGACCGTCAACGATAGAAAACCAGGGGGAAGAAGCACATAGCAAAAAGTACCCCAGGAAGAGGAGTAATAACATGTCACGTACTATTAACCCTGCCACGACGCACTATGTTAAGCCATCAACGCCAACCTACCCAGGAGTACGTTCCAAAGTGCACAAAATCCAATGCTTACTACAGGCGCAAAGATACGTGGGTGGATGATACTACTTGCTAAAGGAAGGACTATGGTGGATAAACAAACATCACAAGGACCACCTAAAGGGGAGATAAGCATAATCATCCCAACACTACCCAAGGTAGTCGGGGGAGGGACCAAACACTTACAACAAGCTATGTATCAACCAGTGGCATGGAAGGAACAACCTTATACATGAGCTACCAAGCGTAGCCAATACAAGGAGCATCCCTCTACGTACAACGACGTGTCCACTACGGGGACATGCATATATGAGCTACCAAGCGTAGCCAATACGAGGAGTATCCCTCGACGATCAACAACATGTCCACTACGGGGGCACGCATATATGAGCTACCAAGCGTAGCCAATAAAAGGAGTATCCCTCTACGTACAACGACGTGTCCAATACGGGGGCACGCATATATGAGCTACAAAGCGTAGCCAATACAAGGATTATCCCTCTACGATCAACAGAGTGCCCACTACGGGGGCACGCATACATGGGCTACCAAGCGTAGTCACCTCAAGGGTTAACCCTCTCTCCTGCGTCCAAAACGCCAAACACATCCACTGTAAGGGACGACTATATACAATCTCATACATGCAGGTTTCGCAATTAATGCAAGGGCAACCCCCAAGCATCTAAAGCATGCCACTACGGGGGCAACCATATATATACAACTCTATATGCTCAGGTCACACAGCATGAATAACACAAGGTCCAAGCCCCCACTTGTGGAGGTTCAAGGTGTGCATACAGCGGAGGTAGCCTCAGCAATGAGCCACGAAGGCAAAATCACCGTCTGGGAAGCCCCTTAACCTATACAAATGGAGTAACGCTCCAACATATATGAAGGGAACAACCTTCTACATATATTTACAAAAACTCTTTTATACGAAGGTTAAGAGTAGGGGTGAGCTCGGGCCGGGACGGGCGGGCTTTTACCTGAGCCCGAGCCCGAAATTTTCGGGACACCAATTTTTAGCCCGAGCCCGAAAATGAGGAAAATGGCCCGCCCGAGCCGAGACTTCGGGACTCGGGCTCGGGCTAGCCCGAATTTTAATGAAAAAATCTGAAAAAAAAAAATTCAAACTTGGAGGAAGATGGCGTGCTTGAATTTGGAGAGGGAGGCGCGTAGTCATTTTAGGAGCTTGAGAGGAATACAAATCGTGAGGAAAAAAAGAAACCGAGAAAGGGAGGCGTAGAAACCAAATAATGGAGATATATATAATTATATATATATATATATATATATATTTATATAGTATTAAAAAAAATTCGGGACGGGCTCGGGCTTTTCGGGATTTTGGCACAAAAGCCCGAGCCCGAGCCCGAATTGAAAAAAAAATTCCTCCCGCTCGGGCTCGGGTCTATTCGGGACCGGGCTTTTCGGGACGGGTTTTTCGGGCTTTCGGGCTTTTCTGCTCAGCCCTAGTTAAGAGGAGGAATTTTAACTACTCTCACCTTCATCCATATAGAGTGAATTGCAGGGATAAGGTTAAATGACCATGCCCACACTCCGACGAACAGGGAGAAAAACGCCATGCCCATTGAAGGCCAAAGTTAGAAGATCACACTCGCGCTCTCACAAACGGATCACAACACCGCTTCCAAAACACCTTATCGTCTCTAAGAGCCTAAAAACGAGAGTTGTGTCAAGCGCTTCTACAAGGAACTCCAATGAAACGAATACTCAAATTAAAGAACACAGTCCTAAGGCTATGTAAAACGAGACCAAGGTTCGTAATTCTTACCTTTAAACAATATCTATACATGGCATAAATTTCCTTAAATCAGCAATAACATTTTGTGTATCCAGCTTCCTTGAACAGGGGGCAAGGAAAATTACAACGTTTATCGAGCATCGAAAGAATGCCGGGATCGTCATAAAGCTTCCTTGAACAGGGGGCAAGGAAAATTACAATGTTCCTCGAAGCACTCAAAGAAGGCCGGGACCGTCTTAAAACTCCTTTAAACACGGGAAGAGGAAAATCGGGATGTTCCTCGAGCATTGACAAAGGTCGGGATCGTCATAAAGGTACATTTCGCACCTCGCTTGGACGATACTCCACAAAAATAGAGTCAAGTAAAGGTTAAACAATTGCTTGACTCGGGGGAAAATGTTGGATATACGCCCAGGAAATTATAAATTGGACCCGATAAATGGGCCATAACCGAATATAATAAGAAACTTGGAAAACGGACACCTGAGGCCCAACACTTAGGCCCAAGAACGACACGGGTGGCGAAGCCCATCCAAAAGGCCCCGAGGAAAAAATTCCCTCGGGTGGACGACCCGAGCAAGGTAACCTCGCTCGGGTAACCCGAGCAGGGTCCCGCCGCTCAGGTTACCCTAGCGAGGTCCCCTCGCTAGGGTAACCCGAGCGGGACCTTGGGGATACCCTTACGGGTATCCCCCCTTCGTCTGGACAAGTTCCCTCGTCCGGATCCCTATTTCCGGATGGTATTCCGCCCAGGGCTCGTCCTTGGAGGCCTTTACCACACACTTAAGCACATTATGCTCATCTACGGTCGGGCGGAGGTCAAGTACACCATATTTACGGTCAAGGCCAACTTATATTAAAAAAATGCCACAACCATACCATGAAATCACTAGAAACAGGGCGGTCCAATAGGAACTCTATAAATAGAGACATCCTCTCCTCATTTGAGATGATGGATTCATTCAAGCTATGCCTTCTCTCTACTTTATCTCTCTAAAAGCCTATACTCATTTAAGCATCAGATAGGGCACACCGAGAACCATCCCCCCCCCCCCTTTGGTCTAGGTATTGCCCCTTTTCCAAGTATCTCGAGGAGAAGGAAGAGCGGAGGTCCGAAACAAGAAGCCACTCAGGACACCGTGTGCAAATAATGAGCATGCCGGGAACCCCCTCCCCGGTGCCTATCTACTGTTATACGAGAACAAGAATCCCACGGAGCGGGCATACGAGAGGAAGAAGCCCACGGAGCAGGAATACTTGAAGAGAAGCACAGGAGGAAGGAGAGAAAGGAAAGAGAAGCCAACGAAGGAAACTCGTGTGCAAACACTAACGAATATCAAAATTGAACACCATCCAAGGATTTCAAATACAATATACCTATGTACAGCAGTTACACCCACCAGACGCCCGCCCGCCCAAGGGACAGGACAACACGCTTCGAAAGCAGGGAATACCACTTCAACCCAGCCTGCAAGGCAAACACCTCCCTCTCCTCCTACCCAGCAAAATACTCGTTTATGAGCCAAAAGTCACTTTCACACCCAAGGAGGGGTAGCACTGAATGAGGGGGCAGCACCAAATCTATGCTCATCGCAAGGATCATCAATAACTCAAACGTGAAATGATATTGGATTTGCAAAATCAACATTCTACACCTAAGGATGCGAACATCACTGATGGATATACGCCCAATTTGAACCCGTTGACTTCCGAACCGTTGTATTTTTATCATCCCATTAACGATTGTAAATCGAAACATCAACCCGGACACTTCGCGAGAACATCAACGGCTCGGACGACTCGTCCGGCCGAGGCAAACTCACCTAGGTGAGGTTGGGTGGCCACACCCGACCTCCCCTAGGGGAGATCGGGTCAGCCAACCCGATCTCCCCTAGGGGAGATCGGGTGGACCAACCCGATCTCTCCTAGGAGAGATCGGGTCGGCCAACCCGATCTCTCCTAGGAGGGATGGGGTTGGCCAACCCCATCCTCCCTAGGAGGGGTTGGGTGCCCTCACCCAACCCCTACCCTTGGGGGTCGGATTTCCCTTCCCCCCAAGGGCCCCGACACCACTTGTGGACTCCCATACTCGGTTTACTCCGCCTACCTTCTCCGTATCCTAAAGTCTTAATTATGCGTTTAGAGGTTAATTAACTGTGTTTTAGGGTTAACGATGTCATTAAGCCACCTTAATGACACCGTTGCCTATAAATACCCCACCTTCACAATTCATTTGGATCATCTTGACAATTTGGATTATTTTGCTCTGACATCTCTCTAGCTTTATCTCTCTAAAAACGATACTGACTTAGGCATCGGAGAGGGTTCACCAGGCACCACCCCCCCCCTCTCTGTGTCTGGTACTGCCCCTTCTGCAGGGCGCAAGGAGAAGAGAAGCGACAGAAGGAAGGACGCAAACTAAGACAGGGTAACCCGAGAAGACCGGATCATCCACCCCTCCAGTGAGGAACGAGATTTGAGCCGACCACCCGTTGACCCAAATCCCGGAACCTAACACTTGGCGCCGTCTGCGGGCTTCGGACAGAAAGCCTGGCTATAACACGAGCAATGACGAACAGCAGGGTGTCTAGGCACCACCGCCCACCAGGGGGCAATGGGAGAAGGAGAGAGCCTATACCCCCAGGAAGGCAGCCTAACCCTGGGAAGCAGCCAATGCAACCAGAACCACAAGAAATACCACAACCTCCTCAACAGAACAACCAGGAGGGAGGACCCTCACGCCCAGCTGGGGCTGAGTCCTCCACAGCCTCCACACCTCGGGCAAGAAGGCCACAGAGAGAAAGAGAACAACAGGGAGTGCCGTCCCAGCACACGGCACCCCCTGAGGGGTATTATTATGAGGCGCAACCCCAAGGGTACCCGTATGGGATGCCGGCCCAAAGGGATGGCAACCGCGCCCACACAACATATGCAAGGCCAGCATACACCCAGGGGAAACACACTGAAGCTCATGAAGAGGAACAGATCCCAACAGAAGGGCACCACTCGCACCCTCGAGCAGGACAGCTAGAGGAGCAAAGAAGATACTACCAGGAGCCACCCCCAGAGGAAAGGCAACAATTCGTGCCTCCTAGGCAACAGCAGAACGCAAGGGCTTACACCCCACTGGGGGAGGACAGACAAGCAAGACCTCCAAGGAGTCAAGAATTCTATGAAGCACCCCAGCAGGGACACCAAGGATACACCTACAGTCCGTATCAATATGGATAAGGGATCTCGGCGAGTCTTATCTACAACCATGGAGGCTATCAGAGGAATTACACTCCAACACCGATATTGATCACTCCGGAAGAAATAGAGGCAATGATAACCCGGAAGATGAATGAGTCAAAGAAAATCAACTTGCATTGTCTAAGTGACAAAACGAACCACCCTTTCACAAGGGAACTGGAGATGAACAGGGTGCCAGACTCCCTGCACACAGTGCAAATTGCAAAGTACAATGGGAAGGGAGACCCCCTAGAGCATATCCAACAGCATGAGGCCTCCCTATTTGGGAGGACCACTGATGAAAGATACAAGGCACTCCTGTTCCCAAACACCCTATCAGGGGTGGCTTCACACTGGTTCTTCAGTCTACCCTCTGAAAGCATCCACTCATGGGAGCAGCTAAAGGCGAAGTTCCTGCAGAGATATCTAGGGGAGAGGAAACTCCTCAAAGGCACAGGCTCCATCGATGATGTGAAACAAGAATATGATGAATCTCTGGCCAGTTACTACACTAGTTCAATCAAAATATCGCAGACATCCAGGGCGACATCACTGAGGGTGAGATAATACGAGCATTTATCAGAAACCTAGGCCGCTTCGGGTCCACACTGGCAGAAAAGATGGCCAAGAAGCCAGCAAGCACCTTAGAGGAGCTTGCAGGAAGAGTCAAAACTCATATAGACCTGCAGAGGCACAGGGCGAGTAAGAAAGCCAAGATTCAAGCAGCCAAGGAAGACAATGCAAAGCCAAACAAAGGCAAACCACCCCAGGCACCTCAGCACACAAGGCAGCAGGAATGGCGCCCGCCCCAGCAAAGAAACCAAATGGGCGAACCACTAAAGCCCAGAGAAATAAACGTCATCAAGTTCGTCCCATTGAACGCCACTCCAGCTACTGTCCTCAAAGAGATGCGGAACCAGAAGCTCTGGTCACCCCCTGCAAGGTGGAGAGCCCCAATGGTGGGGAATCACAAGGATAGATGGTGCGACAACCATGAAGCTTACGGGCACGACACGAACGAATGCTTCAGCCTAAAGCTAAGCATCAACAATGCCATCCAAAGGGGAGACCTAAAGCAGTTCGTGGATCATGGGGGCAACAGCATGCAGCTAGGGCCATCACACAGAGACAAGGGCAAAGGCAAAGTAGACTACAACCCTCCACCCAACAAGAGAGGAACCATAAAAATGATACACGGAGGAGTAGCGTCAGGTGGCCCAACTGCTAATGCAAGGGAAGTCTATGCATCAAAACTGAGTTCAGTGCCGAGGTGGAGGAAAAGGCCAAGAGAAGGAAAAGAAATGAAGATCGAATTCTCAGAGAAGGACAAGAGCCACATCGTCTTCCCACATGACGATGCTCTAGTTATCACAATAGACATTGATAATTTTGATGTAAAGAGAATTTTGGTGGATGGGGGCAGCTCGGCTGACCTCCTAAGCTTGAGAGTCCTAGAAGAAATAGGGAAAACCAAGGCAGACATCAAACCAGTCAACTTCCCTCTAGTTGGCTTCTCAGGGGCAACAAGCTACCCCCTGGGAATGATAACCCTGCCGGTGACCATGGGCCAAGGATGGACACAGCTGAAAGTGAATGTTAACTTTGTGGTGGTTGAAAGCCTGGGAGCCTACAATGGGATCCTAGGAAGGACAACCATAAACCCATATGAAATCGTGCCATCCACTGTACACCAGAAGCTGAAGTACATCACTGAGAATGGAGTCGGAGAAGTCCTAGGTGATCAACGCACCGCAAGGCAGTGCTACGTCAACTCCATGAGACGTGGATCACACGGGACAGACACAGTGGCTGTGGTCATGGTAGGAGCCAACCAAGATAGAAAGAAGAGGAGAAGGAGACAAAGGCAGGGAAAGATGAAGAATGGAGTGGTACTCCGCTTGAGTAGGCAGTTTTTTCAAACAGTGCCTAAGAGGAGACACAGGAGCAAAGCTGTGAAAGTGACAGCCATACCTTGGCAGCCAGATACCATAGAGGGGAAAAGAACAAGTGACTCCATCTTAAGAGGCTTCCGTCACATCGATGATATCAAGCAAATGCCGCGGGAGTCAATATCAAGCTATTTCCAGAGATTCTCTAGTTATGGTGCCAACATGGACACCACAAGAGGAGAAACCGTTAGAGCATTTATTTGGAACATGCATCCAAACTCATTCGAGGCCTATGGGGGGCTCTATGAGATGGTCATGACGAGCACGATGAGGGAGCTCAAAGAAAAGCTAGACAAAGCATTTGCAAAGGAAGTGGAGCAGCTGGATGAAGTTTTGGAGAAAGGAAGAAAGACTGACACACTGGCAGGAGGTGTAAACTTCACATTCACGCCCCTTACAGTGAGCATAGAAGAAATTTTCCACAAGCACCTCAAGCAGGAGCTACCCACATGCAGGGAGGAGGGCAAGGCCTTCCTAGGAAGGGATGCACAGGGATGGTGTGAGTACCATGGGACCTGGGGGCATCAAACCAACAACTGCATGGTGCTGAAGATAGAAGTGGAGGAAATGATTCACAATGGAGGTTTGAAGGAGTACGTGGCAACAGACAAAGTGACCACCCCATATCCTTAGTTTCATATCTAGCACTTTACATGTTCAAGCTTTCCAAGTTTTTCAAAAACAACTTTTGAGAAGGAGAACTCACGAAGTTCCTCCAACTCTACAACTATCTTTAATTTCCTCCAAAGGGTGTCTGGACCCCCCAAGGCACCCCACATGTACAGAAAACATGAACACTCTTAAGAGAGTAAGTTTTCCTTCAAAGGCATTTTTCAATGAATGTGGTGATATAATCATGATGTTATCCTTACACAGATATGACTTCAAGTCAACAACAGTCTCGACGCCCCCAAGAGCGTATCTTGAGAGTAGTATTCATACTACGACCTTCGACGCCCCCAAAAGCGTATCTTGAGAGTAGTATTCATACTACGACCTTCGACGCCCCCAAGAGCGTATCTTGAGAGTAGTATTCATACTACGACCTTCGACGCCCCCAAGAACGTATCTTGAGAGTAGTATTCATACTACGACCTTCGACGCACCAAGAGCGTATCTTGAGAGTGGTTTCCAAAAACTACGAATTTCGACGCCCCCAGGAGCGTATCTTGAGGTAGATTTGCAACCTACCAGATTCGACGCCACCAAGAGCGTATCTTGAGGTAGAAAAAACACTACCAGATTCGACGCCCCCAAGAGCGTATCTTGAGGTAGATTTCAAACTACCAGCTTCGACGCCCACCAGGAGCGTATCTTTGGTCTAACCTGCGCCCTCCGGGAGCCTATCCTGCGAAACGTTAAGTGCCCTCCGAGAGCCTGTCTCGCGAATAGTTTCGACGCCAACCAGGAGCGTATCTTTGGTTTAACCTGTGCCCTCCGGGAGCCTATCCTGTGAAACGTTAAGCGCCCTCCGAGAGCCTGTCTCGTGAACAGTTTTCGACGCCAACCAGGAGCGTATCTTTGGTCTAACCTGCGCCCTCCGGGAGCCTATCCTGTGAAACGATAAGTGCCCTCCGAGAGCCTGTCTCGCGAATAGTTTCGACGCCAACCAGGAGCGTATCTTTGGTTTAACCTGTGCCCTCTGGGAGCCTATCCTGCGAAACGTTAAGTGCCCTCCGAGAGCCTGTCTCGTGAACAGTTTTCGATACCAACCAAGAGTATATCTCTGGTCTAACCTGTGCCCTCCGGGAGCCTATCCTGTGAAACGTTAAGTGCCCTCCGAGAGCCTGTCTCGTGATCAGATTCGACGCCCACCAAGAGCGTATCTTTGGTCTAACAGTACCACGTATACCATTTAAAGGGTATCAGAAGAGATCATCGCACCATGCTCAGAAGGATCCAATGAGAGTGTAATCTCAAAGTAAAGTGATATGAAGAACACATAATGTTTTTTCTTGATGAAATAGCAGGTATGGCATGAAGGAAAACATGAAAGAAGAATAAGTAAAGGAAACACACCAAGAGAAGAGTCCATAATCAAAGGGGTATATACAAAAGCATGAGAAGTACCAAGGTAAAGCCAAGTGAACCACGTAGTCAACAACACAATGCGACAAAAGAAAGCAACACCAAACACCATAACAATCTCAAAAGACACTCAACCCATTAAAGGGGAGAAGGAGTATAGTTATATACAAAGATAGCACGATGTAAACACATCAATCAGAACCTTCGGGAGAGTCACCCTCACCCCCTGAAGCTGAGCCACCGGCAGAGATGGATGAAGAGGAGGAGTCTGAAGTACCGATCTCCACAGGTGTAGCATCCACCTGTGCAGGGGCAGGCTCGTCTGCAATAGCAGCCTGACCCTCAGAACAGCCATGTAGCCAGTGGCGTATGGCCCGAAGTCACCAAGGTCACCAACTGGAAACTGAGGATCAATGCGGAAAATGTGATCAACCAGATACTCACCAAACTGGTTCATCTCCTGAGTGAGACGCGCGCTATAATCAGCAGTGAAGGCAGAGGAAGCCTTGTACTCAGACACTGCGACAGTCCTCTCCTCTGCCCGGTGTTGGATCACGGTGGAACTCCGGTACGGACTTTGACGGCAATCCTAGCTCCTTTGCTCCACGCAATCCTGCAAGAGGGGATAGACCGGGCGGTGACCCAGAATCCCTCTCCGATGCTTAAATGAGTATCTCGTATGACTGGCAAGCAGTAATCTCAAAGTGTATTGAATTTAACGTAAGTCTTCTGAGGTGATCTCCTGCCCTTTTATAGGCAAAGAGATGCCTCAGGTACCTGGCGAACCGTTGGGGGTGGTTAGCCCGTATCCCGCGTATCTCGGATGTGATCTCGCGTATCTCAGCCATGCCCCGCGTATCTCGGCCACGCTCCGTGTATCTTAACCACGTTCCGCGTATCTCGGCCACGCCCCGCGTATCTTGGCCTTATCCTCTGATAACGAGTCCCGACTTCTGTCGGGGACTCCAGAGTTGTTTCGTTGTGTCACCGCTCGGGGCCCCTCGTCATCGTGACAGGGCCAATCATTCTCAGGGATTCATCATCGGGGCATACTTAAAGGCTTCTCATCGGGAGCTTCTAGCTCAGCTGTCGGGACCGACTCTGTCGGGACCTTGCCTCGTCGGGACTCCCTTCGTCGGGACCCTTCTCCTTAGGTCATCTTGACCTTCATTTTGGGCCTGGTAGGCCTGTTTGCCGTTTCCTCCCCGTTAAAGGGCCTAACGGTCATAGCGGAATCCATCATTTGCCCCCAAGACATGAGGGACTTATAGTTCGTCGTGTCTTTCAACTCCCGACCTCCCGATATCAGTATCAGAGGCTTTTCTCTTGACAAAATTCCTTGACACGGATCTTCTCGTCCGCGATTCCTCGATACTTCGAGGATAGCCACAAAATCCGAGAAGACTCCTCCAATATTCCTTGATAATCGATTCTTCATCGGCTAACCTCCAAGAGTCCGATCTTCCCGCGGTCAATCTTCCAGGATCCGATCATTTTGCTGCGGAGCCTTCGGCCTCAGACCTCGTGGACCCTGCTCCCCTCGACGCTGCCAAGGATCAAGTTCAATCGCTTTATTTTCAAATCCTTGTAATTTCCTTTTGTTATTGTGAACCTCTTGGATCTTTATAATATCAATCTCTTTTGACTCCGATTATCGCTGCACCACCTAAGGTGAATTACCCACACCACTTAAGGCGAAACCACGCCACTTAAGGCGACTTAATCTCGTACACCACTTAAGGCGACTTAACCTCGTTCACCACTTAAGGCGACTTGATCTCGTGCACCACTTAAGGCGACTTAACATCGTGCACCACTTAAGGCGACTTAACCTCGTTCACCACTTAAGGCGACTTGACATCGTGCACCACTAAAGGCGACTTAACATCGTGCACCACTGAAGGCGACTTAACATCGTGCACCACTTAAGGCGACTTCTCAACTTGCGCCACTTAAGGCGACTTAATATCGTGCACCACTAAAGGCGACTTTACGTCGTGCACCACTTAAGGCGACTTCTCAACTTGCGCCACTTAAGGCGACTTAATATCGTGCACCAATAAAGGCGGCTTTACGTCGTGCACCACTTAAGGCGACTTCTCAACTTGCGCCACTTAAGGCGACTTAATATCGTGCACCACTAAAGGCGACTTTATGTTGTGCACCACTTAAGGCGACTTCTCAACTTGCGCCACTTAAGGCGACTTAATATCGTGCACCACTGAAGGCGGCTTCTTGATACTTAGAATAAATTTAAGGATCGTGCACCACTCAAGGCGACTTAGTATCGTGCACCACTCAAGGCGACTTTTTGATACTTAGAATAAATCTAAGGATCGCGCACCACTCAAGGCGACTTTTCACCTTGCGCCACTTCAGGCGACTTAATATCGTGCACCACTGAAGGCGACTTTACATCGTGCACCACTTAAGGCGACTTTTCAACTTGCGCCACTTAAGGCGACTTAATATCGTGCACCACTGAAGGCGACTTTACATCGTGCACCACTTAAGGCGACTTTTCAACTTGCGCCACTTAAGGCGACTTAATATCGTGCACCACTGAAGGCGACTTTACATTGTGCACCACTTAAGGCGACTTGTCAGTACTTAGAATAAATCTAAGAATGGTGCACCACTTAAGGCGACTTTTCTCGTGCACCACTCAAGGCGACTTTCTCGTGCACCACTCAAGGCGACTTTACGTTGTGCACCACTTAAGGCGACTTCTCAACTTGCGCCACTTAAGGCGACTTAATATCGTGCACCACTGAAGGCGACTTTACATCGTGCACCACTTAAGGCGACTTTTCAACTTGCGCCACTTAAGGCGACTTTATATCGTGCACCACTGAAGGCGACTTTACATTGTGCACCACTTAAGGCGACTTGTCAGTACTTAGAATAAATCTAAGAATGGTGCACCACTTAAGGCGACTTTTCTCGTGCACCACTCAAGGCGACTTAATTCTTATGCACCACTCAAGGCGACTTTTCAGTACTTAGAATAAATCTAAGAATCGTGCACCACTTAAGGCGACTTTCGTCGAGCACCACTTAAGGCGACTTAATCTCGTGCGCCACTTAAGGCGACTTAACATCGTGCACTACTTAAGGCGACTTAACATCATGTGCCACTTAAGGCGACTTAACATCGTGCACCACTTAAGGCGACTTTCATCGTGCACCACTTAAGGCGACTTTTCTTCAGGCATGGTGTTTCTTCAAGTGTTCGCCACTAAAAGAATGCTTTAATACTCTGCCATCGAGGTCTTCCAACTTGTATGCATTTGGAGTCGGCATCCCCACGACCTTATAAGGTCCTTCCCATTTTGGTGACATCTTGCTGATTCGATCCAAAAGGGTGAACTCGTTGCGACGCCAAACCAGCTTCCTGACGAAGAATTGTCGGGACTTAACTCGCCGGTTGTAATACCTGGCTGTCGCCAAACGCATTCGAGCCTGGACTTCGTCGGCTTCCCGCCTCTTCTCTTCGTGCAAGTCCTAGTCCAGACGTCTCATTTCATCGTTCGTCAAAGGCTCGTAATATCTCATCCGATGGGATGCCACGGCTACCTCCACGGGAGCAACAGCCTCCGTGCCATAAACAAGGCCAAACGGAGTCTCCCCAGTTGATCGTTTGGGTGTCGTTCTAGCAGCCCAAAGCACGTTTTCCAGCTCGTTCAGCCATTTGCCCTTCAAGGCATAGACCCTTTTCTTCAGGCCATCCATCACGATTTTGTTGGCCGATTCCACCTGGCCATTGAGCATGGCGGACAGAGGCTGTCCGATGCTCGATGTTCAATTCCTCTAGATACTCACTCACCTGAGACCCGTTTAAACGGTGGACCATTGCTGCTGATCACCACCTTAGGAATCCCGTATCTGGACACAATATGGGTCTGGAGGAACTTGACGATCTGGTTCCCCGTCGTTCTGGCCAACGCTTTTGCCTCTATCCATTTCGAAAAATAATCGATAACTACAAGTAAATACTTACATTGACCTTGTGCTTGTGGAAGAGGTCCCACCAAGTCGATGCCCCACTGCGCGAAGGGCCACGAGCTCTTGATGGATGTCAGATTAGCGGCCGGAGCCACGATACTCGGGGCGTACCTCTGGCACGCGTCGCAGGATCGGACCATCGCCGTCGCTTCTTTGTTCATCGTGGGCCAATAATAGCCCAAATTCAGCACTTTCCTCATGATGGATCGGGCCCCTTCATGGCAAGCCGCGACCCCTTTGTGCACCTCCTTCAGAATCCGATTGGTGTCGGGTTCTGCCACACACTTCAAGTACGGAGTCGAGAACCAGCCCTACTTGTATAGCTGATTGTCCAGCATTACATAATTGGCCGCGATTCGACGTATCCTGTCCGCTGCTACTTGATCATCGGGGACTGCCCCCGTAGTCAGGTACGCGACTATCGAGGTCATCCAAGTTGGCTCCTCCTCCGATCTCGCTTCAATGGCGCACACATGTGTTGGGTCGATGTTTGATAAGATCACCTTTTCTAAGAAGTGTACCTTCCGACTTTATCCCAAGGGTGCCCCCAAGGCAAATTTACTCAAGGCGTCTGCTTCTACGTTTTCCTCCCTCGGGATTGCCTCGATGTCGAAGCTTTTAAAGCTCTCCTTCAAAGTTTATACCTCTCGTAGATACTTCTTCATTATCGGACTCCTAGCTTCGTATCGCCCTAGGACCTGGTTTACGATTAAAGCTGCGTCACACTTCACTCTTAAGTGATCAACCCCCGTGCCTCTAGCAATTTTCAGGCCCGTGATGAGAGCCTCATACTCCGCTTCGTTGTTTGTGGCCTTGAATGTTAAAGCCAAGGCGTATCGGAGCGGTTCACCTTCCCCCGGTGGTATCAACAAAAAGCCCGCTCCTGATCCGTCCGAACTCGCGGAGCCATCCGTGTACATCTCCCAGGTATTTTCCTTGTTTGGCTGTTCTGATTGCTCTGCCCTCTCTAGTTGTTCTTCTATCGGGACCTCCATGGTTGCCCCCTCTACAGGGCCCGCATCTTCCAGATCGGGGGCTGTAGATTCTGCTATAAAATCCGCCAACGCCTGGCCCTTAATTGCCGTTCTTGGAGCAAAGTGTATCCGAAACTCACTAAGCTCTACTGCCCATTTCACTATTCTTCCCGACGCATCCGGTCGGTTCCAAAAATGCTTCAAAGGCTGGTTTGTCAGCACAGTGATCTTGTGTGCGTGGAAATAAGGCCTTAGCTTCCGAGCAGTAATAATCAACGCAAAGAGGTACTTCTCAACGGCGGGATAGTTCAATTCAGATTTGGCAAATGCCTTGCTTACATAATAGACGGGGACTTGATTACCCTCGACAATCTTTACTAACACAGAGCTAATGGCAAATTCAGAAACAGCCAAATAAAGGTAGAGCGGCTCGCCTGGAACCGGTTTCGCCAACGGCGGGAGGGTGCGAAGGTGCTGCTTGAGTGCTTGGAACGCCTCTTCACACTTGGCGGTCCATTCAAATTTCTTGTTGGCCCTCAGGACTTCAAAAAACGGCATTGATCGGTCGCTGGCTTTGGATAAGAAGCGATTCATTGCAGCTAGTCGGCCATTCAGCACTTGTACCTCCCGATGGTTTATCGGAGACTGCATCTCCTCAATTGCCCTCAGCTTCTCAGGATTCACTTCAATTCCTCTTTGACTTACCATGAAGCCCAAAAACTTCCCTGAGTGGACTCCGAAGGCGCATTTCGTCGGGTTTAAGCAAACTTGGTGGAGTCTCATCCGCTCAAATGCCATGGTTAGGTTGTGCATATGATCCTCGGCTTGTCGGGACTTCACCAACATATCGTCCACGTAAGCTTCCATGGTGTTCTCCCAGCATATCTCCAAACAGATTGTTCACCATCCGTTGGTAGGTGGCCCCAGCATTGATCAACCCGAAAGGCATGACATCGTAGTGATAGATGTCACTGTCTGCGTAGAACGCTGTGTGGGGGGCGTCTTCCTTGGCCATCTTGATTTGGTTGTAGCCTGAATACGCGTCCATGAAACTCAACAGTTCGTGTCCCGACGTGGCATCCACCAACTGATCGATTCTCGGGAGTGGATAGCAGTCCTTTGGGCAAGCCTTGTTCAAGTCGCGGAAGTCCACACACATTAGCCATTTCCCGTTGGTCTTCTTCACCAGCACTGGGTTGGCAACCCAAGTCTGAAATCGGAGCTCCTTAATGAACCCAGCATCGAGCAACCTGCCCACCTCCTGCTGGATCGCGATCTTCTTTGTCCGTGCCCATCGGACGCCTTTTCTGCGTGATAGGCTTGATCGCGGGGTCTATCTTCAGCTCGTGTACGATCACATCAGGGCTGATTCCTGGCATATCGCTCGGGGACCAGGCAAACAGCTCCTTGAACTCCTTCAATAATTCAATTAATTTCTGGGCTGTCTCTTCAGTCAGGGCAGACCCGATTTTCACCTTCCTCTGGGGTCCGTCGATCTCAACTTCTTTCAGATCTTCTACGGGGGCGGGACGCCCAAACTCTTCTCTAGGATCTGTGTCTTTCTGAAGGACAGTCATGGCCTCTCGTCTCCTCCTTCGGGTGGCGTTAACATAACATTTTCGAGAAGCCACCTGGTCACCCTTAACCTCTCCGACTCCGTGGTCGGTCGGGAACTTCATTTTCCGGTGCACCGTCGAGGCAACCGCCATCAGGGGGTTAATGGTGGTTCTTCCGATGATCGCGTTGTAGGTCCCCGCAGAATCGACTACCACGAACTCCACGTTCCTTCTTTCTGATTTCCACCCGCTACCAAACTCCATTGGTAAGGTGATTACTCCTAGCGGATAGGAGGTTGAGCCAGAGAATCCGACCATCGGGAAGTTTGCCTCCTTTAGATCTTTCTTCGTCTTCCCCATAGCCTCCAGCGCGTCCATGAATAGGATGTCGGAGGAGCTTCCCCCGTCGATTAGAATTCTCTTCATTTCGAAACCGTCTACATCCAAGGTTACCACCAAGGCATCGTCATGCGGAGTCTCCACGACTATAAGGTCTTCCGACGAAAAGGAGATTACCATCTCTTCTTTCAAGGTCCAGGATCGGGACCTCTTACCCAGCACCACCGACGTAGGGATTCTAGAAGCATAGACTTCTCGGGCGGATGAAGTATCACCTCCAGCAGCAAATCCTCCGTGCGAGCACCGGACGATTCTGGATCGGTTCTCTTCTTCTTTGGGGACCGGTCGCGGGACCGGGAACGGGACCGCGATCGGGACCGAGAGCGAGATCGACACCGCTTATCCCCAACAAATTCTTTGAGCTTCCCCTTCTGGATCAGCTTTTCGATTTCCTTCTTCAGTTCTCGACAGAGGTTGGTGTCGTGACCATTTGCGCGGTGAAATCGGCAGTAGCGACCCGTACGAGATCCCAAGAATTCTCCATCCTTCTTTGGAGGGTACCTGGAGATACCTTGTCGTTCCATGACTGTCAGCACTTCCGCCATGGAGCAGTTGAGAGGAATGTCGAGATCCTCCCGCTTATCCTTCCTTGAAGAACGCCTATCGTCCCTCCGATCCAGACGGCCTCGATTCTTGCTACTGTCAGGTTTACCCTTTGACTTACGATCGTCAAAAGGTTTAACCGACTGCTTTCCTTTGTTCGACTTTGGGGGCTCCAGTTCTCCCGCGGCTATCTTCGACTCCTAGACATCGATCTGCCGTTTTACCCTCTTCTGTAATGCCTGCCTGGGGGCAGACTAAAGAACCAGGTCAGGGCTCTTTCTCCAAGTGTGTTCGGGAACAGTGTACACACTATGTCTTCACTCGGGGCTCTTCCCAGACACGCCATGAGGTGCTTCTGGACATGGCGAACTGGATCTCATTCGCCATCATACTCCTTTATCGTGGGGATGCCTAGCCCAGGCGGGGCTAGGGTGTCGATAAGTCGGGGGACGAAGGGATGAGTGGATCGATCCCTTAGCTCCGACACCAGCGGCTTCTGCTCTCCCATACAGATGTTCACGATCTTTACCACCTGGTCGGGAGTGATGGGGCCATTCAGGGGAATGGTCCTGTGCTGTACTGGTCCTGGCCCATCAACCACGAACCTCTCCGGCTGACCGGTTGCCCTACCTCTGTCCTGGCCTCGGGGCGGGGCTTCCTGTGCGTTCCGACCCTCTGTTGGTGGGGCCACTTCCTCCAACGGGGGCATCTCCTCCTGCCTCCTTGCAGCCTCTCTCCGATCCAAGAGAGCCTCCACGGCTGCCAAGAACATGGGCATGGCCTCCGCCACGGCCCTTGTCAAGTCTGTAGCTGGGGGGGCCTCCTGCCCCCTGTTGCCCTGGTGCTGAGGAGCAACATCTTCGGGATCTCCATTGTGCCCCCCTGTCTGGGAGAGCTCAGCCGGGGGATGGTTCTGGTTTTCCTCCTGTTCCGGTACTGAATCCAGATTCGTTGCAGCGGGGTGACGGGAACCACCGGATTGTCCCTGTCTTCTATGCTTGCCAGCCGCCATTGATCGAGTAGAAGGCATATCAGCTTTTTGTTTGCTTCCCACAGACGGCGCCAATGTTGGATCACGGTGGAACTCCGGTACGGACTTTGACGGCAATCCTAGCTCCTTTGCTCCACGCAATCCTGCAAGAGGGGATAGACCGGGCGGTGACCCAGAATCCCTCTCCGATGCTTAAATGAGTATCTCGTATGACTGGCAAGCAGTAATCTCAAAGTGTATTGAATTTAACGTAAGTCTTCTGAGGTGATCTCCTGCCCTTTTATAGGCAAAGAGATGCCTCAGGTACCTGGCGAACCGCTGGGGGTCGTTAGCCCGTATCCCGCGTATCTCGGATGTGATCTCGCGTATCTCAGCCATGCCCCGCGTATTTCGGCCACGCTCCGTGTATCTTAACCACGTTCCGCGTATCTCGGCCACGCCCCGCGTATCTTGGCCTTATCCTCTGATAACGAGTCCCGACTTCTGTCGGGGACTCCAGAGTTGTTTCGTTGTGTCACCGCTCGGGGCCCCTCGTCATCGTGACAGGGCCAATCATTCTCAGGGATTCATCATTGGGGCATACTTAAAGGCTTCTCATCGGGAGCTTCTAGCTCAGCTGTCGGGACCAACTCTGTCGGGACCTTGCCTCGTCGGGACTCCCTTCGTCGGGACCCTTCTCCTTAGGTCATCTTGACCTTCATTTTGGGCCTGGTAGGCCTGTTTGCCGTTTCCTCCCCGTTAAAGGACCTAACGGTCATAGCGGAACCCATCACCTAGCCTCCAAATTCCGCAACTCCTCAGAGTGGAGCGAAGATGCAACCTCAGCCTCCCGGCGTAAACTACCCACGGTAGTCTCAAGCAAGGACACTTGGTCCCGGAGCTCCTGCATCTTCAAATCAGATAAGCGCGCCTTGTCAGCAGCAGTGGCAAGCTCCGCCTTGAGAGAGACCTGGCTGTCCTCAAGGGTCTTCTTCTCGTCAGATAACTCGAGCACGAGTGATGACATGTTCACCATGTCAGACATACCCTAACAATTCAAACAAATGATGAGTAACCGAAAGACAACCAATATGAAAGTATAAAGAAGAAAGCAAGGAACAACTCACAGGCGCATAACGAGAGAGTCACCCTGAACAAAGCGCCGAGTCTCTCCAGGAGACTTGGGCTGAGCAACACGATCGCCAGGGGGAATGGCACCGCGGAGTACGCGGACGCCAACCTCAGGAGTCCGCAAAGAGGAGCTGCTATCAAGGTGGAACTCCTTCAAACCAGCGAAAGGAGTCCACTCAGACCCAATAACATCTTCATCAGTAAGACGCGCGAAATCCTTCCGACTTAAAGTCGGAGGCCCACCTATACAAGCAAGGCGAGTCAAAGGAAAATATAAACATAGAAGGATCAGTAACAAGGTAGAGATCATAACTGAGGACCGTGCCCTCGGCTGGGGGGCAGGGGAACCACCACCAACAGGTCGCTTCCCTTTGTCAGCCAGGGAAGGCACCTCTTCGACCACCATCTCCTTATCACGAGATAGGGTCGGAGGACGAGCAATAGGCGAAGCAGGATCCGCAGCTTTCTTCCTCTTAGCAGCCGAGGCCCCGGCCTCAGAATCAGATCTCCGCGGCTTGGACTTGGAAGGTCCAGAGTCTCTGCCTACGGAGACGACCCTCTCTGTCACCAAGGGGGAGCGCCCTAGCAATGTAAGAAAAACAAGATAAGGAAAACACAAGCTATACCATAAAGAAGCAAATAGGAGGAAGCATACCAGAGGCCCCAGCCTTCTTCCCAGGCATGGGGGATTTCTTCAGAGTGGAGCTAGAAGGAGCCTTCCTCTTGCTCAGGTCAACAGGGGCTCCCTGCACGTTATAGGTTTTTCCCTGAAACCAACCTACAAAGGAAGAGCAGAAGGTAAATAAAGATGAGAAGACCAAGTAACATACCGAACCCCCGGAGTCAGGAGTCAAACTGATCCCGGCCTCGTAAAGATCCGTCTCAGTCACTAAGGACACGGGACAGTACGATCGAGTCCTGTTGCTCTCATGAATGATCTTCATAGTCTCCAAATCAACGGAGGAGAACTCCCCAAAAGCAGGCCAACCATCCGACCGATCTTCATTCACGACCGATCAAGTGACGTATCGATCCGTAATGAAGAAGTAATGCTTGGCCCAGTGACTGGCCGAATTGTCGCTCCGGGCCACGAAGCGAAGAGAGGTATCCCACTCGACTCCACTCAACCCGAAATCAGCAAATCGGGGATCCTTGAAGGTCGGATGGCGAGTTACGAAACTCGCAAACCCCACCTTCGTCTGGTATTGGAACCGGTAGAAACATCGGAACAGAACGAGGGAGTACTTCCAGGAGTACCAATGGCACAACACCCGGAAGCCCACCCAGACACGAAGGGCACTGGGGGCAAGGTTCACAGGAGAAATCCTGAAGAACCTGCTCAACTCTATGAGGTCATCACAGTAAGGCAACCTCAACCCAAATCGAATCTGGGAGGGGTACACGGCGACCTTCCCTCTAGGAGGCTCCGTCACCGTCTCGCGAGTATTCCCCAAGGAGGGGAGAAAAGGATACAGAGGCTCATCCAGGGGACAGATATCTCCTAAGGTAACGTGCTCATTGTAATCGGACCTAGTGAGATGGTTCTCCGACAGGGCGGCGAGACCTAAGGCAAAGGTAGCAGGAAATCCCAAAGTTCGAATCAAGTTTCGACTAACACCTCAGTATAGATCGCGACACTAAGCTAGCGATAGGAAAGGAAGTAATGCGACCAAAAAGGAAGAGAAAAGGAACTCACTCATCCTTCGGAGGATGTAACGCCTCTTTAGAGTCTGTATGCGCGGACACCACCAGGAATACAGTACCTGCCACGACACGACAAATATCAAGACAAGGAAAATTTCCGAAGAACCGGAAATACTCCGACACTCGACCAACGACAACAACCAAAGATCCGAAGACACCCAGCAAAGATAGCCAACATGAGCCAAGGACACCACGACAACCAAATCGAATAATTTTATTCGAGCCTAAAGTCGGGTTTCGGGCAAAATTACCATTACGCCCTCCAACGAAGATTAACACACCAACGGCGGTACGACATCAAATTCAAAACCGGGATAGTTTAATCGGACAAGAAACTATATCCGGACGACCGGCAAAAACTTTTTCCCAAATCCGCAACTATCGACGGTTATCCACGGCGATCCCACATTCAATCGAACATCGGCAATCAAGCATCGGCAATCAAGTATCAACAATTCAAAAATCAACGTTTTACGCGGTAACGGAAAGGAAAAGAGTGGACCTTCGGAAACCCGACCCGATGTGATAAACGGGTCCGGATTTCGAATTTGGAGACCGCCGGAAACCAGTCCCTCGCCGGAAATCAAGTCCCGTCGTCGCCGGAGCTAGTTTTGGCCGCCCCACCGTCGCCGGAAAACACCGCCCGTCGTACCAGAGTCGTCCCACCTCTCCGTCGATCGCCTTCGCCGGACAAGACGTGGCCTCCGTCAGCGGCAGCCTTGGCGTCGTCCTGGTCTGCTGGTCCGTCCCGCCTCCACGCCGCCGTCTCGAGCCGCCAATCCCCTAGCCGTCTCCGTCCCGTGCTGGTGGTCACCTCCCGCCGGAGCTGCTGGCCGGAATTTCGGGTCTCTCGCCGGAATTTTGGCCGGCCCTTACCTTGGGGGTGCTCTCAATTTTTTCTTGCTCTCCAAGGGTGAGTAAAGAGGGAAGATGGTGGCTATGTTGACTCACTAAGGTATTTTTCTAACTCTCCTCTATATTGAAAAGATGATAGGGTTTTTTAAAGAGTTTTAATCACCACCCTCTATTTATCTTTAAATGAGATCTAAGGGCCAAGGAAAAACCATCACTTTTATCCTTTTTAACTATGGCTAAGTATATCTCCATACTTAGAAAAACTATCAAGTTAGGCTTATTCTTGAGCATTCCATACTTAGGAAAAATTTTGGCCAAAATTAAATTTTTCCTCACTTAGGCAGAATCCCGGCACGAAATTGAAGTGTAAGTTACTTAGTTGCATTTGTATTGCACCCTTATGCGAGCATGTATTTTTTGAGTACACGCCTGTAGCAAAGATAGATTTATTACTCCCACCTCAGACGGACGCGTGCTTAGGCACACGTCCGCGCTACTCTAACGTTTACAATTCCTCTATCTCATAAGGCAGGGGGCAGAGTCGAAGACACGCATTCATGGGTAAGCAAACATTCAGACGAAAGGTAAAACCCCGGTTTCAAATTGCGCGTATCATACCATCCTAAAATAGAGTCAATCAAGGGTTAAGCCATTGGTTGACTCGGGGGCATGTGATGGATATACGCCCAATTTGAACCCGTTGACTTCCGAACCGTTGTATTTTTATCATCCCATTAACGATTGTAAATCGAAACTTCAACCCGGACACTTCGCGAGAACATCAACGGCTCGGACGAGGCCGGAGCGCTCGTCCGGCCGAGGCAAACTCCCCTAGGGGAGATCGGGTGGACCAACCCGATCTCTCTTAGGAGAGATCGGGTCGGCCAACCCGATCTCTCCTAGGAGGGATGGGGTTGGCCAACCCCATCCTCCCTAGGAGGGGTTGGGTGCCCTCACCCAACCCCTACCCTTGGGGGTCGGATTTCCCTTCCCCCCAAGGGCCCCGACACCACTTGTGGACTCCCATACTCGGTTTACTCCGCCTACCTTCTCCGTATCCTAAAGTCTTAATTATGCGTTTAGAGGTTAATTAACTGTGTTTTAGGGTTAACGATGTCATTAAGCCACCTTAATGACACCGTTGCCTAACAATCACAAGGTTGGGGGCACCACGCCAAACCAACACAACCGAAGAGTCAAGGAAAGAAATAGTAACGAAAATCAAAATTGAAAGCCCCCGACCCCCTCGCCAATTCTGGAATATGCATAAAAGAAAGGCAGGCTCAAAGAGCGCAAAAGAGTAAGGAGACCGAGCAACCTGGGGGCACCAAACGAACAGGTGCATTCACACATAAAGAGGAGGCATCATCTACAATGCATTCAAAATTTGTAAGTAGCGTCTTACACCAACGCCAAATCTTGGAACTCTAAGCAGATGAAAAACGCATTTGCAAGTAGCACCTTGCCAAAACGCTATCTCGAGGGATCGAGTAAGCATAATAAAACGTACCAAACCAAGCAAGTATCGTATTGCCATAACGTCACATCTTGGAACTCCAAGCGACGGAAAACACGCTAACTTTAGTAATTAGGTTTGCGAGGCGCGTCTCGCCACAACGCTACCTCAAGGATTGGGTAAGCGGAACAAAATGTACTAAATTAAGGAAGTAATATCTTTCCTCAAACGCCACCTTGAGTCAACAAGTGCATATCGCGAGTTGCGTCTCGCCCCAACGCTATCTTAAGGCATTGAGTAAGTGGAATAAAACGTACCAAATCACGGAAGTAACGTCTTGCCTTAACACTACCATGACGCATCGGGTAAGTGGTTAAAACGCGTCAAACTAACATGTAGCATCCTGTTCACAAAGCTATCCCGAGGCATCGGATATGCGGTCAAAAAACGTGTCAACACAATGCAAGTAGCGTCTTGCCAACAACACAATTCGAGGCATCGACTAGTGGACGGACACCTTCCAACCGAAAAGGGGAAGATCCAAAAAGAAAACTCTGAAATATGATAAGGCGATCGACAACCCTTACATATGGAAAGATGAAGATCTATAAAGACAACACTTACAAACGAAAAGGGACATAGGACCCATAGGGCCACCCTTCCAACCGAAAATGGGAAGTTCCAAAAAGACAAATCTGAAATATGATAAGGCGATCGACAACCCTTACATATGGAAAGAGGAAGATCTATAAGGACAACCCTTACAACCGAAAAGGGACATAAGACCCATAGGGCCACCCTTCAAACCGAGAAGGGGAAGATCTAAAATGATAACTCTGAAATATGATAAGGTGATCAACAACCCTTACATATGGAAATAGGAAGATCTATAAGAACAACCCTTATAACTGAAAAGGGACATAAGACCCATAGGGCCACCCTTCCAACCAAAAAAGGGAAGATCCAAAAAGACAACTCTGAAATATGATAATGCGATCTACAACACTTTCATATGGAAAGAGTAAGTTCTATAAGGACAACCCTTACAACCGAAACAGGACATAAGAACCATAGGGCCACCCTTCCAACCGAAAAGGGAAAGATCCAAAAGGACAACTCTGAAATATGATAAGGCGATCAACAACACTTACATATGAAAAGAGGAAGATTTATAAGGACAGCCCTTACAACCGAAAAGGGACATAGGACCCATAGGGCCAACCTTCCAACAAAAAAGGGACATAAGACCCACAGGGCCAACCTTCCAACATGATATGAGAAATAAGTCCCCCAATCAAAGCGCAACTCATCAAACAAGATATAGAATGTAAGAATTTCATTAGGTGGCTATCATTTCCATATATATCAAAGGAGGGTACAATCCCCTATACTTCATCAAACGACTATCATGTTAATATATATCAAAGAAGGGTACAACCCCCTATACTTCAACAGGTGGCTATCACGTCCATATATATCAAAGGAGGCTACCATCCCGCCTATTCATCAAATAGCTATCATGTCCATATATCAAAGGAGGATACCATCCCCCTATACATCAACAATGGCTATCATGTCCATATATCAAAGGAGGGTAGCATCCCCCTATATACATCAACAATGGCTATCATGTCCATATATCAAAGGAGGGTACCATCCCCCCTATATATCAACAATGACTATCATGTCCATATATTAAAGGAGGATACCATCCCCCTATACCTCAACAACGGTTATCAGCCCCAAATGTCTCAAAGGAGGAAACCATACCCTTATATCACAAAGGCTTGTACCCTAGATCCAACAATACTCGGGTTAGCCAAGCATGAGGCTCAATCACCATGAAGACATCCTCCTTATTCCACAAAGTCCAACAACCGCAAGGTCAGTGGTCGAAGTGACAAATTAAGGAAAAAATATCCACCAAGCATTCAAACAACTATCAATAGCCTAATCGGACGCCTATCCGACCATCATAGACTCAAGCAAAGGTTAGGGTCATTGCTTAACTCGGGGGGGGGGGGGGGGGGGGGGGGGCAAAGCGGGATACACGCCCAATCAAGCAACGCACATCCTCCAGCCCACCTAAAAAAAGTAAGGAAACTTCATGGAAGTAGCAATCAAACACAAGGAGGCCGTCAACCATAGAAAACCAGGGGGACGTAGCACATAGCAAAAATTACTCCAGGAAGAGGAGCAATAACACGTCAGGTACTATTAACCCTGCCACGACGCACTATGCTAAGCCATCAACGCCAACCTACCCAAGAGTTCGTCCAAAAGTGCACAAAGATCTAATGTTTACTACGGGGGCAAAGACACGTGCATGGATGATACTACTTGCTAAAGGAAGGACTAGGGGGATAAACAAACATCACAAGGACCCCTAAGGGGGAGATAAGAAAAACCATCCCAACACTACCAAAGGTAGTCGGGGTAGGGACCAAACACCTATAACAAACTATGTATCAACCAGCGACATTGAAGGAACGGCCTTATTTATTAGCTACCAAGTGTAGGCAATACAAGGAGTATCCCTCTACATACAACAACGTGTCCACTACGGGGGCACGCATATATGAGCTACCAAGCGTAGCCATTACGAGGAGTATCCCTCTACATACAACAACGTGTGCACTATGGGGGCACACATATATGAGCTACCAAGCATAGCCAATACGAGGAGTGTCCCTCTACGTACAACAACGTGTCCACTACGGGGGCACGCATACATGGGATGAGCATAGTCACCTCCAGCGTTTACCCCCCTCGCGTCCAAAACGGAAAACACGTCCACTGTAAGGGATAACTATATTTATACAATCTCATACATGCAGGTTTCGCAATTAACGCAAGGTCTAACCCTCCAGCGTCTGAAGCATGCCCACTACGGGGGCGACCATATACATACAACTCTATATGCTCAGTTCACAGAGCATGAGTAACACAAGGGTTATGCCCCCACTTATGGAGGTGCAAGGAGTGCATTCCGCGAAGGTAGCCTCATCACCATCCGGGAAGCCCCTTAACCTACACAAAGGGAGTAACGCTCCAACATATATGAAGGGAAAAAACTTCTACATATATTTATAAAAACTCTTTTATACAAAGGGTAAGAGAAGGAATCCTAACCACTTTCACCTCCAAAATAAAGAGTGAATTGAAGGGATAAGGTTAAAGGACCACGCCCACACTCCGACAAACGGAGAGAAAAACGCCATGCCTATTGAAGGCCAAAGCTAGAAGATCATACTCGCACTCTCGCAAACGGAGCGCAACACTGCTTCCAAAGCGCCATATCCGCTCTAAGAGCCAAAAAAGAAGATTCCTCCAAAAAGGACACAGTCCTAAGGCTATGTAAAACGAGACCAAGGGGGCAAAATGAAATTACAACTTTCCTCGAGCCCTCAACGATGGCCAGGATCGTCATGACGCTTCCTTGAACTGGGGGCAAAGGGAAATTAGAACGTTCCTCGAACACTCAATGAAGGTCGGAACCATCTTAAAGATCCTTTAAACACGGGGCAAGGAAAATCGCGACGTTCTTCGATAACTCGATAAAAGGTCGGGATCGTCATGAAAGTTACATTTTGCAACTCGCTTGGGCGATATTCCATAAAAATAGAGTCAAGTAAAGGTTAAACCATTGCTTGACTCGGGGGAAAATGTTGGATATACGCCCATGCTATTATAAATTGGACCCCGATAATTGGGCCGTAACCGACTATAATTCGAAACTTGGAAAACGAACACCCGAGGCCCATCATTTAGACCAAAGAACGACCCGGGTGGTGAAGCCCACTCATAAGGCCCTGAGGGAAAAATTCCCTCGGGGGAGACCCGAGCAAGGTAACCTCGCTTGGGTTATCCTAGCGGGGCCTCGTGGATACCCGTTCGGGTATCCCCCCATCCGTCCGGACGAGTTCCCTCGTCCGGACCCCTACCCCCGGACTATATTTCGCCCGGGACTCGCCCTTGGAGGCCACTCTCTCAAAACTTAGCATGTTTAGCTCAGCTACGGTCGGGCCGAGGTCAAGTGCACCATATTTACGGTCAAGGCCAACTTATATTACGAAACTGCCAAAACCGGATCAGGAAATCATTGGAACCGGGGCGGTCCAATAAGAACTCTATAAATAGAGACCTCCTCTCCTCATTTGAGAAGATGGATTCATTCAAGCTCTGCCTTCTCGCTACTCTATCTCTCTAAAAGCCTATACTCATTTAAGCATCGGAGAGGGCACACCGAGCACCACCCCCCCATGTATCTCGAGGAGAAAGAAGAGCGAAGGTCCAAAGCAAGAAGGCACTAAGGACACCGTGTGCAAATAGTGGGCTTACCGGGAACCCTCCCCGGTGCCCATCTACGGGTATACAAGAAGAAGAAGCCCACGGAGCGGGCATACGAGAGGAAGAAACCCACGGAGCGGGAATACTTGAAAAGAAGCCAAGGAAGAAGGAGCGAAAGGAAGGAGAAGCCCACGAAGGAAACTCGTGTGCAAACACCCTCCCTTGAGTTCGGTTTACCTAGCCTAGGGTGGAGGCCCAATTTTGGGCCTCCCTTGTCAATTGGTATTTTAGGCCTAGCCCAAAGTCCCTAATGTGTCATTACCTAATTACTTAGGTAATTGGCTAATATTAATGGGCTCCCAATTACGGCGGCTCTTTGTCCAAATGCTAACAAGCAGGCACCCCCAACCCCCGCCACCACAAGCTAGCAATGGATAAGAAAGGAGGAACCCACAAACATATAACCTTTCCCCGGAACCACTAGCAGCGTTGCAAGAGATCTAGATAGACGGGAACGTATGAGGGAAAACCTAAGGCGGGAAAAACCAGGTTACCAAGTTTCACCGCCAACATCTATGGGGGGCATATACAAGCATACACACAATTCTATAATGATCTGAACCAAGAGAGGAGGTATACCCATCAGAGGAACACCACCTACCAAGCATACCTAACTCAAGAACATGTCAGGCAACAACAGCAAGACAACAAAGTACCACCACGATAGCCTTGACAAAATAAGAAATAGAAGAACTTATAGAAAGGAAGATCAAGGAATCAAAGGCGCAGGCAATACATAAATTGAGAGATAAAGCCACACACACCTTTACGTAAGAGCTTTTACAGATAATTATCCCACCAAATGTGTCAGCGTGTCCTATTCCAGACTATGTTGGTAGGGGGATCCGATTCAACACATCCAAATGCATGAATCCTCTCTACTTGGGAGAACCGCTGAAGAGGACCACTTTGCACTATTATTCCCTTCAACCCTGTCGGGAAATGCTTCATACTAGTTCTTTGGCCTACCCCCAAGCATCAGTGTCTTCATGGGCAGATTTGAAAGAAAAATTCATCCAAAAATATCTTGGTGAAAGACAATTATTGAAGGGCGGTTCAACTTTGGATGATACACAAGGTTTAACCAGAACATATCGGATATTGCAACAAAACTCTCGGAAGGGGAAATCGTCTGAGGCTTCATAAGGAACTTAGGACGCAGGGGCGCATCGCTTGCAGACAATGTGGAGGTATTGCCAATTAATTATTTGGAAGAATTGGCTGAAAGAGTGAAGGCATATATTGAACTTGAGTGTTCTCGCTTAAACCACATAAAAGGTAACGAAACAACATTGCCTGTTAATGGGAAGTGAGGAAAGGGTAAACCACAAGTGACACCACAGGTGCCGCGAAGGAAATGATGGGTACCGCAGGGAGGATCGAAGATTGCGCAACCCAGGGAATCCAAAATATGGTCTTCACCCCTCTAACAAGGGAGCCTTCGGTCATATTGCAAGAGATGAAAACGATGGGAAACAATGTAGACTAGTGGTGTGAGTATAACGACATCTATGGGAATCATACCGATAACTATTTACACTTACAAAGGGACATAGAAAACCACCACCAGGAGGGATTCCTGACAAGTTTTATCAAGGATAATATAAAAAGAGAGAGAAGTCCACAACCAAGGCCTCATCCGAGAGGGAAATACAAAGAAAAGATTGAAGATTTTCCACCTCCACCAAACAAGAAGGGAACAATCATTGTAATTCATGGAGGGATGGCAGCTGGGAGGGGGGGATTCTCAAATTCTAGAGAGGTCTATGCAGCTCATGTAAATGAGATGCCAGCATTCGGAAAACGTCCAAGACTCGGAAAATACATGCAAATAATATTCTCTGATGAGGACTTGAAAAATGTGGTGCACCTGCATGACGATGCTTTAGTCATAACCATGGACATCGCTGGCTATGATGTGAAGAGGATATTGGTGGATGGAGGTAGCTCAACAGATATTCTCCCCATAGATGTGATTAAAGCAATCGTAAAAACGGAACGAGATCTGAAACCGGTGAATTTCCCATTAGTAAGCTTCGCAGGAGCTACTATGTTCCCGCTTGGGATAATCACTCTTCGAGTAACATTCGGGGAAGGATGGAAACCACTTCAACTATAGGTAACATTTATAATAGCTGGGAGCCTATAATGGGATATTGGGACGTACGGCGATAAACCTAAATCGCATAGTACCATCGACTTTTCAAGAAAAATGAAGTTTCTAACGCCCAATGGTATTGGAGAGGTTTTGGGTGATCAATCCGTCTCTAGGAGATTCTATCTCAATGCTACAAGGAGAAAGGCACAACAAGTGCAACCCAAAGCAGTCATTGAATAAAAAAATAGGGAAGCAAACAAAATGAAGGGAAGGATAGGCATACCAAGCTGGAAAAACATGATGGGAGTTCTAAGAGAAGCAAAGGATCACCTGGTTGAGGCAACAAAATCCATCTTCAAGAAGAGGAAAAGATAAGACCCACAAGATCAGACGGAAGTCATTGAGGAGTCTAAGGACAGGAAGGATAGAAAGAGAAGCAGGGAAAGTGCAGAACAAAGCTATCTAGACTTAGCGGATGTCATGCACGAAGATGGAGAGCTAAATCGAAGTTACTTGGTCCGGCTAGCTACGATGGCGGCAAATATGAGGATCACCAAGACAGATTTTGTGAGAGCATTCTTCAGGAACTTAAGAAGCGAAACTGAAAAGCACTTCGGGGGGGGGGGGGGGACTTGGGGATTGTAATAACAATAACCTCATCGAAGAATTCATGTAAAGTATCTCATAAGAAATTCAGAGGGAGGAATGTCAAGAGAGGAACTCTTATTCCCTAAGCAATGGAAGAGTTTTCCACTTCACACCACTCAGGCGTGAAGTAGACGAACTATACTGAAAGGCCCTCCGCGACAGTATCCCGCCGCCATTGGAAACAAAATGATCATTTTTGGGAGAAGATGTTAAAGGATGGTGCAACTTGTTAGAAAACGGGGAGTAATCACTACGGAAACTAAAACCATGGTACATGCTAGTAATCGAAACGCAGCGGAAGATTCGCACATACCTTAAACGTAGTCCGTAGTCCCAAGATCCTTGTAGCAGGGAGTTCACGATCCTCCGGTTGGCACCCGTAGAGGTTCTAATTAAGGAAGCCCTACGTAGTATATTCTCCACAGCAAAGCCTAAGATCGATTCTTAGCAAGGGACGGATCTCCAGAGTGTTTGCTCGAAGGCAAATTGGCACACCATTGGTGTTTGGTGGTTTTGGCTGAAGTTGTGGTGTTATGGGGGAAGGGTTTTCTCTCAAATCACCACTTAAAGGGAATTGTGATTAACCCTAATAAAACCCCTAACTCCCCATATATATAAGAGGAGTAAAGTGGACAAAAGTCCGCTTTACCCCTACACTAATTTCGCCCGGCCTTACATGTATTAGGGAGGCCCAATTTTGGGCCTCTCATGTCAATTGGGAATTGGGTCTGGCCCAATGTCCTAATGTGACATTTACCCAATTTACTTAGGTAACATATACATATATTGGCCTTCAATTTACGGCGCCCATCACCATATGCTTACAGCTCCCACTCGCCGGAATGGGAGGGTACCTGTTAATGTATTGTCGTCCAAATCTGCATCAACATTTCACTCATTCGATCTCGTCCTTGCTTCCGAATAGTTCATACGAGGTTTTTCGTGCGACCGGCGGACACGAAGGGCATCGTGCTACTCATCCACTAGGAGCGTTGTTGCTCCTGCGGAACGTTGATTCCCTATTCTCCAATCAACATGTTATGAACAACATTTATATACATTGTCGCGTTGTATCCTAGGTCAACTAATAATTCTCCATTTCCCTAGTTTCCTCATAGGCCCAGAATGTGGATTAATGACGAACGAAGTTCATCACGACGATTTGCAAAAAGAAGATCATGTCGAGTTACTTCGAGACTAGATAATCGTCCTGCATAATCTGGTTTATCCCCCTGATTCTTAGCCAGTCTTGCGTGGTAGAGTCCTCCCTCCATCGCAAGACGACCGTACCTATGTGACGAGGTAAGGCCCACATTCGACATAGTTTTGGCAGAGGATTGTGTCCTCCTACAACTGAGTTTATTGACCGTAAATTTTATGTATTCAAACATTATGACGTCGATAGATCATAAACTCAATTGCAATTCTTTCGTTTCAAAAATGTAACTTTCAATTATCAAATGCTATCACAGACACATACCATTTTCAAACCCTACGCAATCCAAGCAGTTTTACATGCTTTTTGAATATCTCCACGCGTAGTGGTTTAGTTAATGGGTCCACAACCATGTTACCAGTGGACAAGTATTCCAAAGTGATTATATTGTCTTCTACCATAGATTTAGCATAAAAATATTTCACATCAATGTGTTTGGTCCTACTATGGTACTTTAGATTCTTTACTGCCGCAATGGCTGCCTGACTGTCAGAGAACACCTTCACTGGTTTACTCCCGACATCGCCATCAAGCAGCGCAGTAAAAAGCCTTTTCAGCCAGATCGCTTCCTGTGCGTTCTTGGAGAGGGCTACGAATTCCGATGAGAAAAGTATGTAAAACATGCGACATGTTTGAAAAGGATGGTTTTATGGACCAATATGTTTTAAAACGTACAACATGTTTGAAAAATATGGTTTTATGGACCATTTTTTTTTTAAAATGTACAACAAGCTTACAAAGGATGGTAAATTGATTATCGTCCACTTGTTGTCACTAGTCTCGTTAAGTGGACATGTGCAAAGCACGTTTTTAAAAATAATAATTATTATTATCTACATCCACTCATTAATAATCATTGCTATGTATAAATTAATTTCTTGTTTTAATTATTATTATTTTTTTCTAAAAATGTGTTTCGTACGTGTCCACTTAATGAGACTATTGATATCAAGTGGAGGGTATGTAATTTTAACATCTTTTGCAAGCTTGTTGTACATTTTAAAAAAAATTGGTCCATAAAACAATCTTTTTCAAACATGTTGTACGTTTTAAAAAATAATGGTCCATAAAACCAACTTTTTCAAACATGTTGCATGTTTTACATACTTTTCCCAATTATGATCAATGGTGGACAGCGCGAAAGAGGTTCTCTTCTTGCTCGTCCATGAAATGGCGGCATTAGCAAGGAGAAAGACTCCTCCTGTGGTGAACTTACGATGGTCGGCGTCACTGTAACCGGGTCGCTACCATGGTCGGCGTCACTGTAACCGGTTAATTCTAACTTCCCGCCCTCATAGCACAGTGCGTAGTCGGCAGTACCTTTCAGATAACGAATAATTCGTTTTACAGCCTTTAAATGTTGATAGCCAGGATCTGATTGGAAACGTGCTACTAGGCCCTCGGCATAACAGATATCTAGACGGGTGCATTGCATGCCATACATCAAACTACTGGCCATGCTTAAATACTCTGCACCATTCATCTGTTCACGATCTGCCAGGTTCTTGGGGCCGTCACGTTTTGACAGTGCGCACCCAAACACTACCGGCGTATCCACGGGTTTGGCATCCTGGAATCTAAATCTCTTCAACAATTTGCTGATATAAGATGTAGCCCGATCTCTAACAATTTTAATGCCTAAGATGTACGTGGCCTCTCCCATGTCTTTTATCTCAAATAAAGATGCCAACCTTGACTTTGACTTGTTCATAAAACTCACATCGTTTGCGGCAATGAGTTTGTCGTCCACGTATAAGGTTAAGATGTCATACTTAGACCCGGAGGTCTTATAATACACGCATGGATCTTTGTGAAGATTCACGAATCTGTTTCCTCCGATTTCCTTGTGGAATCTGCGGTACCATTGCCGAGACGACTGTTTAAGACCGTAGATGGACCTTTGGAGTTAACAAACTTTGCGTTCGTTACCAGGAATAATGAAACCCTCTGGTCGCTCCATGTAGATCACTTCCTCCAGGTTTCTGTGGAGGAATGCGGTCTTAACATCCATTTGGTGCAGCTCGAAATCGAGGCATGTGACCAGGACCATGACTGGCCCTAACCGTGGTTTTACGCACAGTCGGTGAGTGTATTTCGTCAAAGTCCACTCCGTGAAGTTGGGTATATCCTTTCGCAACAAATCGGGGTTTTTCGGACCACCCGACCTTTTCCATCAGTGGTGAACCTTCTTTCAGGATTCACCTTATCCTTGTACCCCTACGGTTAGCAGGTAAATCAACTACAGACTATAATGACTTTCATTTAGTCGATCTATTTCTTTTATTCTTTATATCAATTTCTCCACTTGAGGTCTTTCCAATGCTCACAAACAGTCGTTAGAGTGAGGTTATCACCCTAATCGATGGGTTCGATGCCTTTGACTTTTGTCTAGACTTGATAATCCCATCTTTAGTCTGAACGTATCTCCCACTAGGAATAATGCCTCTTATTGGAGCATCACTTCCATTGGGAACAAGAGCAGTGCTTAAACCTTGATCTACAACTTTCCTTGAACGACCTCCCGGTCTCGGGGTTTTACTTCCTAGATCACTTGGACCAGGAACCAAGTTGGTCGGATCACTCCCACTGGAAACAATGGGTATTCTAGGAAGTTGTTGCATTCCTGATTAAGAAATATGACTATCAGCTTCTATTTGATTCGTCTCTGCGGCAACAGTGATCTCATGTGGTAGGGTTTATTCCTCCCACTGGATTTACTATGAAAATGTTTCCGTTATCATTTACCATGTCATTCACTTGAGTTGCCGATTCAAATCTCTCTCTCCCACTCGAATTAAGTGGGACCTGATTGTTAGTGTTATCCTGCTCCGTTTTGATCAAGACTACATAGGTTACAAACTGTCCATGCATTTGGAAAATTCGCCCTCAAGTGTGTAATGTCTCATGTTCGACCACGGTATCATTTTCTCAAGTTGTAAACAGGTATTTTCTAAGAGTATTTAATGTAATCTCGGCCTAAATACGTGTTTAATGCGCAAATTAATGTCGCATTGTGATATGATTTAACTCATTATCATTCTTTAGCTTTTTATGGCAACGTGTCTTACCGATTCCATTGGAACACAGTTTACATACATGTGAATCATCCCTCTACATCCCATAGGGAACGTCTAATAAAATGACTCCAACATTATATTTACGAAATGTGCGTCTTGAAGTGTGTTATTTGATTATAATGCTTAGCCTGACTTATCGTTCAAGGCGTATGGAAGGAAAATTGTTGTAACCAACTTCATCCTTATTCGTTTGCAAACTTATCTCAGAACATTTTGGTTTTTCACCTTATGCGTCAGTTGATACTTTTACAAGGTCGTGGTAGCTTCCGAAGCCTACTTCTTACCGATGTAAACGTTATCAATAAGTTGTTTCCGAAGGAATGCAAAACGAAAATTCAGCACTTCATCATTTAAACACTTCATCATTAAACTCATATATTGAAACGATGTGTTCCGTCTTTCGAGGTACACACGCGTGTAGCGCTATTTACCAAAGTTTTGACCCTTGGTTAAATCATTTCATTGCTGAATTTAATTCAAATTTAATCCAATCGGCTTTGCACATGATCATCATTACTAATTATTTCATTCAATGGAGTACTAATAATTAAAGAAAATGTTAAATCTTTTGATCTAACTACGCAATCGATGTGTATGTTTAGTTCAGTTGTCCTGACTGAGATGATGGAGTACGTGAATCGTTTCGTTTTATTCGAACATATATACCTGGCCGAAATTTCGTTTCGGATCGATCCTGATTAACCGGGTCGAATAATTTTGACAAGCAGATCACATTTCGAATCGAATGGAAACTACTTTATTCAATAAATCCGAATCTCGAAATAACCTAGATTTTAGTAACTCAAACGAACGATAAATGACAATGGTAGGGTTCTTTATCTCAAGTTCACGTATGTAATCCATGATTGTCGCATAGATAGTCGAGAACTTTAAGCCATGTTGAACATCACATCTGAGTAAATTCACAAGTGAATCACATCAAATGATATGTGTCTGTATAAAATATTTTACAGCTTCATACACATGACCTACGAGGCGTACTTAAGACGCACTTTATCAACATGGTTTAACCCACCGTATCGTATAAGACCTTTATGGTCCAGTTATCTCTATAATATGCGGATCATGGTTGACTTCTTTCGAACCCAGTATGGTGAGCAGAGAAGGTTTCCCTTTTACTGCTGTGGTTACTGTACTTGATTAGGGTCAAGATCATTGAGTCCTATCAATATCAGACAACCATATACACCTTTTCCATGTTGACCTTTCATTCTGAAGATCCGATGCGGGTTTTACGCCAATATCCATGAAAAGAGAGAAGACCATCACATTTAAATGAAACGTTTAGCTTTTGCATCCTTGCTTTCACCGAGGCGGATGCAAAGGGATATTAAGCTGCAACATTGCCTAGTTGCAATTGAAATCTTCTTCAACCCCCTTTTACCAAGGTTGAATGTATCACCACATATGCGTTCAGATCATCAAAGAACCTACTCCCATGCTTGGTGAAACAAGTTATTACATCCGTCTCTCATTGTTAATATCAAACAGACTACTATATTCATCCGTAGTTGTCATCTCCACTTTTCGGAATCGTAGTAGAGAGTTCAACACTTACTCCTTTTATTCATCATGATTCATACCATCAAGATTGTGAGGAATATCGAATCGCACTTATTCAACCAATTCATACTAACACATCGATGATTATGCAAAATTAGGGAGACAATAATATTTTGAGAAAGAATTGCATACATCATATATCTATTAAGATAGAATGCGACAAGTAACGATTCCTCAGTCATCTAAACCAACCGACCACCAGTAAACCAATGGAAGATGGCTGTGAAAGAGTTCACATTACCGTTGTCATCAATCAAATAGACCAGTCTTGTAAAACGGTTTCAATCGCAAATTAACGGAACGGGGATTTTAAAACAAGCATTCCCGATCTTGGCTTTCCCAAGGCCCTTTTTATTTTGGAAAAATATTCCGATGAATTCACTCATGCATATATAATTCTACTATCCATGTAAATTATCATACGCCAGTAACATTCATTACACAAACCACACTTATTCTTACGCGTCATGCGTCTAATGTTCCGAGGAACTCATGCTTGCATATATAATTCTACTTCCAAGTATATTATCAAATGCGACTACATCCTCAACATTCTAGCATATGTGTCAAACATGAAACTTCCACATCAATGATATATATTTGGCGAATGGTTTTCGATTTTAAAATAATTTTAAACATTAGGGGCTGATTTGCAATTCATGCTTATATTCAATTATGCAACATTCTAGACATGAAACCTAGGAATTTCCAACCATCACAGCATGTCTATCCTAGTGCGCAAACCATATATTTAACCAGTGCTCCGCCCCCAACATGCAATATCCTGCTAGCTTGACTCAGTCAAGACAACATTTATAACCATGCATAAATATGTATTGAATAATAAACATTTGCAATTCAGCCCAATAATTAATCCAGTCCAAAAAACATGTATCTCCGAGATCCATTCCCATAATCGAAACAAGTCATAAAGGTTATCAACCCTTGATCACTGTGTAGGCCTATTAAGGTTCAAAAACATTTGGATTTTAAAACTTGACTTCCCTATTTTATTTGACTTGAATTTGGTTTGGAAAATACGGTTCGGTTCAGACAATTTCAGTCCGTTTTGGTCCAGTTCGGTTCGATCCAGAAATCCGGTTCGGGTCCGGTAAAATTTAGTTCGGTTCGGTCCGGCTTTAATTTGAAATATGGTTCGGTTCGAACCGGTCCATTAAAAATAGGGTTCGGTTCAACACGCAAAACCGTTCGGTTAGATCCACTTAGTTACCCCGGTCCGACCCGACCCGATTAGGTCGAACCGATTGAGAAAACCCGGTTCGGTTCAATTCGTCCCGGTTTGACATATTGGACCGGCCTAATAATTTAAAATATAAAAGTTGGGCCGAAATGTTTACTTGTGGCCTGTTAGATATCTGTCCAATTCGGGTTCGTGTTTACATTTCGGGCCTCGCAAAATACTCCAAAACCCGTAAAAGAACTCTTCCGCGGACACCCAAGTCCAAAACGATCCGGAATACGCGCAGTACCCGGACCAGAGGACTTCCGGATTGCCCTAAGGCAATCCGGACTGGTCAGGATTGCCGATGTTCTCCACGCGCTCATCCCGATTATTTAGCCAAGTGCGAGAATTCGGTGCACGCATGTTTCCCTTCATACCGACATCAAGCCGTTCAAATATGGGCATGATCCTTAGGTTCCCTATAAATAGGGGCCTAGGTCTCCCATTTTAGACAACTCCCTCATTTTGGACAATGGATGCTCTGACTTCTCTCTAAAAAGGCTTTCTCTCTCTAAAAGATTTTGACTTGAGCGTCGGAGAGGGCCCAACCAGCATCCCCCTCTCTCCCACGCTAGTTACTGTCCCTTGTGCAGGATCCGGAGTTTGAGAGATCAAGGTCGAGAAGTTGAAGATTAGTTCGAGGATCGTGTTTCAAGGATCGCGGCATTCAGACAGATACCCGTTCCCGTGCACACATCCAGAGCCCGTTCGTGGAAAAGAAGCCCGAAGCTACCCAAGTAGAGCAGACTTAACATTTGGCGCCGTCTGAGTGATTCGAATAAAAATCTGTGCCGTACCGCATGCCATGACAGGAAGACGAACGAAGAAGGCGAGGGCAAGCAAGCTGAAGCCGACAAGAAGCCAATCAGGACCTTCTCACATTCCAGACGCAGAGTCTACTGCCTCATCCGTGCGAACCGCAAACGTGCCTTCCGCACAGCACGGTCCTGAAGTTCAGAATAATGCATCAGCACAAGAGTTCGATAGAAGGACGTGGATCAATCAAGAGTTCCCATACGGGATGTCAGCTGACATAGTGCAGCAGCAAGCTATGGCACGCAATCAACCTCTTCCTGATGACGTCAGTCCACCGGAAGAATGAAGAAATCATGTTCGTTGGAAGAAAACACCAGCCAACAAGATTGTAGTAGAGAGTTCAACACTTACTCCTTTTATTCATCATGATTCATACCATCAAGATTGTGAGGAATATCGAATCGCACTTATTCAACCAATTCATACTAACACATCGATGATTATGCAAAATTAGGGAGACAATAATATTTTGAGAAAGAATTGCATACATCATATATCTATTTAGATAGAATGCGACAAGTAACGATTCCTCAGTCATCTAAACCAACCGACCACCAGTAAACCAATGGAAGATGGCTGTGAAAGAGTTCACATTACTGTTGTCATCAATCAAATAGACCAGTCTTGTAAAACGGTTTCAATCGCAAATTAACGGAACGGGGATTTTAAAACAAGCATACCCGATCTTGGCTTTCCCAAGGCCCTTTTTATTTTGGAAAAATATTCCGATGAATTCACTCATGCATATATAATTCTACTATCCATGTAAATTATCATACGCCAGTAACATTCATTACACAAACCACACTTATTCTTACGCGTCATGCGTCTAATGTTCCGAGGAACTCATGCTTGCATATATAATTCTACTTCCAAGTATATTATCAAATGCGACTACATCCTCAACATTCTAGCATATGTGTCAAACATGAAACTTCCACATCAATGATATATATTTGGCGAATGGTTTTCGATTTTAAAATAATTTTAAACATTAGGGGCTGATTTGCAATTCATGCTTATATTCAATTATGCAACATTCTAGACATGAAACCTAGGAATTTCCAACCATCACAGCATGTCTATCCTAGTGCGCAAACCATATATTTAACCAGTGCTCCGCCCCCAACATGCAATATCCTGCTAGCTTGACTCAGTCAAGACAACATTTATAACCATGCATAAATATGTATTGAATAATAAACATTTGCAATTCAGCCCAATAATTAATCCAGTCCAAAAAACATGTATCTCCGAGATCCATTCCCATAATCGAAACAAGTCATAAAGGTTATCAACCCTTGATCACTGTGTAGGCCTATTAAGGTTCAAAAACATTTGGATTTTAAAACTTGACTTCCCTATTTTATTTGACTTGAATTTGGTTTGGAAAATACGGTTCGGTTCAGACAATTTCAGTCCGTTTTGGTCCAGTTCGGTTCGATCCAGAAATCCGGTTCGGGTCCGGTAAAATTTAGTTCGGTTCGGTCCGGCTTTAATTTGAAATATGGTTCGGTTCGAACCGGTCCATTAAAAATAGGGTTCGGTTCAACACGCAAAACCGTTCGGTTAGATCCACTTAGTTACCCCGGTCCGACCCGACCCGATTAGGTCGAACCGATTGAGAAAACCCGGTTCGGTTCAATTCGTCCCGGTTTGACATATTGGACCGGCCTAATAATTTAAAATATAAAAGTTGGGCCGAAATGTTTACTTGTGGCCTGTTAGATATCTGTCCAATTCGGGTTCGTGTTTACATTTCGGGCCTCGCAAAATACTCCAAAACCCGTAAAAGAACTCTTCCGCGGACACCCAAGTCCAAAACGATCCGGAATACGCGCAGTACCCGGACCAGAGGACTTCCGGATTGCCCTAAGGCAATCCGGACTGGTCAGGATTGCCGATGTTCTCCACGCGCTCATCCCGATTATTTAGCCAAGTGCGAGAATTCGGTGCACGCATGTTTCCCTTCATACCGACATCAAGCCGTTCAAATATGGGCATGATCCTTAGGTTCCCTATAAATAGGGGCCTAGGTCTCCCATTTTAGACAACTCCCTCATTTTGGACAATGGATGCTCTGACTTCTCTCTAAAAAGGCTTTCTCTCTCTAAAAGATTTTGACTTGAGCGTCGGAGAGGGCCCAACCAGCATCCCCCTCTCTCCCACGCTAGTTACTGTCCCTTGTGCAGGATCCGGAGTTTGAGAGATCAAGGTCGAGAAGTTGAAGATTAGTTCGAGGATCGTGTTTCAAGGATCGCGGCATTCAGACAGATACCCGTTCCCGTGCACACATCCAGAGCCCGTTCGTGGAAAAGAAGCCCGAAGCTACCCAAGTAGAGCAGACTTAACATTTGGCGCCGTCTGAGTGATTCGAATAAAAATCTGTGCCGTACCGCATGCCATGACAGGAAGACGAACGAAGAAGGCGAGGGCAAGCAAGCTGAAGCCGACAAGAAGCCAATCAGGACCTTCTCACATTCCAGACGCAGAGTCTACTGCCTCATCCGTGCGAACCGCAAACGTGCCTTCCGCACAGCACGGTCCTGAAGTTCAGAATAATGCATCAGCACAAGAGTTCGATAGAAGGACGTGGATCAATCAAGAGTTCCCATACGGGATGTCAGCTGACATAGTGCAGCAGCAAGCTATGGCACGCAATCAACCTCTTCCTGATGACGTCAGTCCACCGGAAGAATGAAGAAATCATGTTCGTTGGAAGAAAACACCAGCCAACAAGATTGTAGTAGAGAGTTCAACACTTACTCCTTTTATTCATCATGATTCATACCATCAAGATTGTGAGGAATATCGAATCGCACTTATTCAACCAATTCATACTAACACATCGATGATTATGCAAAATTAGGGAGACAATAATATTTTGAGAAAGAATTGCATACATCATATATCTATTTAGATAGAATGCGACAAGTAACGATTCCTCAGTCATCTAAACCAACCGACCACCAGTAAACCAATGGAAGATGGCTGTGAAAGAGTTCACATTACTGTTGTCATCAATCAAATAGACCAGTCTTGTAAAACGGTTTCAATCGCAAATTAACGGAACGGGGATTTTAAAACAAGCATACCCGATCTTGGCTTTCCCAAGGCCCTTTTTATTTTGGAAAAATATTCCGATGAATTCACTCATGCATATATAATTCTACTATCCATGTAAATTATCATACGCCAGTAACATTCATTACACAAACCACACTTATTCTTACGCGTCATGCGTCTAATGTTCCGAGGAACTCATGCTTGCATATATAATTCTACTTCCAAGTATATTATCAAATGCGACTACATCCTCAACATTCTAGCATATGTGTCAAACATGAAACTTCCACATCAATGATATATATTTGGCGAATGGTTTTCGATTTTAAAATAATTTTAAACATTAGGGGCTGATTTGCAATTCATGCTTATATTCAATTATGCAACATTCTAGACATGAAACCTAGGAATTTCCAACCATCACAGCATGTCTATCCTAGTGCGCAAACCATATATTTAACCAGTGCTCCGCCCCCAACATGCAATATCCTGCTAGCTTGACTCAGTCAAGACAACATTTCTAACCATGCATAAATATGTATTGAATAATAAACATTTGCAATTCAGCCCAATAATTAATCCAGTCCAAAAAACATGTATCTCCGAGATCCATTCCCATAATCGAAACAAGTCATAAAGGTTATCAACCCTTGATCACTGTGTAGGCCTATTAAGGTTCAATAACATTTGGATTTTAAAACTTGACTTCCCTATTTTATTTGACTTGAATTTGGTTTGGAAAATACGGTTCGGTTCAGACAATTTCAGTCCGTTTTGGTCCAGTTCGGTTCGATCCAGAAATCCGGTTCGGGTCCGGTAAAATTTAGTTCGGTTCGGTCCGGCTTTAATTTGAAATATGGTTCGGTTCGAACCGGTCCATTAAAAATAGGGTTCGGTTCAACACGCAAAACCGTTCGGTTAGATCCACTTAGTTACCCCGGTCCGACCCGACCCGATTAGGTCGAACCGATTGAGAAAACCCGGTTCGGTTCAATTCGTCCCGGTTTGACATATTGGACCGGCCTAATAATTTAATTTAAAATATAAAAGTTGGGCCGAAATGTTTACTTTTGGCCTGTTAGATATCTGTCCAATTCGGGTTCGTGTTTACATTTCGGGCCTCGCAAAATACTCCAAAACCCGTAAAAGAACTCTTCCGCGGACACCCAAGTCCAAAACGATCCGGAATACGCGCAGTACCCGGACCAGAGGACTTCCGGATTGCCCTAAGGCAATCCGGACTGGTCAGGATTGCCGATGTTCTCCACGCGCTCATCCCGATTATTTAGCCAAGTGCGAGAATTCGGTGCACGCATGTTTCCCTTCATACCGACATCAAGCCGTTCAAATATGGGCATGATCCTTAGGTTCCCTATAAATAGGGGCCTAGGTCTCCCATTTTAGACAACTCCCTCATTTTGGACAATGGATGCTCTGACTTCTCTCTAAAAAGGCTTTCTCTCTCTAAAAGATTTTGACTTGAGCGTCGGAGAGGGCCCAACCAGCATCCCCCTCTCTCCCACGCTAGTTACTGTCCCTTGTGCAGGATCCGGAGTTTGAGAGATCAAGGTCGAGAAGTTGAAGATTAGTTCGAGGATCGTGTTTCAAGGATCGCGGCATTCAGACAGATACCCGTTCCCGTGCACACATCCAGAGCCCGTTCGTGGAAAAGAAGCCCGAAGCTACCCAAGTAGAAGCAGACTTAACATTTGGCGCCGTCTGAGTGATTCGAATAAAAATCTATGCCGTACCGCATGCCATGACAGGAAGACGAACGAAGAAGGCGAGGGCAAGCAAGCTGAAGCCGACAAGAAGCCAATCAGGACCTTCTCACATTCCAGACGCAGAGTCTACTGCCTCATCCGTGCGAACCGCAAACGTGCCTTCCGCACAGCACGGTCCTGAAGTTCAGAATAATGCATCAGCACAAGAGTTCGATAGAAGGACGTGGATCAATCAAGAGTTCCCATACGGGATGTCAGCTGACATAGTGCAGCAGCAAGCTATGGCACGCAATCAACCTCTTCCTGATGACGTCAGTCCACCGGAAGAATGAAGAAATCATGTTCGTTGGAAGAAAACACCAGCCAACAAGATTGTAGTAGAGAGTTCAACACTTACTCCTTTTATTCATCATGATTCATACCATCAAGATTGTGAGGAATATCGAATCGCACTTATTCAACCAATTCATACTAACACATCGATGATTATGCAAAATTAGGGAGACAAAAATATTTTGAGAAAGAATTGCATACATCATATATCTATTTAGATAGAATGCGACAAGTAACGATTCCTCAGTCATCTAAACCAACCGACCACCAGTAAACCAATGGAAGATGGCTGTGAAAGAGTTCACATTACTGTTGTCATCAATCAAATAGACCAGTCTTGTAAAACGGTTTCAATCGCAAATTAACGGAACGGGGATTTTAAAACAAGCATACCCGATCTTGGCTTTCCCAAGGCCCTTTTTATTTTGGAAAAATATTCCGATGAATTCACTCATGCATATATAATTCTACTATCCATGTAAATTATCATACGCCAGTAACATTCATTACACAAACCACACTTATTCTTACGCGTCATGCGTCTAATGTTCCGAGGAACTCATGCTTGCATATATAATTCTACTTCCAAGTATATTATCAAATGCGACTACATCCTCAACATTCTAGCATATGTGTCAAACATGAAACTTCCACATCAATGATATATATTTGGCGAATGGTTTTCGATTTTAAAATAATTTTAAACATTAGGGGCTGATTTGCAATTCATGCTTATATTCAATTATGCAACATTCTAGACATGAAACCTAGGAATTTCCAACCATCACAGCATGTCTATCCTAGTGCGCAAACCATATATTTAACCAGTGCTCCGCCCCCAACATGCAATATCCTGCTAGCTTGACTCAGTCAAGACAACATTTCTAACCATGCATAAATATGTATTGAATAATAAACTTTTGCAATTCAGCCCAATAATTAATCCAGTCCAAAAAACATGTATCTCCGAGATCCATTCCCATAATCGAAACAAGTCATAAAGGTTATCAACCCTTGATCACTGTGTAGGCCTATTAAGGTTCAAAAACATTTGGATTTTAAAACTTGACTTCCCTATTTTATTTGACTTGAATTTGGTTTGGAAAATACGGTTCGGTTCAGACAATTTCAGTCCGTTTTGGTCCAGTTCGGTTCGATCCAGAAATCCGGTTCGGGTCCGGTAAAATTTAGTTCGGTTCGGTCCGGCTTTAATTTGAAATATGGTTCGGTTCGAACCGGTCCATTAAAAATAGGGTTCGGTTCAACACGCAAAACCGTTCGGTTAGATCCACTTAGTTACCCCGGTCCGACCCGACCCGATTAGGTCGAACCGATTGAGAAAACCCGGTTCGGTTCAATTCGTCCCGGTTTGACATATTGGACCGGCCTAATAATTTAAAATATAAAAGTTGGGCCGAAATGTTTACTTGTGGCCTGTTAGATATCTGTCCAATTCGGTTCGTGTTTACATTTCGGGCCTCGCAAAATACTCCAAAACCCGTAAAAGAACTCTTCCGCGGACACCCAAGTCCAAAACGATCCGGAATACGCGCAGTACCCGGACCAGAGGACTTCCGGATTGCCCTAAGGCAATCCGGACTGGTCAGGATTGCCGATGTTCTCCAAGCGCTCATCCCGATTATTTAGCCAAGTGCGAGAATTCGGTGCACGCATGTTTCCCTTCATACCGACATCAAGCCGTTCAAATATGGGCATGATCCTTAGGTTCCCTATAAATAGGGGCCTAGGTCTCCCATTTTAGACAACTCCCTCATTTTGGACATTGGATGCTCTGACTTCTCTCTAAAAAGGCTTTCTCTCTCTAAAAGATTTTGACTTGAGCGTCGGAGAGGGCCCAACCAGCATCCCCCTCTCTCCCACGCTAGTTACTGTCCCTTGTGCAGGATCCGGAGTTTGAGAGATCAAGGTCGAGAAGTTGAAGATTAGTTCGAGGATCGTGTTTCAAGGATCGCGGCATTCAGACAGATACCCGTTCCCGTGCACACATCCAGAGCCCGTTTGTGGAAAAGAAGCCCGAAGCTACCCAAGTAGAAGCAGACTTAACATTTGGCGCCGTCTGAGTGATTCGAATAAAAATCTGTGCCGTACCGCATGCCATGACAGGAAGACGAACGAAGAAGGCGAGGGCAAGCAAGCTGAAGCCGACAAGAAGCCAATCAGGACCTTCTCACATTCCAGACGCAGAGTCTACTGCCTCATCCGTGCGAACCGCAAACGTGCCTTCCGCACAGCACGGTCCTGAAGTTCAGAATAATGCATCAGCATAAGAGTTCGCTAGAAGGACGTGGATCAATCAAGAGTTCCCATACGGGATGTCAGCTGACATAGTGCAGCAGCAAGCTATGGCACGCAATCAACCTCTTCCTGATGACGTCAGTCCACCGGAAGAATGAAGAAATCATGTTCGTTGGAAGAAAACACCAGCCAACAAACAAAAGCAGGCAACAAGTCAGCAGGATCATTTGCACGTGCATAAAGACATGTTCACTGCATCCTCCATGCCAACGAGCAGTGTGCCTTCCGCACAGCATGGCCTTAAAATCCATAATACAGCATACATTGCATCCCATCCGGAAAAGATGGCAAACGTACATATGATCCATGGAGACTTTGATGTTGAAAGCGAGAAGTCATACGAGCAAGAAGTGTACGCTATAAAGACAATGCACAAGTCTGATGACACCAACATGGAGTATGTCCACATAAATGATGCCGCCTTTGAAGATGTCATTGGTTTTTCATCAAAGGACAAGGAGCACGTTGCGTACCACGACGCCTTGGTCATAACCACGCAGAAGTCGACAAGACGTCGACTTGGATCCTCCCACATGCCTGTTGCCACATCCAATGCTTTCTTCATGCTAACAAGAACTGCATCCTTCGCAGAGTCTGACCAAGGAGTCCTCCAATATAAAGGTGTTAACCCACCACCACCACCTCTACCTCCAATCAACAGACAAGGCGATGAGACAGGAACAAAGTCCTGAGACACAAGTCATCAAGACACACCATACCAAAGAATAGGGGGCCAATACACGGAAGGTACCTTCCAGTACCAACAACCAAGGCAAGGAGCTGCACGCTCATACAACCCGTAAGTGATAGCACAACACCAAGAAGTGGCATGGAAATAACCTCCAACCTCCCACTCAAAAATACACAAGGAAGGTCCTTCCACGAGGACAAGCCAAGACGATGCTGACATCCGTCACAAGGAAGGACGGAAAAAGCCTGTTATTGACGATGATGTCCTAATCACGGGACTTACAACAAGAACCTTGAAGGCAATATTGAGGAAAAGATAGACGCTTCCTAGGAAAAGAGACAACCGCAACAAAAGAGGCCATTCCAGTCAGACGTCCAAAGGCTCAAAAAGACCAATCTCGCCAAATGTGTTCCATTGAACACACCGCTGTCCGTCATCTTGAAAGAGATAAAGAAGACCAAGCTGTGGAATAAGCCCTCTAATTTTCGCGAGGGCCCATTGGGAAAAGATGAAAGCAAGTGGTGTGAAAATCACGAAGTGTATGGCCACGAGACGGAAAACTGTGTTGGATTAAGGTTTCATGTAAAAAGTTTAATCTTAAAAGGAGAAATGAAGAAGTATATCGACCAAGGAAATAAGCATCAAAAGAAGTCCCATGTGAAGTCTTCAGGAAAAGACAAAGAAAAAGAAAAGGCGAATGATAATCCACCTATCGCCAAGCGCTGGAAAAACAACGTCACTCATGGAACCAATTATGACGAATTATACAATCCTTGGAACAACAAACGGCTTAGGCCATACAACATCCCCCATGCAACGGAGCCTCAAGCATTCTATACGCACAGGACTAAAAATCGCGCTGCAATAATAAACAAGACGGGGGCATCACCCAAGTGACAACGTCATCAACATTGTGGAAGATAGGAATTCAGGATACGCTCCTATGTTATACGCACGCCTGTGCCAAACACATCACGAGAAAAGAGTTAGAGAATTATTTCCAACATCCAACAAGTTTACCCTTGTCAAGAACACAAGAAGGATCGTACCAATCAAAACGTACACTGACAGCAAAACCTAATCTTCGGCCAAAACAAAGGAAAATATGAGGATTCCACCAGTATAACATCTCTCAACCATGTGCACAATCGTCATACAGACACAACCTCAGGAAGAGTCACAAGTGTATGAAGAAAAACATCAAATAAACCCAGGCCCCTTGAAAGTGAACACATGAAGCATACATCGGAAAACCAGCACATTAAATTTAACACCGCGCAATGTGCAATAGGAGAAGGAGAGCAACAACTCCGAATCGGCATTCCGTTCGTGATCGTAGAAAAGCTTGACGCATATAATGGAATCCTAGGGTATACAACCATGAACAAATGGGATATGATAAGCGTCAACATCACACCAGAAGATCAAGTCTCCAACAAAGGCAGGAATTGGTGAAATAAAGGGAGATCGGCAGCTATCAAAAGACTGCTACAAGGTTGCACTCCAACATAATGTCAAGACAAACAATAGCAGAATTCCTGTCATTGATGAAAACACAAGGATAGATCATGCACGTCCTGCTCTTGTTGAAGCATTACAAGAAATCAAGATAGATGAGCCAGAAAGGATGGTCCGAATAGGTGCATCACTGTCAGAAGACGAAGTAATAGAAACCATCAGGAAACAGCGGTACGACTGCCAAGCGACTTGGGGGGCACCAAGCTGACAAGTGCTCGGCATTCCACCGAAGTGAAGAAACGAATAATTGCAAGAACACGCGGTACCATTCTTCTAAGAAAGAAACACCAAGCATATATCATATATAGGCGTGTACATCATGCTAAGGAGGCATCAACTCGTATCAACTAGAGGACGCATACAATAATGCATAGTTGCTGTTCATACATACATATTCACAATCACATATAGCGGGTGATACTTGGAAAAACTCCGCTCCCGGCATATGCGCACCTGTCACGATCCGCACCTATCGCGTCCGCACTTAGGGAAGTTTCCTGCACAAACAAGGAGTCCTCGTATCAGTCTCCTTTACTTTATCTATTATATGCATTACTAAAAAGAAAATTTCATAACTCCATACTTTTGCAAACTTGTAAACATTGCAACTATCTAACAAAGCGCAACTCTGTTCGTAGGTACATACTACACTATGATTACTACATTGGAATTATGCCAAGTAGTAACCTATGCACATAATATATACTTCAACAATACAAGCTGAGCATTATGTTCAAGGAGGGATTTATGGCATACAACGCCAACATATCTATTATCTACACCAACAGGGAGTTTATTTCTCCATCCATAACGGCGTCTATCTCAAGAAGGCGTTCACTCAGGAACAACGTCAACAACACAGTGCCTTGGAAGAAAACCAAAACCTATTCTAAAAGTGACATGGTGCAATATCCTCCTTGTAAGGACAAAACCCATGTTCACATCTATCAAAAGTAACATGTTGCGACATCCTCTTCAAAAGGGCAAATCCCATGTTTACTTCTAATAAATGGCATGTTGTGAAATCCTCTGAGCAAATCCTCATGTTCATAGCCATTCCCTGAATAAAATCAGGATGCGGAAAATACAATATGGGACTGATCACCCAGATGGGTTCCGCTATGGCCGTTAGGCCCTTTAACGGCGAGGAAACGGCAAACAGGCCCACTGGGCCCTAAATGGAGGTCAAGATGACCCAGACGAAGGGTCCCGACATAGGGAGTCCCGATGATGAAAGGTCCCGACAGAGTCGGTCCCGATAGGTGAGCTGGAAGCTCCCGATGAGAAGCCTTTAAGTAGGCCCCGATGACGAATCCCTGAGAATGATTGGCCCTGTCACGGCTACGATGGGCCCCGAGCGGTGACACAACGAGATAACTCTGGAGTCCCCGATGTTAGTCGGGACTTGCTATCAGAGGTTAAGGCCGAGATACGCGGGGCGTGGCCAAGATACGCGGAGCGTAGCTGAGATACGCGGAGCGTAGCTGAGATACGCGGAGCGTGGCCGAGATACGCGGGGCGTGGCCGAGATAAGCGAGATCATGGCCTAGATAGGCGGGATCGTACCCGAGATACGCGGAATACAGGCTAACCACCCCCAACGGTTCACCAGGTAATTGAGGTACCTCTCCGCCTATAAAAGGCAGAGGTCACCTCAGATCAACTACGTTTTGAGATACGTTACTTGAGATTACTGCTTGCCAGTCCATACGAGATACTCATTTAAGCATCAGAGAGGGATTCTGGGTCACCGCCCGGTCTATCCCCTCTTGCAGGATTGCGTGGAGCGAAGGATCTAGGATCGCCGTCAAAGATCGTACCGGAGTTTCGTCATGATCCAACATTGGCGCCGTCTGTGGGAACGTAACAAAAAGCTGATATGCCTTCTACTCGTTCAATGGTGGCTGGAAAGCAAAGAAGACAAGGACAATCTGGTGGTTCCCGTCATCCTGCTGCGACGACTTTGAACTCACCACCGAAACGTGAGGAGGACCAGAATCTTCCTACTGCTGAGGTCTCCCAGACAGGGGAGCATAATGAAGGTCCCGAAGATGCTGCTGCTCAACACCAGGGGAATAGGGAGCAGGAGGCTCCTCCAGCTGCGGACCTGACAAGGGCTGTGGCAGAAGCCATGCCGATGTTTCTGGCAGCTGTGGAGGCTCTCTTAGATCGGAGAGAGGCTGCAAGGAGGCAAGAGGAGATGCCCCCACTAGAAGAGGAAGCGCCCCCACCAGCAGAGGTTCAGAACATGCGGGAGGCTCAGCCCCGAAGCCAGGGCAGGAGTAGGGAGTCCGTTCAGCCAGAGCGATTTGTGGTCGACGGGCTAGGACCAGTGCAGCACAGGACCATTCCCCTTAATGGTCCCATCACCCCCGACCAGGTGGTGAAGATCGTGAACATCTGCATGGGAGAGCAGAAGCCGCTGGTGTCGGAGCTGAGGGATCGGTCCACCCATCCCTTCGTTCCTCGACTCATAGACACCCTCGCCCCGCCAGGACTGGGTATCCCCACGATTAAGGAGTACGATGGCGAGGGAGATCCAGTTCGTCATGTCCAGAAGCACCTCATGGCGTATCTGGGTAGAGCCCCGAATGAGGATATTGTGTGTACGTTGTTCCCGAACACACTGGGCGAGAGAGCCCTAACTTGGTTCTTCAGTTTGCCCCCAGGCTGCATCACTTGCTAGGCTGATATGCACGACCGCTTCATTCAGCAGTACCAGGGTCGCAGAAGTTTGCTGAAGAGTGTGAGGTCCCTGACCCAGGTGGTACAGAGGCCCGACGAGTCACTGGCGCACTATTACCAGCGGTACACTACCAGCGTGGCGGAGATTGATGAGGAGATTTCGGAGGGTGAAACCATCCGTACCTTCATTCGGAACCTAACAGCCCCCTATGGTTCCAATTTGATGCACAGCGTGGCTGAGAAGGCTGTGTGGAATATGGAGGCACTTCAGAAGAGGGTGAAGCGGTAAATCGATGTCCAGGAATCGAAGATAGCCGCTGAAGAGCTCGAGCCCCCGAAGTCGAATAAGGGAAAGCAGTCGGTCAAACCCTTAGACGAGCGCAAGTCGAACGATAAAGCCGAAAGCAGTCGAGGTCGCTCTGATCGGAGGGATGATAGGCGTTCCTCGAAAAAAGACAGGCGGGAGGATCATGACATTCCTCTCAACAGCTCTATGGCGGAGGTGTTGACGGTCATGGAGCGACAGGGTATCTCTAGGTAACCCCCGAAGAAGGAAGGAGAGTTTTTGGGATCCCGCACCGACCGCTACTGTCGATTCCATCGCGCGAATGTCCACGACACCAATCATTGTCGGGAGCTGAAGAAGGATATCGAAAAGCTGATCCAGAAGGGGAAGCTCAAGGAGTTTGTCGGGGAGAAGCGGTGTCGATCCCGTTCTCGATCCCGATCACGGTCCCGTTCTCGATCCCGCGATCGTTCCCCAGAGAAGAAGAGGTCCGACCCGGAGTCTTCCGGTGCCCGTAAGGAGAAGCGGGGCACTATCAATGTGATTCACGGAGGTTTTGCCGTGGGAGGTGATACCTCGTCCTCCCGGGATGTTTATGCCTCTAGAATTCCAGCTGCTGTAGTACTGGGTAAGAGGTCCCGATCCTGGACCCTGAAGGAAGAGATGGTGATCTCTTTTTCGTCGGAGGATCTCATAGGCGTGGAGACTCCGCACGATGACGCTCTGGTCGTGACCTTGGATGTGGAAGTGTACGAAATGAAGCGAATTCTGATCGATGGAGGGAGCTCCTCCGATATCCTGTTCATGGACGCGCTGGAGGCCATGGGGAAAACGAAGAAGGACCTGAAGGAGGCGAACTTCCCGATGGTCGGATTCTCTGGTTTTACCTCCTATCCGCTAGGAGTGATCACCTTACCAGTGGAGTTTGGTAGTGGGTGGAAATCGGAAAGGAGGAACGTGGAGTTTGTGGTAGTTGAGTCAGCGGGGACCTACAACGCGATTATCGGGAGAACTACCATCAACCCCCTGATGGCAGTTGCCTCGACTGTAAACCAGAAGATGAAGTTCCCGACTGACCATGGAGTCGGAGAGGTCAAAGGCGACCAGGTAGCTTCCAGAAAATGTTATGTCAACGCCACTCGAAGGAGGAGACGAGAGGCCATGACTGTCCTTCAGATAGATGCTGATCCCAGAGAAGAGTTCTTGCGTCCCGCCCCCGTGGAGGATTTAAAGGAGGTCGAGATTGATGGGCCTCAGAGAAAGGTGAAAATCGGGTCTGCTCTGACTGAGGAGACAGCCCGAAAATTGATTGAGCTGCTGAAGGAGTTCAAGGAGCTGTTTGCCTGGTCCCCGAGTGACATGCCATGAATCAGCCTTGACGTGATTGTGCACGAGCTAAAGATCGATTCCGTGATCAAGCCTATCGCGCAGAAGAGGCGTCCAATGGGCACAAACAAGCGGATCGCGATCCAGCAGGAGGTGGGCAGATTGCTCGATGCTGGGTTTATCAAGGAGCTCCGATTCCAGACCTGGGTTGCTAATCTGGTACTGGTGAAGAAGAACAACGGGAAGTGGCGAATGTGCGTTGATTTCCGCGACCTGAATAAGGCTTGCCCGAAGGACTGTTACCCGCTCCCGAGAATCGACCAGCTGGTGGATGCCACGTCGGGACATGAGCTGTTGAGATTTATGGATGCATATTCGGGCTATAACCAGATCAAGATGGCTAAGGAAGACGCTCCTCACACAGCATTCTATGCAGACAGTGACATCTATCACTACGATGTCATGCCTTTCGGGTTGATCAATGCCGGGGCAACCTACCAGTGGATGGTGAACAAGCTGTTCGGAGATGTGCTAGGGGAGACCATGGAGGCTTATGTGGATGATATGCTGGTGAAGTCCCGACAAGCTGAGGACATGTGCACAACCTAGCCATGGCGTTTGAGCGGATGAGGCATCATCAGGTTCGCTTAAACCCAACAAAATGCGCTTTCGGAGTCCACTCAGGGAAATTTCTGGGCTTTATGGTGAGCCAGAGAGGAATTGAGGTGAACCCCGAGAAGCTGAGGGCGATCGAGGAGATGCAGTCTCCGATCAACCATCGGGAGGTGCAAGTGCTGAATGGCCGACTGGCTGCAATGAATCGCTTCCTGTCCAAGGCAAGTGACCGATCAATGCCATTTTTTGAAGTCCTGAGGGCCAACAAGAAGTTTGAGTGGACCGCCAAGTGTGAAGAAGCGTTCCAAGCACTCAAGCAACACCTTCGCACTCTCCCGCCGTTGGCGAAACCGGTTCCAGGCGAGCCGCTCTACCTTTATTTGGCTGTTTCTGAATTTGCCATTAGCTCTGTGTTAGTGAAGGTTGTCGAGTGTAATCCAGTCCCCGTCTATTATGTAAGCAAGGCGTTTGCCAACTCTGAATTGAATTATCCGGCCGTTGAGAAATATCTCTTTGCGTTAATTATTACTGCTCGGAAGTTGAGGCCTTACTTCCACGCGCATGAGATCACTGTGTTGACAAATCAGCCGCTGAAGCATTTTTTGAACCGACCTGATGCGTCGGGGAGATTAGTGAAATGGGCAGTCGAGTTTAGTGAGTTTCGCATACACTTTGCTCCGAGAACGGCCATTAAGGGCCAGGCATTAGCGGATTTCATAGCAGAGTCTACAGCCCCCGATCTGGAAGAAGCGGGCCCTGTAGAGGGGGCAACCATGGAGGTCCCGATAGCAGAACAACCAGAGATGGCAGAGCAATCAGAACAGCCAAACGAGGAAAATACCTGGGAGATGTACACGGATGGCTCCTCGAGTTTAGATGGATCAGGAGCAGGGTTTGTATTAATACCACCAGGTGGAGGCGAACCGCTTCGATATGCTTTGGCTCTAACATTTAGGGCCACGAACAACGAAGCAGAGTACGAGGCTCTTATCACGGGCCTGAAAATTGCCAAAGGTACGGGAGTCGCTCACTTGAGAGTGAAGTGTGACGCGGCCCTGATTGTAAACCAGGTTCAAGGGCGATACGAGGCGAAGAGCCGATGATGAGGAAGTACCTGCGCGAGGTGCAAGCCTTAAAGGAGAGTTTTAAAAGCTTCGACATCGAGGCAATCCCGAGGGTGGAAAACGTGGAGGCAGATGCCTTGAGAAAATTTGCCCTGGGGGCACCCTTGGAGGAAAATCGGATGGTGCACTTCTTGGAGAAGGTGATCTTGTCGACCATCGACCCGCCACAGGTGTGTGCTATTGAAGCAGGATCGGAGGAGGAGCCCACTTGGATGACCCCGATAGTCGCGTACCTGACTATGGGGGCAGTCCCCGATGATAAAGTAGTAGCTGACAGGATATGTCGGATCGCGGCTAATTACGTGATGCTGGACAATCAGCTATACAAGAAGGGCTGGTTTTCGACTCCGTACTTGAAGTGTGTGGCTGAGCCTGATACAAGTCGAATCCTGAAAGAGGTGCATGAAGGGGTCGCGGCTTGTCATGAAGGGGCCCGATCCATTGTGAGGAAAGTGCTGAACTTGGGCTATTATTGGCCTACGATGAGCAAGGAGGCGACGGCGTTGGTCCGATCCTGTGACGCGTGCCAGAGGTACGCCCCGAGTATTGTGGCTCCGGCTGCTAATCTGACACCCATCAAGAGCGCTTGGCCCTTCGTGCAATGGGGCATCGACTTGGTGAGACCTATTCCACAAGCTCAAGGACAATGTAAGTATTTGCTTGTAGCTATCGATTATTTTTCGAAATGGATAGAGGCAAAGGCGTTGGCCAGAACGACGGGGAACCAGATCATCAAGTTCCTCCAGACCCATATTGTATCCAGATACGGGATTCCTAAGGTGGTGATCAGCGACAATGGTCCACCGTTTAACGGGTCTCAGGTGAAGGAGAATCTGGAGGAGTTGAACATCGAGCATCGGACAGCCTCTGTCCGCCATGCTCAGACTAATGGCCAGGTGGAATCGGCCAACAAAATCGTGATGGATGGCCTGAACAAAAGGGTCTATGCCTTGAAGGGCAAGTGGCTGAACGAGCTGGAAAACGTGCTTTGGGCTGTTAGAACGACACCCAAACGATCAACTGGGGAGACTCTGTTTGGCCTTGTTTATGGCACAGAGGCTGTTGCTCCCGTGGAGGTAGCTGTGGCGTCCCATCGGATGAGATATTACGAGCCTTTGACGAATGATGAGATGAGACGTCTAGATTTAGACTTGCTCGAAGAGAAGAGGCGAGAAGCCGACGAAGTCCAGGCTCGAATGCGTTTGGCGACGGCCAGGTATTACAATCGGCGAGTCAAGTCCCGACAATTCTTCGTCGGGGAGTTGTTTGGCGTCGCAACGAGTTTACCCTTTTGGATCTAATCACCAAGATGTCACCAAAATGGGAAGGACCTTACAAGGACGTGGGGATGCCAGCTCCAAATGCGTACAAGTTGGAAGACCTCGATGGCAGAGCGTTAAAGCATTCTTTAAGTGGCGAACACTTGAAGAAACACCATACTTGATGGAAAGTCACCTTAAGTGGTGCCCGATGAAATGTCGCCTTAAGTGGTGCCCGATGAAAAGTCGCCTTAAGTGGTGCCCGATGTAAAATCGCCTTATGTGGTGTATGTTATTTATCGTTTTCGATGTAAGCGAGTTTTGTGCCATCAATGAATAAAGAGGTTGCTTCCGATCAAAATTATTCTTAGATTTATTCTAAGCGTTACTTAGTCGCCTTGAGTGGTGCACGAGAAAATTCGCCTTGAGTGGTGCATGAGAAAAGTCGCCTTGAGTGGTGCACGAGAAAAATCGCCTTGAGTGGTGCATGAGAAAAGTCGCCTTGAGTGGTGCACGAGAAAAGTCGCCTTGAGTGGTGCATGAGAAAAGTCGACTTATGTGATGCACGAGATTAAGTCGTCTTAAGTGATGCATGATTCTTAGATTTACTCTAAGTGTTGTTAAAGTCGTCTTAAGTGATGCACGAGATTAAGTCGTCTTAAGTGATGCGTGAGATCAAGTCGTCGAAGGCCCGATGATTACAAAATGAGGAGAATACAAGGACTCTAAAGATAAGCAGTTAGGCTTGGTCCTTGTCGGCGGCATCAACAGGAGCAGGGTCCACGAGGTCTGTGGCAGAAGGCTCCACAGGGTCAGCCGCTGGAGGGTCGACTATCGGAGTATCAGCACTTGGAGGCTCTGCTGTGTCTTCAACAATCGCGGGAGTGCTCCCCCCATCACTCTCCTCCGAGAGATCAAAATATTTCTTCGCGAAGGGAGCGAGGGAAGGAGACTTGTCGAAGTCGATGGCGTCGCCATACTCCAGGTGGAATTCCTCGACCGCGTTGAAGAGGGTGTTCTCCACCTCCGCGCTGCAGAACTTCACAACATCAGCCTGGAAGTCTTCAGACCTCCGATAATCCTCCCGGCCCTTGGTCTCGGCCGCGACTAGCTGCGCGGGAACCCCCGCAACTTGCTCCTCCAGAGCCTTCTTTTCGAGGACCAGCTTGTCCTCGGCAACCCGCCGCTCCTGCCTCTCCCGCTTCAGGAGCCCCTCGAAGTCATGGACCTGCTTTTGGAGGTCCCGAGTCTTTTGATCGAGGATGGCCTGCTCCTTGGCCAGCTTTCCCCCCGAAGACTCGGAGGCCGCGAAATCCTCCTTGAGCTTGGCCGTGACCGCCCGCTCTTGCTCCAAAGCCTCCTCGTAGGCGAGGAGGTACCCGATGGAACGGTTGATGTCCCCCATCTCCTGCGAAGAAAGGAAAAGAAGTATTAGCATATGAACAATCTGATTTATTGATGAAGAAAGGAAGGGTGAAAAGCTTACCTCTATCCAACGCATGCACATCTCCTTGACATCCCGGCGCATCTCCTCCCGATCTAGGGTAATCGGATACCTCATAGAAGGCAGGATTGAGCCTGCTACCAGGTGTAGGGCCAGCTCCGGATATGTGTCTCCTTGTCGGAGCTGGACTCCTTGCAGCGTCTGGATCGGGGTCCAGGGAGCGTCCTCCTGGTCGGAGTCGAAAGCCTTGTAGAAGCTCCCGTCGTGGGGAAGAGGAGAAGGGCCGCTTGGGGACGAGGAGGGGCGTGCCTCCGACCCACCCCAGGCTGGGGAAGGAGTGAAGTCGTGGGCGGGCGACGGTTGTCGCTACGGTTGTGAAGAAGGCGAGGGGGCAGCCCCTTGGAGGTTGGTTTCAGCGGGGATTGCCCCGTCCTCCGACGATGGCGAAGGGAGCCACCCTCATCAGTCTCCTCGGAGGAGTCCAAGCTCTCCACCCGACGAAATTGTTCGCCGGTCGGGGTCCCACCACTGGAGAAAAGTGGTGCACCTACCGAAGGAGGCGCCCATGCTGAAGGTGGCGCGCCTGCTGAGGCTCCAGCACCCGATGGAGTCCCGGAGTGGCCTGGACCTAAAGGACGAGAAGAGGCTTTAGAAACGTAATCAGGGAATTCATAAGAGCCCTTACACCAAACAATACGTCGGGAGAAGTATTGGTCCTTCCCGCGGTAGTTGTAGTAGCCCGCCTTCAAGACACGAGGAGTTTCACCTTGAAGGACTCGTTTGACGTCGGCAATGCGGGCCTCCATGGTCGAAGGAATCAACTCCTTCGGGGCCATCCTCCTATACGATTTAATAGCGAGGCGGAGCTTTTTACCTTCTTCAGCGTTCTGGACGTCGAAGAGCTTGTCCACCTCCACACGGCTCCGCTTGGGCCTCTCTGCGGAAGGAGACCTCGATGGACCAGCAGCCTTCTTGGCGTACTTCCTCTTCCGTGAAGGGCGGACAGCATCGGTCTCCCCCTGCTTAAGGATCAGATTGGTCAGCACGGATACCTTCTTGGCTGCAAACAGTAAAAGAAAAAGGGTCAGAGATTTACCCAGGTAACCATATTGGAGGGGCCGTCGAAAAGCTGCCCCCCGGAAACTACGTCGAGGAGTCGGATCCCGGCATTCACCAGGTCCCGCTCCACGAGAGAATTGGCGTCGAGGGGAGTATAGGACTCCCCCCACCGGTAGATCTGGATGAGCTGAAGAGTCTGGAAGTCTTCGTCGGTGTAGGTGTGGAAGGCGGGAGGAGAATCCGCTTCCACCTCCCATCGGGGCCACGGGATCGAGGAGTTTTGGATGAAGAAGTAGCTCCTCTTCCACCCGCTGTTGTCGGACCCCGTGTCGACCAGGAGTCCCCGACCCTTGACCACCTTCCAGGTGTCAGTGGTCCAGTTGCACAACCCGAGTTGCGTCTTGTTCCACTTCGGCATCCGGGGGTAGAAGGCACAAACCCCCGCCTCGTTGCACTTCATCCCGTAGAAGGTCCTGAAGAGCTTGAGGCTGTATACCCACTGCTGTCGGAAGCAGAGGACCTGGAAGGCGTTCCACAGGCGTATGGCGTGCGGAGAGAAGGTGGTCGGATGCGTCTTGTAGTGCTGGCACATCTCGACCAGATTACCACAAAACGGGAATTTGATCCCCGCTGATATTTGCCCCGTAGAGACAAATACCTCCCCTTTTCGGGGACGGGTAACCTCAAGGTTACCCGAGGGGCGGGGCCAGGGATACGGGAAACGAGGTTCCCAAGTAGAGGTGATGCATCCCTCCCGGAGAGCCGCATCATATGCAGTGCTGGAAATCTCGTTCAAAGCATAGTCGAAGTTGAAGGGCTTCCTACCCTCAGAACTAGATCCGCTGTCTGAAATCATCCATGGAAAGGCACATTGGGTTTCCCGGAAAACTACAAACAAGGAAAAAAAAATACAAGCAACGAAGAAGAAACCCTTACCAGACATGATGGTTGAAGGCTGAAGGGATGAACTTGACGTTGCCGGAAGGTGATCGAGAGGAACACTGAGGTCTTCGAAATTGCGGAGCTTGAATTCGCAGAGAAGTTGCAGAAAGCGTTTGAAATTTTGGAAACGGTAAAAGTGAAACTGTGCCCACGGTTAGGGTTTTATAGGCAAAGAGGACAGTCGAAGGGACGCTTCGATCTGAATCGTCGAAGTTGAAACGTTCTGATCTGAACCGTTGAGATAGAACGTGCAGAATGGCAACAGGTGCAATGATGAAACAGCCTGAAAAGCACTTTTCAGAAAAAGCATGCGCGAAAAATCAGGCACGGGTACTGAAAACGTCGCTTCGTTATCTGCTGCATTTAATGGCTGGGGAACCGAGGAGTCCTCTCGGATTTGGCAGTTATCCACAAGGTATTGAGGAAACGTGAACGAGAAGACTTGTACTAAATGACTATGCTAAGGGAAAGATCCCCGACTTCGACGTCGGGAGGTCGGGAGTTGAAAGACACGACGAACTGTAAGTCCCTCATGTCTTGGGGGCAAATGATGGGTTCCGCTATGGCCGTTAGGCCCTTTAACGGCGAGGAAACGGCGAACAGGCCCACTGGGCCCTAAATGGAGGTCAAGATGACCTAGACAAAGGGTCCCGACAGAGGGAGTCCCGATGATGAAAGGTCCCGACAGAGTCGGTCCCGATAGGTGAGCTGGAAGCTCCCGATGAGAAGCCTTTAAGTAGGCCCCGATGACGAATCCCTGAGAATGATTGGCCCTGTCACGACGACGAGGGGCCCCGAGCGGTGACACAACGAGATAATTCTGGAGTCCCCGATGTTAGTCGGGACTTGCTATCAGAGGTTAAGGCCGAAATACGCGGGGCGTGGCCAAGATACGCGGAGCGTAGCTGAGATACGCGGAGCGTGGCCAAGATACGCGGGGCGTGGCCGAGATAAGCGAGATCATGGCCTAGATAGGCGGGATCGTACCCGAGATACGCGGAATACGGGCTAACCACCCCCAACGGTTCACCAGGTAACTGAGGTACCTCTCCGCCTATAAAAGGCAGAGGTCACCTCAGATCAACTACGTTTTGAGATACGTTACTTGAGATTACTGCTTGCCAGTCCATACGAGATACTCATTTAAGCATCGGAGAGGGATTCTGGGTCACCGCCCGGTCTATCCCCTCTTGCAGGATTGCGTGGAGCGAAGGAGCTAGGATCGCCGTCAAAGATCGTACCGGAGTTTCGTCGTGATCCAACACTCTTCAAAAGGGCAAACCCCATGTTTACTTCTAATAAATGGCATGTTGTGAAATCCTCTGAGCAAATCCTCATGTTCATAGCCATTCCCTGAATAAAATCAGGATGCTGCAAATACAATATGGGACTGATAACCCCATCGTGGCGGAAATCCTCTTAATAGACGACAACCCCACATACTAAAAGTATGCGTACTCTCTTAAGGGTTCATACACCATGAAGACTTAGGCCTGAAAAAGGATAGCTTCATGTTATACGATTTTAAAAGCAAACCTTGTACAAAACTCATCAAACTTACAAGTCGAGTCTTGTATAACGTTATCTTGCTCTTTTGCATATAACGCCAAAGCAACAAAATCATCATGAAGTATCTTGCAACAACGTCGCCTTGAAGTGGAACTAAGAGACGGTATAAACTTAAGTCTTGCTACGTCAAGACGACACTGCTACATGTCAAAGGCCAAGTGCCAAGTACATTACTACCTGCAATGCTACAAGTACCAAGTGTACATAACACCCTGCAATGCGCAAGTCGCAACATCATATGCTCTATTCATCACAACAAAGAGTTCAATCCTATCATTCAAGTCCAATACATACGGACAATGAAAAAAACGCAAGGTATGAAATATTACTAACAAGTTATCACATGTTTATTATTATTGAAAACAGGTCCAAGTGATGAAATACCATGCAAGTAAAGGCATAAACAAAGAATTATCGAAAACCTCAAAATCAGCCGTCGTCAAGATCAAGTTTCAAGTGTGAAGAAGTAAACAACGCTTACCTCAATGAGAGGAACGCTCCTCCTTGGGCCGGTCCCTCGACCGGGGGACAAAAGGCATCACCGCACGACCCTCAACTCTATTCCCTTTATCGCAAGAAGGTGTTAGCACGGTCGTACTCGTCATAAAGAACTTAGAATTGCTCGAGGAACGCGCCCCTGCGTCGGATCTTTTGAGAATTGTTCTAAAGCCAGGAACTACAACCACGCGTTCAGCAACATGAAAGCAACAACTTGGAAAATTAACAAGTTCAAAGAAGATATAAGGAGGTGCCTTACTCACAAGTCCTTTACCGCGACCATGTCCGGAGACTCCAGAGTAGCGGGGGCAATTGTACGGACATTCCTTCCAACAAGCGGATTACTGTGTACATCGTCTATCTTCAAAGATGAGCTTTTTCCATCAGTCTGACCTACATTACAACATGATACAAGTCATAAAGATCATCAACATACCAAATCTTCAGAATGACGTATATGTGTACCGACATCAATTAATCAAGTAACAAGCATCACACAAGGGGGGCAACTTCTTCAACACATCAACTTACATGTCGACATCGAGCTCACACTCGCAGAATACATGATTACAAGGGCGAAATATTTTCTAAGTGTTTTGCTCAGGATGACAGTCAGCATATTGCAAGATGTCAGCATGCTACTATGTGTCAGCATATTACCTAGTGTTAGCATACAACAAGGTGTTGGCATACAACCTGTGTTTACATCAAGCATATGGATACAGCGTACATAGATAGAGAAAAGATTCTAAGTGTGGGGGCAAGTGCGTACATACAAGCACGTACATACATGTCGACAAGGATGGATGTCGAAAAGCAAGGAATATTTCCTAAGTGTTTCCATGTACGTACATACATGTCGACAAGGATGCATGTCGACAAGCAAGGAATATTTCCTAAGTGTTTCCATGTACGTACATACATGTCGACAAGGATGGATGTCGACAAGCAAGGAATATTTTCTAAGTATTTCCATGTGCGTACATACATGTCGACAAGGATGGATGTCGACTGTACGTACCTACATGTCGACAAGGATGGATGTCGACAAGCGAAGAATATTTTCTAAGTATTTCCATGTACGTACATACATGTCGACAAGTGAATAATATTTTCTAAGTATTTCCATGTACGTACATACATGTCGACAAGGATGCATGTCGACAAGTGAAGAATATTTTTTAAGTATTTCCATGTACGTACATACATGTCGACAAGTGAAGAATATTTTCTAAGTATTTCCATGTACGTACATACATGTCGACAAGTGAAGAATATTTTCTAAGTATTTCCATGTACGTACATACATGCCGACAAGTGAAGAATATTTTCTAAGTATATCCAGGTACGTACATATATGTCGACAAGGATGCATGTCGACAAGTGAAGAATATTTTCTAAGTATTTCCATGTACGTACATACATGTCGACAAAGATGCATGACGACAAGTGAATAATATTTTCTAAGTATTTCCAGGATGGATTGCATGCATCAAGTAGCTATTATCAACTTCTACTCAATACCTCCTAAGCATTCCTACGACGCTTATCGACAAAGCTCATACGACGACAGCTATGGTAACAAGCATTTAATATTGTTAAAATATTCTCTAAGTGTTTTAGCATGCTTGCAGAAAATGGCCGATGATCAACATACGGCGCTCAAAGCACATTGTCTAGCTTATGATTACCCATGTACAACAATCAACGATCATGTCCGAACGACTATCCATCATCAACATCAAGCAAGCAAAAACAACGGCTAAGGCATGGTGCAACATGTCGGCAATGAACACTATGCATAAGGGAAGTATAACTATTCATTTGCACTTTTCTAAAATTTTCAGCTCTTAGAAAATTTTTGGCCGATTTGGGGCTAAGTATTCTAATGCATTTTATCAAACACCTTGTATGCATGATAAGATAACTAGGTACATAGTGATTTCAAGATTGAATCAAGGCCAAAAGAAATCACGAAATGGCCAACCATGTACGGAACTGAACTCACCAACACGAAGTGAGTCCGAATTGACACGTGCCACACCGGAATCCAATTGATATCAACACTGATGTGTGTACTCCAAATTTATTATCTCAAAAGCTTCATCTTCATCAAGAATGGAGAGCTTCTTGGAGATTTATCTATAAAGGATGTAAGCTAATGAGTATTCTCTCTCCTAATTTTTACTAATAGTGTCTACACCATGTGCTAAGGACTAAACTAATATCTATTTTCGCACAAGTCCTTAGTGTCGGACCTAAAATCTGACCTTTGGCGAATTATGTTTTGAAAACGTGCAATTTTGATAAGAGTCGCCACTAGCTAATTACGGCTAACTAGAAACCTACATTACTTAGGTAAAACAACGAATTAGCACCTAACTAAGTTAACTGGCCTGCGCCAAAAGATTCGAGTTCGGGGGTTCTGTTGCGGATTTTAAAAAAATATTTTTTTTATCGCGCTCTTTCGGTACTTAATCAACATGTTTGCCAATTTAAAAATTGAAGCATGCTTTTACGATGAATTATTCTACCAAAAAAAAACAAAAACAAAAAAAACAAAACTAATTTTTACGCAACACTATTATTAACGATAAAATTGAGCATTAAAATATTTTTAAGCATCTAAAACTCCTAATTACGTTGAAATCTAAACGAAATTGAACATGCTCAAAATTATGACAAACAATTACGTCACATGTATATGTACAATAGCACATGACATCTAATTAATTTACATCTAATTATCCTATTAACATGGTACAATAATACTCATAATAATAATAACAATATATAATAATAATATCAGTAAATAATTAATATTTAAATAAATAAATAAATAAATAAATAATATGTTGCGTGACTTACCTGCAATTACCGTCGTCTTCTTCAACAGTGGGTAGGTGGGAACGGCGCCGGCGGAGCTCTGGCGACGGCAGGAGGGACGGCAAGGACGGCAGAGCTCCGACGATGACAGCAGGACGGCTATCTCCGGCGGATCGAGCTCCTGTCTAGCGAACTCCCCGGCGACGAATGCAAGCCAGACGAGCGGGACAACCTCTGGCAGCGACGGGCGGTGCTATCGGCGGCACTGGACGGCATCAAGAAGCCTGGACGACGACGAGAGCAGGACAACGGCCGAGGATGGACACCGGCGAACCTCCGGCGAACGTACGGGGAAGGAGAAGAAAATTTCAGTCACTGCACGCTTTCCCAAAAAAACTAATATTTTATTCTCAAATTTTCTGTGTATTTTTTTACATGTAATAGGTACCTATTTATAGGTAAATAGACACCAAAAAATTAGGAAATCAATATTCCCTCAATATTCACCCTATTAAATCCGAATATATATATATATATATAAATATATATATATTATATATTTTTTTATTTTTACATCATATTTATTGCATATGTATTGTCCTAATTTAAACTGAGCCTATTTTTGGCAATCCCGTGACCTTCCATATTTAAATACTTCCTTTTTTAAACGCGTTACACATAACATTTTTGACATGTTACGTACGTGTCGCGCGTACCAAAATTAGGTGTTTACACTTAGTATCATGTAAAAGCATACTTACCTCTCTCCTATGCTTGTTTTACATTCATGCTCCCTAATGTTGCATGACGCGCTTCGTAGATCATTACGCATGTTATTATTTTTATATGTACATAATGCTAACTCATGGTTGTTATGTGATTATTCTTATGATCTAAGTATGAATTTAATGTTTGCATCATTTTCCATGCTTACATCATACTACATGCTTGCATCATTTTCTATGTTTACATCATGCTTCATGTTGACAAGCATGCTCTCCGATTTCATATTATTCTAAGTGCTTTGCTTATTGCATGATTACATCCTCCGTTTACTATGTCGTCATTTACATGTTGACAACGTGTTATATGCTTACATCATGTACCATGATATTATCACGTTTGGTAATCCTTTATTATTACAAGTATTTCACTCATTACATGATATTGCGAATATATCGTTAATTGGATGTTGTTATATGCATATTGTCCGTTACGCTAACCCTGTAAACAGATTACGTACATACGGCGGAAAATTAAAGTTGGTCAAATCTATGATCCCTACACTCGAATTGACAAACAGGCCACCCCTGAGGTCAGTACCGAACCTAAATTGGACGAATATCTTATCTTAAAAAGAGTCAAGTATTGGTTTTGAACCACTACTTGACTCGGTGACAAGATTTAGATATCTGTCCAATTCGGGTTCGTGTTTAAATTTCGGGCCTCGCAAAATACTCCAAAACCCGTAAAAGAACTCTTCCGCGGACACCCAAGTCCAAAACGGTCCGGAATACGCGCAGTACCCGGACCGGAGGACTTCCGGATTGCCGATGTTCTCCACGCGCTCATCCCGATTATTTTGCCAAGTGCGAGAAGTTGGTGCACGCATAGTCCACCTTGATGACGGTATACGTTTCCCTTCATACCGACCTCAAGCCGTTCAGAACTGGGCAAACGTACGGGGAAGGAGAAGAAAATTTCAGTCACTGCACGCTTTCCCAAAAAAACTAATATTTTATTCTCAAATTTTCTGTGTATTTTTTTACATGTAATAGGTACCAATTTATAGGTAAATTGACACCCAAAAATTAGGAAATCAATATTCCCTCAATATTCACCGTATTAAATCTGAAAATATATATATAAATATATATATTATATATTTTCTGATGTTTACATCATATTTATTGCATATGTATTGTCCTAATTTAAACTGAGCCTATTTTTGGCAATCCCGTGACCTTCCATATTTAAATACTTCCATTTTTAAACGCGTTACATATAAAATTTTTGACATGTTACATAGGTGTAGCGCATACCAAAATTAGGTGTTTACACTTAGTATCATGTAAAAGCATACTTACATCTCTCCTATGCTTGTTTTACATACATGCTCCCTAATGTTGCATGACGCGCTTCGTAGATCATTACGCATGTTATTATTTTTATATGTACATAATGCTAACTCATGGTTGTTATGTGATTATTTTTATGATCTAAGTATGAATTGAATGTTTGCATCATTTTCCATGCTTACATCATACTACCTGCTTGCATCATTTTCTATGTTTACATCATGCTTCATGTTGACAAGCATGCTCTCCGATTTCATATTATACTAAGTGCTTTGCTTATTGCATGATTACATCCTCCGTTTACTATGTCGTCATTTACATGTTGACAACGTGTTATATGCTTACATCATGTACCATGATATTATCACGTTTGGTAATCCTTTATTATTACAAATATTTCTCTCATTACATGATATTGCGAATATATCGTTAATTGCATGTTGTTATATGCATATTGTCCGTTACGCTAACCCTGTAAACAGATTACGTACATACGGCGGAAAATTAAAGTTGGTCAAATCTATGATCCCTACACTCGAATTGACAAACAGGCCACCCCTGAGGTCAGTACCGAACCTAAATTGGACGAATATCTTATCTTAAAAAGAGTCAAGTATTGGTTTTGAACCACTACTTGACTCGGTGACAAGTGTTAGATATCTGTCCAATTCGGGTTCGTGTTTAAATTTCGGGCCTCGCAAAATACTCCAAAACCCGTAAAAGAACTCTTCCGCGGACACCCAAGTCCAAAACGGTCCGGAATACGCGCAGTACCCGGACCGGAGGACTTCCGGATTGCCGATGTTCTCCACGCGCTCATCCCGATTATTTTGCCAAGTGCGAGAAGTCGGTGCACGCATAGTCCACCTTGATGACGGTATACGTTTCCTTTCATACCGACCTCAAGCCGTTCAAAACTGGGCAAACGTACGGGGAAGGAGAAGAAAATTTCAGTCACTGCACGCTTTCCCAAAAAAACTAATATTTTATTCTCAAATTTTCTGTGTATTTTTTTACATGTAATAGGTACCTATTTATAGGTAAATTCACACCCAAAAATTAGGAAATCAATATTCTCTCAATATTCACCCTATTAAATCCGAAAATATATATATTATATATTTTCTGATTTTTACATCATATTTATTGCATATGTATTGTCCTAATTTAAACTGAGCCTATTTTTGGCAATCCCGTGACCTTCCATATTTAAATACTTCCTTCTTTAAACGCGTTACACATAACATTTTTGACATGTTACATGTTGGATCACAGTGGAACTCCGGTACGATCTTTGACGGCGATCCTAGCTCCTTCGCACCACGCAATCCTGCAAGAGGGGATAGACCGGGCGGTGACCCAGAATCCCTCTCCGATGCTTAAATGAGTATCTCGTGTGGACTGACAAGCAGTAATCTCAAATAACGTATATCAAAACGTAATTGACCTGAGGTGACCTTTGCCCTTTTATAGGCGGAGAGGTACCTCAGTTACCTGGTGAACCGTTGTGGTGGTTTGCCCCTATCCCGCGTATCTCGTGCACGATCCCGCCTATCTAGGCCAGATCTCTTCTTGGCCACGCTCCGCGTATCTTAACTACGCTCCGCGTATCTCGGCCACGCCCCGCGTATCTCGGCATTAACCTCTGATGGCAAGTCCCGACTAACATCGGGGACTCCAGAGTTATCTCGTTGTGTCACCGCTCGGGGCCCCTCGTCATCGTGACAGGGCCAATCGTTCTCAGGGATTCGTCATCGGGGCCTACTTAAAGGCTTCTCATCGGGAGCTTCCAGCTCACCTGTCGGGACCGACTCTGTCGGGACCTTTCATCATCGGGACTCCCTACGTCGGGACCCTTCGCCTGGGTCATCTTGACCTTCATTTGGGGCCCAGTGGGCCTGTTCGCCGTTTCCTCGCCGTTAAGGGGCCTAACGGCCATAGCGGAACCCATCATTTGCCCCCAAGACATGAGGAACTTACAGTTCGTCGTGTCTTTTCAACTCCCGACCTCCCGATGTCGGAGTCGGGGATCTTTCCCTTGGCATAGTCACTTAGTACAATTCTTCTCGTTTACGTTTCCTCAATACCTTGTGGATAACTGCCAAATCCGAGAGGACTCCTCGGTTCCCCAGCCATTAAATGCAGCAGATAACGAAGCGACGTCTTCAGTACTCGTGCCTGATTTTTCGCGCCTGCTTTTTCTGAAAAGTGTTTTTCAGGCTGTTTCATCATTGCGTCCGTTGCCATTCTGCACGTTTCATCTCAACGGTTCAGATCAGAACGCTTCAATTTCGACGATTCAGATCAAAGCGTCCCTTCGACTGTCCTCTTCGTCTATAAAAGCCTAGCCGTGAGCACAGTTTCACTTTTACTGTCTCCGAATTTTCAAAACTCTCCGCAACTTCTCTACGAATTCAAGCTCTTGCGATTCCGAAGACCTCAGTGCTTTTCCGATCACCTCTCCGGCAACGTCGAGTTCGTACTTCCAACCTCCAATCATCATGTCTGGTAAGGGTTTCTTCTTTATTGTTCGCCTGTTTTCTCCCTTTATTTATGCTTGGTTTGTTTGCAATTTCCCGGAAAACCCAATGTCCCTTTTCATGGCTGATTTCAGACAGTGAATCTGGTTCCGAGGGAAGGAAGCCCTTCAACTTCGACTATGCTCTGAATGAAATTTCAAGCACCGCCTATGATGCGGCTCTCCGGGAGGGATGCATCACTTCTACCTGGGAACCTCGTTTCCCGTATCCCTGGCCCCGCCCCTCGGGTAATCTTGAGGTTACTCGTCCTCGGAAAGGGGAGGTATTTGTCTCTACGGGGAAAATATCAGCGGGGATCAGATTTCCCTTCTGTGGTAATCTGGTCGAGATGTGTCAGCATTACAAGACTCATCCGACCACCTTCTCTCCGCACGCCATACGCCTGTGGAACGCCTTCCAGGTCGTCTGCTTCCGACATAAGTGGGTATACAGCCTCAAGCTCTTCAGGACCTTCTACGGGATGAAGTGCAACGAGGCGGGGGTTTGTACCTTCTACCCCCGGATGCCGAAGTGGAACAAGACACAACTCGGGTTGTGCAACTGGACCAATTACACCTGGAAGGTGGTCAAGGGTCGGGGACTCCTTGTTGACACGGGGTCGGACAACCCGTGGCCCCGATGGGAGGTGGAGGCGGATTCTCCTCCCGCCTTCCACACCTATACCGACGAAGACTTCCAGACTCTTCAACTCATCCAGCTCTACCGGTGGGGGGAGTTTTACACTCCCCTCGACGCCAATTCTCTCGTGGAGCGGGACCTGGTGAATGCCGGGATCTGACTCCTTGACGTAGTCTCCAGGGGGGCAGCTTTTCGACGGCCCCTCCAATATGGTTCCCTGGGTAAATTTCTAACCCTTTTCCTTTTACTGGTATCCGTGGTGACCAATCTGATCCTTAAGCAGGGGGAGACCGATGCTGTCCGCCCTACGCGGAAGAGGAAGTCCGCCAAGAAGGCCGCTGCTCCATCGGGGTCTCCTTCCGCGGAGAGGCCAAAGCGGAGCCGTGTGGAGGTGGACAAGCTCTTCGACGTCCAGAACGCTGAAGAAGGTAAAAAGCTCCGTCTTGCTATTAAATCGTACAGGAGGATGGTCCCGAAGGAGTTGATTCCTTCGACCATGGAGGCCCGCATCGCCGATGTCAAATGAGTCCTTCGAGGGGAAACTCCTCGTGTCCTGAAGGCGGGCTACTACAACTATCGCGGGAAGGACCAATATGTCTCCCGACGTAAATTTTGGTGTAAGGGCTATGATGAACTTCCTGATTACATTTCTAAAGCATCTTCTCGTCCTTTAGGTTCATGCCATTCCGGGACTCCGTCGGGTGCTGGAGCCTCGGCAGGCGCGCCACCTTCAGCAGGGGCTCCTCCTTCGGCAGGGGCACCATTTTTCTCCAGTGGTGGGACCCCGACCGGCGAACAATTTCGTCGGGTGGAGAGCTTGGACTCCTCCGAGGAGACTCATGAGGGTGGCTTCCTTTGCCATCGTCGGAGGACAGGGCAGTCTCCGTTGAAACCAATCTCCAAGGGGCTGCCCCCCTCGTCTTCTTCACAACCGCAGCGACAACCGTCGCCCGTCCAGGACTTCACTCCTCCCCCAACCCGGGGTGGGTCGGAGGCACGCCCCTCTACGTCCCCAGGTGACCCTTCTCCTCTTCCGCTCGACGGGAGCTTCTACAAGGCCCTCGACTCCGACCAGGAGGATTCGCCCTAGGCCCCGATCCAAACGCTGCAAGGGGTCCAGCTCCGACAAGGGGACACATATCCAGAGCTGGCCCTACACCTGGTAGCAGGCTCGATCCTGCCTTCTATGAGGCATCCGATTACCTTAGATCGGGATGAGATGCACCGGGATGTCAAGGAGATGTGCATGCGTCGAATAGAGGTAAGTTTTTCACCCTTTTTTCTTCATCAATAAGACCGATCGTTCATTTTCTAATGCTTCTTTTCCTTCCTTCGCAGGAGATGGCGAACCTCAACCGTTCCATCGGGTACCTCCTTGCCTACGAGGAGGCTTTGGAGCAAGAGCGGGCGGTCACGGCCAAGCTCAAGGAGGATCTCGCGGCCTCCGAGTCTTCGCGGGGAAAACTGGCCAAGTAGCAGGCTATCTTTGACCGCAAGACTCGGGACCTCCAAAAGCAGGTCCATGACTTTGAGGGGCTCCTCAAGCGGGAGCGGCAGGAGCGGCAGGTTGCTGAGGACAAGCTGGTCCTCGAGAAGAAGGCTCTGGAGGAGCAAGTTGCGGGGGTTCCTGCGCAGCTGGTCGCGGCCGAGACCAAGGGCCGGGAGGATTATCGGAGGTCCGAAGACTTCCAGGCTGATGGTGTGAAGTTTTGCAGCGCGGAGGTGGAGAACACCCTCTTCAACGCAGTCGAGGAACTCCACCTGGTGTATGGCGACGCCATCAACTTCGACAAGTCTCCTTCTCTCGCTCCCTTCGCGAAGAAATACTTTGCTCTTTCGGAGGAGAGTGATGGGGGGAGTACTCCCGCGATTGTTGAAGACACAGCGGAGCCTCCAAGTGCTGATACTCCGATAGTCGAACCTCCAGCGGCTGACCCTGTGGAGCCTTCTGCCACAGACCTCGTGGACCCTGCTCCTGTTGATGCCGCCGACAAGGACCAAGCCTAACTGCTTATCTTTAGAGTCCTTGTATTCTCCTCATTTTGTAATCATCGGGCCTTCGAGCCCCATTAATATCAGACTTTCTTAGTTCCGATTTTTCATTGCACTTCTCAAAGTGACTTTACTACATTTACTTAAGTCGAAACCTCGACACTTAAGATATTCTCATACATCACTTAAGACGATTTACTAACTTGCACCACTTATGGTGACTTACCATCATGCACCACTTAAGGCGTCTTTCCAATACTTAGAATAAATCCAAGAGTCGCGCATCACTTACGACGACTTGATCTCATGCATCACTTAAGACGACTTAATCTCGTGCATCACTTAAGACGAATTTTAACAACACTTAGAGTAAGTCTAAGAATCATGCATCACTTAAGACGACTTAATCTCATGCATCACTTAAGACGACTTTTCTCATGCACCACTTAAGGCGACTTTTCTCGTGCACCACTCAAGGCGACTTTTCTCGTGCACCACTCAAGGCGACTTTTCTCGTGCACCACTCAAGGCGACTTTTCTCGTGCACCACTCAAGGCGACTTTTCTCGTGCACCACTCAAGGCGACTAAGTAACGCTTTAGAATAAATCTAAGAATAATTCAGAAGCAACCACTTTATTCATTGATGGCACAAAACTCATTTACATCGAATCAAACGATAAATAACATACACCACTTAAGGCGATTTTACGTCGGGCACCACTTAAGGAGACTTTTCATCGGGCACCACTTAAGGCGACTTATCATCAAGCATGGTATTTCTTCAAGTGTTCGCCACTAAAAGAATGCTTTAACGCTCTGCCATCGAGGTCTTCCAACTTGTACGCATTTGGAGCTGGCATCCCCACGACCTTGTAAGGTCCTTCCCATTTTGGTGACATCTTGGTGATTCGATCCAAAAGGGTAAACTTGTTGTGATGCCAAACCAGCTCCCCGACGAAGAATTTTCGGGACTTGACTAGCCGATTATAATACCTGGCCATCACTAAACGCATTCGAGCCTGGACTTCGTCGGCTTCTCGCCTCTTCTCTTCGAGCATGTCTAGATCTAGACGTCTCATCTCATCGTTCGTCAAAGGCTTGTAATATCTCATCCGATGGGACGCCACAGCTACCTCCATGGGAGCAACAACCTCCGTGCGCTAAACAAGGCCAAACGGAGTCTCCCCAGTGCACGTTTTCCAGCTCGTTCAACAATTTGCCGTTCTAGGCATAGACCCTTTTCTTCAGGCCATCCATCACGATTTTGTTGGCCGATTCCACCTGGCCATTAGTCTGAGCATGGCGGACAGAGGCTGTCCGATGCTCGATGTTCAACTCCTCCAGATACTCCTTCACCTGAGACCCGTTAAACGGTGGACCATTGTCGCTGATCATCACCTTAGGAATCCCGTATCTAGATACGATATGCGTCTGGAGGAACTTGACGATCTGGTTCCCCGTCGTTCTGGCCAACGCCTTTGCCTCTTTCCATTTTGAAAAGTAATCGATAGCTACAAGCAAATACTTACATTGACCTTGTGCTTGTGGAAGAGGTCCCACCAAGTCGATGCCCCACTGCGCGAAGGGGCAAGCGCTCTTGATGGACGTCAGAATAGCAGCCGGAGCCACAATACTCGGGGCGTACCTCTGGCACGTGTCACAGGATCGGATAAACGCCGTCGCCTCCTTGCTCATCGTAGGCCAATAATAGCCCAAGTTCAGCACTTTCCTCATAATGGATCGGGCCCCTTCATGACAAGCCGCGACCCCTTCATGCACCTCCTTTAGGATTCGACTTCGGTACTGCCCCTTGTGCAGGTCGACAGGAAGCGAAGGAACGGATCAGACAAACAAGCTAGACGGATCAAGAAAGAGAGCGAATAACCCGTGAGAAGTGCCACTTGGGTCAGAAAATCATCAACCTGAGGACATGTCGTAACACTTGGTGCCGTCCGTGGGTTTCTAATAGAAAAAGCCTGGAAATCACACGATCTATGATTAACAGCCTGTACCCCCGGCTAGACAACCCACTCCTCAGGGGCAACCTGTACCCCCCGCGCATCAAGCAACACCCCAAGCTCCACAAGTAAACAATCAAGGGGTACAATCACGCCCAGCAGGGGCTGAGTCCTCCATTGCCTCAACTCCTATAAGTCGGCGACCACAAGAGCAGGGGGTATACAAGGGGTACCGTCTCAAGGATATCAATATACGGCACCCCCGAAGGGGTACCACTATGAAGAGCGTCCACAAGAGTATCCTTACGGCATGCCAGCACAAGGAAACAATAACCGAGCTCACACCACTAACACGAGGCCAGTGCATTCGCAGGGAGCACCATCAGTGACCCCATGATTCATGAACACACTAGATGAGCTTTGGCATATAGATAGGTTGTGAGAAACAGGCAGGAAAGACAGTATGCACAAGCAGAGCAACACCCGCAGGAGAATGAACACCCACAAGGAGAGCAGTATCAGCAGGATGAGCAGTTCCCAGAGGAAGAACAACACACGCACCCTCCAACTGGGCAGCGTGAAAGTCAAGGCAGAAACGAGCAAGTACCACCTCCGTGAGAAAGATAGCATTTCATCCCTCCAATGCAACCTCAAGCACCCCAAGGGGCATGGACATACACCTCACTGAGGGACAATACACAGCCACAACACCCAAGGAGGCAAGAGTTCCAGCATCCACCCCCACAGGGATACCCACATTACACGTACAATCCTTATCATCACGGACAAGGAGTCCCTGCGAGCTCGGTGATAAGCTATAATGGACACCAAAGGAACTATAGCCCATCACCAGTGATGCTAACTCTGGAGGACATAGAGGCAATGTTTTCGAAGAAGATGAATGAATCCAAAATGAATGGATTGTATTGGATGAGTGATAGCACGAATAACCCCTTCACTAGGGAGCTGGAGAACAAAAGGGTGCCTGATGCGTTGCACTTGATAAAAATAGAAAAGTATAATGGAAGACCAAGGCGAAGGGTCCCGACAGAGGGAGTCCCGATGATGAAAGGTCCCGACAGAGTCGGTCCCGATAGGCGAGCTGGACGCTCCCAATGAGATGCCTTTAAGTTGGCCCCGATGACGAATCCCTGAGAACGATTGGCCCTGTCACGAGGACGAGGGGCCCCGAGCGGTGACACAATGAGATAACTCTGGAGTCCCCGATATTGGTCGGGACTTGCTATCAGAGGTTGAGGCCGAGATACGCGGAGCGTGGCTGAGATACGCGGAGCGTGGCCGAGATACGCGGGGCGTGGCTGAGATAAGCGAGATCATGGCCTGGATAGGCGGAATCATGCCCGCGATACGCGGAATATGGGTTAACCACCCCAACGGTTCACCAGGTAACTGAGGTACCTCTCCGCCTACAAAAGGGCAGAGGTTACCTCAGATCACATTACGTTTTGAGATACACACTTTGAGTTTGCTGCTTGCCAGTTCATACGAGATACTCATTTAAGCATCGGAGAGGGATTCTGGGTCACCGCCCGGTCTATCCCCTCTTGCAGGATTACGTGGAGCAAAGGAGCTCGGATCGCCGTCAAGATCGTACCGGAGTTCCACCGTGATCCAACATTGGCGTCGTCTGTGGGAAGCGTAACAAAAAGCTAATATTCCTTCTACTCGTTCAATGGCGGCTGGCAAGCAAAGAAGACAAGGACAATCTGGTGGTTCCCGTCATCCTGCTGGGACGACTCTGAATTCACCACCGGAGCATGATGAGGACCAGAATCTCCCTGCTGAGGTCTCCCAGACAGGGGGGCACAACGAAGTCCCCGATGATGCTGCTCAGCACCAAGAGAATAGGGAGCAGGAGTCTCCTCCAAATGCGGTCTTGACGAAGGCTGTGGCGGAGGCCATGCCGATGTTTTTGGCGGCCGTGGAGGCTCTCTTAGATCGGAGAGAGGCTGCGAGGAGACAGGAGGAAGTGCCCCCACCAGCAGAGGTTCAGAATGTGCAGGAGGCCCAACCTTGGAGCCAGGACAAGGGTAAGGAGCCCGCTCAGCCAGAGCGATTTCTGGTCGATGGGCCAGGACCCGTACATCATAGGACCATTCCCCTTAATGGTCCTATTACCCCCGATCAGGTGGTGAAGATCGTGAACATCTGCATGGGAGAGCAGAAGTCGTTGCTATCGGAACTGTGGGATCGATCCTCTCATCCCTTTGTTCCCCGACTGATAGACACCCTCGCCCTGCCAGGGCTGGGTATCCCCACGATTAAGGAGTATGATGGCGAGGGAGATCCGGTTCGTCATGTCCAGAAGCACCTCATGGCGTGTCTGGGCAGAGCCCCGAATGAAGATATCGTGTGTACATTGTTCCCGAACACACTTGGTGAAAGAGCCCTGACCTGGTTCTTCATTCTGCCCCCAGGGTGCATCACTTGCTGGGCTGATATGCACGGCCGCTTTATTCAGCAGTACCAGGGTCGCCGACGTCTGTTGAAGAGTGTGAGGTCCCTGGCCCAGGTGGTACAGAGACCTGATGAGTCGCTGGCACACTATTACCAGCGATACACTGCCAGCGTGGCAGAGATTGATGAGGAGATTTCGGAGGGTGAGACCATCCGTACCTTCATTCGGAACCTAACAGCCCCTTACGGTTGCACAGCGTGGCTGAGAAGGCTGTGTGGAATATGGAAGCGTTGCAGAAAAGGGTGAAGTGGCAAATCCACGTCCAGGAGTCGAAAATAGCCGCTGGAGAGATAGAGCCCCCGAAGTCAAATAAGGGAAAGCAGTCGCTCAAACCCTTGGATGATCGTAAGTCGAAGGATAAATCCGAGAGCAGTCGGAGTCGAGGCTGCTCTGATCGAAGGGAGGACAGGCGTTCCTCGAGGAAGGACAGGCGGGAGGATCATAACATTCCTCTCAACAGCTCTATGGCGGAGGTTTTAACGGTCATGGAACGACAGGGTATCTCCAGGTACCCCCCGAAGAAGGAAGGAGAATTTTTGGGATCCCGCACCGATCGTTACTGTCGGTTCCACCGCGCAAATGGTCACGACACTAATCATTGTCGGGAACTGAAGAAGGAGATCGAAAAGCTGATCCAGAAGGGGAAGCTTAAGGAGTTTTTCGGGGAGAAGCGGTGTCGATCCCGTTCTCGATCCCGATCGCGGTCCCGTTCCCGATCCCGCGATCGGTCCCCAAAGAAGAAGAGGTCTGAGCCGGAGTCTTCTGGTGCCCGTAAGGAGAAGCGGGGCACTATCAATGTGATTCACGGGGGATTTGCTGCGGGAGGTAATACCTCGGTCTCTCTGGAGGTTTATGCCTCTAGAATTCCTACTGCTGTGGTGTTGGGTAAGAGGTCCCGATCTTGGACCTTGAAGGAAGAGATGGTGATTTATTTTTCAGCGGAGGACCTGATAGGAGTGGAGACTCCACATGAAGACGCTTTGGTCGTGACCCTTGACGTGGATGGGTACGAGATGAAGCGGATTCTGATCGACGGAGGGAGTTCCTCCGATATTCTGTTTATGGATGCGCTGGAGGCCATGGGGAAAACGAAGAAGGACCTGAAGGAGGTGAACTTCCCTATGGTTGGATTCTCTGGCTTTACCTCCTATCCGTTAGGAGTGATCACCTTACCAGTGGAGTTCGGTAGTGGGTGGAAATCGGAGAGGAGGAATGTGGAGTTTGTGGTAGTTGAGTCCGCGGGGACCTATAACGCGATTATCGGGAGAACCACCATCAACCCCCTGATGGCAGTTGCCTCGACTGTGCACCAGAAGATGAAGTTCCCGACTGACCACGGAGTCGGGGAGGTCAAGGGCGAACAGGTGGCTTCCAGGAGGTGCTACGTTAATTCCACTCGACGGAAGAGACGAGAGGCCATGGCCATCCTCCAGACCGATGCCGATCCCAGAGAGGATTTTGGGCGTCCCGCCCCCATGGAGGATTTGAAGGTGGTCGAGATTGACGGACCTCAGAGAAAGGTGAAAATCGGGTCCGCCCTGTCTGACGAGAGGGCCCGAGAATTGATTGAGCTGCTGAAGGAGTTCAAGGAGCTGTTTGCCTAGTCCCCGAGTGACATGCCAGGAATCAGCCCCGACGTGATTGTGCACGAACTGAAGGTTGATCCCGCGATCAAGCCTATCGCGTAGAAGAGGCGTCCGATGGGCGCAGACAAAAGGATGGCGATCCAGCAGGAGGTGGGCAAGTTGCTCGATGCTGGATTCATCAAGGAGCTCTGACTCCAGACTTGGGTCGCTAATCCGGTGCTGGTGAAGAAGAGCAATGGGAAGTGGCGGATGTGTGTTGATTTCCGCGATCTGAATAAGGCTTGCCCGAAGGACTGTTACCCGCTCCCGAGAATCGACCAGTTGGTGGATGCCACGTCGGGACATGAGTTGTTGAGTTTCATGGATGCGTACTCGGGCTACAATCAGATCAAGATGGCTAAGGAAGATGCCCCACACACTGCCTTTTATGCCGACAGTGACATTTATCATTATGATGTCATGCCTTTTGGATTGATCAATGCCGGGGCAACCTACCAGCGGATGGTGAACAAGCTATTCGGAGATATGCTAGGGAAAACCATGGAGGCTTACGTGGACGATATGCTGGTGAAGTCCCGACAAGCTAGGATCATGTGCACAACCTAGCTACGGCGTTTGAGCGAATGAGGCTTCATCAGGTTCGCTTGAACCCGACAAAGTGCGCCTTCGGAATCCACTCGGGGAAGTTTTTGGGCTTTATGGTGAGCCAAAGAGGAATTGAGGTGAACCCCGAGAAGCTGAGGGCGATCGAGGAGATGCAGTCTCCGGCAAATCATCGGGAGGTGCAAGTGCTAAATGGCCGACTGGCTGCAATGAATCGCTTCCTGTCTAAGGCAAGTGACCGATCCATGCCATTTTTTGAAGTGTTGAGGGCCAACAAGAAGTTTGAGTGGACTGCCAAGTGTGAAGAGGCGTTCCAGGCACTCAAGCAGCACCTTCGCACCCTCCCGTCGTTGGCGAAACCGGTCCCAGGCGAGCCGCTCTATCTATACTTGGCTGTTTCTGAATTTGCCATTAGCTCTGTGTTAGTGAAGGTTGTTGAGGGTAATCAAGTCCCTGTTTATTATGTAAGCAAGGCGTTTGCCAAATCTGAAATGAATTATCCCGTCGTTGAGAAGTATCTCTTTGCGTTGATTATTACTGCTCAGAAGCTGAGGCCTTACTTCCACGCGCATGAGATCACTGTGTTGACGAATCTGCCTTTGAAGCATTTCTTGAACCGACCTGATGCGTCGGGGAGATAAGTCAAATGGGAAGTCGAGCTTAGTGAGTTCCGCATACACTTTGCTCCGAGAACGGCTATTAAGGGTCAAGCGTTGGCGGATTTCATAGTAGAATCTACAGCCCCCGATCTGGAAGAAGCGGGCCCTGTAGAGGGGGCAACCATGGAGGTCCTGATAGCAGAACAACCAGAGATGGCAGAGCAATCAGAACAGCCAAACGAGGAAAATACCTGTGAGATGTACACGGATGGCTCCTCAAGTTCAGACGAATCAGAAGCAGGGTTTGTGTTGATACCACCAGGCGGTGGTGAGCCCCTCCGATATGCTTTGGCCTTGACGTTTAGGGCCACGAACAACGAAGCTGGATATGAGGCTCTTATCACAGGCTTGAAAATTGCCAAAGGTACGGGAGTTGCTCACTTGAGAGTGAAGTGTGATGCGGGCCTGATCGTAAATCAAGTTCAAGGGCAATATGAGGCGAAAACCCCGATGATGAGAAAGTACCTTCGTGAGGTGCAAGTCTTGAAGGAGAGCTTCAAAAGCTTCGACATTGAGGCGATCCCGAGGGAAGAAAACGTGGAAGCGGATGCCTTGAGCAAATTTTCCTTGGGGGCACCCCTGGAGGAAAATCGGAAGGTGCATTTTCTGGAGAAGGTGATCTTGTCGACCACCGACCCGTCGGAGGTGTGTGCTATTGAAGCAGGATCGGAGGAGGAGCCCACTTGGATGACCCCGATAGTCGCGTACCTGACTACGGGGGCAGTCCCCGATAATGAAGTGGTAGCTGACAGGATACGTCGGATCGCGGTTAACTACGTGATGCTGGACAATCAGCTATACAAGAAGGGCTGGTTCTCGACTCCGTACTTGAAGTGTGTGGCTGAGCCCGACACAAGTCGAATCCTGAGGGAGGTGCACGAAGGGGTCGCGGCTTGTCACGAAGGAGCCTGATCCATTATGAGGAAGGTGCTGAACTTGGGCTATTATTGGCCTACAATGAGCAAGGAGGCGATGGCGTTGGTCCAATCCTGCGACGCGTGCCAGAGGTATGCCCCGAATATCGTAGCTCCAGCTGCTAATCTGACGTCTATCAAGAGTGCTTGGCCCTTCGCGCAGTGGGGCATCGACCTGGTGGGACCTCTCCCACAGGCACAAGGTCAGTGTAAATATTTGCTGGTGGCTATCGATTATTTTTCGAAATGGATAGAAGCTAAGGCGTTAGCCAAGACGACGGGGAACCAGATCGTCAAGTTTCTCCAGACTCATATTGTATCCAGATACGGGATTCCCAAGGTGGTGATCAGCGATAATGGTCCACCATTCAACGGGGCTCAAGTGAAGGAGTATCTGGAGGAGTTGAATATCGAGCATCGGACAGCTTCTGTCCAGCATGCTCAGACTAATGGCCAGGTGGAGTCAGCCAACAAAATCGTGATGGATGGCCTGAAGAAAAGGGTCTATGCCTTGAAGGGCAAATGGCTGAACGAGCTGGAAAATGTGCTTTGGGCTGTTAGAACGACACCCAAACGATCAACTAGGGAGACTCTGTTTGGCCTTGTTTATGGCACGGAGGCTGTTGCTCCCGTGGAGGTAGCTGTGGCGTCCCATCGGATGAGATATTATGAGCCTTTGACAAACGATGAAATGAGACGTCTGGATTTGGACTTGCTCGAAGAGAAGAGGCGGGAAGCCGATGAAGTCCAGGCTCGAATGCGTTTGGCGACGGCCAGGTATTACAATCGGCGAGTTAAGTCCCGAAAATTCATCGTCGGGGAGCTGGTTTGGCGTCGCAACGATTTTACCCTTTTGGATCGAATCAACAAGATGTCACCAAAATGGGAAGGACCTTACAAGGTCGTGGGGATGCCAGATCCAAATGCGTACAAGTTGGAAGACCTCGATGGCAGAGTATTGAAGCATTCTATTAGTGGCGAACACTTGAAGAAATGTCATGCTCGAGATTAAGTCGTCTTAAGTGATGCACGAGGTTAAGTCATCTTAAGTGATGCACGAGGTTAAGTCGTCTTAAGTGATGCACGAGATTAAGTCGTCTTAAGTGATGCACGAGATTAAGTCGTCTTAATTGATGCACGAGGTTAAGTTGTCTTAAGTGATGCATGATCCTTGGATTTATTCTAAGTGCTGCGAAGTCGCCTTAAGTGGTGCAAGTTGTTAAATCGTCTTAAGTGATGTGTGAAAATATCTTAAGTGTCGAGGTTTCGCCTTAAGTAAGTATAGTTAAGTCGCTTTGAGAAGTGCAATGGAAAATCGGAACTAAGATAGTCTGATATTAATGGGGGCTCAAAGGCCCGAGGATTACAAAAATGAGGAAAATACAAGGACTCTAAAGATAAGCATTTAGGCTTGGTCCTTGTCGGCGGCATCAGCAGGAGCAGGGTCCACGAGGTCTGTGGCAGAAGGCTCCACAGGTTCAGCCGCTGGAGGGTCGATTATCGGGGCGTCAGCACTTGGAGGCTCCGCTGTGTCTTCAACAATCGCGGGAGTGCTCCCCTTATCACTCTACTCCGAGAGAGCAAAGTATTTCTTCGCGAAGGGAGCGAGAGATGGAGACTTGTCGAAGTTGATGGCGTCGCCATACTCCAGGTGGAGTTCCTCGACTGCATTGAAGAGGGTGTTCTCCACCTCCGCGCTGCAGAACTTCACTGCATCAGCCTGGAAGTCTTCGGACCTCCGATAATCCTCCCGGCCCTTGGTCTCGGCCGCGACCAGCTGCGCGGGAACCTCAGCAACTTGCTCCTCCAGAGCCTTCTTTTCAAGGACCAGCTTGTCCTCAGCAACTCGCCGCTCCTGCCGCTTCCGCTTCAGGAGCCCCTCGAAGTCACGAACCTGATTTTGTAGGTCCCGAGTCTTTCGGTCGAGGATGGCCTGCTACTTGGCCAGTTTTCCCCGCGAAGACTCGGAGGCCGCGAGGTCCTCCTCAAGCTTAGCTATGACTGCGGGAGCACCCTTTGCCCGCTCCTGCTCCAGGGCCTCCTCGAAGGCGAAGATGTACTCCAGGAAACGGTTGTCCACCTCCACGCGGCTCCGCTTTGGCCTCTCCGCGGAAGGAGATCCCGATGGAGCAGCAGCCTTCTTGGCTGACTTCCTCTTCCGCGTAGGGCGGACAGCATCGGTCTCCCCCTGCTTAAGGATCAGATTGGTCAGCACGGATGCCTTCTTAGCTGCAAACAGTAAAAAACAGAAGTTAGAAACGTTACCCAAGGAACCCTATTGGAGGGGCCGTCGAAGAGTTGACCCCCGGAGACTATGTCGAGGAGTCGGATCCCGGCATTCACCAGGTCCCGCTCCACGAGAGAATTGGCATCAAGGGGAGTATAGGACTCCCCCCATCGATAGAGCTGGATGAGATGAAGAGTCTGGAAGTCTTCATCATAATAGGTGTGGTAAGCGGGAGGAGAGTCCGCTTCCACCTCCCATCGGGGCCACGGGATCGAGGAGTTATGGATGAAGAAGTAGCTCCTCTTCCACCCGCTGTTATCGGACCCCGTGTCGACCAGGAGTCCCCGACCCTTGACCACCTTCCAGGTGTCACTGGTCCAGCTGCACAGCGCGAGCTGCGCCTTGTTCCACTTCGGCATACGGGGGTAGAAGGCACAGACCCCCGCCTCGTTGCACTTCATCCCGTAGAAGGTTCTGAAGAGCTTGAGTCTGTAAACCCACTTCTTTCGGAAGCAGAGGACCTGGAAGGAGTTCTATAGCCGGATGGCGTGAGGAGAGAAAGTGGTTGGATGCGTCTTGTAGTGTTGGCACATCTCGACCAGGTTGCCACAGAAGGGGAATCTGATCCCCGCTGATATTTGCTCCGTAGAGACAAATACCTCCCCTTTCCGGGGACGAGTAACCTCAAGGTTACTCGAGAGGCGGGGCCAGGGATATGGGAAGCGAGGTTCCCAGGTAGAGGTGATGCATCCCTCCCTGAGAGCTGCATCGTTAGCAGTGCTGGAAATCTCGTTGAGAGCATAGTCGAAATTGAAGGGTTTTCTCCCTTCGGAACTGGACCCACTGTTTGAAATCAGCCATGGCAAGGAAAGGCACATTGGGTATTTCGGAAAATTACGAATGAGTTAAGCAAAGAGGAAGGAAAAGATACACGAGTTACAAGGAAGAAATCCTTACCAGACATGATGACTTGGGGTAGGAAGGATGATCTGAAGGTTGCCTGAAAGTTGTTCGGAGAAGCACTTGAGTCTTCGAAATCGCAGGGCTTGAATTCTCAGAGTTGCAGAGAGCTTTTGGAATTTCGGAGACGGTAAAAGGGAAACTGTGCCCAGGGTTAGGGTTTTATAGGAGAAGAGGACAGTCGAAAGGACGTTCTAATCTGAATCGTCGAAGTCGAAGCGTTTTGATCTGAGCCGTTGAGATGAAACGTGCAGAATGGCAACGGGTGTAATGATGAAACGGCCTGAAAAGCACTTTTTCAGAAAAAGCAGGCGCGAAAAATCAGGTACAGGTGCCAAAGACGTCACTTCGTTATCTGCTGCATTTAATGGCAGGGGAACCAAGGAGTCTTCTCGGATTTGGTGGTTATCCTCAAGGCATCGAGGAAACGTGAACGAGAAGATTTGTATCAAGTGACTGTATCAAGGGAAAGGTCCCCGACTCCGATGTCGGGAGGTCGGGATTTGAAAGACACGACGAACTGTAAGTCCCTCGTGTCTTGGGGGCAAATGATGGGTTTCGCTATGGCCGTTAGGCCCTTTAACGGCGAGGAAATGGTGAGCAGGCCCACTGGGCCCTAAAAGGAGGTCAAGAAGACCAAGGCGAAGGGTCCCGACAGAGGGAGTCCCGATGATGAATGGTCCCGACAGAGTCGGTCCCGATAGGCGAGCTGGACGCTCCCGATGAGATGCCTTTAAGTAGGCCCAGATGACGAATCCCTGAGAACTATTGGCCCTGTCACGAGGACGAGGGGCCCCGAGCGGTGACACAATGAGATAACTCTGGAGTCCCCGATATTGGTCGGGACTTGCTATCAGAGGTTGAGGCCGAGATACGCGGGGCGTGGCCGAGATACGCGGAGCATGGCTGAGATACGCGGAGCGTGGCCGAGATACGCGGGGCGTGGCCGAGATAAGCGAGATCATGGCCTGGATAGGCGGAATCATGCCCGCGATACGCGGAATATGGGTTAACCACCCCAACGGTTCACCAGGTAACTGAGGTACCTCTCCGCCTACAAAAGGGCAGAGGTTACCTCAGATCACATTACGTTTTGAGATACACACTTTGAGTTTGCTGCTTGCCAGTTCATACGAGATACTCATTTAAGCATCGGAGAGGGATTCTGGGTCACCGCCCGGTCTATCCCCTCTTGCAGGATTACGTGGAGCAAAGGAGCTCGGATCGCCGTCAAGATCGTACCGGAGTTCCACCGTGATCCAACACTAAACATAATGGAAACCTTGCTTACTAATTACAATATGATAGGTTCCTTTATATTGGAATCCTCAAGGACTAGAATGTAAACCTACAAACATAGAGGACAAACATATGACATAGCCTAAACACAAGGACTAACACATATCTATACTAAATCAGGAATGGTGCAGACATCAAGTAAGCAACATGTATGCATCATGTATATATGTCAATACAAAGGTTTCTTTAACTAGGTGACAAGCAAGTTGCCACCTAAGTTTAACCTTATGATAAGGGTTTCTTCAAACTTAAAGACAGCGAGCAGGTGACAAGTAGGTCGCCACCTGTCCCCTTTCTTAAGAGGAAGGGTTTTCTTAATAGTACTTGGCTTCCGACTCGACTCATTTCCTTATGAGGGAGAATTTTGAGTGGTCTTGTCGCCATTCTTTAAAAGTCGTCTTGAGCGTCGACCTTCTTCTATACTGTCGTCGACCATTTATCCTTGTCTTCATATTCCGAACAGGAATTGTCGTGACCTATCTTTCTGGGATCTTGACTTGGATGTCTTTTACTTTTGAGGATCCCGACTTCAAGCTTATCGACCCTTGTGAGGTTACCTTGAATCATATCCAACAACCGTGATGCACAAAAATGAGTCTGGATTGTTGAGAAAAATATGTTGTCTATAAATAAATTATTTTCATATGGTAAATGAGAATGGAGACATTTTCATAATAAATCCAGCGAGAGGAGTCAATCCAACCACAAAAATCATAGTTGCTCCTGGTGCGAATCAAGTAGAATCTCATCATGTAGTTGCTGAACCGTTTGATGAGAATCTTATAATTCCTCAACTACCTACTGGTAACAGTGGGAGTGGGACAAGCAGCTTGGTTCCTGGTCCAAGTGACCGTGGAATTCATCTCAGAAATAGAAACCCGAGACCAGAGGTAGTCCAAGAAAAGTTGTAGTAGAAGGTTAATGTGACGCCCTGATTCCTAGTGGGAGCATTGTTCCTAGTGGTAGCATTATTCTTAGTTGGAGCATAGTTCAAGATGGGAATAATGAGCCTAGAAGTAGTCAAAGGTAGAGAAATTTGGAAAGTCCAGATAGGTGAATCACTTCTCCTAAGACTTCAGTTGAAGAACCGGTAACGGTTTAACAAGCTTTGGAAAGTTCTCAAGCAAAGGGTAAGGAGGAAAACAATGGAGGAATAGATCGCATCTATGAAAGCCAATTGTGTTTGGACGTTAGTTGATTTGCCTGCTAATCGCATAGCAATTGGGGCAAAGTGGGTTCTGAAATTAAAACTCACTGCCGATGAAAACGTTGAACGATATAAAGCTCGACTAGTCACGAAATGATATACCCAACTCCACGTAGTGGACTTTGATGAAACTTACTCACCGACTGTGCGTTACACCACAGTCCGGGCCGTCTTGGCCTTGGTTGCTAACCTCGATCTCGAGCTGCACCAGATGGATGTTAAGACTGCCTTCCTTCATGGGAATTTGGAAGAAGAGATCTACATGGAGGAACCAGAGGGTTTCATATCCCCTAGTAACGAATGTAAAGTTTGTAAGCTCCAAAGATCGATCTATGGTCTTAAACAATCGTCCCGACAATGGTACCGCGGGTTCCACGAGGAAATCGTTGGCAACGAATTCGTGAATCTTCACGAGGATCATTGCATGTACACTACGACCTCTGGGTCGAAGTATGTCATCTTGACGTTATACGTCGATGACATCTTTATTGTCGCGGACGATGTAGGTTATTTAAAGAAATTAAAGTAATTTTTAGCATCTGTATTTGAGATGAAGGACATGGGCGAAGCCACTTACATCCTAGGCATTAAGATTTCTAGAGATCGTGGTGCTAAAAAATTATGTCTCTCACAGAAAGCCTATATCAACAAGTTGTTGAAAATGTTCGATCTCTATGATGCAAAACTCGTGGGTACGTCGGTAGTATATGGGTGTGCGCTGTCGAAGCGAGATGGTCCAAAGAACCTGGCAGAGCATGAACAGATGAAAAGTGCAGAGTACCTCATTATGGTAGGAAGTCTAATGCACTCGTCCTGATATCTGTTACGTTGTGGGTTTAGTAGCGCGTTTCCAATTAGACCCCGGTTATCAACATTTAAAAGCCGCCAAACAAATTCTGAGATATCTGAAAGGTACTGTGCTATGAATGAAGTAAGCTAGGATTGATAGGATATAGTGACGCCGACCACGGTGGTGATCTAGATGATCGTAACTCCATCTCAGAAGGAGTATTTCTCCTTGTTAATGCTGTCATCTCATGGATGAGCAAAAACCAATCATGTGTCGCGCTGTCCACTATGGAATCCGAATTCGTAGCTCTCTCTAAGAATGCACAGGAGGCTATCTGGCTAAGGAAACTGATGACTACCCTGCTTGACGTCGAGGACGAGAGTAAACCTTTGTGCATTTACTCTGACAGTCAAGCACGATAGGGGCGATCAAGAATCCTAAGTACCATAGTAGGAAAAAACATATTGACATAAAATAAAACTATGCGAAGAGTGTAGTAGAGGACAAGATGATCACTGTAGAACTCATGCATTTAGAGGATGTGATTGTAAATCCATTAACTAAACCCTTACGCAAAGATGTTTTCGAAAAGCACGTAAAACTGCTTGGATTGCGTAGGATTTAGAAGACATAAATAATGACAGTAACATTTTTGAATTTGAAGTAATGTTTGAATAAAAGAATTTCTAATTGAGTTTATGATAGTTATGACGTCATAATGCCATTATTACATCGAATGGACGGTCTATAAACTAGTCGTTGGAGCGTAAAACCTCCTAATAAATATGTCGAATGTGGACCTATCATACGGGCACGGTTGTCTTGATGGAAAGGATTTCTCAGCCATATCAAGACTGGCTAAGAACTATGGTGCTTCGAAAGAGAAACTTGGTTATGCACTCATTGGGGGTGCTCGTGTGAGTTGCGAAGAGAACGGGGAACGAAGTGTCGAATCCCGAAAGTTGGTAACCGCTCGTCTCTCTCCCTTGCCTATAAATAGAGCCATATGTTAGGCCTGTGTAGTGCATGAGAAACTCACGGTTCCACACCCGTCCAAACTCTCCCGAAACATCCTAGTGCTCTAGTCCGTCCTAGGGTTATCATCCATGGAGATACGAGGTACGCTCCGCCTTAGTGACGTACCTCTCCGACCGGCATACCCACCGCCGTGATTTCGAGCCGACGCCAACGATCAACGCTTCCGCAACCGCACGCTGCCACACCGAACAAGTAAGTATCATCTCCGTGTTACGATCTCATGTCTTACTAACATGTGTGTTTTAGCGTGCATGTAGTTTGAATTTCTACAGTTATGAAGAGAGTAAATGAGTATTTATAGGTAATAGTTGTAACTATGGTCTTTACTTTTTAACCATGGGGGCTCCAAACCCAACTATGGTTCCCTGAGTTGATTTTACCACTTATGAAATATACTATTATGTTGCTTTTGAATTCCAGTTTGTAACTTGCATGGTACAAAATTAGATATTGTCGAAATGTACGTACCGTGCCTTTCGAGCATCCTCAAGTGTTTCTCGTAGCTATGGTAAAGGGGAATCACTTTGTCGCTTGTCTCGGTTCCTTGAGTTCAATCATAGCGAGGCGTGTCTTGGTCAAGGCACCGCCTTAGGAAGCCACCTACCCCACTCCTGAGATTGATGTAGATCGACTATATTGTATTGACTCAAGGGTTAAGAACCTATAAACTGTCTGAAGTTTGCCCCATGTTCAATTTTGTGTCTGAAGTTTAAAATGTTGATATTGAATGTCTGAAGTTTCAAATTTGTTGAAATTTGGTTTTCCGTCCAATTTTTCTGTTAAATGTGACAGAATGATGTGAAATGTAAAAATTGCCCCTAATACAATTTGAATAATTTAACAGCTGATTTAGGGTAACATGAAGTGACGAAATTACCCCTGGAGTAAAAATAAAACACACTTGCTGAAGTCACGTGCCTTGACACAATCAACGGAAGAAGAAGGCATTTAGGTAGCTGGGAGAAGTGAAGAAAACTAAAGAACATATCAAATTTGAAGGGAAAATAGTTAGGGTTCTTCAGCTCTATGAGGGAGATGGGCTCGTGTTCGTACGACTCCGCCAAACTGAGCCACTCGACTTCGCGACGGAATGCACCCTGCAACATGGAAGAGCCCCTTTACTGTAAGCATGGCAAAGTGGCTATTCTGAGAACTTCGTATACATCTGGAAACTTCGGTCGGCGATTCTATGGGTGCCCGTTTTACAATGTAAGGTTTCCTAATCTCTAATTGTTGTCGGGTGTAGGTGGAATACGTTCAATTTAAGTTAAATTGGGGACAGTTACTATTCAACTGAACCCTAACCCTAAAATTTCAGATACTTTAATCTGTTCGAGTGCAGCAATGGTCGATTGAAGTATAAGTTTGTTATAAATGGGTGCCCGTTTTACAATGTAAGATTTCCTAATCTCTAATTGTGGCTGGGTGTAGGTGGAATACATTCAGTTTCAGATGAATTGGGGACAGTTACTGTTGAATGGAACCCTAACCGTAGTATTTCAGATACTGTAATCAGTTTGAGTGCAACAATGGTCAATTGAAGTATTTTTTTTTTTTTTTATAAATAGTAGTTGTTGAATAATTTTGTTTGACTTGATTCTACTTTTGTTTCTTATTGCGGCAGGTAAATTTTTCGAATTGGCACCAGAAGAGTTATGCTCATTCAAGCAGGATGGCAGTAGCGGCGTAGAGATTGCTTGCTGAAGCTGATGCAAAATTGATCTGACTTCATAGAATGTATCGCATTGTCATTTGTTGCTTATGTCTGGGTAGTAGTAGCTTTATTAGTAGGGAAAATCTATCTCTAAGTTCAATGACTGTAATGTATGTGACAATCATAAGTTTTTGGATTACTTTTGTTGTTTGGCATTAGTGTCTGACTTTTATAAACAAGAACAATGTGTGGCTGTGTTATTGTTATTGAAATAGGATGTATTGAATTTGGATGGCGGGATGTTTGAAGTTCTTGACATAGACTGTATGGAGTTTAAATTATTTGACTTTGGGTATCTAACAGTTTGAAGTTGTTGAAATATATGGTGTGGAGTTTCAGTTATGCCATCATTGGGTGTCTGAAATTTTGAAGTAATAGAAATCTAATATCTGAAGTTTCAGTTATGCCATCATTTGTTGTCAGAAATTTTCAAGTTGTAGAAATCTAATATCTAAAGTTTCAGTTATGTTCACTTTGGTTGTCTGAATATTTGAAGTTGTGGAAATATAATGTCTGAAGTTTTAAGTTATGTAGACTTTAGGTGTCTGAAAGTTTGAAGTTGTTGAAATATAATGTCTGAAGTTTTAAGTTTTGTAGACTTTTGGTGTCTGAAAGTTTGAAATGTTGAAATATAGGGTGTTGAGTTTCAGATATGCCATCATTGGGTGTGTGAAGTTTTCAAGTTGTTGAAATATAATGTCTGAAGTTATAAGATATGTATACTTTTGGTGTTTGAAATCTTGACAATTTTTAAGTTGTTCAAAATAGCAAATAGTTTAACTAATCATCAATTAGCATACGCATTCAAAATAATTTGATGTGGTACTCCGTGAAACATCACTAGAGTACCATGCAAACTCAATTGTTTTGAAAACATCATACAAACCTAAACACGGACTTCTACAACTACCAGAACACAGCCAAAGCAAACATAGGAGTTCAACATCTCCCAAAACACAGCCAAAGCAAACATCTCCCAAAACACAGCCAAAACAAACATTGGAGTTCAACATCTCCCAAAACATAATCAAAGCAAAGAATGGCCCTGTACCGTCCAAACAGGTCTTTCATGTCCGTGAAACCTACTTCCTTAAGCGTGAGCTTCTCCTCACAGGTGGCTTCTGTGGCTTGGTTGATCTTTTCACCGGTAGCTTTCCTCAAGAATTGATTGTGGTAGTATCATCTTGAGAGGAGTCACGTCTTGAACAACTAGTTCTTCAACATCATCATTGTTGGATCACGGCGGAACTCCGGTACGATCTTTGACGACGATCCTAGCTCCTTCGGTCCACGCAATCCTGCAAGAGGGGATAGACCGGGCGGTGACCCAGAATCCCTCTCCGATGCTTAAATGAGTCTCTCGTATGGACTAGCAAGCAGTAATCTCAAGTAATGTAATTCAACGTAATTGATCTGAGGTGACCTCTGCCCTTTTATAGGCGAAGAGGCAATGCAGTCAAAAACGAGTTTCTAAGTAGAGACGGAAAATGGTAGGTAAAGTCGAGTCGTAAAGACGGAACGTAAAAACGTAAGTTTCTACCTAATGCTAAAATCACATTAGTAATGAAATGTATAAATGTACATATATGTAATTATGCAAAAGATATACGAAAATAGTCAATATACTCATTAATAACCTGTAACATTTTTTCAATAAAAGATATGGCCCCACCAGTAGTCAACTCTTTCGTCAGAATGAACAATTGTTGTGGAATGGTGAGAAGAATTGACGGGTTAATTGTAGTGTAGGCCAGTATCTCAATTGATATTTTATTATTTTAGAAACTTAAAAGAGAAAGAGATATTGATGGAGTCTAAGACTCTTGCATATTATTAAATGATTAATGGATATTGAACTTGAATAGAATAAGAATAAGTTTTGAATTAATAAAAGATGATTTGACCCACAAATTACGATCCATGAAAAAAATCTCGTGGGTCTGGTTGATCTATTTTGTGGGATTGGCATAATTTATTAGATTTGAGAAATTTTTAGTAAATTAAGGTAAAAATTCTAGAAACGTGTAGAAACTTACGTTTTTACCGTTTCTACCCGTTTTTACGACTCTACTCGCGTTTCTACCCGTTTCTACTCAGAAAGCGATTTTGGTACGTTTTAACTCGTTTTTTATGGTAAAAACGTAAAAACGTACGTTTTTACGACCTAGAAACGAGTTTTTAACTACATAGCGAAGAGGTACCTCAGTTACCTGGTGAACCGTTGGGGGTGGTTAGCCCGTATCCCGCGTATTTCGGGTGTGATCCCGCCTATCTAGGCCATGATCTCGCTTATCTCGGCCACGCCCCGCGTATCTCGGCCACGCTCCGTGTATCTTAACCACGCCACGCGTATCTCGGCCTAATCCTCTGATAACGAGTCCAGACTAACGTCGGGGACTCCAGAGTTATCTCGTTGTGTCACCGCTCGGGGCCCCTCGTCATCGTGACAGGGCCTATTGTTCTCAGGGATTCATCATCGGGGCCTACTCAGAGGCATCTTGTCGGGAGCGTTCAGCTCGCTTGTCAGGTTCGACTCTGTCGGGACCTCTCATCCTCGGACTCCCTTCGTCGGGATCCTTAGCCTGGGCCATCTTGGCCTTCGTTTAGGGCCCACCGGGCCTATTTTCCGTTTCCTCTCCGTTAATAGGGCCTAACGGCTGTAGTCGAACCCATCAATCATCTTCATGCTCCTCTTGTTCCTGCATCCTCGACATGAGATTTACCATCTCCGCATGGTCCTCTTCTACGTCCTCTTCTATTTCCTTATCCTGTTTTTTCTGCTTTGGTGTTTTCCCTATAGACTAAGATAACACAAAGAACATAATACATAAATGGTCATGCAATAAGTTGATTCAAAATGCTACATGAATACAACCAAAAAATTAAACCATACCCGAATGAATTTAGCCAACATTTCATTATCATCCTCATGCTCCATCTCATCCTCATCCTCCACCTCATCCTTGTTGGATCACGGGCGAAGCTCCGTTACGTCCTTGACGGAATGCTCTGGACTCCTGGGCTCCGCGTAATCCTGCAAAAGGGGATGACCTGGGTGGTGACCCAGAATCCCTCTCCGATGCTTAAATGAGTATACAATCAATGGGGTGGCAGCAGTATTCTAAGTGCGTATTAGAGAGTATGTGTTTTCTGGGGTAACTTCCTCCTTTATATAGGAGGAGGAGTTGCCCAGCTACCTGTGACATGCTTGGCCGTTGTACCCATGATTCCGTGTATCTCGCCATGATTCCGTATATCTCGGTTAGGATTCCATATATCTCGCCCCACGCTCCGCGTATCTTACCCGTACTCCGCGTATCTCGGGCACGCCCTGCGTATCTCGGGGGATCTATCTTTATCTCTAACCGTCTCCCACTACTCTATCCAGTAGGCGGGTTTCTCGGTCTTTATCCTCTGATCACAAGTCCCGGCTCCTGTCGGAGACTCCAGAGTTGTCTCATTCTAGATCACCACCCAGGACCTTCAGTCTCTACGGGACAGGTCCAGCCTCTGCGGGGCTTTATTATCGGGGCCTTTACTAAGGCATATCGGGGCCTACTCAGAGGCTTCTTGTCGGGGGCCTACTCAGAGGTTTCTTGTCGGGAGCATCTAGCTCATGTGTCGGGGCCGCTATCGTCGGGACCCTTAATGCTGGGCCTCTGGGCCTTCCGGGCTTTTCACGAGGCCCACTGGACCTACTCGCCGTCCATTGGCTGTTAACGGGGCTAACGATTACATCGGAACCCATCATTTGCCCCCAAGACATGGGGGACTTTTAGTTCGTCATGTCTTTCAGTTCAGATCTTCTGACCTTGCTGTCGGAGGCTTTTGTCTTCATACCTCCCGATACCGCCGTCGGGGGCTTTTATCTTTACATTTCTTGATACCTCAGTCGGAGGCTTTTGCCTTGCACGCAATTGCTGTATGACAGAGTTTCTCACTCATGATTACCTTGGGCCCACTGGACTCTGTGGACAGTTGTCAAACCCGAGGAGACTCCT